>CM051526.1:4495000-5695000 GCA_028017165.1 Herpetospermum pedunculosum | reverse complement strand
TACAGCTATCACTTGCCTTTTTCTTTTCTTTAATTACTCTAAATATATATGGTGGAGAGAATAGACAAAATACTTTTTGTTGTAACTTTTTTTTTTTAAGAATTAATAGATTTGAAGGGTGGTGACAAAGTTGTTTGTATGTTGAGAAATTTCATTAAAAATTGTTTAAAATGTCACATGCATCGAAATTAGTAGCAGGTATCGTAGAAGTCGTGTTACCATCAATAATTAAGAAAATAAATTTTGTAGGATAACTTAAAAAAGACGCGATTATAGAATACAAGATAAGAAGAAAATAGAAAGTTAGGATTTAAATCTTTGAATTAGATGGTCCAAATGATTACTAACCAAAACTTGTCAAACAAAAATCCATCCCCATGCACAAAATTACAAAATTTTAATAGAAAAAAGTGCTTTCTTTTGGATTTCATTTTCATTGCTTTTGTTAATCCCTAGGGTTAGTCTGTCTGTTTGTCTCTCCCTATCTAATATATATATAAAGATTAATGGGGTAGATTCTGTTTTGAATTGGTTGTATTTTGTATAATAATTGGATGAAATTAGGAATGGGGTCAGACTTGGAAGAAAGTGCCCAAGAAAGCAAAGACAGAGGCAAAGAGTTTGGATGTAATATTATTACAATATATACTTTCATTATCAAAGGCCATACCCCAAAGTGTATCTTTCAAAGTCAGTTTCCTTGTTGTGTTTATTGCTAACATTCTACCTATGTATATATAATATATACACACCACAAAAAGTGTTGTGTTCATATATAAAATTCTCAATGGAATATTATAAGAATGTTTTAGGGCTCAACTTATTTGGGATTCTTCTTTAAAAATAGTTTAATTTTGTTTGTCTTTTTAAAATTTATTAACTATGACCCTATGCTTTTTAAATATCAAAGTTATCATGAATTTAAAATTACTATTTCGTATGTATAAGGTTAATGTGGACGCTGGGTTTGTGCCTGAGAACCTGAGAACCAGATGGCAGGTGTGGAGTCGTAGTGCGGGACTTTCAAGGTCGGGTTATGTTGTCGGCAGTGTTATGGGTGCCTAATGTTCGAAATGCTTTGATGGTTGAGAGCTTGGCGGCGTCTGAGGGTCTTCTATTGGCATGGGAGACGGGTTTGAGTCCGATGATCTTAGAAACAAATTCGTCACAGTTGTGTAGATTGTTCGAGGATGTGGATGAGAACGTGACGAAAGTTGGAACGTTAATTGCGAATGTGTGTATGCGGTTCCCACGACCTTTCAGGGAGAGCGATGTAGCTTCATACAGAGAGCAGAGAATGTTGCGGCACACGAGTTAGCAAAGATGGCGTTGTGTCTTCGACAACAGGTGGTTTGGCTGGAGGAGTCTCCTCCAGAGATTGAATTTTTTTGTTTGAGAGATTTGCTCGTAGATTAGCATTGGTATTGAGCCCGCCTCTTCAAAAAGGAGAAAAAAAAATTACTATTTCTCAAGATGGTGGTGATGGGTATAAGTCAACTCCAATTGTAGTACTGCAAATTTATACGTCGTTCATTTTTTCAAAACCTCTGACCTTTTAGTCAATAGTTCATATTTTATGTCGGTTGAACTATACTCGGGTTGACATTTAAGGTCATTCATGAAAACAAATTAAGTGAATGATAAAAACGATTTGTGCATACATCTTTTTTATTTGAATTTATATTTTCCTAAACCTAGTCTTATACTTTTATTTTAAAAAGTTATGAACTATGATATAGGGAGAACGAAAACTTGAAAGGATTAAAACTATTTTATGCACTTGAAATCACAGTTGCACAAACCAATAATTGTCACAAAGTAGAATAACTTTAATTGTTACAAATGTTGAAAATGGATAAAACAACAAAAGACTAAAAAAAAACCGGTTTAAGTGGAACACCTTTATAGGAAAAAGGAAACTACTAGCAATAATAAAGGATATGACTATGATTAAAAAAACCGTACAAAATAATAGACCAAAATGACTAAAAAAATACAATATACATGAGCAAAAAGAAAATTCTAGGTATCTATAATTAGGTAAAATTATAAAAGCACACATCAACTATAGGGTTGGTTTCGATTATAACCCAACTTTGAAAATTTTCTTTTTGAACTTTAAAGTTGAAATTTGTTTCAAAATAACTTTTTATAGGGTTTTGTTGTTAAATTTATAGACGAAAATGTTTGTGTCGGCTTGTATTGACAAATCTAAATACATACATAGAGAAAAATAAAGATACATGACATCTGTGAACCATATCTTGTTGTCGTCTTCCTCCCTTCAATCCCAGTCTTCCTCCCTTCAATCCCACACCCCAATTTTCTGTTCTTTTATTTATGATTTCTCTCCCAACTCTGACTTCCAAATTTACTTCTGTATTTAGATTTGTTCACATAAATAAACACAAATTTTGGCCTCCATTCATTTAATAGAAAAAGGTTCTTTTAAAAGAAACTTAATTTATAAGATTAAAATGATTTTTTTTTTAAGTTTGAAGTATAATTGAAACCAACTCCATATTACACGAATATTTTTTTTATAATTATTTTGAATCTATCTGTTCTCGACACAAATCTTATTTTTTTTACATAAAAAGTCTGCACCATGTAACTTTCAATACGCTTCCGGGTGTGCCAGAAATTTGAGCCACTTAAAAAAAACAAAAAAAATGCAAAGTTTTAGGAAGAAAATTGCACAGTTTTAGGAAGAAAATTGCACAAACATGATTGAATTTTGATATGGAGAAAACAAGTAAAGGACACAATGGGAGGTCAACCTCATCATCGGGCCAGGCCGACTCAAATAATCAAAGGCCCAAGTTTGGCCCAAACTCAAATCTTGTGGGCCTCTACTATTGTTTGGGCCAAATTTGGGCCAACCCAACCCCTAAAACAAGTGGCAACCAGAGAAATAACTAGAATGAAATAGTGGTTACTGAAAAATTGCTAACCTTCTTAAACTAATGAAATATAGCTAACATCTATAATTAGTCAACTATTTAAACTGCATTCAGCCTATCAGATTTAACTCGTTGAAAAATTAAATCAACTAAAAAAAATGGTTGATTTTATGAGTGAGAAATTAGTTGGGAGAAAAAGAACGTAACATTAGTAAATAGTTGAAAATTTTGAATGAAACAAAAACCAGACTAAATTTTGAATGAAACAAAAACCAGACTTTTCACTCCTTGTATTTTCCAGTATACACTGACTCGACGAACAAAAATAAGACTTTCCACTCCTTGTATTTCCCAGTATACATTGACTCGACGAAAAAAAATCAGACCTTCCACTCCTTGTATTTCACAGTATACATTGCCTCGATGAACAAAAACCAGACCTTCCACTCCTTGTATTTTCCAGTATACACTAACTCCACGAACAGGACAATAGAGTCCAAAAAATATACCAGTTTTATACCGAACATTGATGATCTGTGCAAAACAGTAATGCTCATTTCATGAGGGGAAAATGATGTTGACGATTCAAACAAAATGGTGCCCTCTAGCAACGCAGCCCCATGCTACCCACTTTGATTCTCGCCGACATCAAACCTCGAAAACTCTACTAATTCCCACTATGATTTCGGTCGACCTCAGATCTGGACTACCTCAAGCAACCCGGCGTCAACCCTCGATATCCCTACCAGATTCAGACTCTCATTCTCGTCGGCGGAAGCTAGATATTGTTTGCCCACCACTGATCGGATCTCCACCGTTCGCAGCGGACAACTTGGGCAACCACCTTGAGTCCGCGAATCTCTATCCAAACCACGGTGCAAATCGAACATCGAGACTCCCGGTACATTTGATTGAATGAACGATAGATATAGTATTGTTGAGATTTGTGTTTTGAATAAATCCCAATTTTTAGGGATTTTGTTTGTTATCCCTTTTTGGTTTATTTAATTGACCAATTTTTAGGGATTTTGTTTGTTATCCCTTCTCTGTTTATTTAATTGACCGGTTTTTAGAGATTTTGGTTTATTTAATCCTGATTTTCTGTATCACCATATGTAGTATGGTTTTTGTAGACGACAAGGGCGAGTGAAAGGTTGAAAGTTGTTGGTGTAATGCCGACCAAAAAAATGAAGAAACAAATGTCACTGATTCGGATGGATGACAACGTCGAGGTACTACACATTAGACTATTACCCTCATGTCCATTCTGCATATTAATATGTAGTGATAAATCCTCTATTTGAATGTATTGTGGCTGTAATTTGAAGACACACCTCCAGAACTCGCTACCCGAAGTAACGAGTGCAAGGAAGCATGAGACAAATGACCCCCCGCAACCCAGCAAGGGTGTGAAACGAGAAATGTCATTTGTGGAGAGTAGGCCGAAGACAAAGGAGAAAGAGAAATATCAGGAGGGTAGGAAAAATGGTGAATCAAGGGATGTATGTATCTTTATTTAAAATCAGTCATATTGACATTTCTCCCTCTATATCTGTATTTACACAAATTTATTTGTTGTTCTATAGGAACCGCGAAGGAAAAATCTGTGTGAGGCGCCCTCAAGGTCGTCGGGCAATAAACGAAAAGGGAAGGCAGACAAAAGGGACAAGGGTGCGGTTCTGACTCCTGAAAAGTTGGATGGTATACATTGTATCTGCAACCATATACCTTCCTCATCGTATACATGTCCTAGTAAACCATAGTATATACCACGAGGGTAGTGCAGTGCTTTGTTGTATACTTTCATTGTCGACATTAGGCATATAAGGATTAATTATGTATGATTGGGTGGTATACCCTGTATCTGATGTTATATACATCACCGTCATGTATGTATGTCCGTGTACATACTAATTTATACAACACCCTCATGTATGTATGTCCTGTATATGCTGTTATATACACCACCCTCATGCTATTGAAGTACAAAATTCAAACGAGAGTTGTATAGTTGTGTATACTATGTCGCACTATCTTCAAGGTTTTTGTAAATATGGTATGTGTATACTATGCTGCACTATCTTCAAGGTTTTTGTAAATATGGTAAGAGGGTATATGTATACAATGTTATATCCAACCCAAATTGTAATGCATTTCAGTGTCTTATTGAATATGCATGTGATTTAAAGGCTTACATCTCATACACATGGAATGTGTCGTAGTTACTGCCGATTTGGGTACTTTTTTGGAAATGTATTAGATCAAGAGTGTTAGATATATACGATTTGGGTACTTTTTTGGAAATGTATTAGATCAAGAGTGTTAGATATATACAGGAAGACAAGATCAAATCAGTTTTGTTGGAGCCATTAATGTAGGAGGAATGTTCGGAATAATAGGGAAAATATATATTTTAATGGTTGGGGTTGAACGTGAGTTGTGACGTTTTTTCCATTTCTAAAATAAATAAATTTGGTTAGTTGAAATAACAAATTTATTTGGTTTATTTGGTGACAGTCTTGTAAATAGGGTGATCTACAAAGGGCATATTAAGTATAACACGTCTTCCTTTCACCTCTATAATCTAGTTAGTTATTGGATACAAATAGTAAAATAAGTTAGTTATATTTCATTACAGTTAATTTAAAGTAGCCATCTATAACAATTTCCCTTAAAACAAAGGGTCATAGTCCAATTCATGAGCCCAACTCAATGGGCCAAAAGTGGATCGAGCATAAATTTGTTTTCGAATCAGGCTTGGATATAAAAACTATTTTTAAATATAAAGTTAAAATTAGATTGAAACTTATTTATAGAGGATGACTCATCCTCAAAACTTACATTGTGAGACAATAAATTAAAACTTTATTTAAGGAGGATAAGCCTCTCCCCATCCTCCAAACTTCCAAGGTGAGACAATAAACTCTTCCACTTTGTCATGCATGATTATGACTACGAGTTGTCATTTGTCAATTGAATTCATAATTTTTTAAAAATAAAATTATTATTAATAGTTCATCTTTCCAATGACTATCATGATTATGATTGCATGTACTTGTAGGTCTAGTGTAGTTGGGTGAGTGATTTTTTTATTCATTTTTTTTAAATGATTATTATTAATATTACAAATTACAAATTACAAATTATATATATTATATTATTATATATATATATATATATATATATATATATATATATATATATATTGGATCGGATCTTTGGGTCGACCGAACGAGCTGATCCGAATACGGCTCAAATGGGCTACCCCATGGGCCGATCCGAATAAAAAAAAAAAAATTCATATCCAATCCAATTCATGAAATGATTAGGTCGGGTCGGGCCGTCAACCGTTGACCATGAGCCGAGCTTGGATCGAGCTTGGGCTGGACTTGGACCGGACTTTGGGCTTCGGGCTCGATGATGAGACTGAATTGGAGGGTGTGGACTTTGGCAAATTGGGCAAATTGGGCCATTTAAATTAATGTTTCAGATTATACTTTAATTTGAATTTTGTTTATATGTTTCGATTTAATTGGTGTTACTATTGTTTTAACCATATCTCTCATCTTTAATATTTGAATTGGTGTGTACTATTTTTTTTTTTTTCATGATTCTCTCTAAATAAATCTTGGAGTTTGAGTTCAATAGTCCAACGTTTAAATATATGGTAGTTTGGTCCAAACATATTGTAAATATTATTCTAAATATAGAAGTTAACTATTTTTCAAAATAATTGGGTTAACTATTTTTCAACTTGCACTACCTAACTACCTGTGTAGATGCCAAGACACAAATATGCATCTTATGCCTATGATATTATATTAATGTCCTCACTTTCTATTTTTATCAAAAATGTCTACCTATTTGTAAAAAAATCATAAAAGTTGGGCTGCGATTACTTTCATACCCTTCAACCTCTAAAATTTTATATTGAATTTTCTCTAACATTTTAATAAAATAAAATAAAAAGCAAAACAAGCTTAGGGAAAAAAAAATTGAAATCATAAAATTTGCATTCTCTCTCCTCATTTAAATGGTCTTCTTCAATACATATTTTCTTTAAAAAAATACACATTATCTACACAACCTTATGCCAATTGAGCTATGCTCGGTTTAACATAATTGATATATATATATATATATATATATATATATATATATATGAGTATATATAAAAATTACATATATTTTATAAAACAGTAAATATATATTATAAGTATATATACAGTATATATGAGTATATAGGAATAGATGAAGTATATATGATGAATATATATATAAAAAATACATATGTTAAGAGTATATATGCAGCATGTATGAGTATATACTCATATATGAAGTATATGTAAGTATATATGGTAGTTATATATAAAAAAAATTAAATGGTAAATAAATAAGTTGTAGAAGAAAATGAGAGATAAAATCAAAATTTATTTAAAACATATAATTTAATACACTAAATTTGCGTTGACCGGGAGATAATTTTTTTTTTACACTAAATTTAATACACTAAAATCGAAATTCAATACACTAAATTTGACCAATTTTTTTTTTTTTTTTTTTTTTTTTTTTTTTTTTTTTTAATTGAAAATAGAGAGATAAAATCAAATCATGAAATAGATACATTAATATACTAAAGGAGAGAGAAAATCAAAATTTATTACGAAAATGAAATTTAATACTCCAATAATTTTATTTTATATGAAAATAGACACATGTGGGGCATAATAGTATTTAAAATTAATCAAAAATAGAAATGAAAATTTCAAAATTTTAAGACATATTTGAAAATACTACTGTTCTTAAATATGGTCATTTGGGAGATTATCCTTTTGTTTTTTTTAAATCTTATATCTTATTGGTCCATCTATATTCAAAACTCCTAGGTTTAGTGTTAATTTGATATTGGGCCACATTTTATAGTGGACCTTGATTGGGTAAAGCCCAACTTCCAATTTTGACATGGGCTTCTACTTTCGTGGCCCAATGAATAGCAGCCGTGTTTCTTTGTTCTTTCAGCCCTATCTCAATAAACTCTCTATTTTTATTATCTTAAAATGAATATTTTTTATTAACTCAATAACAAAATAGCATAATAACACGTGAATTTTTTTTAATCTCTCACCCATAGTTGAACTAAAATTAATTTTTTTATGAAAATATTTCATTTATAAGAAAATTGGTCTGTTTTTGTAAGTGGGAAATTAGGTTAATAACCTAATATTGTCGATGGTCGGTGACGGGGTAAGAGTGGTGGTCGACCAGAGATTTTGCCGGAGGCCGACCAAAAGTGTTACCGGAGGTGTTGCTGGAAGTGGTCGTCGTGGCCGACCAAAGGTGTTACCAGAGGTGGTTGCATGTGGCCGACCAGAGGTGTTGCCGAAGGTAGTCGTCGGTGGCCGACTGGAGAGGTGTCGCCGAAGATCGGAGACGACACCCGGGGAGTGGTGATGGTGGTCGGAGGAAGTCGTCGGAGGTCGGATGCGGTGACGGGCGATCGAAGACGGCTGCCGACGTTGTCGGAGAAGGTGGCCGGCAACAATCGCGGGTGGAGAAAATTTAAAAGAGTAATGCGAGGGTAATTTGGTATTTTTAATACATTAGGAAAATTAGGTAGGTTTTTCAATTAAACACCAAAAAAATATTTTTTATATAAGCTAATATATCAAGTTTTTTACAAAACCCATTCTGTGGTTGTCAAACACCTCAATTTATTCTAAAATGATTTTTTTTCAAAAATTAAATCATTGGTAAGGCAAATCAAACACACCTATATTGAATATAGGATTCTTGATAAGTTTGTTAGATTTTTTGATAAGTTGTATTAGACTATATTGAATATAGTTTGTTAGATTTTTTTGATAAGTTGTATTAGACTATATTGAATATAGTTTGTTAGATTTTTTTGATAAGTTGTATTAGACTATATTGAATATAGGATTCTTGATAAGTTGTGTTAAGATTTTTCTTTATTTTTTTTGCAAAAAAGTATTTAATTATTGCGGGAATTGAATCCATGATCTTTTAATCAATGACACAACTTTATGCCAATTGAGCTATGTTCAGTTTGACAAAATTTAGGCAGTAATAATACATTTAAATTCTTGTCTCGTGTGTGGTTGTTTGCAGAGGTGCATGATCAATCAACCTCCACTTATCTAGGTAATGCGCTCTCTCACCCGTTGAGTGGTTCTTTGATAGTTTTTTGAAAATTTGCCCTAAGGCGGAATCTTTATTCTTTACCAGATTTTCTTCCATTATTTTTTATTTTTATCAATTATGCGTGAACAAGAGGTCAAAAGTTCAATCTCTTGCATAGTAAAAAAAATAAAAAATAAATAAAGTTTGATCATGTTCTATTTACTTCAAAACCTTAAAATTAAATGTATATTATTTGAAAAACAAAACTCCTAAAATACTTTGCACAACCTCAAGTTAAAAGCAAGTCCACAAATCTTAAAAGTTAAAATAGAAATTTATAAATAAATGTATATTATTTAAAAAAAAAAATCCTAAAATACTTTGCACACCCTTAAGTTAAAAGCAAGTCCACAACTCTTAAAGTTAAAATAGAAATTTATAAATTAAATGTATATTATTTATTAAAAAAAAAACTCCTAAAATACTTTGCAGACACTTAAGTTAAAAGCAAGTCCACAAATCTTAAAGTTAAAATATAAATTGTATATAAAATATTGTTTTAAAAGTTAGTGTAATAACGAAGAAGGAATTTGAGAAAATGCCCTAGTCTTATTTTTCAAGTAGAGTAACATTAAAACTTCATATAAGATACCGGAATCTTAAACCTCCATCTTGCTCGAGTTATGATTAGGATTTAAAAAAAAAATTATGTTCATTGGATATGATAAAAGAGATTAATGCCATTTAATTTAGTTTTAAAAAAAATAGAAAACTCACTATGGTAAATGGTAGTACGTTATGATTAGGATTTAAAAAAAAAATTATGTTCATTGGATATGATAAAAGAGATTAATGCCATTTAATTTAGTTTTAAAAAAAATAGAAAACTCACTATGGTAAATGGTAGTACAACTCAAACGGTACAATTGAAACCAACATTCATTTTATTTTAGTACAATAAATATGAAGATAGAGATTGAATCTCCAATATCATGAAATATAGTATGTGTAAATTATCGTTGAGTTATGTTCACTTTGACAAGTTCATCTTTCAATTGAATGCGCTCTAAACGGTAGGACTATTAAAGTTTATCATAATCATTTTACCATATGAACTTTAATTCTTGTTATGATAAAAAAAATTGACCTTAAATAAAAGTCCACCGAGGCCAAGGCCCAACCCGCCGACAAAAATCGAGCAAACTTGAAGAATCGCCGACCTCTTCTAAGTGGTCGGCCGAATAAGGCAAAGGTCGACCCCTCGAAAGGATCGACCCAAGACATGAGAAGACCCCTCGAGGTCGGCGCATGAAGAACCGCTGATCCGTCCATGGATCGGCGAATGATGATGAAAATCGACTCATCAGGGCCGAGTCGATCGCAGGAAGTGGCCGACCCCCGAAGAAAGTGGTTGATCCCTTTGAAAGGATCAACCCATGATAGTATTGTAAATTATCGCCCTCGTGATTAATTTTAATATAGCGTATGAAAATACATATATCGTCCTCATGATTGATTTTCTAGTTCGCTTAATTACCACAAATAACTATCACTCAATTTTATTTAGAGAATGAAATATAAAATTATGTTTAAAACAAAATAAAAACATAAAATAAAATGTACAATAAGGAGAGAAATCTTAGGAAATTTTGGTGGATGCCCTAGGAATGAAGTGTTTTTAAGCTTAAATTAGTCGCCGTGCTTACTTTTTTATTTTCTCTCGTTGAATATAATTTGGTCTTGTTCATTTGATAGCTACTCAAATTAACATGGTAGTTAAGTCAAAGCACTGAGAATACTTTGACAATACACGAGGGGATACCAGACTAAGAACCTAAGAATAGGTCATCATGTGACCTTAGGAATAAGGCACATCGTAGGACTAAAGTGTATGTGTGTGATTCATCGAGTTTGCATTAGCCCTAGGAATAGAAGTTTAATGGGTATGGACTCGAAAATGACACTCACGGAGGCCGAATGGGAGATGAACTCACAGTCCATAGGAAAGTAAGCAATGTGGCGAGTGATGTGGCCACATCAAAGTTATTACCTTAGGAATAGTGGTTGAAACCGGATCAAAGTTCATTTTTCTACTTTGAATCTATCTCAATATCACCATCAATCAATCACATTATTATTTGGTTACCTTCCATTTTCTCATTGCTACATATTTTAAACTGAGTATTAGACCAGTCTCTTGGGATACGATACTTGAAATATTTTCATACTTTATTACTTGCAGACATTGTATACTTGCACTTGGGATCTATTTTCCAAAATAATTTCATTCGTACACTTTTGTCCCGTCAAATATGCAATCACACTTGCAAGCATGAATAGACTCATAGCCTAACCCTAAGTCACGCAAGTTCCTCTTAGTTTCATAATATGAACTAGGTATAGATGCATCGATTGGAAATGTTTCTTTCAACAATTTTAGTAACATATCAAACGACTTGTTACTCCAATTGTTAAGATTCTTGATATGCATCAACTTCACCAAAAAAAACAAAACCAACGAATAAAACTGTGTACAACCAGGGTAAAACTGATTACTTGCTTCAGTCATTAAATCCTCAAATACGTTCGAAGTATCCCTTTCATGGACATTAGTGGGTATCTCATTATGAACGCCTTCTCCATCGTCGATTACATTGTCAATTGGGACTTGTAGATCATTTAGAAGATTCAACATTTCATTTCCTTTAATAACATTACACCCTATGTACTATCCAATCCACCGTCGTGTATTGAATGAGTTTTTTGACCTTCTAATTCTATAGATAAGTCGACTGATTCTCCGTGAAATACCCAATGAGTATAAGAGTGAGATATTTCATTTGTGAATAGATGTTGTTTCATCCCTTCAAATGACTCCCACATTGCATTCGTACATTTTTGCATGAACATCTTATTTTTCCTGAATTATTAACATGAAACTTCGCCAATGCTAGAAATCGGGCTACTCGTTCTCTATACTCGATTGAGAACTTGTCTTTAAGTTTAATCCACGCTTTACTCATTCTTAATTATATACTTTTTTTCAAACCAACTCGGGATAAAATCAGTAAGAGTTAGACAATAGCATTAGGTTACGTTTAACTTATGGTTTAAATTAAATTTGTAGTCATTTAGAGTCGGGAGTAGTAAAAGTCAACCTTCGAGAACCAAGTCGTTCACTTTTAGGCTATTGAGGCCTACACCTCGATCCAAGTCTATAAAGTCTTTTACTTTGTGGTTTGTGTTCTGGATGATGATAGGCACTAGGAGTCGGTGACTAGCGACCGAGACCTAAGACTAGCCACCGGGACTGAGACTAGCGACCACTCCAGTGATGGTAGGGTGTCGCCGGTTGTTGGTCCCCAGTCTTGGTCGCTGGCCACCGGTTGCCAATCCAAATCGTTGCCACCAGTTTTCGATCCTCAATCTTGGTCCTTAATGGCTAGCGACTACCGACCATCCTTGGTCGCGGTACTCGACCACCGATCACCGACTTTCAATCTCCGAGTTGTAATACCCTAGTTGGGATCGAGGATCACTAGTTGTCGGTTCCTAGTTCCATGTTGCTAGTCTCAGTCCCTAGTCACCGACCACTCCAACGATGGTAGGTGGTCGCAGTTGCCGGTCCTGGTTGCTGTTCACCGGTCCTCAATCCGGATTGTTGGTAGTTGTTGGTCAAGCACAAATGGTAAGAGGTTGTTAGTCACTGGTCCCCAGTCCCGAGCTCATGCCATAGATTGTTGATCCTGGTCGCTTGTCCTCTGTCTCGGTGGTCGATCCCGATCGCATGTCCCTAATCTTGGTGGCCTACGACCACTAACCATCGGTTGAGTGGTCACTGGATCCTCAATTCCAGCCGCTGGCAATCGGTCCCCGATCCCGATCGATGGTTGTCGATCGTCGACGTGGTCAGCGGTAGTTGGAGGTCGGCGATGGTGGGTGCTGGTCCCTGGGGGTGGTCATGAAGAAGTGAAGGTAGAGAGATTTGTGAAGGTTTAGTATGGAATTTTTTTGTATTATGAAAATTAGGGAAAATTATCAATTAAACACTAAAAACGTTGGTATCAATTGTTTCACTCGTGATGACTTTTTTCTCAAACTCAATTTTTTAAAAGTCGTTTTGAGTGGTTGACAAACACTAATTTTTTTTCTTCGACATTTTTTCAAAATCAAACCGTTCAAAGGTGAATCCAAAAACACCATTCAATCTCTTAATACCAGATTTCAATGCTCAAGACTCATTACCCACCAAGCACCAAGCACATCCATGTTTCACCAAGTATAAAATCAAATACCTATTCAAACACCAAGCAGACCCATCAGCACTAAATTATTTCAATTCCCCTCCATCGAATAAAGCACCAAGCAGCTGACTCAAATACGGATTATTCCTCAATTAAAAACAACATTGCCTCATGGAGCCTATGATACCATGTTAATTTAAGAGGGAAGAAAAAAAAAAGAGCCTATGATACCATGTTAATTTAAGAGGGAAGAAAAAAAAGAGCCTATAATACCATGTTAATTTAAGAGGAAAGAAAAAAAAGAGGCTAGGTTTCTATTAGCCCATGTATGTTAATATTGTGAGTGAAGTCTCTTCATCTTTTCGATGTGGGATCCTGAACATCCTCCTCAATGAGGTGCATCTCTAGGTTTACCATCTTGGATCAGATCCCATTTTTGGACCGAATACCCGTTTGGGCTTCGTGGGCTCTGATACCATATTAGACATCATAGGGTTACATCTTAAAACCAATTGGTGATAGAAGAAGTAGTCAATGTATGTTATATTGTGAGTGAGATCACTTCATCTTTTCGATGTAGGATCCTCAACAGTTTTCTTATACTTAAAACTGCAATATATGACGTACAAATCTACGAATCTATTTAGAAAATAATAAGTAAAAGATTAATCTACCCTTACAAAAAAAATTCAAATCATATCCAACCTAATTTAATTAAACAGTTTTGATTGAGGATATAATTGAGAGCTATGAAGCTACCCTCAAAGTTGGCTTTAAAGTCAATGTTTATTTTATTGATTAATTAACTTAGAGAATATTTTTTTTTTCTTTATAATTAAAAATTGGGGCCTAGGCTTAATCTCACACATGCAAGGCACATTTACAATTTAGAAATTAAGCATTTGATTAAATTAGTGTGGTTTAAAACTAAAAGTTATGAGAGTAGAGTGTAGTTATCACTTTGTCTTTTTAAGTTGTGGAATATAAGTGTTGGCACTCGTATCTCATTGTGTAGTTATCACTTATTGATAATGTACTTCCTATTTATTACATTACATTTTCTTTTAAAAGAATGGTCACACATTTTGATTCACTGACACAAATAGTATATATTAAAAATATATATGTTGGTGAGTGGCTTATTTGGCCATTTACCACAAAAGGGTTTTGTAAAATAATGGAGTTCCAATCAAGAAATTTGAATTAAACAAAAGAATGCGATTGTAGTTTACTATGGATTTATGTTATATATGAAAAGTTATTAGATTATAGATGTTGAATAAAAATGCTTGAAACTAACAATGAATATGCATCTCAAAAAAGAATTTTTTTATATATACGAAGATAGTGAAATTTCCGGGAACTAAACTACAATCAAATCACTCAAATAAGGAGACTCAATCTCTGGAGAGAAATCCTTCATCCAAATCACACACATTGTCGAAGTCCCAAAATCATCTGCACTAGGTGGTGTGCGACTACATTCTCTTCTTTATGCATGAAACTACAACAATCCTTGAATGGTCGGGGGAACCACACACACATTCGCTACCAATATTCCAACTTCCGTCACATCTTTTCACCCATGTCCTCAAACAAATGACACAACCGAGACAAATCTGTTTCTAAAATCACCGGACTCAATCCTACCTCCAACTCCTATAGAAGTCCTTCGACCGCTGCCAAACTTTCTGCCATCAAAGCACTTCGAATGCTTGAGACCCACGACCCAGAAAAATTAAAATTATTGAAGAATAACACGATTCAGAAAGTTTCAAACCACAACTCAATGTTTGGATTTTGAAGAATATGAAGAAAGTAAAATTATTAAGTTTGGAGATCGAACTTAAGATTTTATAGTCACTAATTTATACATCATACCAATTAAGTTATATCTTTGTTGGTAGTAAAATTATTAAGTTGAAATAGAACATTAAATATATGAAATATAATTATGATTTACCAAATTTTCAAATAAAAAGTTATTACATTACACGTTTTTTTAAAAAAACTTACATTACACGTTATTGGATAAAAATAAAATACTCAGAGCTGATCATGGAGATAATGAAGATTCAAAATTAAAAATTCTATTTTTTTTAGGAGATAAAAATTCGATTAATCCTTTGATACTTGTTTTTATTTCTAATTTATTACTTATTTTTCGTTTTTAACTTGCATAATTCATTTTCATTTCGTTTAAAAAGAAACAAATCTATGTTCTAAAGACAAACCCTCTTGAATATTCTAGAAAAATAAAAGATCTAAGTGGATGCATGACAATTAGTATTTCTAAAAAGTTGAATAAAAAAAGTGGTTAATTAATAAGTACAAAACAAAAAAACCCATGTCCTTAAACAATATATTTTTTTAATTTGGTATTACTTTTTTTTTTTCCTTTCCCTTTCACTACCTAAGACTTCAAAAATATAATATTCATATAAAAAATATATATTTGAAAGAAAATGCAAACAAGTGGTTATCCTATTAATCAATTGGAGGGCATGCAAAAAAGTGGAGGAAAAAAAAAATAAGAAACAAAATTAAAAATGGCAAAAAAGAGAGAAAAAAACATGTCATCCACTAAATCAACCCACTATGAAACACAATTAATTTTGTGGCTTTAATTCTTTGATCTATCAATCCCATATAGTTTGGTCCAAATGAGTTACCAACACAAATTTAGAAACTCAAAAAAAAGAGAATTGTTGAAGATATAAACTATTGGTCTAAACTTTAAAAGTTTCAAAATTACACATGATCTTTTAAAAACGTTCAAAATAACTCTTACCGTTAAATTTGGATTAGAAACAAGGTTTAAATTTCATTAATACCCTTGATCTTTCAAAAAAAACATTAAAAAATTCTCTTACTTGAAAATGTTTCTTCTTATTCCTCTCGCATATTCTTCCTCCATAAAAATTAATGAGAAATTTTGCTTATTTGCGATATATTGATAGATAATGTTTTTTATTCTCCTTCAACACAACATCCCCAATAGCCTTGCCAGTATGTTAAAATTTCAAGATGACTTTTGCTTCAATCTTAAATTTTTCATCTCATTGACTTGATTTTGTTGATAGTCTTTTCATTACTATTTTCTCACCAGTCACTACCCATCAACTTTCTCTAAATTTATTTTTGGCAAAATAAATAAAAATATAGTCATATAGTAGTTTTAACACTTCTTAAATATTAAAAAAAAAAAAATCATGTATCAAACTTTTGATTAACCTTGTAAACTAGATCAAACTTGAATCCTTCAAATTTATTAGGTTTTGAGAGGTCGTAGCAACAATTATTTGACCATATAAGGTCATCAAAGCCAAGATTCATAACTACAACCCGTAACTCTAAAAAAGAAAGAAAGAAAAAAGTACTCCTCTTTTTCTTTTACCCACTCATTCATCGTAATTGAAAATCACGTTAAACTTCAGTTTATCACTAACAAACACAAACAATGAGAGCAAAAAGGAATAACAATAAACATCCCATTTTTTTTTCTTCCAACTCATCTTCTTTACACTTTTAAAAAGAAAATTTGATTTCAAACCCTATTTTCATTTGATGTTCTATTGCACATCACTTTTATAACCCAAGTGGGTCTAGTGAATGTAAAAGTCAAAAGTGGTTGATGAATATTTCATCACTCTAACTGATGATTATTCAAGGAATAAGTATCTTTCCCTAATGCAACATAAATCTATTTTTTTTTTTAAAAGTTCAAGAAATATAAGACTCAAGTTGAAGATCAATTAGGTAAATCTATCAAGACACTATGATCAGATCACAGTGAAAAGTACAAGAACCTTACGTACTAAGACTAATTGATAGAAATTGAGATTTTATCTCAACTCTAGCACAAAGTACAATTGTGAGAAATTATGTTGCAAGAGGAGAAACAAGACCTTGTTAGACATGATCAGAACAATAATGAATTGCACGTCATTACCAGACTCTTGTTAATATATACAATAGAGATTGTATAGTGAACATGATTCCCTCTAAAATGTGTCCACGAGTCAACTTTTGGATTATAGAAGAGTAGTAAAACTAGTTTACAACCCTTTAGGTTTTGAGAACTTTAAGCATAAATGCTGAAACTATCCCAAAAAGACTGGAATATGTTCAATAGTGTTGATAAGTTGGTTCCAAGTGAAGCCAGTAAATAGTTAACAAAAGTTATTAACAATTTAATTACCTTTGATAGTCAAATGGATCCTAGTCATGAATTGGATAAGTCTCATCGCAGTGGGAGAGTTATGAGATAACCCGACTGTTACAAGAGCTTATATGAAACCTATGTTGTCGTATTAGATGACAAAACGTAGGGCTTCTTGACCTCACAGAAGAAATGAGGGTCAATGACAAAGACTAGTAGACCAAAGTCATAAATCTCGAGATACAATATATGTATTTCATCTTTATCTAGAACTTGTAGATATTCATGATGGGGTAAAACTCATAGGTTCTGAATATTTCTACAAAAGTAAAAGATTTGTAAATAAGAAGGTACAAACCTTTCAAATAAGACTAATGACAAATATAGTGAGCGCGAAAGTAAATCATGAGTAATATTTCTCATTTGTTGTCATACTAGAGTCTATATGGATTCTCTAATTCATAGTTGCGTATGAGATATGTGAAGTGAAGGTTTAAGAAATATTGTCTGAAAAGAAATCTTAAAGAATCCAATTACAAATCTACCTGAGTTCATTTTTAAAAATAAAAAACAAAAAGTTTACAAGTAGTAAAGCTTCATTTATGAAATGAGATTGATCACTAGATTCTTGAATGTGAGGTTGATAGAAGTATCAAAAACTATGATTTTGATTAAATATTAATGATCTTGAACTAAAATTAGTTTAAGTTCAAAACATATTACAAAATAAGTCTGGGTGGTGTAGTTGGTTATCACGCTAGTTATTATGAATATAACTTCAATTTGTATAAATTATTTTGTGTCAAACCGAGCATAGCTCAATTGGCATAAGGTTGTGCCGAGGTCAGTTCAATCTCGCATTAATTAAAATACTGCAAAAAAAAAATATATTAAAAGTTTTCTCATATTTTATGTGGAAGACATATTACTCATTGTGAATGTTGTATTATTATTCCAAGGACAAAATGTTATATACTCACATATCTTATCATGTTATATACTCACATTTTCATATGATGAATATAACTTCAATTTGTATAAATTATTTTGTGTCAAACAGAGCATAGCTCAATTGGCATAAGGTTGTGTCGAGGTCAGTTCAATCCTCGCATTAATTAAAATACTGCAAAAAAAATATATATATATATTAGAAGTTTTCTCATATTTTATGTCGAAGACATATTATTCATTGTGAATGTTGTATTATTATTCCAAGGACAAAATGTTATATACTCACATATCTCATCAAAGTTGTTGTCAAGTATATAATGAAGTACTTCAAAAAGATAATGTATCATTTTTACATGAAATTTATTTTGTCTAGGAAATAGTATCCTTAGACACCTCAAAATGTTGAGAACATAAGATTGATTATCTACGTTTGAGTGGGAGACAGTCTAGTGTATACATGAGACATAACATTTGATACACAATCAAATTGGTTAGCATATATTAGTTAACTCAATGGTATGATCATTGCGTGGAAGAAAAAAAAAACAATTCTCAAAATATTTTTGGATAATGAGAAATTATATTTTTGTGCACGAGATTAAATATTTGATACTTACAACAAATATTTATGGAAATCTATGTTTACTCTAGATGGTGGAGCATGATATGCAAATTGAATGTTATTGCTTATGAAGCAAAGAGCTTGTATAGCTCAAATAATTTCTTATTGGTGTTGTTTCAGATATAGTTAAGTCTATCACATTTTATGTAATATTAAAGCGAGTTTGGCTCAGCGGGTATATGTATGTGTTGACGACCAAGAGATCTGTGGTTTGAATCCCCCCACCTCCAATGTACTCAAAAAAAAAAAAAAAATATCACATTTTATGCAATGACTAAGCTTAAGGAACTTAGATAAAATCAATATATAAGGTATCCTGCTAGAAAGAAAGCATGTGGTAGGACCAAAATGATCACTTTTAATTGACAATCATTTTGATCTATATAAAAAGATTTACCGGTTAAAATGTTTGAGAGTAACCTAGAATACATGTCTCACCGACTTTAGTGCAAGTAGGAGATTGTTGGGATTTATGTCATTAAGCCTCGTAATTAATTAATAATTATTTTATTATTATTATTTGCAATTTATAATATTCATTATATATAAAAATTCAAGGTTATTAGTGTAATCTTGAACAATATGTAGTTGACATACATGTGGATCATGTTCAAGAAATTGTTGTGCAAAATTAGTGCAATAAAATACCGCAAGTGTACGGGTCAAGTTTTAATATAGTGTATAAAAATACGAATTATCGTCCTCAGGATTGGTTTTCTAGTTCACCTAATTACTATGAATACTATCACTCAATTTTATTTAGATAATGAAAATCAAATGATATGATTAAAATAAAATTAAAATAAAACATAAAATAAAAATTGAAGAACAATAAGGAGAGATATGTTCTAGGGAATTGACTTGAGCAATGACTTCACCGTTATTTTATCAAATTCTTCATTCATTAAAAGATGGAATTAATCAATTTCTAGATTGTTGACAAGTTCTACCCTATAAACTTGTTATTCTCTCTCGAGCAATAACAATATTCTTTGAAAAGTAAATTACCTATATTTCTATGGCAATTCAGACAATCCAAATATGAAGAACGTAAAACTATAGTTGTCACAAAATCTACAAGGATATGTCTATCTCATGTATAAATCAGGGAAAACAATTCAGGATCATCAACAATAATCGTCTCTCGACCTCAAATCATTGATATAAAAATCATGCAAAGAATGGCCAAATCCTAACATGCATTAAGCTCAGAAAAATTCTCACAACCAATATGAAATTGAAATACCAACTATTAATTAAAAAGAATAAGTTTCAATAACGATTACATCAAGGCTCTAAGTCAAAAGAGTTTAGCTAATCATGTTGAATAGTTCAAAATATAAACTCAATAATAAACTACAAATTAAAAGGGAAAGAAGAAATAAAACTCGTGTCGATTCCACGTTTCCGCTGCAATCTCCACGATCCCGGGCATGTAAATCTGTACTTTGTGCTCCCAAAATCTCTTCAAACTCTAAAAGTATGTAATTTGGAAATGGGGATTTTCTCTCCAAATCGGCTCCCCAAGATCAACTTAAAAATATGTATTTATAGTGTAAAATAGGGCAAAATTCGTCTATAGGCCAAATATGGCAAATCTGGGAGCTACGATCATATGCAGCGCGGATCCATGGGCTTTGATGAAGATGCGATGGTGAGCTGGCGAAGACAGGGCGACGAAATATATATATAACGACGGGTTACATTCAATAAGTTGCTAATTTGGCTTTGTTGGTTGATTGCGGGTTAAAATATTCATTCTCTTGCGTGCGGCCTGAGTTCAAGATTGGACTTATGCAATTTTACATTTTTATTTTGCCTAGGCGCTATGCTCTCGGGTTTTGAACTTATTTCCCTTCTTTTTATCACTTGAGAACTTCAATTTTCATTCAAATAGCTTAGTTTTCACCACAAACCTTCTAAATTGCCCGATTTGCTCCAAAATGCTCGATATCTATAAAAATAATCAAATATAATCGTGAAAATAGATATGTAATCTTAAAAACTAGCATAAAATAGGTCATAAAGATAGCTCATTAATTGTGCTATCAGAAATAAACATAAATAGTATATGGATAAGGTTGGGTGTCTCTTATCCTAGTAACACTTATTGATACGACCCGCTTTGTAATTGTTATAAATGATTTGATCCAAATCATTCATGTATAGACATGTGAGTGAGAATATCCTATACAATGAGTTTGTATAAGACTAGACCACGAAATATATAATCTCTCTTTATAAATCCGTTATTTGAGAAGATTAATATTTCACAGAATGATTATATGTGACTCGATCTTAATCTTAAGTGAGTTATGAACTCCTGTCTGTGAGGGCTCGTCCTTTGATTTGTATGAGTGAGAATGACTTTTATAGTCGATTCAATAAGCCTACCATTTTTGGCACTTGACCAAACATGGAGCTGAGAACATAAGTTTTACAAGATGAAATTCACTCATTCTCATATAAGGAGAGTAGATGAATAATTCCCTTAAGTGTTGATTTCGGGACTTGAACAATGAGGTCACACCCTCTCATTGGCCCGAGAGGGACTTGGTTTATGGTTGGAACATAAACATATTGTTCATTAGAGGATCAATGGTAGTTAAGGTACAAGATGTAATTACAGGGGTAAAACGGTCTTTTAACCCAGCTGTAATTACGAACCACTCGTAAAAGATCGACTTGCATGTAATGGTTACATCCATGGACACAACTTGTGCTGCAGTGCATAAGAGTGCAACTCTAGACCTATAGTGGAGCGACCTAGAGTTAATGAATTAAACTTAATTGATTAATGAGTTTAATCAATAAATTTTGGATCATTGGAGCTTATAAGTTTTAGGTCCATAAAATTCTCTTGCTAGCTCATAGTTGATGGAGCGATATACGTAGCGGAGGCGATTTTGGACCGATGATACTCTAATTTCATCAATTTAACAAATAGAAAACATGCTCAAAACGACGGAAATAAGAAATTAGAGATACATACCCTTGTAGTTCCAATTTTTTCAAGCTCCGCCACACGTTCCTCGTCACGAACTCTTCCGGCCTCTTCTCTCGAACGCCCCGAGGACCACCCCAGGTAGTCCCGCTATCCTCGGTGCCGAGCAACGGAGTGGTGGGACTCCGAAAGAAGAGAAAATAAAAGAAAAGGAGAAGAAGAAGAAGGAAGAACATAGGCAAATGGAAGAAGATTTAAAACTTCTGAAGTTTTAATTTTTTAATTTTTTTTTTCTCCGTATACCCCAAGCCTTCTCCTCTACCTCTGCAAATTCAATGAATTCAATTTGAATACCCTTCTTCACCCCTTCAATCCTCTGGCCAAAATATATATATATATATATATATATATATATATTAAAAATAATAATAATAATTTTATTTATTAAACTTTTTAATAAATAAAATATATATAAAATTATTATTTAATTCAATATCAAATATTAATTAAATAATATGATTAAACCCGATTTTCCGAAAACCGACTTTTTTACACATGAATCCTATTCATGTTTTAGGCTGTCGCAACGTCATTGCGACGCGGAGCGGCCGACGTCCTCTTTCAAGGGTTTTGTTTTAAAAAATAAAAGAGATGGAGTCGCCACCAATCATTTTGGGTGTGATTGGTCACCTTAAAATAAAAACTGGTCTACGGAAAGAGAAATTAGGTTCGGGGGTCGTTTGAGCGTAGGGAAGGTATTAGCACCCTACAACACCCGTTAAAAACGGTAGCCATATTTTATCTTATATTATCCAGTTAATTTTAAAATGTCCTTAATTTGAGAAAATAAATAAATAATAGTTTTGTTTAAAATGAATGTCTCATTTAATCAAAGCTTAACCTTAAAAATAAGGTAAGAGTTTGATATATTGAGTGAATTTAACTTTAATTAATTATCATATCTAAATTTCCTTTTATTTAAAGAAAATTATTTACCTCAAGAATTTGAGAAATTTATCCCAACTCCGTCATAGGATTTATATGATAATATTTTATTTAAAAAAACATATTGATTTGTTATTTTTATAAGTAGTTGGGAGGATTTTCGTGTGCTTGCACGAGAGTCGAAACTCTACGAAAGTCACATTACTCAGCCCTCAAAACAAATATTATTTTATTTTACAAACGTTATTTTTAAACGGAAATATGACTTTGATTATAAAATCAAATTGAGATTTAGGAAAATTTAAATTAAAGATAAAGTTGAAATTTGTTTGAAATATATTAAAACAAATAATTAAAATTTATTTACAAGACTTAAATTAAGGTAAAATTGAAATATGCCTTAAAATATTAAATCTAAAAAGGAAAATATATCCTAACTTAATTGGAAAAAAAAAAAAAAAAGGTCAAACATTAACTTCGGGTCAAATGTCAAAATTGGGAGTGAATAAATAAAAATAAGGAATGACAGTTTTGTAATTAAGCATGCAATGACAAACTTGTAAATAATATAAAAGTAATGACATTTTTGTAAATAACATAAAAACCTAAAAATATACCTCCTTCTTCAATCGAGCGTGTCGCGGTCTATGTCTTCCATCACCATGAGGGAGTTATCGTTTGTTCAAGCTCGTGGTTGCCGATATCCGCAGAAGATTATAGTTGGATGAAGATGGTGGTTGTTGGTTTTTTTGCTTGAGATGGGAGGAATGGAGGGAAGTGGTTGTGAAGTTTGGAGGGAAGAGAAAGTTATTTTAAATTAGTCAAATAAGAGTTTTGACCATTAAAATTAACGTTTTCTCTCAAATTTGGTAGCCTTTCGCCCTAATCTTTTTTTTCTCTCCTTCGAGCCCTTCGCTCTGATCTTCTCCTTTTTTGTCTTTCCTTTGATTTTCTTAGTCGGTATTTATAGGCCATTGAAAATCACATCAAAGGTAAAAATCTCAATGAATTTATTACTCAAAATGTTTTCTCAATTGAAATAGATTTTAGGCCAAAAATTGACAAATATTTTATATCATAAATGAATATCAAATTTTAAACCAAAAATGAATTAAATATTTTATACTCATAAATGAATATCAAATTTTAACCCAAAAATAAATTAAAGATTTTATATTCATTGAAGTAAATAAATGAATATCAAACTTTAGCCATAAAATGACTTAAAATTTTATACCCATTAAATGTTAATTTTATTTGTCAAAATAGGTAAAAAGAATTTCCAAACAACCAAAACGTTATTTTCTTATTTTTCTTGAATTTTCAGAATTAATAAATTAAAAAATAAAAAAAAGGTGAATTTTAAAAGTTTAAAAATGGTTTAAAGAATGATGACAAAAATACATAAAAATAGGAAAAAAAAACTTTAATAATAAACAAATGGCCGGACCAAATACGGTGTCTACATAGGTCATTCCCATATTTAAATCATATTTAAATATATCCATCCTCCTTCCATAAACCGAATTTGAACAATTCAAATTCTTTTTCTTTTCTTTTATAGTGTTGCACGGCGTTATCCGAGCTAGTCAGGAGAACCTAAAGGACCTACAGATCATGAGCTTCAACGATACGAGATTATTCGGTCAAAACTCTTTTAACCCGAATCAATCTTCGTTAACCCCGAAGACTCCACTATAGTCTGAGGGTTGCACTCTCCTCACTGTAGATATATTGTGTCCTCTGATATAACCGTCACGGGCAAGTCGACCCTTCACAGGTTGTTCGTAATCACAGCTGGGTCGTTTTAAACTGTTTAACCCTTGCATTACGTCTTGTTCCTTAAGTACCACTGACACTTCTAATGAACAATAGATCAGTGGTCCAACCAACAGATCAGTTAACCCTTTCATCACATGAGAGTGTGAGCGCTCATTGTTCAAGCCCCGGAGTCAGCTATTAAGGGAACAATCTATCTACTAACTTTGAAGAGCGGGTTAGGAGTGAACTCCAATCTTGCTGTACTATGTCCCTAGCTACATATTCGACTTTATCCCCAAGATGGTAAGCTTATTGAGTCGGCGCTAATGAACCACTCTCACTCGTGCAAGTCAAAGGATACGTTCGAATAAGCAGGAGTTCATAGCGAGTTCAGGATTAAGATCGATTTACCTAGGCCATCAAATGAAAATGTCGGTCTCATCAGTAAACGGTGTTATAAAGAGAGAGCGACATATTTCGCGGTTCTGTCTTATACAAACTCTTTGCACAGGACGCCATCACTCGCACATCTCCATGTGAAACGATTCGGATCACATCATTTCGTACAATACAAAGTGAGTTGCATCCAATAGTGTTACCAGGATAAGGTACCCAGCCTTATCCGTATACTATAGACAATTTTGACTGACTACTTGAGCCTGATCCACAATCATGTCATACATGAGGCTCAAGTACTCATAATCAGCTATGGGTGTTGGTCATTGGTATAGGTTAACTTAAACATGTTTCACTTTAATTCCAGTAAACTGAATAAAACTAATAACTCTTTATTCTAAATAGAATATTTACAAAAGTTTACAAACCACGAGTTTTAGGACATAAAACCCAACAATAGTAACATTAAAATAATCAATTTAGTTGAAAGAAAAATTTGAAATATTCAGATTAATATTTAATATATTTAATATATTAAATATAGAAGAGGGAAATATACTCATTGCGATACATTAAATATTAGAGGAAATAGTTTATGTATTAAATACATTAGAAACTATATAGCATATGAAATTTATTGAGATTCAAATTGGTTAAATGTATATTATAAAATATTAGTTTTATGATATTTGAATAAGATTGAAATAAATATAAAATACATATTTTAATATAATAGATATTAAAATGTATTTTATCAAATAAAATTAATTTCTAAAGGCTTTATAAATAGGAGGTTTAGTTAGAAGGATGCACACTACTCACCCTTTGTGTAGAGAATTGTTCTCTTATTCTTTCAAAAAAAAAAAATAACTTTCACCAGCCTTGGTCCTGTGTTCGAGTCATACCAAGAAAGATCTCATGGAGGAGGTCATAGTGAGTAAGGTCTTGTCGAGATGAAATACAAGAAGATTATTGTTCTTCAAAGGTAAATTAGTTTATCTTGTATTTTAATTTAATTCTAAATAAAACAATAAATAAAACAAACTCGCTTCTAACGCTTCCGTTGCGGGGTTTGAAGTGATCATCCCATTCAATATGTGTACGTCCTAGCTTGTTCATTAACTTACTCTAACTATATTCGCTTGCGAGTGATTGAAATATGTGTATTATCAACCTAGCAACATGATGTTCACTCTTTGCCATTCCTAAGTATTTTCATACAACATGCTTCTGTCGAAGTCACTATGTACTACTACTTTTTATCGGATAACGAGTCGGACAAAAGTAAAATTTAAATAGAGAAGCATTAAGAAGAAGATTTGAAGATGCTTTGTTAACTCAAATTATCACATAAGCATACTCACACATAGCGGGGCCTACGGCCAAGTATTGAATTAGAGAAATTCGTTCATACTAAGTCAAATAAACAACAAGAAAGTGGAAATGTTCATAAATCTAAAAAAATGCAAGGGAAGAATGAAAATAGTCGTTGGCGCATTGATCTTTGGTGAAACGAAGCTTCTCCTTGTCGACAACAATGGACGTCTGTCACTTCCACTAATTTCTTGAGCTTGAGGATGGAGAAGATTTCTTTTGGCAATTCGGTCTCCAACAAACTTCTCACAATCTTCTAAAATTCTCTTTATGAAAATGTATGTAAAAATTGTATTCTCAACCTCTCTCTCGTTTTCTTCAAGCAAAATTGCAAATGCAGCTTTAAGTGGGTTTCTTCACGCGCTCTAGATAGGTTATTTTTTTGGTCAGATGGCGGGTGTGTCGGGTGGTCATTCGATGAATAATTGCTTTATTGTCTGACTGTCACACTCCATCGTACGGTTTTGCGCCACGATCACCTTCTCTACGATCGTGTGCCAAAGAAAAGTTACATTTTTGCTTTTCCAATATTCCCTTTGTCTGATGCGTTAGAAGTTGGTGATCTCCCATTGTCTAAAATAATAACAAAGCATCAATTCTAACGCAAATTCAAATAAATTTCGAATGATTTTTCAATAGAAACATAATCTAGCGCATGCAATTTAAGTAAAATGTAAGTTGAAAGTATTAATACTAGAGCTCTTTGTATGCGGTGGTGAGGACAATAAAGCGCCACATTTAGGTGCTATATATAACGAAGAGTTTTGCACGGACATCCCCTTTTCCCCCAAGGGGCATAATGCCAAATGAACCAGTTTTTTTTGCCCTTTTGCTGATGTCATCAACCCTACCCGTAGGGTGAAAAGTCTGTAGTACCATTTGTTCGCGATCAACGTTCTCCCTCACGATTTTTTTTCTCTAGAAAGTAAATGGTCATCACGATTCTCAGCCATGACGATTTGTAGATTGAAAAAATCGTGAATGTCCGTGGTCGCGATGGGAAGAATCGCGAATTTGGGGAAGGGCAGGGCTGAGCGCGAGGGCAGTATAGACTTTTCATGCGATTATAGTGCTGATGACGTCAGCAAAAGGTAAAAAAAAAACTTGCATTTTAAAATTGTGGGTCATTTGGCATTACGCCTCCCGAGGGGGGTCATCTGTGCAAAAACTCCTATATAACTTGTTTTTGACACGTTATCACATTTCCACGATTGTTTGCCAAAACTTTGGCTTCATTAATGATGAACTCAACTGTTGTAAGATCCATCACCTCGTTGTTAAGCAATTTCACTACTTTTAGACGATCAAATTCCATTATAATATGACCTTGCATTAGCGAATGAGCATTTGAGAGAGCCCTTCGACAATGGTCATGGCTTCCAAGATTTTAAACCTCACGTTAATGTGTGATCCCACTCCATTCCTACTTGATGAACGTATCTTAGGTAGTCGAGTAACACCCAACCCCAAACCTTTAATTTGTTTAGATGGGCTCCACGCAACATCAATATCGAGTCTCCACGTGTTCACAGATGGAGGGTGCCACCTTGTAGTCGTAGGATAGTTTGAAATGTCCAAATGGATTTGCAAATATTTATTCGGCGGCTCCTTGCCTCTATATTCATCATGGGTCATAATGCATCCAACAAATGTCAATTGATGAATATTGTAATAATATCTAGATCAGCCTAAATCCCCTAACACAGGAGCTTATTTTTTGCTTCCCAAATCTTCAATGCAATCACCACGATCCTTGGCATTTCATTGTAATCACCACGATCAATGAGTCAATCTCAGTGATCCCGAAGACTCTAAGTTGTCTTGTCATCACAGAGAAGATCAACATTAGTGTAAAGAAAACGAGATCTGATATCCCTTGTTACCTTACGTTTTCACAATAGTTCGACAAATGTTTCCTCACGTCGTCTGGAAAAAAAACACAAGAACTTGGTTTTAACACCCTTCTTAGCCAAATTCGTTTTATTAGGAATGAGATCATGATAGATTTCTTGGCTTTTGGAGGACCAGAGTCTTCCAAAACGCCTTCCACCGATGCCTAGAAGAATCCAAATTAATTGGATGAGGTAGCATGTTCTAAGTTGGCTAGCTTCATTCCTAAGAAATAAGTACTCTTAACAGAAAATACTCAATTTTTGGAGACCCCAGATGATCTCGTCATCGTGTCTAAGACGATTTGGCAAAGGATTCTGAAGAATGGCTATAGCATCATTATGGAGAAATGTGTTCTAGATGATATCTTCATTCCCAGGGGTGGAGCTACCCTCACGTAAAGTTCTAGATCTGCCACGACTCATTCCAACGCCCCCGATTAGTTATTAGAGAAGTCACATTGTGCCTTGAAAGCATGGGGGCACGAGAAGAGCTTTACAGTTTACTTCGCGAGGAATCCAAGGTTAGTAGAGATTTGGACTAATTAACCATTGTCAATTCTCCAACGGTAACCTTTTTCTCCAACAGCTTGCAGCCTCACATGATACTTCTCCAAGTGTACGAAGGATTAAAGCCAAGACCCGCATTCAGAAAATTACAAGTTTTGAAATACTTACCTCGAAGCACCTTTGTGAGTAAGTTATCAGGGCGTTTTCTAATCTACCAACTTTGTTTGACGAGCATCACCTGATTAAAGATGTGCGGGTCTCTGAAACCCATATCGTCATCCTCATTCCCGTGACACATAAGTGACCAGCTACGCCGGTTGATTTTCTTCTTATCACATGTGGATCCCCATGAGACTTGCAGATAAAGGGAGCAAATCTCGTCAGAAAGACTCTTTGGTAATTGGAAGCTACTCATTGAGTAATTCAGGATGACTTTTCTTTAATCCGTACATCTTTTGCCACCCATTCAGAAGGACTTTTCCTTCCAGCCCTATAGCATTTCCACACACAATCCTTGATGGAACTAAAAGTCCTAAGTTTTATTCCTTCTAGCCCTAGAGCAGTAATATATTCACCGTTTCCGTCTCGTTCCTCGTGTCTCGTCCTCCATCCCAGTTTATTTATTTTTTATGAGAACCCGAGATTTTCACCTTGATTTGTATAAAATTAAACGAAGAATTTCGCTCAGATAATAGACGAAAAAATAATTTGGTCTAGGAACATCACTAATTTGAGGGTTGATTATTATTTTCAGTAAAATCGTGAGCCACACATTTTCTAATTGGAGAAAGGTCTCCATAATTTAAGAAAAGAAAAAGAGAACCATTTATGTGAATAGAAGACCTGTTATTGGGTAAACATCATTTTTCAATTTCTTCTCCAAATATTTGAATAGACATTAAAAAAAAATTAATAAATAAATAGTAACATGACATTTGAAGTATCATGTGATGATAAGTTGATGAGTAGATCAAATTTACCTTTTAAATTTGATGAGTGAGATTGACAGTTAGAATAATCCTAATTGGTTCCTTTATAAATTTAAAATAAAAAAAATGAGATGAATATTTAACATTAAAAATATTTAAAAAAAATAAAATTAAATTAGATATATTTAAAAAACAAAATTAAATTAGGTTATTCTTTAAGAATATATATATATATATATATATATATATAAATTGTAACAGACCTAAATTTAGAGTAAAATAATTAAAAATATAGCATTTTTTTAAAAAAATTGCGGATGTAGCAATTTCTATCACTAATACTATGGTCTATCGCTGATAGAAGTATATGGCTGATACACAGTTTTTTATAGAATTTTGTCGTAGTCTATCAGTGATATTGTGATATTGTGTATGAATGAGTGATGAAGAAGTCTTAAATTGGATATTTATATTATTTATTTTTTTTTAAAGTACTAAGACATAATTTTATATAAAATTATAGTTTGTCATATAAAATTATAGTTTTTTTTTTTAATGTCACACCATAATACTATTATTCAACTTCTTACTCCTATTATTTTTATTTAACATGAATTTGATTGAAATTGTTTAAAAATAAATAAAGATAATATTTTTATTTAAAAGAGAAAACCCCATAACAATAATTAATTCCAACTATCTTTGTTGAAAATAAACACATTTATTTTTGTTAATTTTTTTTTTTTTTTTTTTTTTAGATGTGGTTGGAAATCCAACCTAAGACCTTTTAGTTACTAGTTTATACATTGAGTTGAGCTATATATACGTTTGTTAGCATTTATTTTTGTTAACTTAAAGAATAATTTAGTGGATATGTACATATTATCCTTTTCTTGAAGAATTAATCTTTGAATCCTTGACCAGTCCCCATTAATTTGTCTAATTATTAATGAAGTATATTTTATATATTTACTTATTATTGTATACAATTCAAAGTTTAAAATGTCGAAGACTCTCAATTGTATGGAAATGTCGATAAAAAAATTAAAAAAAATATCTTAAAATTAAATATTATTTTACACTATTTTAATGAGTTAAAATACTTGTTAATATTTATATTTATTATTCTTGTTGCTATTTTAGTTAATATTCTATCGATTTTTTTATTATATAATGAAAATGTCGATATCAAGCGGATAGACACGACAAAAAATTAATATATCTTATCACACCAACACACTAAGGTTGACCTATAAAAAGAGAGAATAAATTGAGTTAAAAAGTGAAGTCATGAATCCACCTGTTTAGCAGTAGATATAAGAATTGATCTCTCCCACAAAAAATCTCCATATTAAGAAAACCTAAAATTTGGGTTTGTTTGTGAAACATAGGCCATTCAATGATTTCTATATACAATTTAATGTTGCATTATTGATATCCATAGAAGCTCAAAAAGCAATGGATGAAGCTTAGAAGCATTGTATCTAAAAATGAAAACATGTACCATAGAGAGAGAGAGAGAGATATATGTCACTTTGGAAAGCATTATCTCACTTTGCTTCACCTGCTAGGCTGTATATCATTCACTTCTCTTACCCCAACTTGCTTGCCAACCTTTGGATATTGGGTCTCTCCTCAAATTCAAAAAGTGAACTTGCCCATCAATTCACTATCTAAATATCTATCTATCTTGAGGTTAATGTACACTATTCGTACACATTGTCATACTTGGAACAACTTTATTTAGGTCATAATGGAATTAAAAAGAAAGAAAAAAATAATCATAATTCGCATCTCCTTCTCAATCTCGAACAATATAGTCCTCACATCCCTCGTTAGTTAGAAGTAGAGAAGATTTTAGGCGTACAAGTTAAAAGAGACAGTCTTTATTAATACAAGATTCTTTAAGGGTGTTTAGGACACCAACTTAGAGTTGAATGGACTTTAGATAACTATACTCACTTCAATCCACGATAGCTCGTTGTCAATAAAATAACTATACTCACTTCAATAGTATTTATTATTTATAGACTATTATAACTACTTACTATAATAACTCATCTAACGTCTCAAACAGTCCTTTTGGAATAGTTTAAGAGAATTTGAGAGTTTGAAAGTTAATGGATTGCAATAAATTTAAGGGCAAATTACTCTAATGGTCCCTCAGGTTTGAGTTTGGTAGCACTTGGGTCCTTAAGATTTCAAATCCAACAATTATACCTTGAGGTTTGAATTTAGTTCGTTTTTTGTCCTTCCGCCAAAATTTTTGTTAAGTCCTAACAGAATACTGACGTGGCATTTTTTTTTTGAAGAAAAAACAAAATATATATATATATATATTTAATAATTAAAAAAATATTTTTAATTAAAAATAGGTGTCACGTCAGCATTTTGTTAGGACTTAACAGAAATTTTGACGGAGGGACAAAAAATGAACCAAATTCAAAACTCAGGGATATAATTGTTGGATTTGAAACATTATGAACTCAAGTGCTATCAAACCCAAACCTGAGGGACCATTAGAGTAATTTGTCCTATTGCATACTACTTTAATAGTAATTTTCCTCACTTGTGGGTCTGTAAATTTATAAAAGACCCAACAAATAGAAATAACATTATAAGAATTAAATCATCAATCATCTCAAAAATTTGGTGATTTAACAATAAACTAATGTTTCTTAGATTAAATTATATATGTGGTGAGGGGTTCGAACCTACCACCTCGATGTCTAATGGTTAAATCATCAATCAATTTATATGTTATATTTCGAAATGAATCCAATGCTATGCAAGTATATATCTAAGCTAGTTTAGCTTATTCATATAACCTTGATTAACAACAATGGTAAGAAGATGCAAACCTTGTACTATTTTGGTACTCACATTTGTGTTTTTGTCCAATTTTTTTTTATTACGGTTTTGTAAAGGAAAAGTAAAATGGGGAAAGTCACTGTATGATTGACTCAGATCCTACTCATTAGTGCTTCGTGACAAGGCTTATTATTCCACGAATCAATATGTTGGATCGGATTGGTAGTTGGTAGATGGTACATAATAATATCCACAATGTTCAAATTCATAGTTTAGTGTTAATTAGTTTTCAAACACAATTAATTAAAATTTTAAACCATCTCAATATTTAATACTTTCTGAAAAATAATAAACGTCAATATAGTTTAGTAGATAAGACATAAATTATTATCAGAAGCGAATCGTTCACAATATCTATAGTTCACAATATCTAGCCTTACAATGGTTGAACTAAAAAAAATATAGGTTATAGGATTTCATTTCTAAAATACTCAAATACTTTTGAACTATGAAATTTTTTCAAAAATACTCTTACACTTAATAATACACACAAAATTATGATGTGGATGGTTAAATTCTAATTTGTACATGTGTGACATGAAAAAAAGGAAAAATGTGGACATCTAAAGTCTAAAAAAATCATGAAATCGTGGACATCTAATTTATTCTCTTCACCGATTTTATCCTGATTTTGTTTAATTTCTCGATCTTTCAAATCGATAAAATAAGGTTTTCAAAAAAAAAATTACACATCACACGTCCATGTTTTCATTTTTTCCATGTTTTATGTACAAGTTAGAATTTAACTATTCACGTCAAAATTTTGTGTATGTTATTGACGGTTAGGACATTTTAAACAATTTTGAGAGAAATATTTTTGAAACTTTTAAAAACGATTAGTTTATAGATATTTTTTTATTTTTTATAATTTAGTAAAAAATATATAATAAGCCTATTTCTTAGAATGACAGTGCATTTTTTTTAACAAGAACAATGTTGACAATTTTTGTGTCTTCAAATGCAGAGCGGATCACCATTCAATATTAATTTAAATGTTTGACTTCCATAGTACTTTTCTTTCTTTTTTTAATTAAGTTTCATTTTTCATGGTTGAAAGGATATTTGTTTGGAGTCAACGCGTTGAATTTTTGTTTGGGTCAACAGAATATTATTTTCAGAAGTATATAATATTAATATACAAATATATATAGAATAGTTTTTATTTTCTATACCAAAAATAAAATCATATATTGTAGAGAAACAATATATTATGTAACTATTTATTCAATATCTATTTTATAAGTAAATTGTCTCTCTAAAGGTTTAAAAAAAAAAATCTTGAAATTAAACTATATATATACATATATATATATATATAATCTCCGAAAACAAAGAAACCTTAAAATCATATTGATTTTTTTTTTTTTTTTTAAGTTTATATTGTTTTCAATAATTAATTATTATTTAGGATTGAGTGAGTAATGAAATATGTTGTTAATTAAGAACATGTTATTACAACTCAAAGAATGGAAAATATTGCATCAATAATTAGGTCATCAAAATAAAAGGTACCTTATTGATTTATGTAATATAGGCTCATAATTAATGAAAAGAAAGGTATGCTCATATTTTTTTAACCACTAATTTAAACTATCTTATGATTGCACAATCATAACATCTCTCATTTCAAATGTAATTTCTCTATTTGCTTAAATGTTGTTCCAAAAATAATAAAATAATGTCACATGCGTCTCTACCAACTTTTGCTTGTTGGTTTGACTTTGAACTACATTATTGTAATTATTGGAAATTAGGGTATTCTCCTCATAACATTTGTAACAACCCTACCTGTTCCTTTTGAATCTCATTTTACCCTCGTATTGTAGTGTTGAGGTCGAGGATTCAAAATTCAGATTCAACACCACTAACTACCCAACATTCCTTGGATCTCCTACAACCTGACCTATGCCACCTTACTACTTATCTTGAGTTATTTGTGAAAATGGAGATTGTTCCTACAGACTAACACGAGGCCCTACAGCATGATTTATTCCTACTCATTGCTTCTTAAGAAAAAAATTAAGAGGTCACTCAACAATAAGATTGCTTCCAACCAAACCCGTTTAACTTTAAAGTCCTATGTTTGACTTTTGGCCATCGAAAAGAAAGGTGCATCATTGTTGGTTTCACAAACCACGCTCAATTAAGTTAATAAGTATGTGGCATGACCATATTAAGTGTCGAATTCGGGCACTAAATCTTGGGCTAGCTAGGGCATTGCAACCATTGCAAGTACTTAATCTTGGGAATTGAAAGTTAATTAAAGAATGAGAGAGAATGGGTCTCGCCTTGAAGAAGGGCTTTGAAATGAGATTTTTATTTGGTCTGAAGCTCAACCTCATGTTCCACGACGATCCTTCTCAACTTGCACTTGCCCAATTGTAAGCCCATTGTGTGTCTGTTGCTGTAAAAGAACCCCACCAAAGAAAAAAAATATGTTATTTTATCATGTTTCTGGTTGAGAATGGAAACTAAATAATGTCCATGTCGGCTACAAAATAGAAAGATTCATCCAAAATAAATAAATAAATAAAATATCTTTATTGGTACGACGCCCGACAAAGTCATGTACTAGACTTAAAACTGGAAAAATCATAGAAAAATAGAAAAAAAAAAAAAAAAAAAAAAAAAATTGTTGTCCCGATATTTCTTAATTTTAATGATTTTTTAAAAACACAAATATTTTTTTTTAGTACATTGGGGTGGGGGGATTCGAACCACAGACCTCTTGGTCGTCAGCACATACATATTTGATAACCAATGAAGTTTTTAGTTTTTAAATTTTTGAAAATATTTTACATTCATTAACGAATTATAAAAAGGAAAAAGAAAAAGAAAATCAAAATTTTAAGTAATCCCTCATAAGTCATACCTATCTCAATTTTATTGAAATTGTGATTAGATATAATTATTGAAATTATATTCAAATGTTTATTTATTTATTGAAATTATAATCAAATTGTCATAAAATAAAAAAAAAATTGTCAATATTAATAGTATAGTCTTTTAAAAAAAATATTAGGGTTAATAATATTATATTATAATTAATATAATATATTAATAATATTGTTTTTAGAAAATATAACATACGTCAATTTGTAAAATAATAAAAAAATATGGCACTATTTTTAAAAAAATTACAAATATAGCAATTTCTATCACTGATAGCAGTGAATCGTTGATAGTCTATCATCTCAGTTTTTTTATAGAATTTTGTCAGTGACTATCATTTATAGTTGTCTATCAGTGATAGTCATATATCAACGATAGCAGTCTATCAGTGATAGCCACTGATTTTTTGCTATATTTGCAAAATGTTTTAAATTTTGCTAAATTTGTCATTATTTTGAGTTTTGTGCAACCAGCCCATAAAAATATTATTAATATATTATATTAATTATAATTTTATTCAAATAAAAAATTTCTAATATATTATATTCTAATATATTCTTATATGTTTCATCAATATACCTAACCACTTTACTCCAACAAAATATTTTATTTTCTTGACTTTATGGATGATAAACGTAAACTAAAAATTGTCTAATATATTAAACTATCGACACAATAAATTTTTTTATTTTAGAGAAAATAATTTTTTTACCCTTTAAATTCATCATAATTGGACTTTAATTAGATTTTGATAAATGTTACAATTTTTACATTATTCTAATAGATTAACATTATTTTAGAAAATTTAATTTTTATTCGGTAAAAAAAATACAAAACAAATAATATTTATCCAACTACTTTAAACTTTTGTTACAAAAACCAAAAATCATAAACATCAAATATTAATTATCCAACTACTTTAAACAAAAACATTTATGCAACAAGTTTGACGAAAATGGTTAACAAACATATATGATTTTTTTTTTTTTTTGTGTCTATTTGGTCCCTGATATTTAAAAAATATCTAATAAGTCCTTAAACTTTCAATTTTGTGCCTAATATATCTCCTAAACTTTAAAAAATATTTAATGTCTCTAAATTTTCAATTTGTATCCCATATGTCCTTGACATATTCAAAAGTTTTAAAAATTAACTAATCTATTAGATATAAAATTACGTGAACCTAAACCTTCATTTTTGTGTCTAGTAGATCCATGAATTTTAAAAAATGTTGAACAAGCGAACGACTTATTAGTCACAAAATTGAAAGTTTAAGGACCTATTAAACATTTTGTAAAGTTTAAGGATCAAACAGACACAAACTTGAGAATTTAAGGATCTATTAGACACCTTTCAAAATTTAAGATTCCATGTACTAAATTTATAATTTAATGTTGGGAAGATCATTTATATTCGATTATTTAAGATCCATTAATCCAAATTAACAACATAATTGATAATAAGTTCAGTTTGGGAAATGTGGCTAAATCCTTGTTTTGGAAATGGTGGGTTACAGCTCTCTCCTTCTCAAGTTGGGCATTTTGTAGAGCTAAAGAAATTAAAATTCAGTGCAACTTTATGGTCTATAGTTTGTGCGTTAGGTTCAACTTGTATAGCTACACACTTTCCTCGAAATTTAACTAATAATAATGCTTCACCATCAACCTTCCCTAGAAGCTATAATAATTAAGTACTTCTAGCCCTAATTTCCCACATTCTTAAAAACCAAAAAACAATGCTAATTTGGATTAACTTGAGCTACTTCTTACTCATGAATGTATTAATTTGAACCTCGGTACTAACCGAGTACGAGATCATGTGATCCAACCTCTGTAATGTCATTTTATCTCTAGTTAATATTGATTTTCACTTATTGAGTATATATAATACAAATTTTAAGCATACGGATCACAAATAGGAAGAGTTAAAGTATTGATATAATTAAATTTAGAGAAATTGTCTCAAATGGCCACATTTAAGTAGCATATTTTCAAATATGTCCTAACATCTTACCATTTTTATTTTTATTTTTTTATTATTTTTGTTTAGCCCCTTATTAATATGTTCTCCTCATAATAATTTTCATTTTCTCTCTCTATTTTGTGTCTTAAATTACAATTGTATAATAAATATCAATTTTTTCTCTCGATTGTAACAATATTTTATACGATTTTTTGCTTTTTAATTTGATTTATACGATTTTAGGGATTTTTTCCCATAAATAAATAAATATATATATATAGATAGATAGATAATATGTATTTAGTTTTTTAGAAAATATATGTATTTTTTTATATATACTCACCACGTATATGGATATATACTTAAAATATGAGTATATATGGTTTTACATTTTATATAAAATATATATTTTTTATATATGTTCACCTTATATATATTTCATATATGAATATATATTGCAGAGAGAAAAATTTTTAAGTTTGGTTATGAGAAGAAAAAAGACAATTTTAATGAGGGGAGAGAAAACGATTTTAATGAGGAGAGATGCGTGATTAACTAACGAGAAGAAGATACAGGGAAGAGAATATAATCTCATTAATTCTACTGATTTTTTTTTTTAATTCTAATGTTTCCTAAAATGGGGAGATATTATTTATTTTATTACAAGGTTAGAGAGACAAAAGAGTTTGAAAGTAGTTGTATCCCAACTTTTAGGAAAAAACTTAAATTAGTTGGACATTTTTTTATAAAAATAGAAACTGTGGACATTAATATAAAATTATAGGCATAAGGGTGGCTATTTGTGTCTTTATGTCTTAAATTTAGTGGAGCCCATTAGCTTAAGTTTTTGGATTGGTTATTGGTGATTTTAACATCGTGTTTGAATCTTATAAAGTTATTTTCTCCCCAATTAATATTGATAACCATTTGTTGGGTATTGTGCAAAAAAAAAAAAAAAAAAAAAAAAAAAAATAAGTTTGCAAGGTGAGGGAAGTGTTAAAATTTTGATAAAAGATATTTTTAGATATATTGTCAACGTGAGCATCACTCTAGTTAAGATGTATACTCTTGGACCAAAATGTTAGTGCTTCAAATCTCCTCCTCTCATATGTTGAACTGAAAAAGAAAGAAAAGAAAATATATTTTTGATTATTTACTATGTGAGTGATATAAATAGAATTAAATAGTTGAATTTGAAAAATAGCTAACTCAAATTAAGTAATGAAAAATAGTTATTTGCTAAAAGTTACATTTAGCATCATCTTGATATTGACCTATGATAAGTAGTATGTAATAAGAAATACAACTAATAAGTAACATTGATTAAAACGATGACATGTGATAAGTAGTACGTACTGAAAAATAAACCTAGATAAGTGTTTATGTACTGAAAAATACACCTATTAAAACGATGATCTAAGATAAGTAGTATAAATTGAGAAATACACCTAATATTTAATATATATATATATATATGAGGAAATACATTTGTCTATAAAATCTAGTTAAATAGTATATTGAGAAATACACCCCGACAAATAGTATATATATTGGAAAGTGCAAGGACGAAGATAAATACTATAAGATCAAGTCTAAAATCAATCACATATGTTTAGGGATTTGTACCCTTAATGAATGGATGAAAAATTCATAGAAGATCAAGTTTATATATATAAATATATATTATTTTCATAATCATAAATATTCATATATATTCGGGATGAATAAAAAATGTTCCCCTTTCTTTTGCATCTTTAGTTGTGCATAGTCGTATCATTCAATCATACAAGTGAAATAATTGCATTAGTTTATTCTATCTATCATATATATACTCTAGAATTGGAACTTCTATCCTCTAAATAATCATGAAGATAAAACTCTATGCTTGAGAAAGAATTGAAATTAGCTCATGACTTAAAAAGGCACCAAATAAAAAGTTATTTTTTTAATTTTTAAATCTATAAGAATATGTCGAAAATATATAAATCAAGATTATATCATTTGAGTACATTGTGGGTGGGGGAATTCGAACCACAAACCTCTTGGTCATCAACACATACATATGCCCGCTGAGCCATGCTCGCTTTAGCGGAAATTACGTGAGATATTTATACAGACTTTGACAAAATAAATAATGACAGAATAACTTATGAAATATAAGGAAATAATAACGTAAATTAAGTAAATAAAAATTATTAATTTACGTTAACACCCACTCAAATTCAAGGTGAGAGTAAAGAAATCAAATTGAATTTGTTAAGGTAACGGAAGGGAAAAGTTTATGTGGCGTTGGATATAAACAAGCAAATCGAAGGGTTTTTGGTTTCTTAAGAGTTTTTTTTTTTAGTCTTTTGGATTTTTAAGAGTTTTTTTTTAGCTAGATAGCTTTGGTACCATGTCGAAAATAAATCGAAATTGTATAATTTAATATGTAATAAGAGAATTACAATCAGATATTTTTTTTTTTTTGCAAACTTTGTAGTGTTGATCTGATTTGTGTTCAATTCTAGTAGTTTGTATTAGTATTTCCTTTTAATTGTGTAGTTTATAAAATTTAATTTGTACTTATAAATTTTCTTTTATGAATTAGGTGTTTCGGGGTCAATGAACTCCGAAGTTCTAATTGTACAAAGTTTGTTACATTTAAGTCTTTATTTTCTATTTTTCTTTCATGTTTTGTATCTCATCATGAATATTGTACCAACAAATTTTTAAATTTTAATAAATGATAGTTTTTCAATTGCAAAATAAAAAAAATAAAATGATTTTTTTAGAGATTTGAATGATATTGAAAGCCTTAAAAAAATGAATTTGGGATAAATTCGCAATATTATCCAAAATTCAAAACCAAAGGAAAATGTCGACGTCATCAACAAAAACGTCGGGATCATTCCACATAAGTGTCGACGCGAAGCCTTGGCGTCGCAGTCGATACGACATGTCGACGCCACGGGAGTGCAACGGCAGTACCCATCATTACTGACGCTCTACTGTAACCTCGCAATCTTTAGGGATGTTGACGCCAAGGTCGCGCGTCGACAGTATCCATAATCGTCAACGTGACGACATGGCATCGGCATCCTTACAGATTGCGACGCCGTCAATTTACTCGGCGAAGAAGAACCCTTTCCCCACGCGCCTACCCGACGCGCATTTTGGTGTCAGAAACTTGATTGCCGACGCATATTCGTCTTTTGCCCGACGTTTATATATTAACGTCGAAAAATGCCTTCTTTCTTGTAGTGTAAGAAAAAAAATAAACATAAATAATGACAGAATAACCTAGGATATAAGAAAATAATAGAGAAATTGTACCTAGGTGTCAATTTAGAGTAAAATAGTTACAAATATTGCACTTTTTGAAAAGTTTTGAAAATATGACAATTTATATCAATGATATATAATCCTGATAAAATTATATCTGTGATAGTCATTGATAGCATATATAAATGACTATCAGTGATAACTATATCACTGATATACTTCTATTTTTTATATAATTTTTGTCAATGATTATCACTACTGATAGCAGTGATAACCATTTTATCAATAGCTATCAGTGATAGTCGGTTCAGCGACTATTACTGACTTTTTATTATATTTGTAAAATATTTTATATTTTGTTATATTTACTATTATTTTGAGTCTAATTGCTATTTAGGTCAACAATCTAAAATAATAACGTAAATTAAGTCAATAGAATTAATTAATTTAGTTAAGGGAGATAATGTTGAGCATCTATCGACTTAGTGATAAGGATATACAAAAAAGCTCCAAACGCAAATCCGTGCGGTAGTGCTCTTCCATCAAATTAATGAATATAATAATTTACATACAAAGAATAAAGTGATATACACACACATATACGTAATACTTTGACGTGGGGAGTCGAATATGTTTTTTTTTTTTTTTTTTTTTTTTTTTTTTTTTGGAGAAAAAAAAATAATTTATACGTAGACTTTTATCAATTAAATCCTTAAATTTATAACTTATTAATTTAAATCTCAAACTTTTACGAGTGATAATTTAGATGATTCATCATTTATAGCTATTTTCACTTGATTTTATTTAAAATCGCGTTAATCCTCACTTTTAAAGAAGTCTTATGTACATGTAAAAGTTAAGCTTTTAGGCTTAAGTCTATAAAATGAAATTCTAATAAATGGTGTAAATTAGTTCGCTAATTATGAAAGTTTGAGATTTTTAAATTGATATACTTATTATTTTGAATTTTAAGTTATACAACCTCAAAGTTTAGAGCCATAGATTATGTTTTTCTTTTTGTTTTTTTAACAGTTACGATAAATCAATAACAAAGAACCAAGTAAGTGCAAAAGAAAATGACACAGATTTACGTAGTTCACTAACGACGTCGTGTTAGCTACGTTCACGGGCAGAAGGGAGAGCAGTATTATTACGAAATATGAGAGATTTCAAATGAACAGATAGAGGCGGCTGAAGTCATTAGAAGGTTTATATATAACACTCTTCTAATGACCTAATACAAAATGGGTCAAAGCCAAAAACAGATAAGTAAAAACACAAATCAGATTTTTCCTTTAGGGGCGTTGCACCCATACCCCACCAGGGCGCTTCGCCCCTGGACGAGACTCCCGTACCGACCAGTCGTAGAGGGTCATAACACATTCAAGGCATTTCAACATTAACAAAGAGAAAGATTTTAGTGGCTAAGAGTTGATGAAGCTAAAATTGTTTAATTTGTTCTTTTTTTATTTTTGTCCAAATATATGGAGATAGATAGAGAGTTCAGCTCCGTACTTTTTTCTTGCTTTTACCTTTGAAAATGTTGCTGCCTGTTTTTCAATGATAAAATAAGAATATTGCTCAGATCCATTGTTGAAAAAATAAATTTTTTTAAAAAGAAAAAAAAAAAAAAAAAAAAAAAAAACGAGTCAGCCGTACATGTCATGTTTTTCATTTTGTCTCTCAAACACAAAATCTTTGTCTATATGACCCACAAAAGACAGCAACACATGATGTCCAATCTCAATATTAATTCTTCTCTCACATCTTGAGCCATTTTAACTTTATTTCACTTATAAATACCCCAACACAATCCTCTCTCTCAACCACATCTCTCATTTTTTCTCTCAAAATTATAAGGTTTTTTTGTCTAGATTAATGATGATTCAAGCAGTGGCAGCCAAGTTGAAGAACAAAGTCATGGAGGTAGCCATGAAAATCAAGAAACTTGGACAAGATGATCCAAGGAGAATCATTCACTCTCTTAAAGTTGGAGTTGCTCTAACTTTGGTGTCCTTGTTTTACTATTGGAATCCTCTCTATGATGGCTTTGGAGCCTCTGGGATTTGGGCTGTTATCACAGTTGTGGTTATTTTTGAATTCACTGTTGGTTAGTATAATCTTTTTTTAACTTCGAAAATATACGTTCAAATGTCGAAGAATAATATATGGTGGATTTTGTTTTCACAACACGTGGAGTTGGAGTGAGAGATTCGAACTTGAAACCTCTTGTTCATAGTTCATATGTCACTTGAACTATACTCATGTTGGCATCACTATTAAAACTCCACGTGAAATATTCGAACTTGAGACTTCATGTTCATAGTTCATACATCATGTCACTTGAACTATGCTCATGTTGGCATCACTATTAAAATTTCACGTGAAAGATTCGAACTTGAGACCTCTTGTTCATAGTTCATACATTTTGTCACTTGAACTATGTTCATGCAGGCATCACTATTAAAATATTGACGGCTAGGAGAAAGAAAAGAAAAATATCTTATTTTCTACCTTTATCTCGGTTAGGTTGTCAATATTTTAGTGGTGGGTATGAAAAGATAGGTACACACCCATTACAGCAAAATTGACAATTGGGAGGCTTTTGTTTTGTTTTATTTGATTTTTTTGAGATGTTTGTGTAGTGGAATGATTTTAGATATTAATGTGACTTTTCTTTTTCAGGTGCAACTCTGAGTAAAGGTTTGAATAGAGGTTTGGGAACCTTGCTAGCTGGTGCTTTAGGAGTGGGAGTGGACTATTTGGCTAATCTCTCAGGACAGAAAGGAGAGCCCTTTGTTTTGGGCATCTTTGTTTTTCTCATAGGTGACTTTTTTATTTTTCTTAATAAAATTCTAGGGCGTGTTACACAAACACCAATCAGACCTAAAATAATTATAAATTCAGTAAAATTTAAAACATTTTGCTAATATGGCAAAAAATTAGTGGCTATCATTGGCAGAAGCAGAAGCGTTATCACTGATATATGACTATCATTGATAGACTACTATCACTGATAGACTAAAATTCTATAAAAAACTGAAGCGAAAAAATAGACTACTATCACTGACAGACTAAAATTCTATAAAAAAAACTGAGGTGATAGACTATTATCGACGATAGACTATACTATCAGTGATAGACATTGTCATATCTGCATTTTTTTAAAAAAAAAATGCTATATTTTTAATTATTTTACTCTAAATTGACATCGGTTACAATTTCTCAAAATTCTATATTCACTAAAAAATGTTTGGTTATTACATGAAGAGCATTTCAAGGGATATTTTTTCAAAATACAAACTTTGTTTAAAATCTCTCTAAAAAACATTAGAAGTTTAAATCTTCTCACTCGATCTCACCCCGGTTTGATTTAAACAATATATATATATATATATATATATATAATAACGTTGAATAATGTAACTTGGAATGTATTATTTTTTATATATAAGAATGTCTAACTCGTCAAATTAAAACAAATTTTCTCACTCGACTAATGCAATGTTTTGTATCATCAACTTTAGTGATGGAATTTTCTAATAAAATTAACAATATTAAAAAGGTACAAGCATTTGCTTTTTCTTGATAAATGATTTTTTTTTAAGTATAATTGTAGATATGAGAATTTTAACTTCCTTTAAAAAAACGAGTACATCTCAATTCACTTCACATTTGTGATGAAATTAAACAATATATTTAGTCTAAACTCTCAGACTAAAATTGACAATTCACTTCACATTTGTGATGAAATTAAACAATATATTTAGTCTAAACTCTCAGACTAAAATTGAATATTGTAAAATTAAACGATATGATATGATAGTATTTTAAGTTTTTTTTGTGAATTTTAACAAAAACTTGATTGGATTTGAATTGGTTGCAGCTGCATCAGCCACATTTTCAAGGTTCTTCCCAGGGATCAAAGCAAAATATGATTATGGAGTGCTGGTATTCATACTGACTTTCTGTATGGTTTCGATTTCGGGGTATCGAGTCGACGAGTTCTTGAGGATGGCTCATCAGAGACTGTCCACCATTCTTGTTGGCGGATCCATCTGCATCATCGTCTCCATTGTCGTTTGCCCGGTTTGGGCTGGCGAAACGCTTCACAACTCGGTTACTTCCAATATACTCAAGTTAGCCAACTACCTTGAAGGTTAGAATTTTTTTAAAAAAAAAAAACAAATAATGCCATTCTTTTTGGTTTCTTTTGATCTAAATTGTTAGAAGATATTTTTACAGGATTTGGTGGGGAGTATTTTCAATGCTATGAAGATGAAGAGCATGGTACTACTGCAACTGAAAATGACAAATCCTTCCTTCATGGATACAAAGTTGTTCTTAACTCTAAAAGCATGGAAGATTCCATGGTGGGTTCTTTCTTCCACTCTCTCTCTCTTAAAATCGTGATATTTTTGTTCGTTGTCCTTTAACTTGTAGTTCAAAAACTAGGGGTGTACATGGATTGGATTGGAGATTTTTCTTGGGTTGGATTCGAGAGTTATTCCGATCCAACTCGAAAATTTTAGTTTGGTTGACTCACAACCCAACCAATATATTAGTGAATCACACTCAACCCTTCAATTTTCGAGTTGGATTGGGTCATAAGGTTGATGTTTTTTTTCTTAATTATTTAAAATACATTTCTATAAATTATCATTTTCAATTATTTTCTCTCATATATAAAAAATAAAAAAAAATTAATCAAGATTCTCGGATCAAATACTAGTCTAACAGAAAATGAAATCAATTAGAGATTCAAATCAGAAATCTCGGGTTGGGATTAGGGATTTTGAGATTTTGGAATGGAAGAGATTGAATAAGAATGAGTTGAGATTGACTATGAATATGAAATTAGGGTTAATAGATGATATCATTTGTATTTAAAAACAAAAAAAAATGGGCTTGGATTGAGTTGAACCGAGTAAAAAATGACTCAACCCACAAACCGACCCGAAATTTCGGATTAGCAAAAATCAACCCAGCCCAATTCAAAAACAAATATAACTCAACTCAATCCTTACAATTCGGATTGGGTAGACGGGTGGGCAAGTTGTCGGGTCATTTGTACACCCCTAATTGAAACGTATATATTGAAACTTTATAAGTTAGGTTAAGATAAATATTAGGTGAATAAGCTACATTATTATTATTTTAAAATCTAACGAATATTCATTGTAAAAACTTAGAGAAAAAAAAAAAAAAGTACTTTTAATTTTTCATTCCCACTAGCGTGCATGAAAGGCACTAACTTTTGTATTTGCTTCTTCTCACTTTTTGTCAGTCAAGCTTATGGGTTGAATACAGCTGATAATCAATTGAACAAAAATTAACCTTTTTTTTTATTTTTTTTTGTCTGACAGGCAAACTTTGCAAGATGGGAACCAAAACATGGCAACTTTAGATTTCGTCACCCATGGAAACACTACTTGAAAATTGGATCCTTAGCTCGACAATGTGCCTACCACATCGAAGCTCTCAATGGCCACATTTCCCCTCAACTCCAAGTACTAATCCCAACTTAAACCTTTTCAATTACCACTAATTTAATATTGTATCCAAACAAAAAGTCTCGAGTTCAAACTTTTGTAGTGTCATTTATTTGTCGTTTCGGATAACAACCTACTTAGTCGGGTCTTGTACTAATTATGTTAGGAGTACAAACAATATCTCACATTAACTAAATAAGGGAAGAGGACAATTATCTCCAATGGTATGAAGTCTGACTATGAGACTTATGCCTAAAGTGGACAATATCATACCATTGTAGAATGTTTGGGTTCGTTGTCATTTGTCCTTAACAAATTACTTAACCCCATACTCACAGGGAGAAGGTCAAGGTGAAGAATATGCATAAAAATGAAGGTTAAATTATAAATTTAGTCCCTAAATTTTCAGACATGCGTCAAATACGTCCTTGAACTTTAAAAAAAATTCTAATATGTCTCTAGACTTTCAATTTTGTGTCTAATAGGTCTCTAGACTTTCAATTTTGTGTCTAATAAGTCTATAAACTTTCAATTTGTATCAACAAGTCTCGAAACTTTCAATTTTGTGTCTAATAGATCTTTGAACTATTGAACATTTTTTAAAATTCATAAACTTATTAGATAGGAAATTGCAATTTTATATATAATAGACTCGTTAATTTTTTTAAATGTTTGTTTGAAAATTTAAATATACACTAATCTGAAATTTATATTACAGTCACAGGACCAGCCATCGCAATTTCGAAGAATGATCGAAGTTCCATGCAAAACCCTAAGTTCAGAAGCAGGAAAGGCCCTAAAAGCCTTAGCCACAGCAATGAAGTCGATGACTGATCCATCACCCTCGTCGGAACTGCATCTAAACGCCGCCGAATCCGCCATTAACGATCTAAAAACCTCCCTCAAATCTGCCACAACACAAACCTCAAATGATTCTTCCTTATACCTTCTAGCAATAATCCCAGATGCCACCGTCGCTTCCATATTGATCGAGATCGTTAAATCAGTAAGAGATTTGTCGGAGGCAGTGGCCGAGCTATCGCTAAAGGCCCGCTTCAAGAGCGTTATCGAAGCGACTGCTACGCCGGAGAAGCCTCAGTTGCTTCATAAAGGAACTATACAGCCATTTGTAGAAGCTGAAAATGAACCACCACTCCATGTTGTTATTACAGTGATAGGAACTGAGAATGAAGATGGATTTGTAAATAAAAAATAGTGTTTTTTTTCAATCTACTTTTGTTAAGATTGGAAATTTGTTGGGATATTTTACCAGATACCCTAAATTAAGGTCATTCGAGAGATTAATATGAAATATAGGAATTAGTCGAGCTAACCTTTTGCTGACATCACTCTTGCTGAGATTTTTCTCGTTCTAGTTCTAGTGCGGGCTCCATTTTATAACTGAAAATTTCTCCTTCTCGTGAACGTGAGCGAAAACGAGAAAAATCTCAGCGAGAATGATGTTAGTAAAAGATTATTTTGACTACTTTTTAAAATTTCGGGCCAATCTATCGAATGGACCTTAATTTAGAGTCATCTAACCAAATATCTCAAATTTGTTGATAGGAGAAAAGAAAAAAGAACCTTTGGAGGTAAAGTAGGGTTATTTATTAGGTTGTGTCCTGGTGTCACCAAGGATGGGGGGTTTTGTATTAATCTAACAATCTTATTAATGTAATCTAATGAACTAAATGATTTTATTATGAAATGAGATCCATATCTATAGAGATCTCTTTTAATTAAGGAGAAATTATTCGAGCGGTAGCGATCTCTAATGAACTATATGTTTATGATCTAAGCATAACCAAAGTCTCTCTCTAGTGAGAAGGTAGGGTCACATTGTTCAAGTCTTGACACTAATACTCACTTCATCCTACTTTCCCTATATTGAAAGGGCGCAATCGTCAATTTGAGTATAGTTTAGTGGATTAAGCATCAATTATCATTTAAAAGGTTTGTTAAAAAAAAAAAATTATCATTTAAAAGGTCGATTGTTCTAAAAAAAAATGATAATATAATAACATATCCAAATTTTGATTCAAATAGATGGATTCATACATGAATTCTTTGAATATCGGCATGCGTTATATAAGACTTAAAGTGCACCTTTACTACCTATAGTCGATCTCGTTACTAGGTTGCACTCGATAGTCAATTAATTCGTTTTTTCGTAGGTTGATTTTCAAAAAAAAAAACAAAACAAAAAAAGTTGACACAAAATTAAAATTAGGAGATTGAAAGTTAAAGACCTAGTAAACATTTTTAAAAGTTAGAACTTGTTATATAGGAGATTGAAAGTTAAGGTACCTAATAAACATTTTTAAAAGTTCAATTACATGCAATTTTAAACTTACCAATCAATTTGAGCATAGTTGAATTGGTTAAGATATAATTATAAACCATAAACCAATATCTCTCGGGCTAGTGAGAAGATGGGGCTCCATTGTTCAAGTATTGATATCGGCACTTAAGAGAATTATTCATCTACTTTCTTCATATTGGAATGAGTGTGAATTTCATTTTGTGAAACTTAAAATGACACTACAATAGTCAATTTCAAGATAACTTAGTGGATTGGTGACCACCTACCTAGAAATTAATTTTCTACGGATTTCCTTAGCAGTCAAATGTTGTAGAGTCAGGCAGTATGTCCCGTGAGAATAGTCGAGATGCGCTTAAGCTGGCCCGGACACTCATGGATATAAAAAATAAAAAATAAATAAATAAATAACTTAGTGGATAAAGTATCAATTATCATCTAACATCCACACTCCACAATTGAAAATAAAAAAATGATAATATATCCAATTTTTTATTTAAATATATGAATTCATACATGAATTCTTTTTCTAAAAAAAAAAAAAAAAAAAAAAAACTTTCGTGGATAGATCTCTCAAACATTGAAATGTTTTTAATAATTTAAAAAAAAATTAATTTTGTGTGGAATAGATTTATAAATTTAGAATATAAAAAAATAAAATTAAATAAAAACATATTGACACAAAATTAAAGCTTAATGACACTAAAATTTAGGGACTTCTTAGATGAAAATTAAAAGTTAAGGTACTTAGTCAACATTTTTAAAAGTTGAATTGCTTGCAAGTTTAATTGGTTAAGATATAAATTAAATGATTAAAAACACTTTAGTCTCTAAATTTTTTTTTTTTTTATGAAAGTAACAATTTAGTTTCATAACTCTTAATATGTAACAATTTAATATTTATCGTGAAAAATATTAGCAAGATATAATGAGATTTTTTACCAATCGTTAAACTAATTAGGGATGGAATGTATTTGTAAGTTATAAAGAATAAGTTCTTACATAATAAAATTGACAATTAATTTTAATTAAAAAATTTACATGCATTAAATTATTACAAATTTGAAAGAATATAGATCCTAACTAAATTCTTACCCAAAATTGAAAAGAATTCTTGTTTATGCATTAAACACAAGTTTAATTCAAACTTGAACCGACTCCAATCCAAGTTCATACCTTTATCTAAAATCTGCCGCGCAACTCTTCACACTGATGGCACGCGGCGGCCACCGAGAGCAAAGCCCATGCCTGGCAGAGGGCACAATCGTCAGTTTCTCTCCATTTCTTCCCCATTACGCTTCTTCTCTTAGCATTTCGTTTCAGGGAGAAAGAAAGAAAGAAACCCAGTTCCCAATAATCCCCATTTCACCCGCTAGCAATTCAGAAGAGGGCAAACCAATATGGGGCTTCTTTCCAACAGGTATTTGATCTACAAATTCTCTCTGTTTTTTTAGTTTTAATCTGTTGGGTACTGATAATTTTAGTCGATTTCAATTGGGTTCTCTTTCATTTGTTCAATTTCGATTGGTTTTAGTTTTAATCTGTTGGGTACCGATAATTTTAGTCCATTTCAATTGGGTTCTCTTTCATTTGTTCAATATCGATTGGTTTTAGTTTTAATCTGTTGGGTACCGATAATTTTAGTCCATTTCAATTGGGTTCTCTTTCATTTGTTCAATTTCGATTGGTTTTATTGCAGAGTTAATCGAGATAGCTTGAAGCCTGGTGATCATATTTACTCTTGGAGAGCTGCTTATATCTATGCCCATCATGGTTCTTGCTTTTTCCTTAATTCTCTTTTTTTTAATCTTTGTTCTCCATGTGAAATTGGTATGCCCTTTAGTTTATGAAGCAGTTTGAGTTTAGTGTATCTGGGCTGCTGGGTAATTTGAAAGGATTGATGATTTTGTTTGAGTTGAACTTAATTGCAGAGGAAATCTTTTGATGTGGGAACAGAAGAATTGGAATATGCTTTAGTTAACCTCTGATTGAATCAGAGAGGGATGGTTTGACATGTGAGACTGTCATTCTTTTTTAGGGGCACAATAGAAAAATGTAAATATTTTTTCTGTATATGAAGAAAAATAGTCTTACAAATAATAAGATGATGAGAGTTTAAGAAAATAGGCTTTTATTCCAGATTGTAAGTCAAAATTGATTGTTTTTTAAGAATATTCTTGAGTTTCTTCCTTACAAGTTAGAAAATTTTAAAAAAATAGGAGAAAGCAAGGTGCTGAGGCGCCCGCCTAAAGCTTGAGGCAAGGCGGGCGCGTGCCTCAGTGGGCTTTTTCGGACTTGTGAATGTTGAATGTAATTGACTTGTGATTTTCCAGAAAAGAGAGTCTCTCTTTTAGAATTTTCGATTTCGTTACTGCATTACTACTTCCCCTAGTTTCAAAGGATCACAATTGAATGTTGAACATGGGAACAAGTGGATCCATTAATCGATCAAGTGAAAATTTTGGGTCAGTGTGCTTTCTTCTAAGTTGCTGATATGTTATGTTCTCAATCTCTAGCAGAATATGTTGTTTATGCTACGAGTATCACATACCTATAAGACAGTGTATTGTATAGACATTGTAGTCATACCAAAACAATTATATCACTTGTGTCAGTTTTGCTTTTGCTTTTGCATTTCTCTAATGTATATGTTGATGGGAACAATTCAGGCATCTATGTTGGAGATGACAGAGTTATTCATTTTACCAGAAGAGGTCAAGAAGTAGGAACCGGGACTGTGCTTGATGTCTTGCTGGTAAGTTCAGGACCTGCTCGATCCTTCGTGCCATGCCCTACTTGCATTGCCCTAGAAGAAGGGAATGGAGTTGTCTCCTCATGCTTGAACTGTTTTCTTGCTGGTGGAGTGTTGTATCGTTTCGAGTATGATGTTAGCCCTGCTCTCTTTCTCGCCAAAGCTCGAGGTGGAACTTGCACCCTTGCTAGCTCTGATTCAGACGATCTCGTGGTCCATCGGGCAAAATACCTACTCGACAATGGTTTTGGATGCTATAATGTGTTCAAGAACAACTGTGAAGACTTTGCAATATACTGCAAAACTGGGCTACTTGTGGTTGATCAGAGGACCATGGGACAAAGCGGGCAAGCTGTTTCGATCATCGGAGGCCCTCTGGCAGCGGTTCTTTCGACACCGCTGCGTCTCGTGACAACCAACGTTTATGGGATGGCAGCAACAGCTGTTGGGGTGTACTGTGCCAGTAGATATGCAGCTGATATTGGAATGAGGAAGGATGTGATGAAGATACCTGTGGAGGATTTGACACAAAGGCTGGCTGTCGGCCTTATCCAGGTGGTCGAACCGCAGATTTTACCGGCATTGGCAATGGCACCGGAGTCTCGCCTTCTTACGGCAAATAATTAAACCACCATTTGTTGTTCTTGTCTAGTTAAAAAGAAAAAGAACTGTTGTGAAATGTAACTTAACAAACACAAATCTTGTGGCAAGTTGAGAACTTCAATATTTGTGGTACTCTTGTGGAATTCTTGAAAAAATATAGGGGAGGTTTGAATTTATTAGGTATATATATAAAAAAAACATATATTTTTCTTAAAATTAATATCCAAAACTACCCAACTCTTCTTCTATTAATTAATAATATATAAAAAATATATATATTTTTTTAAAAAAGAAAATTAGTATATATATAAAAAAAACATATATTTTCTAAAAAAAATAAATAGATATTATCTGTAAGTATATAGGGTGGTTATATATATATAAAAAATACATATATTTTTGTGGGAACAAATTACAATGTTAAAATTATCCTCACCCAGCATGTTGTCAAAAAAAAAATTACAATGTTAAAATTAATGTTTGAAACAAAATGTCAAAATGCTAAAATTGTAGGATAAATGGTGTGCAGCAATATTTATGAATAGTATGTAAAAGATTTTTGTTGTGGAATGAAGAAAATGGAGAGGATGAAAAATCGAAAGAAAGAAAATTGATATAATTTGGAAGGCTCAAATTGGAGAAGAAATGGTAGAAAAAATCACTAAAATTGTGGAAACCAAATTAAAAAGTAAAAAATAGTATAAAATATCGTTACCTAAATGTAGGGAAAAAATTAGTATTTATCATACCATAATTTAAGACAACGACGAAAAAAAAATGGAGGGAGGAAAAAAATATTATTATGGGAAGAACATATTAACGAGAACATAATAATAAACCGAAATTATCAAAATGAAAATGAAAATTATAAGTGGGTAAGACATATTTTGTTAGTGGTCATTTGGAAATTATAAGTGGGTAAGACATATTTTGTTAGTGGTCATTTGGACAAATAATTCTTATTTGAAATAATTTTAGAAGAAAGTTGTGAAGGAAACTTCTTCCTGACATGAGTAGGTATACTAGAAAAAGTTTTATCCTATCCTAAAAAGGATTGAAATTGATCTTTCAAGTTTCACAAAATAATATTTTTACTTGTTTGTAAATAGTTTTAAATGTTTAGCATAGTCCATTTTAAATAAATTAAATACTTGGATGGTATGTTTATGGTTCCACTAAGTGAAATTTGTAAAGAAAGGTACAAATTGCAATAGGGCAAACCGTCATCAAAAGAGTAGGGATAACTAAACTCTAACTTGAGTGATGATTGATGGACGTCAACTTAACTTATTCTCGACCAAGAGATCATATGTTTGTTACTAAAAAAAAAAACAAAAAATCAGATGTTTGAATCTCCTCCCACATATGACTTGAGTGATGTACTTTCATCAAATATTGTATGTGGGCTGAGTCATTTCCATCCCGAGTAGTGACTCAATCTGACCTACTCGAGAAGAAATTCTCGCAAAGTCGCTTATTATTTAAAAAAAAACAACATGAAATGTAAGAAAAAACTGTGAAAGGGCACATGGAATGGCTCCCTCTTGGCCACACCCAATTGAAAAAGAACCAAAACATTGATGATTAAAATAGAGACAGATTGAGACCTATCTGTCCATTGAGTGGATCAAAGCAACAACAAAACCCTAAACAGCAAGGCAGTTTTGTTAGATGGGCCAACAAACCAAGCAGATGTGGGCTTCAACCCATCTGTATTTTTTTTTTTTTCATACTTGTCCTTTATTTATGGATAAATAATTGACTAAATTAAAAAAAAAAAAAAAAAATTGCAATATTACCTTTCATCCTTCATAAACGTTTTTAAAAATATCTTTAGAGTAGAAATCTGTTTGAATTTTGGACGAAAAATCGACATGAACCATGGCCAGAAGCAACGTAGCTGTGACTAAGACACTTGTATGTATTAAGTCTAAAAGAACGACATTCAAACACGTCGACTTTTCATCCAATATTTTAACGATTTTTCTACTCTAACTGTAATTTTGAAACGTTTATGAAATGTCAAGAACAATGATTTAAATGTCGATATCGACGAAAATATCGAGGTCTCAATTTTATGAAAATGTCGATGAAAAATCGATAAAATGTCGATGTCCATGGATATTTCTAGAAGATTAAAAAAAAAAAAACTAACATTTTGCACTTTTAAATGAGTTAAAATACACTTATTATAATATTATATTCATGTTAGGTTACATTTTGTTGTTGTTTTTTAATATGTCATCGATTTTGTACCGTAGAAATGTCGATTCACCTTTCATGTCGATATCGAACTTATGGATATGTGTAAATGTTGATATGTCGACGGAAATTTAATACAATCAAGAGTAGGGTTGCAAGTTTTTAAAGGTTAGAGATATTTTTGAAATAAATGGGAAAATTTAAGGATATTTTTTTATAATTTAACTTAAATAATAATTATTTTGCACACCATCAATATTCTCTCTATTTTTTTTTTTTTTTTTTTTTTGGGATCAGACTTATTTTTGGAAATGATGGACCAATTTAGTTTTTTTGTGGACATTATTGAGATTTTTGGAGGGAAGAGCAATGAATTTGTTTGATTGGTTGGCATTGGGCAGTAGTAAGAGAGGAATTATTCATATTCTCTTATGATTTCAATGAAGGCTATCCAATTCATGCACATGTCTTATCTCTCTCTTCCATTTCCTCACATCATTTTTCATTTTTTTTTTTTTTTTTTTTTTAATGACAATATTGAACCTACGAACATATAAAAATGTTGACATGTCAATAGTGATTTAAAATTCTAATTATATATAAAATGCATACCTTCGAACGTTAACTTTTTAGTCAGAATTTATGCAAGTTGAGTTATGTTGTCATGTTAACGTGTGTATATATATATATAAAACAAATTTAAAGACTATTAAAATTAGGAAAAAAATAATTTAGACCCTAAAATTAGTAAATTGTAGCGATTTTAATCTCGAACTTTCAATTCATCAAATTGAAAACTTGCTTACACGTAGGAATGTAAAGTCAAATTCACAACTTTCAATATCATTAAATTGAACTTCAAACTTCCATAAATGTTGTAATGTAGACCAATCCTGCAATACTTATGATTTTTGTACCACAAATTTACATAAAAAATTTATGATGATTTTTGTTGGATAAAGGAATAGGTATAAATATAAGCACACTTCTAACATATTCAAATGAAAAGTTAACTTATGGTCTACTACAATACTTATATAATTTTAAGGTTTAATTTGATGAAATTGAAAATAGAAATTAAAATGGTAACAATATGCTAACTTTAAGATGAGATTTTTGTACGAATGACCCACCCCCTCAGGGTGCGTAAAGTTTTTTTTTATCTTCTCTTGAAATTTTATGTTTTTTGATCTTCTGTCGTGGTAAGCATGTGTCTTCTCCCTATGAAAAGTCATTTGTACCCTTCGTTTATCACGAGGGCATCACAATTATCTCTTCGTGATCGTGTTCAAGAGTACTACAGACTATGTGCACTTTCTTATCACGAGAAAAAGCCAAAAAACATAAATTTTAAAAAATTGGGTTAAAAAATTTAACGTACTACAAAGAGTGGGTCGTACAAAAACCCCACTTCCCGAAATATTAACCGACAAAAAAGAGTGTATTTTAACTAAAAAACAATTGGTTAAAATTTTGTCACGTCTTTGATTTGACTAATTTCATTTGGCGATTCAGATATAAGACAGTGTTTTTAAAAAAATAAAAAAATAATAATAATAATAATAACAATGACTTTATTGAAATTAGAGAATCCGTTATGAGCGTTTTCCAACACCGACCTGTCCACGTGGCTTTGCTTTTCAAACCCAAATGGATCCTTAATTTTAGGTCATTGATTATGGACAGACACAATCATGGTCGCCACCAATTTTAATTCAAACAAAATTATTTCAAAATAAACCACTGCAAATAGTCAAATAATTTTAACTAAATTATTTTAGAAATTAAAGTATTAGTATTATTTTTTTTATCTAAAACAAAAAGTACTTTATTCTTTTTTTTCTTTTTTTAATTGCAAAAATTACATGAATTATGGAATTTGTTATAACTCTTATTTTGATGAATCACTCGAAGTAGTTTATTAAGTTTTGCAACCAGTCTTTCTTATTAAATCAACGTTTAATTGAACTTTACATGTGTGACTCAAACATGAGTAGGGAAGGATAAATTTATCATTCTCGTATCTAGAAAATAAAAGAATTTTTTTTATGTTTTTATCCATGACGTAATTAGGGTTCAATTTGCCCTCAATTTTATCGACGATTTTGATGAACAGATTCACGTCCTTGCTCTTATTGGCTATGTCGTAGGCAATTCAGAGTGTCTCTAGTTGCATCGTTTGTCGTCGTCGTTGTTGCATTGATCAACCATGAATATGAGATGGAAGATTTTGATTAGACATCGATCGCTGCATGCGTAGGCTTGAATGTCAGAATATACTTGTCCTTCAAAAACGATGTCTGAGTTGAGTTATCTAGTTTTTTAGGTGAGAGATTTGAACCTCTAACATTTTGGTCGATGGTACATCTTTTATTTCATGTCAGTTGAGTTATTCAGTTTATGCTCACATTATTATTATTATTATTATTATTATTATTATTATTATTATGTATGGAAGGAATACAATTTTTCTTAGAAAATATTTAAAAGTATTTGTTTATAGCTTGATTATACCACCTTTAATTTTTAGTGCTTTGTTTGATAATGTTCTTTTGAAAAAAAAAAAAAAATTGAAATTTTTAGAATCCCAAATCAAACTCAAACTCAAATTTTTAGAAAGGTCCCACTTATCTTATATTTGAAAAAAAAAAACATTTTTTTTAAATACATATTACATTTCTGTGAAATTTCTCAAAGAGTCCCATCAAATCAAATATTCTAATTTTCCACCTTCATTTATCTTCAACCACAAAATGTGGATTTTTTTTTTATTTTTTATTATTTTTTTTTTTTGGTGAGATAACAAGATGTGGAGTTATTAGACTGACTTAAAAGTAATAGTTGACATTTTTTTTTAATAAGTAGATATTATTGAATTAAGTGGCTAAATTTAAGTTTCCAATAGCCCCATTACAAATTGTTTGGCAACAAAACTCAAAAATAGATAATAAATTTTAGATTAAACTTTCGACTTTATTTTTAATTTTATATTTTTGAAAATTAAATCATAATGTTTTACTATAATTTTATCACTATTAATAAACATTTGAATTATTAGACGAATCACAATTTTTAAAAATTACTATTCATAATTGAAATTAAAATTTATAAAATTAATTTTAAAAAATAAAATTGTTATAGACCTTAGAAACCAAATTAAACATAGATAACGAATTTCATAAATTATAAACTCATATATTAAAATATTTAGAAGAAAAAAAAAAGTAAAAGAGTGGGGGCGAAGGATCCAGGTTTTGACTAAATTGGACTGATTTACCCTCCTTTCCCGCATCACTACAATACAAACAAAAAGCTAAGCATAAGATTTGGACCCCACTTTTGTCTGTGTTGAGCGTATCAAATAAAAGCCTCCTTTGCACCGCCGCTGCCCTTCCCCCAACTTTATTCCCCCTTTGCTTTCTCAATCATTTTCCCAAAATGAAACTACCAAGCTCAAAATTTAAAAAAAAAAACAAAAACAAAACTCAACTTATGTTGGATTTTTGCACAGATAACCCCCGAGAATCGTAATGCAAAATGATCCGACTTTTTAAACGAATGTTTTTTGACCTTTGTTAAGCACGAACACGCGTTTGCTAAGAACGATCCCGAGAAAAAAGTTATGTCTCGAGATCCATTTTTCCAACGTGGATAGAATTAGAGTTGAAAAAAATAGCCTTCTTTCCTTCTTCCCATAGTGGAAGATAGTGGAACTTCCATTTTTAGTAGCAAAGTTTAGGTATATTTCAATCACACATCTTTCATAATCCTCATCTCTCTCTCAACCCATAAGAGAGATTAAACTATGCATGAATTGTAGTGTTGTTTTTAATACTTCAAATAATCAACATGAGTATAATTCAATATGTATATATCCTCGACTAAATGGTCAAAGTTTTGAATCTTTCATCCTTATATGTTGTTGAACTTAAAAAGTTAAGAAATAAAAAGATATTTTTCTCCCCTAATTTTAAGTACGAGCACGCATTTGCTAAGAACGATCCCGAGAAAAAAAATTGTAATACCCTTCGCTGGGTACGATCGCAAGGGGGCGACTATAGTATCTTGTGTTCTGCAAAGGGTATTTACAGACTTTTTCTTTTCGGTCATGTTCGTGCTCAGCAAAACAAAGTGTTGATGACGTCAGCAAAAGGATAAAAAACATTATGTTGGAATGCCTTGAATCTGTTATGACCCTCTACTACGGATTCAATATGGGGTCTAGTTGCGTGGTCAATGAGTTGAGGTCCAGGGTCGAAGCGCCCTGGTAGGGGTATGGATTTAGAATTTAGGGTTTTACTATGTGTTTTGGGCTTTGGCCCATTTTGTATTAAGTAATGAGAAGGGTGTCACATATAAACATTTCTAATGACTTCAGTCGCCTCATAGTCTGTCATTTGTAATTCTCTCCCATTCGTAATAATATTGTTCTCTCCCTTCTGTCCGTGGACGTAGCTAACACCACATTAGTGAACCACGTAAATCTATGTCGGTTTTCTTTTGCGCTTTTGTTATTTGTTATTCGGTTATATCGTAACACATTATTTTCCAAGGTAGGGGTTCAAAAATATTACGGAACTAAGGGATCATCCGTGAAAAAACCGTGTGTTATGTTGTTATGTTAAAAGTGTATTTAAAATAACAATTTTTTTTTTTTTTTTTTATTTAGATTCAGACATCTGATCTCTTGATCGAATGTATAATATCATATATATATATATATAATCAAATGAATTATGATTAGGTTGACTTTGTTAATTATAATGATTTTTTTTGTTATAATATTTCTATATATTTATTTTCTCACATTTTGAGGGGAACAACAAAGCAAAGGGTAGGATAAGAGAATAATTGAATATGTTTAAACCTTTATTCACTTGAAGGGATAGTGAATAATCTATTGGATCAAGTATCCTGCATTTTAGATGCAACTTAGGGCATGTTTGGGAGTGATTGTTGAGTTATTGATTTTAGGAGAAGAGATTTAATTACAATTGATTTTATAAAATTGATTTTCATATAATCATTTTAATGTTTGGATTGAAGTGATTTTTATATGATTAGAAGTGATTTTAAATTATTAATGTTTGGTTTGGTTCAAAAGTGATTTTAAAATTACTAAATTCTTAAAATTATAATTTGAAATGTATTGATATATATAAGATTTATATTAATTTATAAAATTATTAACTATTTAAAAAAATTACCCAAATATATAATCAAAAGAATAAAATTTTAAAATATTTATCAAAGATTTAAAGTATATATATATATTAAAAAATTGTAAAAAACAATCTTTATTCGGATTTAAGGGTTTTTAAAAAATAAATTACTAAAGATTTAAAAGTATATATATATATATTGCGAAATTGAAAAAAAAAACGCTCCCTCCATAAGATTCGAACTTGGGATTAGAGGATGCAACCTGACTCAATTACCAACAAGGCAAACAACATATTTTGTACAAAAAGTACATAAATATTTATATATCTAATAAGTTTTGTATTTTTAATTTAAATTAACAACAATTTCAAAAATAAATTTCTCACAATCACTCACCAACAATCACTAAAAATCACCTCCTATGTGATTGACCGGGAATCACTCAAAGTGATTTTGAATTATGCAAAAATCACTAATTAATTTTTGCCAAACATAATAATTTTGAAATAAAAGTGATTGTGGACATGGAAAAGTGATTTTGGTCCTTCCAAAATCACTCCCAAACATGCCCTTAATATAAACTCCAAAGTCAGAATATGAACCTTTGTAAATATGGACAATCAAAACAGCTGGTTATTCCATTGTAAAACTTTTGAGAATCTCTTTTTTTGCTTGAAATTAGATTATGAAGTTGACTAGAAATATATTATTTCCTTTAAATTCAAACTAAACGGTTGACATATGTACCTTCGACCAAGAAGTTAAATGTTCGAATTTCTCGTCCTAAATATTGTGTAAAAAAAAGTATATTAGTGGACGTAATAATATTTAAATTTTGGGAAAAAATCAATTAAAATCCTAAGTTTCCAAAAGTGTATTAATTAAGTGTATTAATTTACACTAAAAGATTTTAGGGTTTTCCTGACACATGAACGCGTCGTAATAGGCCATCAATGCGTCAGGTAAACTCTAACCACATACATGCGTCAAGATAAGGAGTCGTAAAAGAACAACGTTGAAAATTTTAGGATTCTCATGTCAAATTTTATTTGAAAACATTAAATTTAAATAACTAGAGACTTATAATTTTAGTAATTAAATCCTTAAATTTTCATAAATGAATTAATTTTACGAAAGTTTAGAAATTTAATTGATAAATTATAAATCTCTACATGATTTTCTAAAAAATTGTGTAAATTGATACATTTATGAAAGTTTATGGTTTAAATTGATATAATCGTTTTAATTAATACAACTTTCAAAATTTAATGGTATTAAATTGATTTTTACCCTTAAATTTTTAATATGATATTAAATAATTAAATTAGATTAGAAAGACTAAAACTATCCGTTAAGTCAAAATATAATATATCTTCATCTCTATTAAGTCATATTTCATATTTATAAGTGTTCTCGAACATAACTCAATTAATTAAAGTCAACCGACTAGAGTAAGTGACCATAACTCAATGGTAATTATTAATAATTGGCATATACTCCCTTATTTCGAAAGTTTGAATCTCCCACCACCACTTCCACTTTGTTATTGAAAAAAAATTGTATCAATTAAAACCTTAAATTAATGATTGTATCCATTTAAACCCTGAATTTTTAAAATTGTATCAATTTAATTATCCTAGGGTTTAAAAATGTTAATTTAAACACATAAAGACTTATATTTTAGTAATTAAACCAATAAACTTTCATAAATGAATCAATTATATTAAAGTTTAGAGGTTTAAGTGGTAAATTATAAGTCTCGAACACGTATGAAAACTAACATTTTTCTAAGAGATAGTGTAAATTGATACAATTATGAAAATTTAGGGTTTAAATTGATACAATTATAAGTTTAGGATTTTAATTGATACAACCTCGAAAGTTTAAGGATATAAATTAATTTTTATCCTAAAATTTGAGACTAAAATCATGTTTAAATAAATAAAGAAAAAAAAAAAAAATCATAGTAGAGTTTGACTAATGGAATTGTCTACTTCCATAACATAGCCCGTGATCTGCTTCTGATAAATATTTAAATTAAATTATTCTAATCGTTTGCGTTTACTAATTTTGTGAGATCAGATTTGTCAAAATAATAATAATAATAATAAGTAATTTTGAAATAGATCTACACCTTAATTAATTCACATCAGCTCTATATTAAGTTTCTAGTCCATTCATGATTCAATACATACTCATCAATAATTGATATCATTAAAATTAAATAAGAAACTCTGGGATAAAATTGTCATAGACATAAAATGATAGTAAAATAATGAAGTAAAATAATGAAAACAACGAAAAATGTTTTTTTTTAAAAAAAGTATTTTAATTAATGCAAGAATTGAAATCATGACCTTTAGTCAATGGTACAACTTTATGTTAATTGAACTATATGCTCGATTTGACGAAAAATGTTATCTTATCAAAAGTTACAGACTCAAATAGGTATTTTGAAAGTATAAGAAAATTTAAATATCAAAGCGAATTGAAATTAAATTTATAATTTCACCATATGAATAATTGATTTTTTTTCTTGAAATTGAAAGGGTAAATATATATAAATAAAAGTAACATAAAATATGTCAAAGTAAACATAGCTTAGCAGTAATTGATATGTATCTTCCTATGAGGTCGGAGATTCATTCATCATCTTTGTAGGTGTATTACTATTAAAAATAAAGGCCAAAACGTAGTTTTGGTCCCTCAAGTTTGAATTAGATATGTATTTGGTCCCTGAAAATTCAAAACATACATTTTAGTTTCCCAAGTTTACTAATTAAACTATTCTAAATGATCGATCCTTACTCAACTTGAATTTGAGAAACGAAAATCTTTCCTAGAGGGATTTGACTTTTAAGCTTCACCAAACTGAAAACTGACATGAATCTACTGCAGGTCTTCAAAATGAAACTATAGATTGTAGCTCAACTTCTTCATCTCTCTCGAAAATGGAGACCGCCTCAGCGACTATCATTCCTTCCCAAAATAGATTATTCATCATAGAGGTCATGCGCTATTTTTTATTATTTTGTATGCAAGCAAAACAAATAATCTAAGGCACGACGACCCTCGACAGGAGCTGGCGGAGGTTGATAGACAATTGGTTGCATATGAGATGAGAGGAAAGAAAGATTTTAGAATAAAAACTGGGTTTGTCATTTACTATTTTGTTTTCTATTTTATTACTCTTTTTTTAATTAAATTGTCATGTAATCAAATTAATTAGGGTTGTCATCTCATCCACGATATTGCTTAACCATCCAGCATTCTCGTATGCTAAAGTTAAGTTAGGGATCATTTAAAATCGTTTAGCAAATTTGGGAGACTAAAGTGTATATCTTAAAATTTCGGAGACCAAATAGACATCTAATTCAAACCTGATGGACCAAAAGTAGGTTTGGCCCAAAAATAAATAAATAAACCTAATTTTATAAACAAATAGAGGAGAGGTGTCTTATAAAACTCCATGTGCCCAAGTTTCAAAGAAAATAGAAGTCTTTCAAAATAATATTAATAATAATTGAAGCCTAACAAAATGGTATGGGAGTGGGTAGGCCATGTTATTCAAATAAAATGTAGAACTACAAATTTAATCTTCTTTATTTAAAAAAAAAAAATAATAATCCTCAAATATTCACATTTGTATCTAATATATTTTTATTTATTTGACAATTATTTAAAAAAAAAAAAAAACCATTGACCTATTAAAATAAAATTAAAAGTTTACAATTTTATTAGACTTTTTTTTTAAAAAAAAAAAAGGCTGGTTGCACAAATAGCAATCAGGCCCAAACTAATTGCAAATTTAGCAAACTTTAAAATGTTTTGCAAATATGGCAAAAAAATCTGTTTCTATCACTGATAGACTTTAATATATCACTGATAGACAATGATAGACTATTATCACTGATAGACTATTATCACTAACAAAAATCTATAAAAAGTTGAGGGGATCAGCGATAGACTTCTATCAGTCATAAGATATCAGCGATAGAAATTGCTATATCCGCAAATTTTTTAAAAACATGCTATATTTGCAAACAATAAGTCTTAAATTGTCATTTACTACAATTTCTCAAAAAAAAATAATACAATTTTATTAGACTCAAAATATAATGTTATGTTAATTAATTCATTGTTTGTAGAAAATATTGAATATTTAATTTGCAATTTAACTTAATATCAGGGTTTACGGGTATATTAGAAAAAGAAATTGGGGTCAAAATGTAAGAAAAATTCCGCTGCCGCCGGAGTGACGTGGACGTGTCTTCGTCGTGGTTTAAATTTCTTTCGGACGTCCCGTGATTTTCTCCCAAGTCGTAAGCACGTCTTGTGTCCCGACGTATGAATTTACGGAAATGCCACCTAATTGTTTTTTTTTTATTATTGTTATTTATTTGGTTAAAATATCACGAGAAAAACTTGGGGCTCGTAGGCTACCTTCATGATATTAATTTTTTTTTTCTCACGACATTTTCACATATCCATAAGTTTGAAGTCGACATAGATAGTGAATCGACATTTTCATCATATCGTACAAAATCAAAAAAATATTAAAAAAAATAACAAAATGTAACGTGAATATAATATTATAATAAATATATTTTAACTCATTTAAAAGTGCACAAAGTTTATTTATTAATTTTTAAAAATAAAAATCTTCTAGAAATATCCATGGACATCAACATTTCGATATTTCTATCGATATTTCCATAAAATTGAGACCTCGATATTTTCGTCGACATCGACATTCATATATGTTTATATTCTAAAAAAAAAAAAAAAATCTTCTTATCTTATTTTCTCATCTACATTTGTTTCTGATAAGTGAACATATTTATGAAAAATAAAAAATACAACGAATAATAAAAACAATAGACTAACCGGACAAACAAATAAAACTCATTTTTTCCTCGCTAGTGGTTGTTTCTTTTAGGATATGAAATGTCTTTCCCACATTGTTATTTTACACCCTAAATAATTTTATAAAATGTAGATGAATAAAAGGAATAAGAAGAAAATCAAATATTTAAAAATAAAAAAAATAAAATTGATATTTATGGTTCAGATTCGTTGAATTTTAATCTTATTACTCCGTCCAAATAGTGGGATGCGACCAAGATTATGCAGGTATGGATGTGGCACTACGATAAATGAGGACGCTATACTGACAAGAGCAGTTATAAGGTGGCTCTTCAGGCTAAGGAGCTTCATGTTTCTCCAAGCAAAAATTTGTGTAGGTCCCGGTGGAAGAAATTATGGAGTACAAAATTTTTCCCGAAGATCCTTCATTTTATATGGAGATCTTTCCATTAGTGTTTTCCAACCATGGTTAACCTTTGGACTGACATATTGAGGTTTCTAGTTGTTGTCCTTTATGCAGGAAAAGAGACGAAACTTCTGAAGATGCCTTATTTCACTGAGCTAAATAGATCTGAATTCTATTTTATCGGAATTTTGGTCAGTTTTGGCTTCTGATAAGTCGATTAAGGACCGTTGGATTGACATCTCTCTAAAGCTTTCGAAGGCGAATTTTAATCTTGCATGTGTTGTTGTCTGAGCTATGTGGAATGACAGAAATAAAACTGTCCACTCTTCTCCTCCCCTTAGTCCCGTTGAAATGTCAGTGAATTTGGAACTACTTGGAGGGGGTGTCAACTAGGCCGATTTCGGGTTCTGGGGTGGTGATGGAGGTGGTGTCGAATGGGAGACAAGTCCTAACCCTAAAGGCGTCTGGGAGCTGGATTACTCTTATTGTCGATGTCACTCGTAGAGAAGATGTTAACTGCCCTGGGTTTGGGGTTGTGCTTTGTGATCTGGATGGTCGCCCGGTTGCTACTTTGCATGTTTTAAAAAATGTGAAGCCTAACTCTCTCTCTGTCGGAAGCTATGACCTTGCTTGAAGGTCTTTGAACAGCTCCCAAGTTTTACTCAAATATTAATTGTCCATGTAATTTGAATATTTCATTTTAATTTTTATATATTCAAATGTCTAATTATAGTTCATGTATTTTTAATAAGTCTTAAAATTAGTCTTTACAACTAATTAGTCTCTATACTAGTTTGAAGTTAATTTTTTATCGAAATTTGTTAAATAATAATAATAATTTTCATCGAAAAGAGATATGAGTATGTTTTTAAAATTTATACAGAATTGATTAATAGAGACCATTTTTCTTTAAATTTTTTTTTTTTTTTAACCACATGTGGAGTAGGGATCGAATTCGTAACCTCTTGATCATTAATGTATACGATATGTCGGTTGAGCTATGTTCATGCTAGCATTTATTAAAAATATATAGACTAAAATAAAATTAGACCCAAAATAGAATGATGAAAATTATATTTTAAGCTGCGGTAGTTGTCAAGTGTGGTCAACGGACTCCTCCTTGAAATCTTAAAAAGGTAAAGTATATTGGTTTTCTTTATTTTCTTTTCTTGAATTGTAAGTACATTGGTCTCCATCAAAAGATGCGAACAATATTTTTGAGATTGTAAAAAGTATAAATTTTCTCAGCTTCACCTTCCAACTTTTTACTCCCTTTTCATCGGTAGAATTTAGGTTAAACTCTCTTTAAAGCACAAGATTCCGGTAACTTTTAAGTTTGAGTTTATTTAGTTTGTAAGGGGCCGTTTGGCACACGGAATTGGAAGGAGTAGAGTTGGAGAGTAAAATACTCTATGTTTTGGCCATAAAGTTGTTGAACTCGAATAAAAAAAACTCTTCAGACTTCAACAATAATTACTATTAAAGTCCCCCGATTTCAACCGTAGTTACTATTGAAATCTTCCACAATAGTTACTATTGAACCCTAGTTACTATTGAAATCTGTTTCATTTTTAAAGGCAACACATTCCTCTTTCTTTCTCTCTCTCATTCCTTCTCACGATATTTTTAATTATTTAAAAAAAAACGTATTTTAAACAAAATGTGTAAGAGAATTAAAAATGTAATTCAACCTATTTTTATTATTTTAAATATAAATTAAGTTGTTCAATCAAAATTGATAATTAAACAAAATTCAAAATGTAGTATTCTTATGGAGAGAAATAAAAACATCAGTTTATTTGGATCCGTTTAAATTAATAGATTAAAATATTTCAAATTCACATGTAATATTTAACACACTATTGTACGACTCTCTCTTATTTCCAAACTATCCAAATAAAATGAATAATTAATGTGAGTGGTATTGAAAGAAGAATGTGAAATATCGTGCTCAAAATTATTTTTGTCATCTTCACAGAAAATTGTGAAGGATACATAAAATAAAAAGTAAAAATCTTCATTCTTAAAATTTATTGGAAGAAGCTCGTAATAATGAAAATATGGAAAATTATAAAAAATAATTGTACACAAAAATAGCTAAAATAAACCGTCATTCTTGAGATGCTGGATTCCAGGTGCAGTGGATTCTGATGGAATAACGAGTTTAAGTGGGTGAAGACGAAGAAAGATGTGTTTGACACATGACTCACGGTAAAAATAATACTCCTATGTTGTTTTTTCTTTTCTTTAAAGAAGTTTGTAAAATATACCTACATTAATAAAAACAAAAAAATATATTATAATATTAAAATTCATAAAAATCAAAGAGGAATCCTAACAAAATATATATATATATATATATATATATATATATATATATATATATATATATATATATTTATTTATTTTGATAATCAATCTGAATGTGAGAGATTGAAAAAATAATGTGAGGTAAGGCTCAAAATTATTTGTGTTGTCTTCAAACAAATTTGTAAAGAATAAATAAAATAAAAATAAAAAATTTCTTTTAATAAAATTTTGAAAGTTTGTAGAAAAAAATTAGACAGAAAAAAACCGCTAAAATAAATTTAGACTTAGAACTTCAAGTTCAACAACTCTTTGTCTCAAACACATTAATGTCAAAGTACTTAAGAACTTCAGATTAAACAATTTTATGCTCCACAAACACTAAAAACTAAATATTAGTAGAAAGTAGATAACAAAATAAAGATAATTATAATTAAGGTTAAAGTAGTGATTATAGGCTTAATTTTTAAAAATAAAAAACTAAAAACTAAAAACTAAAAACCGAATGATTATGAAAAGGACCTAAAAAACCAAAATAGTTATGAATCGTGATCTAAATTATTGATAGTTATGAATCGTGATCTAAATTATTGAGTTCCACATTGCTCAAATACTCGAGCATTAGTTCTATGTTCTATGTTCTTTGTTCTATGTAAAATTATTAAAAAAATAAATAAATTCTAAATAACTTAAAATACTTTACGAGACCTAAAATAATCAAATTTGGTAATAATTGTAAATTGATTGTAATAATTATTAGATTAAAATATCATTTTATATCCTCTACCTTTCAAATTTATTTTATTTTAGTTCTTCTATTTCAATAAATCTTAAAAACAATTTTTATAGTTAGTTTTTTGTTGATTTTTTTTAAAACAAATAGTGTCTATTAACCTTTCAATAAATTTTGGTAGCACTGAATGAGATTTTTTTTTTACTATTTTACCATATTCGATAAAATAAATTTTAAACTAATAAATAAAAATCAAATTTAAGATTTATTCAACCTACATGAATTAAATTTAAAGAGTATAAAGACTTCAATGAAACCAGATTTAAAGACTTCAATGAAACCAGATTTAAAGTACATAATGTTATTTAAACATAATTATTAGTTAGGTTTTTATTTCTCCTCTAAGAGGAACTAGTTATTATTTATTATTTATAACCTTTAAAAAAACTAATTATTATTTAGAAAGAGAAGAAAAAAAAAAGAAATTACCGTAGAAAAATACATTGGAAGAATTGCAAATGTAGTACAATTTTTTAGTTTGCAAATATAGCAAAACTTTCAAAATTAGCTAAGTTGACTGATATACATTATATTTGATGTATTAGTCACAATTGATATATCTTGTAATTGGCGTATTAGTGACAACTAATATCTGTTGACTGATACACCACAACGTGTTGAAATTAGTAAGAGTATCGTTGATAGAGTGACTATGTTTCAGATAGTGTTTATATTTATGAGTGCATCGAAGCGGAGACAAAATTAGTTCAATATGCTTGGGAGGGAGCGGATGGATGAGGGGTGGAGGTGCATGGGCCCCAATTCGGTAATTTCCATACTAAGATATATGTCACCGTAGGCACAATGATGTTTCACATCCACACAATCTTTTGTTTTGAGTACCTACAATATCATACTTGAATGTCACCCCTTTGTACCAAAAATTGTAATATACTGGTTTAATATATGAGAATGTTGCAACGACGATTTTCTGCAATTGTTGATGGCATGATCATGGTGGAATATCAGTTGTGTAACTGATATACTTTATATTTGGTGTATCAACCACAATTGATATACCTTATATTTGGTGTATCAGTGACAACATATTGATATATCAAATGTTTGATACATCAAATATAAGGTGTATTAGTTGTAAACATAAAATATAAGTATATCAGTAATCAACTAAATGTATAATTGATTTCGTTTTGATTTGGAGTGGTTTTAGTTCGATTTCAATGGTATGAATTAGATTTTGACGCTAATTTGTTCTATTAACGAATATTTTAGTTGATTTGATGGTATATCAGTTGCAACTAATATAAACAATTGAAATACTTTATATTTAGTATATGAGTTGATTGGTATACCACATATTACACATATTTTGACATATATATATATATATATTTTTTTTTTGAAATTTATTATTTATTATTTTTGGTTTTTAGATGTGTTTGATTATTAATTCAATTTTTGGTTTTTAAAATTCTTTAGGAAAACTAACAATGATTTTTTTTTTTTTTTGAAAAACGTTTTTTTTTTAGGTATTGTTTTATTATTTATTATTATTATCTAGTTTCTTTATTCTTTTCCTCTTTTATGTGTTTAATAATTTAATCCAAACTCTCACAAAATCTTTCTTTTCACAAATCACGGTTAAAGAAGAGAGGAATGATTAAAGTTACTCATTTTTTATTAGAAAAATAGATAATGTTTTTTTTTTAAAAAAGAAAATGTTATGAATTAAAAATTATTGAATATTGCATGGTTGAATATATTTAAATGCCCGGACCATTTTTTACCGTTGAATGTTAGAGAAAAAAATTATAGTTTAATTATGTATATAAAAAATAAAATAAAAAGTGACCGCCTCTACATTTTGAGTAATTCTTGTTAGGTATGATTTGAATTTGATATTATTTTAGTCTTAAATACTTTTTTTCAATGTACTTTTAAAATAGGTTAAATTATATAAAATATCCTTGAACTTTGAGGTAGATTTCAATTATACTTTTACACTTTGAATTTTTTTTATTTTAATCCTTAAACTTCGAATTAATTGCTTAAAAATATCTTTAAAAAATATATATAGAACATTTGTCGGTCAAAATGTTCAATGTTCGAAACAACTTGAGTCTATTTTAGTTCATACATCTATTAGATGAAATAATATTATAAAAATAATTTGTTATTGATTTCATAGAAAACATTAAAAAAAAAAGAAATGATCAAACAATTTTTTTTTCTTCTTTTTGTTTAAAAAAAACAAAAAACTAAAAATAGTTACAAACGAGTTTAGCATTTTTTTTTTTAAACCCGAAAGAAGTTATCAAACAATTTAAAAAACAATTTAATTTTATCTTTTATTACAATGATGAAAAATTATAATATTTTAAATAAACAATTTAAAAAACAATTCCGGTTGTCTTCGTTATTTCCTTGGATGGCGCCGGATTTCCGCCAAAGATATAAAAAGACAAAAATACCCTTAGAGTTCTTACAAAATTCCATCGAAGAGAAAAAAGAAGAATCAGAAGGCGCGTGGCATTCCCCATCTCCAGAAATCATAAACCGAAGCATAAATTCCTTCACAAGCTCAACACACAGCGATTTCCCCACATTTCCATCTTGTCTTGAAACATTTTGTCGTTATGGATCCACCTTTCTCGCTCTGAACTTCCTCCATAGCTCCATTTCTATTCCGTTCAGAAGAACACACAGCGATTTCTCTCTTAATTCAACTCAGTTCTTCGAATTCTGTGATTCTGTGATTCTCTTGCTCTTTACTGCCGGATTTCTCATGTGGGTATTGTGAGAAACAGCCACAAATGGCGTTTTGAAGGGTTTTCTTTTCTCTCCAAGCATTTCGGATTTCAATGGTCCTTTTCAGAGCTTGCTGTTGTTGCTTCACAGATCTGCCATGGAAGTCCTTAATACAGAGCTCTTTCTAGCGCTCCTTCTTACTGTAATTTCTGTGGGTTTTGGCCTTACCGACCCTAATGATCTTGCTGTTCTTAACGAGTTTAGAAAAGGGTTGGAAAATTCCGAGCTTTTGAAATGGCCAAGAATTGATAACGACCCATGTGGCAACAAATGGCCCTCTGTTTTCTGCCATGGTTCGAGAGTTTCGCAAATTCAGGTTCAAGGGTTCGGGCTGAAGGGTCCTTTGCCGCAGACTTTCAATCGGCTCTCTATGCTTTCGAACATTGGTCTTCAGAGGAATGGATTCTCCGGCCCCTTGCCGTCCTTCAGTGGGTTGAAAAATCTCCGGTATGCGTATCTTGATTACAACAATTTCACTTCAATTCCGGCTGATTTTTTCACTGGCCTCGAGAGTTTAGAAGTTCTTGCTCTTGATGGGAATAGTTTTAATGGTAGTTCTGGGTGGATGTTTCCACCGGCGTTGAGCGATTCACCTCAGTTGACGAATCTTACTTGTATGAGATGTAATTTGGTCGGTCCCTTGCCGGACTTTCTTGGGTCTCTGTCATCTTTAACTGAGTTGTCGCTCTCTAACAATAGACTAACCGGTGGAATTCCGGCGAGTTTTAAGGGTATGATGTTGTCGAGGTTTTTGCTGAATAATCAAGTTGGGGATGGAATGACTGGTTCTATTGATGTGGTGACGACGATGACATCTTTGAATAGTTTGTGGCTCCATGGGAATCATTTCTCAGGGACTATTCCAGATAATATTGGGGATTTGAGTCTTTTGCAGGATCTGGATCTGAATGGCAATGAACTTGTTGGGTTGATTCCCAAGAGCTTAAGTGATATGAGTTTAAGCCGTTTGGATTTGAACAATAACAATTTCATGGGTCCAATTCCAAAGTTTAAAGCATTAAACGTGAGTTATTCTTCAAACCAATTCTGTCGAACCGAGGAAGGGGTTGCTTGTGCTCCTCAAGTCATGGCGCTGATTGAGTTTCTCGGTGCCGTGGGTTATCCTTTAAGGCTTGTCGATGCTTGGACTGGGAATGATCCATGTGAAGGGCCATGGCTGGGATTGAACTGCAGATCCCGGGATGTCTCTGTCATTAACTTACCAAAGCTCAATTTGAATGGGACGTTGAGTCCTTCACTTGCAAACTTGATTTCGCTTGTCGAGATTCGACTTGAGGACAACAATTTGAAGGGTTCGATTCCGTTGAAGTGGACTGATTTGAAGTCTCTTTCTTTGTTGGATTTGAGTGGCAATAACATCTCCCCTCCTTTGCCTCAATTTAGTGTCACTGTGAAACTTGTTACTGAAGGGAACCCTTTGTTAGATGGTAAGCAATCTCCGACTTCCCCGACTTCTCCGACTTCCCCATCGTCGGGAATTGGAGGCCTATCTCCTTCCAATAGCCAGTCTTCTCCAACGACAAAGCCGGGTTCTAATTCTGGAAATGGGATAGAACAAACATCTAATCGTTCCAAGGCATCTATAATGCTTTCTACTGTAGTTCCTGTTGTATGTGTGGTAGCTGTTGCTTTTCTGGCTATTCCTCTGTCTATATATTTGTGTAAGAAGAGGCAGAAGGACAAGGCTCCAAGTTCTCTGGTCATTCATCCAAGAGATCCATCCGATCCCAACAATTTGGTTAAGATTGTTGTTGCGGAAAACACAAATAATAGTACTTCTACCGCTATGGGAAGCGGTTCAGCAAGCAGAGACAACAGTGGACTTGGTGATTCTCATGTCATTGAAGCTGGAAATCTAGTAATATCTGTGCAAGTTCTACGAAACGTGACAAATAATTTTTCTTCAGAGAATGAGCTCGGTCGTGGCGGGTTCGGAGTAGTTTATAAGGGAGAATTGGATGATGGAACAAAAATAGCAGTCAAAAGAATGGAGTCGGGTGTAATTAGCAGCAAGGGATTGAATGAGTTCCAATCTGAAATTGCAGTTCTTTCAAAGGTACGACACCGTCATTTGGTATCGCTGTTGGGATATTCGGTTGCAGGAAATGAGAGACTTCTCGTTTACGAGTTCATGTCTGAAGGGGCTCTCAGCAGGCATCTTTTTCATTGGAAAACCTTTAAGATCGAGCCTCTTTCTTGGAAGAGGAGGTTAAACATTGCCTTGGATGTTGCTAGAGGGATGGAATATCTTCATAATTTAGCCCATCAGAGCTTCATCCACCGGGATCTGAAATCTTCGAATATCTTACTCAGTGACGATTTTAGAGCAAAAGTTTCTGATTTCGGATTGGTTAAACTAGCACCTGATGGTGAAAAATCTGTAGTAACCAGGCTTGCAGGGACATTTGGTTACTTGGCACCAGAATATGCTGGTAAGCTTTTAATTTTTTATCGATTATCGATTAAATCTAAAATCGAATTCAAGTTAAATATATTGAAAGAATAGCCATCATAAATTGTGAAGTAGTTAATGCATCTCATATTTGATCTCATGAATGTGGCAGTTGAGATGGGGAAATTTTCTTTGATCCTTCTTCAAAATCAATTAGTTATAGAATTTGGGCAGGCTTTTGTATGTGTTTTTAAAAAGTAGACTACAGAATAAAGAATTTGTTAGTAATAAAGCCCTGAAGTAACTCATTTTTCTCATTGTTATGCTAATTTCCTCTCTAACTTCTACTTTCATGGTTTCAACAGTGACAGGTAAAATTACTACAAAAGCCGACGTGTTTAGTTTCGGGGTTGTGCTAATGGAGCTATTGACTGGACTAATGGCTCTCGACGAAGATAGATCTGAAGAAAGTCAATATCTAGCTGCGTGGTTCTGGCATATAAAATCGGACAAGGAGAAGCTGATGGCTGCTGTGGATCCAACCTTGGGTAGTAAAGAAGATATATTTGAAAGCATTTGCATAATTGCTGATTTAGCTGGGCATTGCACTGCAAGGGAACCTGGCCAACGACCCGATATGGGTCATGCTGTAAATGTACTGGCTCCACTCGTCGAGAAATGGAAGCCATTTAACAATGAAACAGATGAGTATTCTGGAATTGACTACAGTCTACCCCTTAACCAAATGGTGAAGGGATGGCAAGAATCCGAAGGGAGCGATTTCAGTTACGTCGACCTGCAAGACAGCAAGGGTAGCATACCATCAAGGCCAACTGGGTTTGCAGATTCGTTCACTTCGGTAGATGGTCGTTGAACTAGGTACACTTTAATGCTTCTCTTTGCCTCTTGCTTTTCTCTAGTAGGTGGATAGCTGGTCGTGCGTCCCTTCTGTTTCGATACATCGTCGAATATGTACCAGTTCTTTTCTGCTTCTTCTGTAGGATCAATATGGAGATTTCTAATGTCAGAAATCTCAAATGTAGGTTATGAGTTTTTCGGATAATGTCGATGTAGATAGATAGTTTACTTCGTGCTTGTAAATTCCTTGTGAAACAGACTTTGCAAATGCTCTCTTGTTGAGTTCAGAAAATGAATTTTCATATCTGTTTGTTTGTTGGATTGAGGAGTAGCAGAGGTAAGGAAGGAAAAAGTTATTTTGGTTTGGTATTGAGATGGAGCTGCCACTCAATTCTAGCAGCTACAATGAGCTGAAAACATGTACAAGTCATCCCAGATTATGTTTTTTTTCGGTCCTTAAACTTCTATATATTCTCTGTTCTGGTCCCCGACCCTTCAAAATTTTGATTTTAGTGTCGAAAATGTAATTCGATTGTATCGTTCTTTAATTTTAAAATTTTGTATTTTAGTCCACGAATATTTATGAAATTCTACATTTAGTTGTCTTCATAAAAATGTCTACATCTATGGTCCATGTCTTATCCAAACTATCATATTATCAATTTTACTAGAGGGATCATCAAATGTAAGGTTTAATGGTTGTGTTTAGAATTTAAATTTTGATCCTTCAAAGCTTCTATTTTATTTATTTATTTTAATTTAATTTCTTCAACTTTCATCATGTTCCACATAATCACTTACACAAAAATCTTATTCTAATTAATTTTTTGTAAATGTAGTTTACCAAAAGTTCAAATATTAAAAATTAAAATGACGAAAATGAAGAAGACTATAGTTAAAGTTTTGGAAGCTCGAGATAAAATTAGACGTTGCAAAACTATATTTTAAAGTTTATCAGTACAAACGTGATGAAATAACCAATTTAGTCTTTGAATTCGTCAGTGACGTATAAACATCCAGTGATCTATTTTTTTTAAGTACATTGGGGGTGGAGGGATTCGAACCACAGATCTCTTGGTCATCAAGACTGAGCTATGCTCGCTTTGGCACATCCAGTGATCTATTAGACACTTTCAATAGTTTAGAAACTAAATAAACGTAAAGTTAAAAGTTCACGAAGTAAACTTAACCTAAAAACAAAAAAGTTTTATAATGATATCCCCTATTGAGAGGGGCAGCCCCACATAGTTGTTGGTAGTGAATTTGGTGTAAAGATTGAATTGGGTAAAGCATGAGATATTTCCCAATTCATATAATGGCATCCCCTATTTTGAGGGGCAGGCTTTAGAGCCATAGAAAAAGGAGTGGGCATCATTGAGAGAGCTCACCATCATTTGGCATTTGGCATAATTTGGCTAATTGCTCTCTCAATCAAACCATATTCCCACATGGATAATGGATATATGAAGATGATGGATTCATCCCTCCATCAATTATATCATCTTCTCTTCACTCAAAAAGATGCTCACTTGCGTCTTCTAAAGAGATATGAAAATTTATCTTTACTAGATCTATGAATTTAAAAAAAAATGTAACAAATAAAAGACGTATTAGATACAAAATTGAAAAAAATAAGAATCTATTGGACACACAATTAAAAGTTGAATGGTCTATTAAATACTTTCTAGAGTTTAGAAAATTACAACTTGAACAAATTAAACACTTTCGAAAATTTAGATATTAAATATACACAAGTTCTCAACCAAACTTGCTATTGATTTTGTTGTTTTAAACCAACGAGAGAAGATGAAGGAAAGAAGGAGAACGAAAAATATGGAAGGAAAGAAAATTTATTAATTAAAAAATTGGTGAACCCAACATAAAATTCATATTTTAAATTTTAAAAAAATCGTCGTCACAGCCATTGAAAAGCAATGATATGAAAAAAACTCCGGATGTACTAGAAATTTTCCTATAGAACTCCCCAAGGAGAATTTTGGAGCTCATTTGAATGAATGGCCCGAACCAACACTTGAGAATCAGACTCAACATTTTGAATCCCTTTTGCCTCAGCCAACTTCAGACCACGGACACTGCATGTACCATCTGAGAAGAATGTAGTAGGAATTGAAGTGTACTCTAGTAACATTAACCAAATGAGGTAGCCAAAGGACCTTGAGGTCGGGTCAAGTTAACCGAGTAATATTCTCCGATGCACCTTTATTTTATGATGCTTTATGTGGAGTCGGCTCTACCATAAATAATTACCCCAAACTACAATTATTCTACATCATTTTGTTCTTCAGCCTCTTTTCACAGGTGCAGAAGGTAGAGGAACTTCAAAGATGACGAACAACCACAAGAGTTCAAAACATGATTACTAATCTCCTATTTTATATATAAAAATCTAAACCATTCATGTTTTTGATATCTTAAGTTAAGTATGCAAATTAATTAACAAAATAAATAAGCTATAGTTGATATATAAATTAAAAAAAAAAAAAAAAAGACAACAATTCCACAAAAAGTGAGAGAAGTCTACCTGTTGCAAGTTGGAACTTTCTAACAAGAGGCTCCTTCAACCTTCAAATCAAATGGTCCCTTTCAACAAGAGAGTCAGTTTCCCAATTTTATTGCTAACTTAAATAATAAGAATACATTGACAGCAAAGTTACGTCGGAGCTGCAATGAACAGCTACGAGATAATGTTAGAAGAAGTCAACCTAAACATAACTCAACTAGTTAAGACATATGTCCTGGATCAAGAGTTCATAAGTTCCGTAACTTCTGAACATATTGAGAAGGAACTAGCAATTGCTCAAATCAACACAAATGAATGATGACCTTTGCTTGCCTTGACGATGTCAAGCTACTTGAGCCAACAGAAAATAACCATGTCAAAAACTGGATGGTTCTTTTGGCATCACCATTGGCTCCTATGAATAATCTGAATATCACTCCTTGCCATGTACTTGCAACACAGTGCATTACAATTTACAGATGAGATTTCTCCGTATCATGTCACCTGAAATGAAATATAATGTACAGGCTAGTGATTCACCAAAAGCAACACAAGATAGCAACCAGGATGCGTCCTCATCTGATTCTGAGCATACTAATTCATAGAGAATACCTTTTTGAATTATCGATATCGTATAACACACGAATCAGTGTCCACGAGGCCCTGAAATGAATTATAACTATTATTGAAACTAATAAAATGATGAGTGATAGTTGAGAAGAACAATGAAAAAGTCGGGAAAAAAAAAGTTCCCTTGCAATGTTCGGTATCACTATTTAATTACAGCGAAGCACAGACTAAAGTCGTAGTATGAGCCATGAAAAAGTGAGCTTATCAGACTTTAATGCTGGCAATTGTTGATTTAAAGGAATTGATGCATACTGCACACTACTACCAAACCATCAAGGGTTGGCCTAGTGGTCATGAAGGGCCTTGAGACTTTAACCTAGAGGGAATAGGTTCAATCATTGGTGGCCACCTACCTAGGAATTAATTTCCTACAGGTTTCCTTGGCAACCAAATGTTGTAGGGTTAGGCAGAGTTGTCCCGTGAGATTAGTCGAGGTGGGCGATGGGCGTACGTTGGCCCGGACACTCAAGGATATCAAAAAAAAAAAAAAAAAACTGTACACTACTACCAAATAAAAGAAATTCATTCATTTATTTATTTTTATAAAGAACCGAGCTTTCATTGAGAAAAAATAAAATAATACAAAGGCATCAAAAAAAAAAAAAAAAAAAAAAAAAAAAAAAAAAAAAAAAAAAAAAAAAACCCACAAAAGAGAACACAATAAAGGAAAGAATTCCAATCAAGCAAAATAGGACCTATGGAATAATTACAAAATAACCGCTGACGCCCACAAAGAAACATAAAACCTAACCAGAGACCATATAAAAGAAATTCATGATCAACTAAAGGCTTTTAAAAGATCAGGCAATTTCGTTATTGATTGACAATTTGCAGTTGTGTGGTTTATTCCAGCTTTACCTGTACAGCTAGGTGTGACTATAGTTCTTCTGAGAAGCAATCGATGTGGAAAGCTTGAACAGGAACCAACTTCTGGTCTTTCAATGACCTTATGGGCACAGCTGATGAGATTTTTGATGTACAAAACTGCTTGTAAGGGCGAATTGCAGGAGGTAACAGTAAATCTGATTGTTTGTTTACTGATAGCAACCGTCCGCATTTACTGCAAGACCAGATTATTAACACACCATTTAAATGTCAAATCCATATAAAACCAAATTTAAATGTCAAATCCATACAAAACCAAATATAAAAGCACTGAAAATCCCTACACGCACCTACAAGCTTTTGAAAATAAATTCTGGTAGCTGCAGATCCAAAGCTACAAAAAAGTACCACATATTAATTGATGAGGATTTTAAATTGAATGGTGAAAGAATAAGGCACGTCAACAAATTCAATGGGTGATGTTACCAATAGAGGATATAGAGCTGCTTTTGCTTGAATTCCAAGAAAATACTGCAGCACTGTGCCAGCATGCTCCTTCATTAAGATAAAAAATAAATTGTCATCTTTGAGAGAGAGCGAGCTCCACAAACGTGAATGAAAGTAAACATAATGAGCAAAGTGAAAGGTACCGTAACATGTCTGAACAAATGATGATTTGAAAAACCCCTGGCATGTACATGGCTGCCTCTCTGTTGCAACACAAAAAGAAGCTCTAAATAAACTGCAATAGTAACCAACTTAAGTCCTTAAGATACAAGGAAAATCAGTGGGAAAAAGTGCAATGAATCAGAACCAGGTGGAGAATAGATAAAAAAATTAGAGAAATAAACTAAGAAAGTGTAATTGCAATATTGCATTTGTAATGAAAACCATGTCTGCCTTACTCTCAGTTCTGCTAAAATACAATGCTATAAATAGAACATAGTAAAGGTCATTACAAATAATGGCAGAGTACTATAGATCCTTCCACCCCAACTATTTCATAAATCAATTGGTTGCAAATCTCTAGACCATGCAACTGGCAGGTAAAGTACCTCATCAGGAGAAGAGAAACTCCCATAGCATTGTCAGGCAATAACACGACCTATTGAAAGAATTATCTTGTTGCCAGTACAACAGAATAATGAGTAAAAAAATTGACAATGAATACAAATGAACAAAATACAGTACCTCGTCAGGAGAAAAGAAAGCTACAGCATCTGGTTCAACAGAACCAACTGGATGCAGTGATACTACGGCTCTAAAGACAGAAGGAATGATCAACTCAATCACACCAGCTTTATCTGCCGGAGTAGCACCAAGTGATCTGGGGCTCATCCTAGGACTATGATAGTTATGTTCTTTCAATGCTCCCATGGAATTCTCATTTGCTTGTGAGGGAAGTGATGAAGCTTGTTTTAACCAATCCAATCGCTCATAAGTGAAAATCTTAAGCTCTGGCACTTCCTTTTCCATACATGTTAGAATATCTGAGAGTGATCTAGAATCATTAAGCTCATCTTGTTTGATATCTGTCGCTCCATGAGAAAAACAAGGCTTCTTCAGAGCAGGCTCATTATTTGACCCATTTTCATCATCAAGATGAGGGAAAAATCGTCTTTTCTGGTCAGTGAAGGCCTTTAAAGCTAACCTATTAACATGGTAAAGCATCAGTAAAACATCCACCTGAACTTATGGAAGCCAGATTAAAATCTACAAGATTTTGTCTATCACATTAAAATTTAATGGTAACTGAAACTGTCCTACAGTAAAATAGAAGCAAAAACATTTTCAAGCCAATTATCAGTCAACTTCATCTCTCTGAATTAGAAAACTTGTTAAATAATTAAAACCCTCTGTGGGTGAAAAAAGCAATGTGAACTATATGATCACTTCATTAGATCCAATTATCAGTCAACTTCATCTCTCTGAATTTGGGAACTCTAATTTAGCCAGTTGGGTCTAAATTACCAAGCTACTGCTTTAAAAAATATGATGAAATGTCAAGTGAACTTCCAAATTCAAGTAGTTTTTCCTTATAAATGCCCTAGGGCAACTATTTTCCTGAATAGGTATATGCAAAATGTCTGAAGTCTAAACCAACCTGGTTCGATCGACTGCAGATGCACCAGCCTGGCCAGCTAGTTGACGTTTCCAAGCATAAGCAACCACTGCGCCATCAGGACACACCAAAGGCATATGTAGACCCCATGAATTACTTCTCGAAAGAAGAGATTCACTGAGAACACCAGACTCTTCAAGCTGCTTTCCTAACAAAATTAGAAGTATAATCGTTAAAATCTAGGTAATGTTAAACCCATTTTTTCAATTGTATGATCTCATCCTAACTCCCAGAAATTTTTTGAATTTAAACATCGTCTAATCGTGGAAGTCTTAGAATCTCAAAAATCATACGATTGAGAAAACCCTAAAAAGAAGTGATGCAAAATACCAACTGCACGAAGATCAAGGAGGTGTTGGCGCATGGAAGCGTCTTCTTTCTGAAACAAGTGGAGAGGCTTGGTGCTCTGATGAGGCTGGGCAGTGACGCAGAGGGCTTCGAGAAGGCGATCGGCGCCGAGCCTGATGTCGGCGATGAGGCGAGCGGCGTGGCCGAGTCTGTCCATGGCGAGTGCGACCTGCTTCGGCGGAGCCTCGTCGGAAGAGACGGCAGAGTGAGGCGGAGCAGTGATAGGGCTCACCGTCGCAGTCTGGCCCTGCGCTGCCTGCTGAGTCTGTCGCATTTACCCTCCGCCGATGTTCACTGCTTTCAATTTCTTTCCCTAAAAGCCTTTCGAGGTGTGAGCAAGACGACTGCTAAATTACTCAATTTCCACTCTTACTTTTTATTTATTATTATTTAAAAAAAAAAAAAAAACTCAAAAATAAATTTACGTTCAATTAAAACTCTAAACTAATTTCCCTTAAAAAAAAAAAAAATCTAAACTAATTTTAAAAAAATTTATATATATATAAAATTTAGGGTTTTTCATCCATTTTATTCTCATTTTTCAATCCAGCCGCCTCCCCCCCTTCTCTCTCGCGTTCGCCCTCCGCCTCCCCTCTCTCTCGTCTCCGCCCGCCGACCTCGCTCTCCGCCTCCAGCCTCGCAGTCGTTCCACCCTCGCAGTGCAGTCGCCCTGCCGACCACGCTCTCCGCCTCCCGCCGTTCTTGCTGCAGTCGCCCCGCCGACCTCGCTCTCTGCCTCCCGCCGTCCTCGCTGCAGTCGCTCTCCACCATTGTCGGCTCGAGGGCTTCTCGGTGTTGAATGTGTGGTAAGTTGCTGAGGCCTTCGAATGGGTTGGGGTTATTTCCGGGTTGCCGCTGGAATTTTATATCGTTGAAAATTGGGTACAATGTATGATTTGATTTCAATCCATTCTAAATTGATGAATTTTCTGTTATTATTTATACTGCTGTGAAATTTAAACTTGTATGATGGGTAATAACCTTTGCATTTGAAAATTAAAATGCAAATATATGATTCTTTTGATTCTGAAACTAATATTATTGGCAACTTTTTAAGCCTTTACTGAAGTTGTGTGAATGAGAAGTTTGATCTTTTATGAAGTTGTGTGAATGAGAAGCTTGATCTTTTACTGAAGTTGTGTGAATGAGAAGTTTTATCTATTTTATTTTCTCCCTAAAGCTCAAATGAAAAATGGTATCCAACTAAATTAGGAATGCATATCTACTGAGAAGTTTTATCTATTTTATTTTCTCCCTAAAGCTCAAATGAAAAATGGTATCCAACTAAATTAGGAATGCATATCTACTGAGAAGTTTTATCTATTTTATTTTCTCCCTAAAGCTCAAATGAAAAATGGTATCCAAGTAAATTAGGAATGCATATCTACTGCCTTGTCCAGTTTTTTATATTTCTAAATTTTAGGATAGAAAAGTGCGGGAGAGCAAATTTTGAGCAATCCCATGGCGGCAAAACTGCAGAAGAATTTAAGCTCCACAATCAAAAAAATGGTGAATGAATCTTCTTCATCTTCATCTTCTCCTGTAGTTGGAATCGAAGTCTGTCATCTTCTTTCCAATCATGCAATCCAAAATCAGCGCCTTCTTCAAACCTTCCTCTTCAATTTCATCCCACCGGTCGCCGGAACCCTCGAATTCAGCCGAAGACGATGGAGCATTGAAGATCTGGGAAAACGCAGACCATCAATATATCAACACGTATAAGCGCAGAGCCCCAATTTCCGATAGGTATCCAACATTATTCTTCTTCTTCGCCTTGAATTTGTAATCGACTTATCGATTAAATCCGTTTTGTTTCTTCTGTCACTCAAAAAGGAACGTGAGCAGTCCAGAATGTGTAGCTTCAGCGCCGGAATATTCAATTCCAGATTTAGAATTGGCTTCATCGACCAAAACTGTAGTCAAGAACAAGAAAAGAAGCTATGCTCAGTACCATTTACTTTTCGGTCAGTCTGATTTTTTGCTCCATCTTTGTCATACCTGTGGAATCAAATATGCTCGTGGGGATGAAGGTGATGAGAAATCTCATAAAGAATTTCATAAGAAGTACACTTGTGGAATCCAATTTAAGGTACGACCAATGTTTAATTTGTATCTGGTGGTTTGTTTCTGGGTCTCTTTTTAATTGCATTTTAACTCTGAAATTTCAGGGATGGTCTCACGAAAGGGTTATCAATGTTCCTTCTGTTGAAGGCGGCCGTATTTTGATGGTGTTGGATTCCGACCCCTCTGCTCACAGGAACAAGGTCGGACTCCGAACTCTATTTAGGGCTTGTTAGAAGTGATTTTGAAATGTTTAAAATCACCGATATCGAGTTACAAACATATTTTTAGTAATTCAAAATCAATTTTAATGGTGTGAAAATCGCTTGAAAGTATAAAACTAAACATTAAAATTATTATATGAAAATCACTTTTGATAAATTACTTGTTAACAAATCATTTTCACTAAAATCGTTATAGTTAAAATCACTCTCAAACATGCTCTTAATTTGGACTGTTAAGCGGAATACTTGGTGAAACACATTAACAGCGAGATAATCTAGCATTTTTCTTAATACTAATCAATTTTGTTCTACTGGCAGGTTGAAGAGGTGGTGAAGATGATGGAGAAAGAACTGGGAACTGGATGGATATTGCAGAAGAATTGTCAGGTGCTTGCTTAACTTATATTACAAGTTGGGTCAATTTGAAATTCTCAATCATATTGATTTGTATGCATGCGGTAGGTTTTTTTTTTTTTTTTTGACAACATGTTGGGATGGGTGATTGAACCTAGGACCTCATAGTCAACAGGCAATACATGATGCCGTTGAGCTATGCTCTTGTTGGCCATGCTGTAGGTTTTGAACACATTAATGAATTGTCCAATATAGCTTCTAATTTGTCATGCTATCAATGTTGATGTTTTGTTGTTCAATGTTTCTTTTTTCTAGTTGCATTCCCAGAATTCCCTTTTGCATTTACTGTGGTTCTTAATGATCATGTTTCTGAACTTTTCTAATCCCAACTGCAGGTTTATCTGTTTGTTTTATCCCAAAGAATTGTAGGAAGTCTAGTTGTAGAACCAATAACCAAAGCTTTTAAAGTTGTCTCATGTTTTCTGGATGAAAGACCTGAAGATTCTAAGATGAAGGATTCAAAACCAAATTCAACTACATTGCAGTTTGGGAACATCACTTTCCAGAGAGAAGCCGTTTTGAAGAAACCTACTAATAATCCTGAGGCATTGGATATGAACCTGAACGGTGCAATTTTATGTGAAGAAGAAGCTGTTCCTGCTGTTTGTGGAGTTCGTGCAATTTGGGTTACTCCTGCCAACAGAAGAAAGCATATTGCCAGCCAATTGCTAGATGCTGCAAGGTAAACGAGTATAAAGACATTAATGTCATTCTCTTTTCCTATTTTTTTTTTCAATTGCTGAAACCCAAGAAACTTCCTGATAAATTGGAATTATTGCATTTACATTGACCTAAACTAAAGCAGATGCTGTATAGGAGATGCTAGGAAGTTTTTTTAAAAGTTGACAACCTAAGCGTTACTCAATTATTTAGGCATATACACTCAATCAAGATGTCAAAAGTTTGAATCTCTCACTCCAAATGTTTGGTTGAACTCAATAATTTTTTTTAAAGTTTCCCTTATTGACATCAATGGCCAAGGCTATCACGATTCTTTGGAAAGGGCAAACAACACATAAAGAGGTTGTATGGAGGCGCTGAGTAGGGTAAAATAGTCGGTAATTATAATAGTCTCTGAATAATAAATACTATTGAAGTCAGTGTAGTTACTTTATTTACCTTTGACTTGAATAATTTGGACCAAACTTACAAACTTAGACCTTATAATAACAACTCCACTCAACTAAGTTAGTGACCCAAACATCCCAAAAATTGAGTTCTCATTTTTTTTTCTCTGCTGCAGGAAAAGTTTCTGCAAGGGAGTTGCCCTTGAGCGCTCTCAATTGGCATTCTCTCAGCCAACTTCTTCTGGAATGGCCTTGGCATCAAGATATGTAGGCTCCAGATCTATATTAGTATACACAAGCAACATCATGATCTGAGGACATTGAAAGATGGTTTAGAAAGAAGTCATCCAAATGGCCCGAAATCTTGGAGAGGGTTCATATTTAGGCTGTAAAAGGAAGATAAACCAACCAGAGGGGCAGAGTTCTCATGAATGATCATAGAGATTCTGTGGGTCAAGAAACAGATTTTTCTGCTATGATCCCTGCAGGTTACAAGGCAGACGCCTCTGCTGGTGTTGTTTTATTAGGCGCCACAGGCTTTTACACGTGGGAATTCATCACTTGAGACACTGAATAGCTCTGGATTCATAAAGGTAAAAGGTAAGTGTTTTTTTCTAAAAAAAAATAAAGGTAAAAGGTAGCTTCACTACACGTGCTTAAGTTTCTTTTTCTTCTTCATTCTTCTTGACAAAGCTAACTGAGAGTTGTGATTTGAATTCATTGTGAATACTTCAAAAACAATTATGTCAATCGATAAAGGTACTAGCTAACTGAGAGTAGTGATTTGATGTATAGTCTCAACACTCAATTCTGAATTATAATGAAATAAATAATAGATTCGAATGTTTAAACTCTGAATCGATTGAATGATTGTACTTACATTAAAGATATATTTTTTTTTGTAAAGATATTTAATTAGTGCGGGGTGGGGAGCACAATTTTATGTCAATTGAGTTATGTTCAATTGGACTACATTAAAGATAGGAATGAGACAACCATCAAGGGTTGGCTTAGTGGTGATAAAAGGCCTTGGGACTTCAATGCCCTCTAAGAGGGAATGAGTTCAATCCTTGGTGGCCACCTACACCTACCTAGGAATTAATTTCCTACGGGTTTCCTTGGCAGTCATATGTTGTAGGGTCAGGCGGTCTGTCCCGTGACAATAGTCGAGGTGCGCGTAAGCTGGTCCGGACACTCACGGATATTAAAAAGAAAAAAAAAGATAGGAATGAGACAATTATTAAAATATCCATTCTATACTTTGAACCAATTATTAATGCATTATGAGTTACTAATAAAAGAGATTAGAAATTTCAACTAAATGGATTTGAGACACCAACTTGAAGTTTGGTGGATTGGGTTAAAATAAGCCGTTATTTTTTATTAAAAAAATGATTATTGATAACAATGAGGGAACGTTTGGGGTACCAACTTGAAGTTTGATGGATTGAGTTATTATAACTCAGTCTACGTTGCCCACTGACTATTATAACTTCAGTTAAGAAAGTAGCTATACTCACTTCAATAGTATTTACTATTCACAACTATTATAACCATCGATTATAATAATCGACTCAACTCCCCCAAACAACAAGTGTAGGAATAGAAGAGAGCAAAAAGAATAAAATGATTAGAAAATAAGTTGTATATTTCATAAAATAAGAAAAGGGAGCAAAATTTGAAGTTTTTTTTTTTTTTTTTTGTGGGGGGTTTGGCGATGAAAATTTATCACTTTTAAAAGAACAATTCCCAATTTTAAAGTGAATCCCACGTTCTGATTCCATTCTATAAATCAAAATTCCTACATCCCCATTCTCTCAAACGTGGCCTTAAAGCAAAAAAGCAAAGGTTAAAGGAGAAGAGCTTCAAAATCATGCTCGTGGAAATCACTTACAATCTCCTAGCTGGACACTTGAATCCTTTTACACATTCCTGAGGATTTCCAACATGAACAAGAATCCACCACTTATTCCAAATGGATCAAACAATGTGCCTTGTTCAAAAGTTATCTTGGCATTCTTATTTGAACAGCTTTTTCTATGAACCTGTGATTCGAATGGTATGCATATAATGATCGTTGTCCGATCGATGAATATGTTATCTTCATCCCATAGCAGAATCTGAACACTTCAGCTAACTAACTGAGTTTCATTCTGCTTGATAGAAATATCATCATCCCCAATTCCAAGTATGAAGTCACCAAATTCCTTCATCACTTGTGCATAAACACGCTTCCGGGAATCGGTAGCGGTAGCGGTCTGTTCAAACGATTGTAAAGATTTAAGGTAAATTGTTGCAGGAAAAAGCGAAAAGAATGAAGCTAGAACAAAATTACTCACTTGGTTCAGTATCTGTTCAATTGACATCCATAACCACTTCCCAAACTCTTGTCTTTCAGTTCCATCACCCAGAAGATTTATCTCTTCGTCTTTTCCAGTGAACTTCAGAAGAAACCTGTTTGTTTGTTTAATCACGAGCTTTAGGGTCGATCAAATGAAAATGGCAGCTCGAGGGGGAAAACATAATCTATACACATTGATCGAGTTTTCGAACCAGAAAAAAACAATTACCAAATATGCAAGCAACAGGTTCTTTAAAGGATAAACAATATAGATAAGATTATACCAACAAAGCACAAAACTGTAGACACTTTTGAAAAAGGAGATTCCTCAACATCAAAAGATTAAAGGAGTCAGATTTTTAGGTGACAATACCACTTCTGAGATTGGCCTTTGTATCTTACTCCCCAGTGTTGGCTGAGTTTGATGCTGGTTTCGGTCGAGAAATCGTACGTAAGCCAGTAGGGTAGCTATATTTAACCATCGAACAAATCAGTCTCGATTTAAATGAGGATCGCAGACGAGATATAGAGGTTGCAGAGTTATGTATCTTGAAGATCTCAAAGTACATACCTCTGCAATAATTTCTGCAGAAACAACCCCTGTTTCTTCAGTGAGTTCTCTCTTGGCTGCAGTTTTGAGATCTTCGCCTTCATTTACACCACCCTATATGATGGAAAATCATTCTCAATCAAAGTACAAACAGTCAAATAAGAACACAAATCTAAGGATCCTCCATAAGCATCAGATCTAGATGACTTTGAGTTTATTGGATCAATCCATCATTTCAAATAAACTGAGTTTCCTAGTTGAGATGTATTTAAGCTAACTCATGTAAGCCTCGATTGATAATCCTTTGTTTTGTTATCTCCTTTTATAATTGTTTTCAAAATTCAAGTTAAGTTGTGAAATTTGGCTAAGAATTCTAATGTTTCCTTAAGAAAATCATTGTAAAGAAATGGCTATACAACAAACACAATTTTCAAAAACCAAAAACCAAAATACCCGGATTGCAAAAAAGATAAAAGACATAATTTCTAACACAATTGTCAAAGTTTCCATCAGTACCATAGCCATTGAGTCATCATCAAGTGCAAAACAGTGCCATAAACACCTTTCTTAAAGTTAATACAGCACCATAAAAGGAATTTAACTTGAAATTTTCCAGTAATACTATGATCACAGAGTAAATTTGAGAGAGATGGGTAACAATTATGCAAAAATCCCCTTCTCATTTCACTGAGAAGTTCTTCAAAAAGTGGGTTCAGAAAAGAAATTTGGTATATTCCCACAAGGAAATCAGAGATCGAACCTGTAATTATATGCCCTAATTCACACAGAATAAAGCAAAAAGTACTTGGAAAAGAAGAGAAGCGGGAAGTACTTTTTCTCTTTCCCAATGAATAAAGCTCAAAATTCAACGGAATAGAAGAAATTACCTGAGGCATTTCCCAGATTTCCGGTCTGTTGAGCCTCGAAGCAGCAAAAATCTGCAAAAGAAATAAGAAATTTACGAACAATAAGTCAAGAAGCAAAGAAAAAAACAGAGAAAAAGATGAATAAATAATCGAAATTACTTTTCCAGAAGAATTAAAAAGACAAATCCCAACGTTTCTTCTGTAACCTTCTGGAGGAAACTCCATGGATGATGAAGAAGACGAAGCTCGGAAGAGATAACAATGAAGCGTTGACGAGAATTCTTTAGAAGGATGAAGAGAGGGGCATTTTGGTCCAAATATACCCAACGCGGCCATTACGCTGTCGTTTTAGTTTACTTGATTCTCAAGTCTCTTTCCTTATATTTTGCTTCCTTTGGTAACAAGTTCCCAATTATTTTCTTAATTCCGGAAATACCCTCACCGTCTTTCGTTGTTGTTACCATAAAAACCTAAAACCCCCATAGCTTCTTCCTTCAAGATTTCTCTGTAAAACCCCTCTGAAGAATCGATTGATTTTGTAGCGGCGATATGGTGGAGACCGCCGGGAGCGTTTCGTTCCCGGTCGTTTTCCACGACGGCGAACGAGATGCAGACATCGGCTCTGTCATCGTTTCTTCCTCGACGGAGTTCAAGTTTTTTCAGTCGATTTTGAGCAAGATGATTGGAATCTCTGCGCATCAATTCACCGTTTATTTAGCGGAGTATAAGATCTCTCTGGATTCCTCGGCAAAGATTCGGCGGAGAATCCCTATCACTGGGAAGGTCAACTTTGGCGCGATCGCTGGCGAGAAGAATAGCTTCTTTCTTGTGGTTTTGAAACGGTCGAGACGCGAGAGGAGGCGGAAGGTTCATGAGAACGAAGAGGATTACTATTTCCCGTCGGCGACGAAGACGAAGACGAAGATGAATCAAGTGAAGAAAAAGAATCCACCGGAGAATGTGATGCTGTTGAGACGAAACGCCGGCATGGATAACGAGTTACTCTCTGGCTTCATCTCGCCGGTGATGGATCGATTCGAATACGAACAGCGATTTCGGAAGCTGCAGATGGAGAAGGAGAAGTACTTAGCGAGCATAGGGCTAAACAATCTGAAGGTAGACGGAAGCGGAGGCGGCGACGGCGGCCGGAACGGTATTGCGAGATCGGGAACGACGGTCTGCCGTTACTGCCTGAGTGCGAAAGAGACCGGCGTGGCGGCGGGATTTCACTGCTGCGCGAACGACGCCGTGACGGCGGGATTCCGGTCTCACGCAGGTCCAATAGCCCGACCCGTGAAAGAATCCGATTAAGGATCCGACCCGAATTAGCTTATTTTTGGTCGTTCATGTTTTGTGTGAATAACAGAGTAGGTAGGAGAGGAAGATTGGGGATTATTCCTGTGAAGTCGAGTACACCGTAAGCAAAGTGTACGGAAGTAATCCAATGGCTGTGATTTGATCACATAGCTCTTCAAGAAGAAGGATCTGGGCCGTTGATCACAGAGATGTAGGTGGGCCCATCATCCACCTAATATATATATATTTTTTTAATTGTGTGAATTGACCAAAAAGAAAGAAAATTACATTCTGTGCAGTTTCTACGACCTTGGACTAATAGAGGAATTATTGTCATTTTTTCACACTAATTTTTTAAATGTCATTAGTCTTAGTCGTAATTATGTTTTTTTTTATTTTTGTTGTTTTTAAATCTCATCTCTAAAATGTCTTCTATTTTTTTTTTTTTTTTTTAATTTTAAAAAAACCTATTTAATATTTTAGGTTTAGATTCTCATTTAGATTTATATTTATTATTTTTATATTGTTCATTAATAAATATATATATATATATATTTTTTTTTCTTTAATTCACTCTATCTATATTTATCTTATTCACCACTTTTTAAAAATTTCAATTAAAATTTTAAATCTAATTGAAATATGATGGTAAATTTTATATTTGATGTCAAATTGAGAATAACTTTATTGACGTAAAGTTGTACCCTTAATTAAAAGATTATGGGTTCAATCTTAACATTAATTAAAATATTGTTGCAAAAAAATATATATATATATTTTAATGTATACTAATTTTATTTTTTATTTATATTTTGTGGTGAGTAAACATTTTTTAACCCTACTTTTGATCTTGAAATATTTCAATTTTTTCAATATATATTATTTTTTAATTTATATAATATAATTTAACCTATATATTTGTTTATATGCTACAATTAAAAAAAAATGAAATATTTTGATTCCCTTTGTCGTGGTTGTGAACTGAAAAAAAAAATCTAAGGTTGTATTTTATTAAAATAGGAGATGTTTTTTTTTCTTTTATAATTTTTTTTAAACAATCTTATTTTTTTAATATTTTTAATTAATTAATTATAATTACAATTAAATCTACCAAATGAATATTTACCTCGTATCAAGTCTTGGTTGGGCCTACAAAAGGACATTTGTGTGTTTATTTTTTAATAAAATTTTCTACATAATTGATTATTCTTTTAATATTTTTAATTAATTAATTGTAATTACATAACCTATTTTAGTCCACTTGTGGTGTATTTAGAGTCTATAAAATTAAAACGTGTAAAGAGTTGTTTTTAATATGGATATTATTTGCCAAAGCGAGCATAGCTCAGCTGGCATATGTATGACTTGATGACTAAGAGGTCTGTGGTTCGAATCCCCCCACCCCCAATGTACTCAAAAAAAAAAAAAAAAAAAAATATGGATATTATTATTATTAATATTATTGCTATTTTTGTTTTTGTTTTTGGTTGGAATTTATTATTTGAAAGAGACAATTCTGAATTTTTGTTATTCATTTTATAGTCCATAGAAAATGACCGTTGACTCCTTCTATTCATGTTGGGGAGCTGGCTTCGGATTTTCTTTATTCCTTAAAAAGGGGGATTTTATTATTGAGCTAAAGTTTCAAAGATTTGCCTTTTTTTTTTTTTTCCTTCATATTTCTAATTAATGAAATTACTTTAGAAAAAAAAAAATTAAAGAATGTTTCATTCCAAATGAGCACAAATGGGTTTGAAACTACATTCTTTTTTAGAACTTTTCTTTTGACAAAAAAATAATAATTATAACAGAAATTTCTGGTTTTGAAATTCCACTTTTTGGCAACTGCAAAGACGGGTCTTTGTTTGATTTTGACCAATGAAATAGTATGTGAGATTATTATTATTATTATTATTTTTTTGAGAATTCAATAATTAATGTCAATCGAATCTCTAAAAAATATATACTTTAATCCGTTAATCGTTAGCTTAGCATAGCATGGAGCAGTATGGTTGGTTGAGACTTGAGAAAAATATTAAAATGTGACCGAACAAATATTAAAATTGACGGAACTTGGCCGATTCCTCCTCGATGCTATCTAAAACATTTTTTATGTCCGATAGATCCAACCCTGGTTGATTCAGAGCTCCGACCACCTCTGTAGAGTCAGATTCCACAAAGATATGACGGTAGACTGAAGCATATTTTTTATTTCCAATAGATCCAACCCTGGTTGTTCAGAGCTCCGACCACCTCCGTAGAGTCAGATTCCACAAAGATATGACGGTAGACTGAAGCATCACAGCGGCTAACAGATCTCAGGCCAGCTAAAATAGTCTTGTCTTTCAAAGCCTTGAATAGGCCACTTCCTCGTACAAAGTTTATAATCAACACAAATGGGAGATCCCTGAGAGTCACGAACAACCCATCCAACAGCTCGTTTCTGCCTATCCTCTCCCCAAGTTGGGTCTGTGTTCAACTTCCAGCAGTTGGCCGGCGACGAGCACCACCTTTCCTAACTCACGCGGCTCTTTAATCTTGGCAGAGAGGGGAGCGCTCCCATAGAACCTTGAAGTTCATTCCAATACTTGCTAACAGATCTGACAATGCCACATTGGATGTTGGAGAAGCCTCCAAGCTTGTTTTGCAATCAAGGACTAATTATATCCTTCCAAGTCACGAAAACCCAATCCACTCCCTCATTTGGATAACATAAGCGCTCCCATCGCATCCAGTGAATCTTGGACTTGTGTTTGGAAGAACCTCACTAGAACTTTGTCATATACCTCGCGAGATCTTCACAGAGCGACTTGAAAAGTCGAGCACAAGGCATCACATAAGTAGGTATGGCTTGGGCAACGACTTAAATAAGAATTTATTTTCCCCCAATTGAAAAGAAGTTTCCATTCCAGCTAGCAATGATTTTCTGAATTCGCTCTTTTAAGAACACCAAATCTCGATTATGGTGGTTACGGGAAAAGTGAGAAAGCATTCCCAAATACTTCTCCAAATTTAAAACTACGGTCATTTGCCTAAACTGACCCAACTCATAAATATTTTGACTAAACAAGATAGTCAATTTAGACCGATTAACCCACTAACTTTTTTTTTTTTTTTTTCTTTACAACATTAACATGCTAACTTAAAGCTTCTTCCTAATGATTTGGACTTAATTTCACTTCTATTGTAATGATCTAAAAACTTTAAATTTAAATTTAGTTTCAATTTGAAATTATTCATCCACTCAAAAGACTATTCATTTTTTTCTCTAATATTTATTCACTCCTACGCTTTAATTCAATCAATTAACACAATCGACAAACTAAATGACATCAATTCATTAAGGGGGCGTTTGGCCCCCGTAATGGGTTCAGAACCCTGGGAATCAGAAAACGATGTTTGGGGTGCTGTGTTGGGTAGCCTAGGAATCAGAAAACAATGTTTGGGGCGAAGTGTTGGGAAGTCTGAGAATCAGAAGTCAGTGTTTCAGGTGCAGTATTTTGAAACCCGGGTTTGAACAATTTTTTTTTCCTTTTTTCCTTTCGCTACTTTTTTTTATTTCTTTTCTTCTTATTTTTTATTGGATGTTTTGTGAATTGTAGAATTTTTTATGCAAAATATGACTTTTTTTTCAAGAATTATTTCCAACAATCGAAACCTTGCTTACAAGAAATTAAAAAATTTATTGTTTCATTCAAACGTCTCAAAAAAACATAACATGTCATGTCAATCAGTTTTTTTTTAAATATATATTTAGATAAAGAATTAAAAAAAAATGAAAAACGCAAAGGGAAGAAAACAAGAATTAAACAACAATTATATTTGGATAATATTCTCAAGTATGAATCCCTTAAATACAAACTGAAATTTACACTCAAGAACTTGAAGAACTGACATTAAAAGGAAATATTGATTCAAATCATAATCTTTCAGAAGCTATTTCAAACATTTCATAAGGTTAAGCTACATGAATTATAAAACGAGAAAAAAAAAATCTAATTTTGTAATTAGAGAAAAATCACATTCTATTTTAAAATCAATTAAATATTGTTAATAATTATTTTTTTTTAATTTTTAATTTATTAACTTAAAAATTAAATATTATTTTTTAAAATATTAACATGTCTCAAATATTTTATTTTATCTCTCAACTAAACAATTAAACATATTTTGAGCTATTGTAAATTTGATTAAATATAAATAAATTAAAAAAATTAATTTTATTTAGATAAATATAATTAGAAAACTATATATTTAAAATTAGAGGGATCAAATTGGAAAAAAAAATGGTAGAACCCACCATAATAATGAAAAAATTGATTGAAAAATGTTGGGACCCACCATAATTATGAAAAATGTGGAGAGAGAAATGATGGACCCCACCAATATATTGTAGTTTTAAGAAAAACCATTGGTTTGAGAAATTTTTGGGAGGTGTAACCCATGTGTTTGGTTTCCCAAACCCGGGGTTCCCAACCCCTGCTCCAAACATGGTTTTGGATTCTAAATCCAAAACCACCCCAACCCATTACGGAGCCAAACGCCCCCTAATAGATCAAGTAAAAAAAATAATATTATTAACAACAATGAGGCCAAAGTCAACCCAACTTAACCATACTTAATATGTATCATTTAAAGTTAACTCATCTTTGTTGTACAAAAAAAAACCTAAAATACAAGGATTGACAATATTCAACAAACATTCAAACTATGTCAATTAAATTATAAAAAATACCCTAAATTTTAGGATAAGTTTCCATAATACCTCTACAACTTTAAAATTTTTACTTTTATCCTTTGACTTTAAATTTGTTTCAAAATAACATTTCTTTCTATATTTATTTATTTATGATTATTTATTTATTTTTTTTTGGTTAAAATGAAGACGGCGTAGTAACGACTTGTAAAACATGCATGATTCAATTATGGTCTTAAGCGTTAGGATAAATTTTAATTATGTTGGAGAATTTCAACGGCTGTTTTTTTATAATATGGTAGTTTTTAAATTTTTTTATAAAAATATTGCAGGTTTGAAAATATTTTGTTTTAAATAGAGGTGGTACTTGAAAACTACAATATTATTAAAAAAAAAAAAAACAGCTAATTTCAACCTAATGAAATCCATACCAAATTGATAATTTTAAATATAAATCCAAACCAAAATTAAGAAAAAATATAAAAAAAAATATATAAAAAAAATTAAAATTAGCTGTGTGTTATCACAAACAAGTTTTCCCAAACAGAGGTTGAAGAAGACGATGTCCGAACCTTCCGTCATTTTTTCTAAGAAAAGCCTTAACACAGATCTCCATATTCCAAACCTTTCCTTCTTTCATTCCTCCTTCAATTCCATTCTTCTCTCTCTCTAAATCCAAGATCAGAGAGAGAGAAAAACAAAATATATCCAAAAAAAAAAAAAAAAAAAAAAAAAAAAAAAAAACAGAGCTCATTCCCAAAAATGGCATCCTCATCGGACGATCAACAATCTAAATCCAAGGCAACCGACCCACCTCCTCCGCTGCCTCCCTCCGCCGGAAACAACCCTCCTCCCGTCTACCCACCACCTTCAATGGGGTACCCCCACGGCCACGGGTACCCTCCCGCCATGGGGTACCCTCCACCCCCACATCCCGGCTACCCTCCAGCCCCACCGGGGACATACCCACCTTACAACCCCTACCCCTACGCCCAGGCCCCTCCGGCCGCCTATTACAACAACCACAACAACCCCTACAATGAACGGCCGGAACCCATCCACGTCGGGTTAATCCGGGCGATTGTGACCGTGTTGATCATAATGGTGGTTATAATGACAATGTCGAGCATTATCACATGGGTCCTCTTCCGGCCGGAAATCCCAATCTTCAGAATGGATTCCTTCTCCGTCGCGAATTTCAATATTTCGAAATCGAATTACTCCGGCAATTGGAACGCTAACCTCACCGTCGAAAATCCCAACCAGAAATTGAGCCTGCATTTCGAGCGGATTCAGAGCTATGTCGACTTCAAGGAGAACACGCTGGCGATGTCGTTTGTGGACCCGTTTTTTCTGGAGGTGGAGAAGAGCACCAAAATGCGGGTGAAAATGACGTCGAGTAGCCCCGATGACCCGGAGAATTGGCCGCAGACGGAGGAGAGTATGGGGAAGGAGATGGCTACCGGAATGGTGAGTTTTAATGTTAGATTCTTTGCTTGGACGACTTTCCAATCTGGGTCTTGGTGGAGAAGACGGGTTGTTATGAGAGTCGTCTGTGAGGATTTGAAGCTCGTCTTCGCCGGACCCGGCGCTGCTAATGCCGTCTTGTCCTCCGACAACCACCCCAAGATTTGTACCGTTCTCGTCTAGATTATTGTTTATGGCTCGCCTCTGTTTCTTTCTTTCTTTTCTTTCTTTTTTACTTAGAAATTTTATGTGTTTTTTTATGCCTGTTTCTTGTTCTTTAACTTGTATATAGGTTCTAAAAACCAACCAAAGCTTCATTTCTTCTTCTTTTTTTTTTTCTTTTTTCTTTTCTTTTTTTATGGGAAGAATAACCACATATAGCAAGATTTTTTTACACTAAATTATAAAAACTCACTTTTTCATTTCCTAAATGTTTCAAAAGTACATCCAATAAAACTACATGGAATAAGACATTTGGTAGAATGTTGGAGGAAGAGTCACTGGGTAGTAATTGAAAGGTTTTTTTTTAGATTAATTAAGTTTGAAATAATGACGTTCTACAACGTCAACTTTTCGCCCAACCTTCTATTCGATTTCTTCTTCAAAGGTAGTTTTGGAACATTTATGAAAGAGAAGGGTACTATATATATTCATTGTCAGGGTTTCCTCGTCACCAAGTTGCAGCATGAAGAAGAACAAAAGAAGGAGAGAAGGAAAAAGAAGAAAGATAATGAGAAGGGGAAAGGAACTCGCCACCGAAAAATAAATTTATGGGCAAATTACATTTTGGTCTCTAAGGTGTATGTTTAGTAACATTTGGGCTCCTAAGCTTTCAAATTCAACAATTTTGCTCTTGAACTTTGCAATTCGTACCATTTTGGTTCATCCGTTACTTTTTTTTTTTCATAACATAAGGTTGATCTTCTCAAAAAAGAAAAAAAAACATAAGGCGGACGTGTAATTTATTTTAAATAAAAATATTTTTTAATTTGTTTTTTCTTTCTCTTCCCATCCACGTGAGTAGGTTAGAAGGGTGGGGCAGAGGGCTCGTAGTACCCATTTTTCTTGATCCAACATTTTATGCGCTTCGGTAGTGAATCACCAAATAAAAAAAGAGGTACCCTTGCACACCCTATTTGAGACTACTAAGACAAACGATAGACTATTTGATTAGGGAAAGGAAGAAGGGGCCTAAGCACGACAGATGTCGTACACTTGAGTGGCAAAAGAAAGCAAGATCGTACCTCTTTTTCTAGGCATGTTCGGACATACTGTTCAAAATGTGCTTCTATTCCTTTACCTATTTTTGTGCTTTTAGCGGCTTCCACGCTTATTTACCAATCAGTGCTTGTTTAGCGGGCTTCTTATCAATAGCCATCGTTGGTCGCCGCCATCTCTGTTTCTCTTTTTTGTTTTCTTCTTCTTTCATCTCCTTCCTCTTTTTATTCTTATTTCATCTTCTTCCCCTTCTTCTTTTATCTCCTTCCTTTCGTCTTATCTTCCTACTTCTTCTTCCTTTTTCCTCTTCTTTCTCAAATTTTCAAAAAAAAAAAAAAAAAAAATGAAGGTGGTTTCCGATTCGATTCAGATGTGAGACGAACCGAGATCTAATTTTGAGATCTGAAACAAAGTAGAGTTCTTAGGTAAGTGTTCTTCTTTCCCACCCATTTTTGTTTTATGTTCATAACTCTCAATCCTTTACACCACAAATTTTATGTTACTTAGGAATCTTCGCTCTTGTTTAGCTTCATAGCTCCAAAATGGTCGAATATCAAACAATGGTCATCTACAACTTCAACTCCCATATGATTTTTATGAATCAATCTCAGATGCAATATTTTTATTAGAACACAAAGGAAAATAATATTTAAAGATTAAATTTGAAATCACAAGCCCAATACAAGCATGGTTATATTGATGATTGATCCTCAAGGGAAATATGCATAATGGTAAAAAGATTTGGAAATTCTTCCTAAATGTCTTTTCTAACAATCGACTTTGGAAGAAGATCAACTTTTTTATTTTTTAAAAAATCGTCAACTTATTTGTAAGGATTAGAGTTTAGGATTTAGGGTTTAATGTTTATGGTTTGGAGGGAGGGCATCGATTTCTATTATAGTATTCGAACATTTTTTAAATAAAAAACATATTTGACATTTTTTTGAAAATCCCAAGTTAAAATTGGTTGTTCTAGTTATCCCTAAATCAATTTGTAGGCTTGTTTGAAGACCACAAAGCCCAATACAAAATAGACTGTGGACCACAATCTAAAATTATATGTTTGGGCTTTCACTAGGTCAGGCCCAATCCCCCAAGCTTTCAGGGCCTGGCTGAAATTCCAAGGCTGCAGATTGCTGTTTTAATCACTCTTTTTTTTTTCCTTGTTACAAAAAATCTAAAAATACATATTCTTTCTGAAAAAACTATAAAATTTTATGCCAACAAAAGCATAGCTCAACTGACATCATCTAACGAGACCAAGAAGTCCTAAGTTTGATCCTCACCCCACATCAATTGTTAAAGAATAGATAATAAAACATAGAAACTCACGGACAAAAATAGTATTTATCAAAAAAAAAAAAAAAAAAAAAAATGATTATCAAATCATCTAAACTATTGAACTTGAAAAATTATAAAGAATGAATCTGAAATGTAATAAAGACCATTTACAATAATACAATAAACTTAATTTGATTTATTTTTTTTAAACAAAAAGGTGTTCTAATGATAATAAGAAATATTGTAAGAATTTAAAAAATAAATTGGTTAGGGAAAAAATGGAATGATAGGAGAAGTAGAGAGAGGTGAGATTATTAAATATCACTATTGTATCTAAATAATGAATTCATATCATTATGTTTCAAAAAAAAAAAAACAAATGAATTCATATTATTAGATTATTAAATATCACTATTGTATCTAAATAATGAATTCATATCATTGGATTAGTGATTACATGAGGTATAAAGGACAATGAATCAAACATTATTGCCTTTTTAGATAACACAACCACCATCCTTCTCATCTCATTAGGCTTTTTCAAGCCATCACATGAAAGATGCATTATTATTATTATTATAGAAAAATAGCAATAGCAGACAATTTAGGGTAAACTAATTACAAATATATCACTTCTAATTTTTTTTTATAAATATGACAATTTTTAGTAGGGATAGAATTCTATTCGTGATGGTTACTGATAGCAGATCAATGACTATTAGTGATAGTTACTGATACACTTTTATTTTTTTATAGAATTTTCTCAATAGTTATCACTTATAGCAATCTATCAATTATAGTCATTTTATCAATGCTATCAGCGATAACAGTCTATTAACTACCACTGATTTTTTTGTTATAACAAAATATTTTATATTTTGTTATATTTATTGTCAATATTTTGAGTTTAATTGTTATTTGTGTCACCAACCCACATATATATATATATAAATAAATAAATAAAGTGAGGGGTTTCAAATTTAAATTGGGAGAGATGAGGAAGTGACCCATTCGTTTGATCAATGGGGTAGCCAATTTGATCGTATCATGCATTAATAAATTGTATGTCTATTTCATTTCATTGACCTTTTAATCATACAATAACAAAGCCGGGCAAAAAAAAATTGATCTCCTTCATCCCAACAACATCAAAATAAGCCAGCCACACCAGCTAGGAATGTAAGGAAATTGAAAGAAGCAGGGATGAACGAGTATGCATATAAATTCAAGTTGAGGTTTTTTGGAAGTGCTTTACTTGCCTTCAACATTGTCTCTTAATAACAAAAAAGGAAAGAAGAAAGACAGATGTGCCTAAAGCGGCATGCAAGTAAACTGTGCACTGTCACCTTGAGGGAAGCCCACGAAAGCGGAATCGAGTTTCAAATCATAAGATGACGAAGTGAAAACCAAAATATAAGAAATTGTATACAAAATAATCTATAGAATTGGATCTCTACAAGCCCCATCCTCACTCAAACAAACTCTTTTTGAGAGGTTAGAGCTAGAAATGGGCGGAGAGGGAATACTCTATCATGGCGGATTCAAGTATAGCTTAGTAGATAAAATATATATTATCTTTCTCAAAGTTGAAGGTTTGTTTACTAATCTCTCCATTCATTGAAACCAAAAAAGAAAAAGAAAATATCAACGGTTTCTAACCATTCATTAACTTATTAATAAAAAAAGGGTTAAAAGAACAACTTTTATCTCTAAACTCTCATGAAAGTAACGATTTGGTTTATACAATTTAGTTTATGAATTCAAATTTGTAACAATTTAATGGTTGAATTTAGAATGTAACAATTTAAATAGTCTTTGTACTTTAAAAATTGTGTAACAACTTAATTAGTTTCTATTGTGAAAAATATTATTAAGATTCATTGTGATTTCTTACATATGTAGATTGATAAATTGGGTATGACACAATTAAATTTAATAGAATTTTTTACGATAGCAATCAAATTGTTACAAATATTAAAGTACATAGACTAAATTGTTACATATACCAAGAATTTAAGGACTAAATTGCTAAACATTTCAATGTACATAGATTAAACCGTTACAAAATGAAGTTCATAGACTAAATTGCTACTTCAAAAAAAACTCAAAAAGCAAAAATGATTTTTAACCTAAAAACAAAATACATAGTTTTTAAAATAATTATTGGTTTAAATTTGATTTTAGCTCTTAATTCTTTTTAATTTATTCTATTATTATTCGTGAATTTGTGTTGTCGAGTGATTTTGGTCCGTAGGTTGGGTCCTATCATTCTTATTCCTCTAATAACCTGTGAGGAAAAGAATCAAAGCACTGGTGTGGTGCTATGTCCAATACGTTTTGATGCCTAAGTCAGCAAGATGTCGTATTAGTCGGGGGTTAAGCTTGAATTAGAATGACTTACCAAGCTTAAGATCTAAAGGGTGAGACTTACAATCAGATAAAAAGGATCATAATCCCCTTTTTGGAGAGATTAGCCTTGTATTTATAGGCGTAGGCATCGGGTAGCACCTGTCATTAGAAGAGAGATACACGTCGCCGGGATGTGACATATTTATACTACCAGAGTAGTGCTCGATGCTCGTTTTTGCATGCATGCAATGACGACGGAGGTCAATGATGTGTTTTTCCATGTTTGGGCCTACGTTGTGGTGGGTCACTAGGCTGTTGGGAGAAAAAACACGAGATATAAATAAAATGCGGAATAAACAAGATATCTCACTCTTCCACTTCAGAGGTTAGAACCAAATAAGTTATCGATCACAAAATATAATAATAAAAAAAATGAAAAAAGAGAATAACACCGAAAGTTATACTAGTCCGCCACAAAATTTGTAACACCGAAAAAGAGAATGACTCGAGCATGCTATGTTCGTTATTTCATGACGAATCATCCATTTCAATCCGAGTCTATAGACTGAGCTAATGTCAACCCATAACAACTTGTAAAATGTATATGTTAGTCCCTAAACTTAACTAAATAAATAACGATTTTGATTCTTACGGTTACTTTACTATCAATTTTCACCTTAATTTATATCTAGGTCAATAATTAGTCTATGTAGTTTCAACTTCAAAATATGTACATGTCAATATGTTACTATACATATTTAAAGTCACATTTATATCCTTATTTAAATTTAAATAATTAAAATAAATATTATATATCTAAAGGTTTTTTTTTTAGATTTAAATCTTCATCATTTAAAATTAAAAAAATAAAATAATAATATATTAGATACGAATGAAAATAGTTCATTATTTTTTTTTTCCTTTTTTGAAAAGAAAGTTTATTTAAAATTAAAATGAAAGTTCTAACATTTTCATTAAATGTTGTCAAAAAAAAAAAAAAAAAAAGTTCATTAATTTTGTTCTGCTGAAAAAATGATCTCGAATGGGGAGGGGATTTTCTATTATTTCTCAAATAAGAAAATGAGCTAAAAATGTTTTTTTTAGATGAGGATTAAAAATGACGTTTTTTTTTAATATTAATTATATATAAAAATATAGCAAAAAAAACAAACTATTTATAAGAGTATAGCTATTTTAAATCAAGATTGTCTTGAGAAGACATGTGCCGAGCAGGAAATGTGCATCTACGAAAAGGACAACATATTGTCTTTTGGGCCGCGTGCATTAAAAAGTATGATATTTTTTTTAGTTAGATATGCAATTTTTTTGAAAAATATATAGATGAAAAGTTAACACGAGCTCCAATTTGATATATGGTTTCACTATTTTTTGAGTTGTATATCGAAAATAAAGATCATCGAAGTTTAACTACGATTCTGAATTTTTTCTACAATTTGCAAAACCATAGCCCAACTTCGACGACATGTATCTTTCTATATACAACTCCAAAATAGAAACTAGATATCAAATTGAAGCTCTCTGTCTTAGTTAGAAACCATATATCAAATTGAAGCTCTTTGACTTAGCTTTCCAGTCATGTCTGTTTCGAAATTTTTGCATATTTAAATAAAAAGATATCGATTTTAAATTTGGAGGTTACAGAAAGTAACCATTTAGTCTATAGTATACTCGTCTCCAATATATTTGGTTAAAATATATGCTCATATTAATATGTTAATGTACATACTCGAAATCATGCTATCTATCTATTAGAAGTAGATTGAAAATATGAACTATAATAATTATTTTTCTTAAAATCAAGAATTAAAATAGACATTTAAAAAAATTTAATGAGCAAAATGAATATTTTAAAAATTAAAATATTAAAATAAAACAAACCTTAAATTTTCGAGAACAAATGAAATTTAAATCATATTTAGATTAAAGAATCATATGATTAAATGATTAATCAAACATATATTTAATTAATCTATGTTTAGGAATAATATTTTTAAAAAATGGCTATATTTTTGTCTTTAATTATTATAACATGCTTTATTGACTTGTTGAAAAGGAAAATGATAGCCGCCATGACTCCAAACACGCCATCATGCATAATTGTACTCTACACTACAAATTGTTCACACTACACATTTTGCTTCGTTTTAGAGACAAAAATAAATAGTACAAAAAGAAAGTTATGAAAGGGCCCTTCTCTTTTTCTAATTTTCACATTCATCCTTCCAAGAAGTTTCTTTTTCTTCTTCAACTCAATATCTATTCAAACAAAACCAATTATCTTGTTTAGTCTATGTTTAAGTAATTGTGTTAATTATAGATTTTTTTTTTAGCCAAAGTAGCAGGGACGACTTCAACAATAGTCAATCAAACAAAACAAGTCGAAGCTCACAAACGAGCACAAAGCATAACAATGCAAAACAAAACACCCCACAAAGTAGAGGTGAAAGCAGGTCGGTTCGGCTCGATTTTTGGACAAAACCGGAACCGACCCGACCAGTTCGGGGAAAGGAAATCGAAAATCGGAACCGAACCAGTGGGCTGAAGAAACCGCGTCGACCGACCGGGGCGGACGTGGGTCGTGGGCTGGGCCTGAGGGAGAGATGGGTAATTTCGGGTCGGAGGTGGGTCGTGGGTTGGGCCTCAAGGAGAGCTAAACCTCAAGGAGAGCTAAAAAAATTCACGTTTAGTGAGGATCAAACTCGGGTATTAGTGAACACCAACTGAACTTCATACCAACTACTCGGTTCGTTATATATATATATATATATATATATTCGGTCGACTCGGTTTATAATTGGTCCAACTACTCTGAAACCCGAAACCGACCGAATTTCATTGGTTTTCCATAATTGAAAATCGAAACCGCCAATCGAACCGATTAAAAACGAACTGTCGATTTTTTTCGATCGGTTTAGGTGGTTTTTTTTTATTTTGGCTTGCACCCCTACCACAAAGCACACTGAAACTTACAGTCGAGCACAGGAACATAACAGAGACAACAACCCAACTAAAGAAGACAACGAAAACCCAACCTCACAAGAAGTGTCCCACCTTTACTAAGATTAAGAGAAAAGTCATGAGGTTGATCAAAAAAAAAAAAAAAAAAAAAAAAAAATCCTTATTAAAATAAAAAGATAAAAAAAAATTAGTATCATAATAAAAAAATTTAGTCTCAAATGAAAAAAAACACAACTATCAAAATCAAAGATAACATTTGTAATTTAATTTATATATATTTCAAATTTATGGGTGGTTTTTGGAAGTCATAGAAATGTGTATATTTTGATAAGATAGTTTGATCCAAGTTAGAAATTGTCTCTTCAAAAACTTCCAAGATGCTATCTCTTTATCCATTGTCAGAGAAACAGACAGCCTTTCTTGAATTCAAGGGTACTATAGCTATCCATTATTTCATTTCATATTCTTCAAAAATATGTTAAATAAAAACATTTTCGGATAAGATATTACTTTAACTCAACTCTTACATACAAATACAATATAAATATCAAATAATTTAAATCATATTTTTTTCAATCTCAACCTAATTCAATTGGTTAAAATATATGTTATCGATAAAAAATCATAGGTTTAAATTCTCCTAATTCATATGAGGTTGAACTAAAAAATTAAATAATATTTCATTTAAAAAAAATCATTAATTTTTTTTTTAATTTTTTAATTACAAACTTATATATAAAACAAAGAAACAATTGTAGTTTTTTCATTTCATAAAAAGCATAAAACAAAAGGTATGTAATAATAAATGATAGAGAAAAAAAAGTATTGGTGACATAAATAGCATAAATAGCAATTAAGGCAAAAAAAAAAAATAAATAATAAATAAAAATAAATAATATAGTGATTATCAATTTCTTAAGAAAAAAATAATTATTATCCGCGACTACTACGGATAAAAATTATCATATTTCCAAAAAAATAATTTAAAATTTATTATATTTGTTAAATAGAAACGCTAAAGGCCGGTTTTATTTCTTGTTTTCTATTTCTTATTCTTTGTTTCTTATTTTTTTTAGAACTAAAAACATAAACATATTTCTACCCTTGTTTGTTTCTTGAAAATATGAAATAATTTTTTTTTTTTTTTTTTTAATTTGAGTTATAATTTAAATAGTATTTGGTTATATAATATAAAAAGTATATAAAACGCATTAACATATATTATAAAAAAAAAAAACAATTATCTCACAAGTTTACATTATCTAATATATATAAACCTCGATGCAAAATTAACAACACTAATAAAATTATTTTTATCCATCAAATGTTGTCCAAAATTAATCTGCAATGTCATCTCTCACTCAAGTCATTCAACTTTAAATAATGTCGACTCGAATCCAACTCAATTATATAACTCTATAAATATATCGTGGTTGTAAAATATTAATGTGAGACTAAATGCATGTGTTAGTGAGCAAAATTTATATTTGCAAAATTCTAACTGGTTCAAGTGTTCTAAAAATCAGAGTATTAAATTTTCGTCGACATGTCGATATTTTCATCGACATTTCTACATCTACATGGGTTCGACATCGACATTTTCATTGTATAGTAAAAAATCAATGAGATATTAACAAAAAATACACAAAAATGTAACTATGATGAATATGATATTGATGATAAATAATTTAGCCCATTTAAATAGACTAAAATGTTTATTTATTAATTTAAATATTTTTTTAAAATTTTTTTGCTTTTAAATTTTTCAGAAATATTCATCGACATTTCATCGACATTTCTATAAAATTGAGGCTCGATATTTCTATCGACATTGACATTTTATACATTGGTAAAAACTAATAAATATATAAGGGTTGGTTGCATAAATAATAATTAGGCCCAAAATATAAAACATATTCTAAATATGGCAAAAAAATCAGTGACTATGACTATAGACTAGTATCACTTATATTCATGGATAAAATGACTATCAGTAACTATCAGCGATAGTCATTGATCTGCTATCAGTGACTATCATGTAAGACTATGAATAATAAAAATTGTCATATTTGTAAATGTTTTTAAAAAATGCTATATTGTTTTTAAGTTACTAAATTGAGATTGAAGGTAATTTATGAATATATAATACAAAATTTAAAATTTAAATTATATAAATATTTTTTTATAAAAATAAATAATATATAAATATACATTTGGACAAGATTCAAAATTTAAATAATAAATAGAAGATATTACAAAATATAGAAATAAAATTAAAAAAAAAAAAAAATAATTTCTACCTTAACCTTGAAGTCGGGAACTGTGAACCAAATAACGAAACTAACAGAAATATCTTTTCGTAGTTTTTCAAAAAAAAAAAAAAAAACTAAAAAATTTTGTTTTTATTTTTCTCATTGTTCAAAAAGATTTATAAATGTCAAACCGAGTATAGCTCAATTGACATAAGATTGTGCCGACTAAGAGGTTATGAGTTCAATTCTCGCATTAATTAAAATACCGTTGCAAAAAAAAAAAAATTTATAAACAAAAATTGAGAACATTTATCATATAAATCAACTTTTAAAATAATAAAAAAACGAAAAACAGAAAACACGAAACAGAAACCGTGATTCCAAATTGACATTCGTTCAATGTCTAAAAAAAAAAAAAACAAATGGAAGAAAAAGATAGGAATTAGGAAACGGAATACGGTGTCGTATTACCTGGCCGCCTCCGCCGACACTATGGCGTCGGTGCATTGCATTTTGCACAGTGTAGCGAGGGATTGTTGACGTGTAAGGCTAGTGGTCCCCACGTACTCCACGTCGCTTTTGACTTTTTCAACATCAATCAACATCCCAACGGCGATCCGTGGCCATCCATTCTCGAATATTCTACAACCATCCCCACCCGTAAAATATTAATTTCTTATTTTTTTAATTACAACAACACTTACCATTTATTTTTTCTTTTTTTTCTTCTAATATAATTAAATACTATTTTGATGAAGTATTAAATATTTTAGTTTTTGTACTTTTAAATGTTAGAATTTTATTTCATATACTATAAATCTTTAAATTAGTCCATCTTTTAATTTATTGTAAAATTTTTAAAAAACAAAAAAAATTATCTCTATTAGCATTCACTCAAATTCGAAAACATGTTAGAATCAAAAGAAATAATTTATACAATTAAAGTTGTTTAAAGTTTTAAAATTAAATAAACATAAAATTCAAGAAATAATCTAAATTTGAAAAAAGAGAAATAAAAAAAAAATAAAATAAAATAGGTAGAACTTGTTAAGATGAACATAATTAAACTGACCTAAAGTTTGTTGGGTTGATTAAGAGATTAGAAGTTTGAATCTTGTCTTCCGTATATGGTTGAGCTAACATAAAATTTATTCGATTTCTCGACCAAATGGTCACGAATCTCCCACTCTACTAAATTATTGATTTTGAGGTTATAAGTTTAAATTTCCAATCTACATATTGTTAAAAAAATATAAAATTATTGCGATAATTAAATTAACATCAAATTAAACTCAAACCTTCTAGTTCTCTCAACTTTTTTGTTTCCATTCTATTATTGAGATAATAATAAATAAATAAATTAATTAATTAAAATGAAAAAGGGAAGAATTTTAACCTTTTGAAGGTATCATTTGTTGACCGAATAAAACCGAAGGGGGCAGAACCGCGTTTAAATTGAAAGCCATAATTAATTTCTCAAAATTAATTAATTGTAATTATTATATTATTATGAACCATGTGATGTTTTTTAAAAATTGAGCGCGTTATTTCGGATCGGGTTATGGATCCGAGACCATATTAATGCATTTCCAGTAATTAATTAATTAGGTTAAACAGAATCTCAATTCTATTTCTATCTCACTCGTTTAAATTGTATATTTCTATTATGGGTTGGTTGCACAAATACCCAAACTAATTGCAAATTTAGCAAACTTTAAAATGTTTTGCAAATAGGACAAAAAAACCTGTTTCTATCACTGATAGACTTTATTATATCACTGATAGACTTCTATCAGTGATAGACTATTATCTCTGATAGACTATTATCACTGACAAAAATCTATAAAAAGCTGAGGTGATCAGCGATAGCAAAATTTTTAAAAACATGCTATATTTGCAAACAATAAGTCTTAAATTGTTATTTACTACAATTTCCCTTTCTATTATATATATATATTTTTAATATTATATTTCTCCATTTAAACTTTAGCCCCCAAAAGAAAATATATATATATATATATATATATTGGTTTGCTTTAAGATGATATTTATGTCACGGCAGATTAAAGCTCACTTTTTATTAATTTAGTATTAAGTAGGAAAATGAAAGATCTTTATTAAAATTATCTAAATTCTTGATGATAAAGACTCCATAGATGAAAATAAAATATCATGGGATATAAAGACAAAATAAAAAAAGTGTGAACGTTGAAGAAAGATTTCTTTTTCTTTTTTAAATTATTAAAAAGTAGGGTGTAAATTCTATTTTGGTTATGATATTCTTGCTTATTCTCTATTTTTGTCCTTGATTTTTGAAATATTTTTTTTTGATTCTTGTTATAAAAACTACTTTCTCCATTTTCAGTAGTTTTTTTTCTAAATAAACAATTGACATTTACACCATTTTTTTGTTCTTTGCCTTATTAAAAGATGCCTAAATGTTAGGTAAAATTTATAAATTAAAATAAAAGTGACTTAAAATGTTATGAGACCTAAAATAAATTTGAAAGTAAACATTTTTATTAAACTAGTTTTTTTTTTTTATTTTATTTTAATGGATGTAAAAATGAGACTTTTTTTTTAGAGATGATAATTTATGCCTTTATCTATGAGTTCTATTCGAATTGACTACACCTTTAATCCTTAAGTTATAAACTATAAATTTATCAAATCAATTCAATTCAATTTTTACACCATTAAAGACCTAATTTTCAAAATAAACCCACCACATTATTTTTTTGAAGGACCCTCCACAATTTTTAAATAGTACAATATATATAATCGACATATTATGTATGTGTTAAAAGTGGATTATTATTATTATTTTAAGAAAGTGATCAAATTACTTTACACACCTATTAAATACAATCAAAGCTACAGTTTAGTTGAAATATATATATATATATATATATATATATATATATTTTTATGAGTACATTGGAGTGGAGGATTCGAACTATAGACCTCTTGGTTGTTAACACGTACATATGCCCGCTAAGCTATGCTCGCTTTGGCAGTTGAAATATATAATTTAAGTTAGTTTAGTTGAAATATATAATTTAAGTTAATTAAATTACAATTTTAATCTCTAGCTAAAAACACATTTTAATTAAATTATAAGTTTAGTCTCTAGTTTAAATTAAAAAGACACATTTAAAATTAGATGGTCAAATTTTTAGGTTAAATTATAAGATTAGTCTTTGAATTTTTAAGTTGTCAGTTAAATTTCAATTTTGTGTTTAATAGGTCACTGACACATACATTCAAATTTTTTAAAAATCAATTGAAAGTTAATCTATTAGATATAAAATCGAATTTCATGCTTAAGAAAACCCTAAAGTCTCATTTGATAACCATTTGATTTTTGAAAATTATGCATATTTTTCCACCATTTTCTTACGATGGGTTTCATATTTCTCAAGAAAATATTTGAATTCTTATTCAAATTCTAAAAACCGAAACAAGTTTTTAGAAACTACTTTTTATAGTTTTCAAAACTTAGCTTGGATTTTGAAAACACTTGTAAAATGTATATAACAAAACTAAACTACTCATTGGTGAAAGTAGCATTTGAAGACTTAATTTTCAAAAACAAAAAACAACAAACCAAATGGTTACTAAATGTGGATTAAAATTTCAATTTTATGTTTAGTAGATTCGTGATTAATAAAAAATGACGAATATTAGATACGAAATTAAAAAAAATTGAGAGATCTTTTAAGGCATGTTTGATAACCATTTCAGTTTTTGGTTTTTTATATTTTCTGTTTTTTGTTTTTTAAAAACAAAATCCATATATGTTTGATAAGTGATTTCGTTTTCTGTTTTTTAAAAAACAAAAAATCACAACTTGTTTGATAACTGCTATTTTTTCAGTTAAAAAAAGAAAAATTGTTTAATCAATTTTTTTTTTTAAATGAATAGCAAACTATTTTTATAATATTATTTCATCTATATATGTTAAAATCGACTCAAGTTGTTTCGAGCATTGAACATTATTGACGGACAAATACTCTCTATATATTTTTTAAGGATTTTTTTTCGAGAAGAAAGGTACAATACACACTAGCACAAACCAAAAGAATAAAAACAGTAACAACTAAAAAGAAGACTTATCTTGCTAGACAAGAGCCAATAGCCACGGTGGAAAATCATCCCACCACTCCTGAATGACATCTTCAGTCATAACCCAATGTACAATTGCATCGACCGAAGTACATCCCCCGTCACCGATCTGAGGTTGCCTAATGTGTTGAAAGCCCCTAATTGGCAAAGTCGACGCCAACCGAAGTACATCCCCCGTCACCGATTTAATCATCGTGAGATTTTCCGCTTCCCCATTCAACAAACGAATCATCTCAAGACAATCAGATTAGATGAGCACCTGTGGAAGATTCAATGCCTTAATCTGCCTCAAACCCACATCAATCGCCATCATTTCCAATAACTACGCACTGTACCGACCAACAATGACTTTACCCCCTACACGCATGATGTCCCCCTTATGATCGTGAAGCACCCACTCCAGCCCGCCCCTGCCATCGCCCTCCATCCATGCCGCATCGCATGTCATGGACCAGCAGGGAGGCTCAAGAGGTCGCCACATCATGCGCTCGACCACAAGCGACTCCTTTGCCAACCACTCCTCGCTACCCCTATCCAACTCTGAGACAAACTATTGAAGATCGCCAGCAACTAGCTCTTGCAGCACGTCGGTCGACACAACCAATCCAGTGAAGACTCGCCGATTCCGCCTTCCCAAAGGTGCCACAACACCACCTGCAAAGTCTCCAGCTTATTTGCCTCCTCGGACCTCAGGAACCATGCAAAGCGGTCAAGATGCGACCAATTACTCCTACAACACAGCGTAACAACAAAGTTAGAATTGAAAAAAGTGGGACCAAAGGCCCATAGTCACCTTGCAACACCAAAATAAATGCTGAGACGTTTCATAGTCTTTATGACAAAAAAGACACGATAAATCAGTAACAACGCCTTTTATACAGAGATTAGTACGAGTATGCACAATATCCTGCAAAATTTTCCAGCAACATAATTTAATTTTCTTCGGTAAATGAGTTTTCCAAAAAGAATGCCACAGATGAACAAAACTCTCTGATGAGGAAGACGATCCAACCCGACCCCCCGCCAGCTGCACCTCCAGCTTGTACGCACTCTTCACCGAAAGTACCCCTTTCTTATGAGGGGCCCAATAAATTTCATCATCCTCCCTCTATCTAGGCAGAGAAAAAATTCGAGCAACCTCATCCATCCCGAACCCATCACGCACCACCGTCTCATTCCAACTCCCATCAGTCTGGATAAGAGACACCACTGACTCCCCCAGAATTTATTCGGTAGCCTCCCAAACAAAGTCGCCCCCTCCCCTGCTAACCACGGGTCGTCACTAATTTGAATGTTGTGCCCGTCCCCACCCGCCACCTAAACATATATTTTGTAAGGAATTAATTCCCAGTTCAACAGTTAAAATAATTTTTTTAAAGTCTATGGATATAATTGAAATATTCTTCAATGTTCAAAATATTTTATATAATTTAATCTATTTTAAAAGCGTTTTTTTTACTAATATTTTTAAAAGTAAGATTTCGTTAAAAATAATAAAAAAATAAACAAAACACATTTTTCAAAAAAAATTATTGTTCGTTTTTAATTTTTCTAAAGAATTTAAAAAAAAAAAAAAATGAATTAGATATTGAAAACGTTCATTTTTTTTTTTTTGTAAAAAAAAACCAAAAACTAAAATAAAAAATCAAACATACTACACGAAATTTAAAGTTTAAGAGTTGATTAGATATTTTTTAAAAAAAAAATAAAATCTAATATAAATTTAAAAGTTTAGACTTATATCCTTTTCAAAGTTTCGACTTCCGAAAATTAAAAGTTTAAGAATTAAATTATTATTTTAATCAAAATTTTGTCACTTTGAGAAAAATGATAGCAATGGTGGGACCAGATTGAAAATGAACGGTGTAGATTAAATATAAATATCATCCATTCTCCTTCTCACCCACACGAGATCCTCCTCCTCATAATCACTGGTCAGTTCACACAAACTCCATTTCCTCCTTTCTTCTTCTTCTTCATTTTCCTCGCCGGCCGGAACCGCCATGGCGTACGACTGCGAGAAGCACTGCAAGAAAAAACGCAAGAAGCTCGTAAAACTAATCGGCGCCGTCATCGGAATCTTCATCTTCCTCGTCCTCCTCACCATCCTCATCGTCTGGGCCGTCCTCCGCCCCACCAAACCCACTTTCGTCCTCCAAGACGTCACCGTCTACGCCTTCAACGCCACCGTCCCCAGCTTCCTCACCTCAAATTTCCTCCTCACTATCACCTCTCGCAACCCAAACCGCCGCATCGGAATCTACTACGACGACCTCACCGTCTACGCCATCTACCGGAACCAACAGATCACTCTCCGGACCACCATCCCTCATTTCTACCAAGGCCATAAGGATATCAACGTTTGGTCTCCGTTTGTCTCCGGCACCGCCGTTCCGGTGGCGCCTTTCATCAGTTCGGCGCTGAATCAGGACAGGGACGCCGGAGCGCTGCTGCTGATGGTTAAAATCGACGGGCGGGTCCGGTGGAAGGTCGGGAACATTCTTACTGGTCGGTACCAGTTCCACGCGAACTGCCCAGCGGCGATCAACTTCGGCGGGTATCCGGCGACCGGAGCTGGGTCGATCGTTCAGTATAACGTGAAGTACCAGGTGGTTCAGAGATGCGACGTTAGTGTTTGAGCTTTTACAGATGGAAGTAAGCTAAAATATAAACGCCGTTAGTTGACGGCTGTTTTTTTTTTTTTTTTTTTTTTTTTTGGGTAAATGTGTTTTTGTGTTGAATTTATTGTTAATATTTGAAGGTGTATACAAAAAGGCACAACAAGGGGTATTGGAAAGAAAAAGGAGTATAATTTTCGCAAAAGGATTAGCGAAAAAAATATGTGTTTAATAAATTAAATGAGATTATTAGTGGCAATGTATGTTAATTATTGTCTTAATCATCCATCAATGCAACAAATTATCTTTTTTATTTTTATTTATTTATTTCGGAGTGAATATTTTAATATTCAATTAAAAAAGTAAAATCTAAATGTCTTTTTTTTTTTTAAACATGTTGAAGTGGAGAATTAAACTTAGAATCTCATAATCGGTAGGCGGTACATCATGTATGTAGAGCTATATTCTTGTTGACGGTATAAATATCTTAATTGTTGAAAAATGATTCTATTACATGAGTAAAGACTAAAAGATTAAGGATTAAAAGAGCTAAAATTTTGCCAAACCGAGCATAGCTCAATTGGCATAAGGTTGTGCCCGTGACCATGAAGTCATGGGTTCAATTCTCGTTTTAATTAAAATACCGTTGCAAAAAAAAAAAAAAAACTAAAATTTTAATTTAACAAAAAATACACGAGTTACCTAATTGAGACGTGGTCATTCATCTTTCTCCATTTTGCAATGAAGTGATCTCAATTTTCAACTTTTTTTTTTTTGGCTAAAAAATTAAAAACATTGAAATAAATGTGCCTTTTATTAGGTGGCCTATAAAATTTAGATAGAGACATTTAATGTTTTTATTTAACATTGAAATGTCTAAACAGAACTTGGTTATGATTATATTTTCACGCTATAGTTATAATTTCTAAGTTTAATCCTAAATTTGAACTAAGGGTAAAAGTAACTAAAAAAACCCAATAAATACATAGTAACTAAAAAAAAAATGTTTTAAAAAAACTCCCAATAAATATCGAATGTGAAGGGACGAAATGCTCTAACTTTTTAGTCAAGGTCACAACTTTATGTCAATTGAATTATGCTCGATTTGACAACACTCTAACACTTTCAAGACTTGGCCTAATGGTCATAAAGGATCTTGAGACTTCAATGTCCTCCCAGAGGGAACTAATTTCCTATGAATTTCCTTGGCAACCAAATATTGTAGGGTCAGGCGGTTTGTCTCCTGAGATTAGTCGTGGTGCGCGTAAGCTGGTCCGAACACTCACGGATAAAAAAAAAAAAAAAACCTAATACCAATACCTCATAGTTAATTAATGCAAGAATTGAACTCAATACCTCATAATTAGGGACACAACCTTATATACCAATTGAGAGCTATGTTCGGTTTGAAAACCCTAACACTTAATCCCTATGAGAAAAAAGATATATATCATTAATAAAAAAAAAATCATTATTATTATTATTATATATATATTTAGTTCAACAATTAAAGAGATGAAGATGAAACTTTCAACCTTAATACTCAACAGATGAGTATATGTCAATTACCGTTAAAACTATGTTAATTTTGACAAAAACTCACAATTATGAACTTGCTTAACCACAAATTTACACTAAACAACTCAACTAACCAAAGTAATAATTTTCCCATTTGATTCAATAAAGTTATAAGTTTTTTTTTATAGATAAATAAAAATACCATCTTCATTAAATAAATCAAATGGTCACATGGGCTACCTATTGAAGAAAACTTCTCTTTTGCAATGACAGAAAGCTAAGGAGGAAAAACTCCTCTCCCCCAATCAACACATGATTCAAAAATGGCAAAGGAAACAAGCTTGTGAGCTACATATTGCACAAATTAAAGGACCAACCATTTATACACCAAACTTTAACAAAAGGTAGGTTGATAGCTTGAAGAGAATCAAATTCCACATTCTATAGTAAATTGCAACCCCTAAAAAATGGTACGGGATTCGATAGAGAAAAGATCCTAAAGTATATCAATTTTCTTCTTTATTGCGATTATAATCATATCTTTTCGATAAAATTATAAATTTAAAATAACTCAACTGGTTAAATATATCATCATTAACCTCTCTATATTATGAATAATGTATTCAACCAATTATAATCATAAAAGAGAAATACTTAAAAAGATTCCAAAGAGGCCAATTATTCAAGTGAAGTGTTATGTAGAAGCTTCACATCCAAATCAATAATAACAATGGGTATGGAAAGTGCCAAATAAGGATGTGGGGTTCACCTTCCACATGGTGTCTGTCTCCTTCCTCATTCTTAGATTAGAAAAAAAATAAAATTCGGAAAAATTGCACAAACTACCTTCCAAACTATGTGATTTGTTACGAGGCTTAAATTTTTAATTTGATCAATCACCTTTATAGTTTGTTAAGTGTGTTGCAATCACTTGGTGCAACGGGTGAGTGAGCGCATCACTTAGATAGCCTAGAGTGGGGGTTGATTGATCCTGCACCCGTGCAAACAACCACGCACGAGACATGAATAATTTAAAACTTGCACCTGTGTACAAACAACCACGCACGGAGCATGAATTTAAATGCATTATTACCGCCCAAAAAAGACAATTTTTTATCGAACAATCACTTGGTGTCGTGGGTGATGGTGCAACGGGTGAGTGAGCGCATCACCTAGATGGCAGAGTGGGGGTTAATTGATCCTACACATGTGCAATCAACCACGCACGGGGCAAGAACGTTATAAAAACAATTTATCAAACAACCACTTGGTACAACGGGTAACACACCTAGATAGCCCAGAGTGGGGGTTGATTGGTCCTGCACCTATGCAAAAAACCATGCACGGGGCATGAATTTAAATGCATTATTACCGCTCAAATTTAGCCAAATCGAGCATAGCTCAATTGATATAGGATTGTGTTCTTGACTAAGAGGTTATGGGTTCAATTCCCGCAATTAAATAATAATTTAATAGAAACAATTGATTGCGAGATATTAATAATTTAGATGTGGTTTGTGTATTTTTTTCTTAAAAATAATAAAACTTGAAAAAAAAGAAACTTCCCATTAACCTAAGCTTTACACATAATAATGCCCTTTTATTTTTCCTTATATCAATCTCTCCACCCTATTATCAATTATGCTTTATACATCACTTCATTGCCCTTTCCCAATGTTATTAATTGTAAAGTTGGCCAAACTTATCAAATATCAATTGTGCTTTCTCCATTTCCCAATTTTCTTGTCCCCACTTCATATGGAAATTAATAAATTGTAATGTGTACACTAAAGTTTGAGTGGTTTGTCTCATTTAATCATTTTGCCTTTTGGATGGAGACTTGTCAAATTTACTTTAATATCAATTTAATGTTAGATTAAACACATTATGGTTGATTGAGGTGAGTTGTATTTATGATGAGTTTTTTTTTTTTTTTTTTTTTTTTTTTTTTTTTTTTTTTTTTTTAAAGAGAAAAATAGTTATGGATGAACTAGATAAGGTATTGGTAGATTGTTGCTTGTCCCGAATATTTAATTTCTTACTTTTTCGAAAAGTAACAAGTAGTCTGTGAGAAGTATTATCTTCTTTGTTAAGAAAATTTAAAAGCGTTTTCAAGATATTGTTAATCAATATGATTTTAAAAGATAAAACCAAAAGTCATTATGATTAAGAATTCAACGTTTTTCTTTTCTTTTTTCGTTTTCAAACCATGACTCAATATACTTCTTTTTTTGAAATTGAACATTCGGATCTCCACCTCGGCGGTTGTTATAAAAAACAAAATTATGATTTTAATAGAAAAACTTTAGGTTAAATATTGAAGAAATTTGGGCATTATGATTTCACGTTTTTAATGGAAACAAATTAGTTTCAACTTTTTTGTAATTTGAAAAAGTTGACTTCAATTAATTTTTAGAAAGCTCCTTTCTCTTATTCCTTATTCTAACAACTTTTAGAGTATTTTTTTTTTTTTAAAAAAAAAAAAGAAAAAAAAAAGCACTTTTAGAGCTCTAGAATGGCTTGTGCTTTCTTAAGGCTTTGGCCCAAAATGAGTCTGATCTACGTCCAGTTTAATACGGGCCGGATTACAGCCCATGTTCAATCCCTTCCCTTTGATATATTTTTCTTTTTCTTTTTTAATTTTTTGGATAATTTTTATTATTGATTTCCTTTTAATTGAGTTTAGAAAAAAGAACTTTGCTTTATAATTTGTTTTTTTTGAAGTCCAAATTTAATTCCAAAACACTAAAACAATGTCCAAGTTTAATATAGGAGGTTTAACTCATACCAATGTCCAAATAAAATTCTTAATTATAAATAATGTTCCAAATTAAATATCAAAATGTGCAAATCTCAGCCTTCCCGTCCAAAACCAAACTTCAAAACCAAACCTCAAAACCATAGATAAATGTTAGACATTCGAAGAACGGTGAAGCTCGAAGTGCATATTTGAGAAGCGCTCCGAATCCACCATCGCTTGAAATCCAGTCTATATAGAAAGGAATGCCATCCAAGCGAATCCCAAGCTCTCGACTCTTGCTCCCGACCCAAATTCTACCCGTTTTCATATGGGTTTTCATATGGGCCAAATGGCATCGGGAATCAATGAGTTTTTCAACACCCGAATGTAGTCGTCCCGCTACTGACACTTGAAAAAGCTGCTTTCAAGGTCTCGTCCACTCATTTCATTCATTCAGTGCATGCGGTGAGGCGCGACCCACAACAAACTAAGGGGGAAAGCTAGCTTGTTGTAGCGTTAGGAGGTGGATTGAGAAACAAGATTCCACATATTTTATGACAATATGTGAGGTGAGACTTTCGAACTACTAATCTCCTGATCGAGAATTTATGTTTTATGCTAGTTGAGTTATGTTTATGTTGATAATGTGCAAATCTAGTTAAAAAATATCTCACATATTCTAATAGATTTTTCAATCTTTCAGTGAATAACTTAGTTTTATGAGAGTAATGTTCACCGTTTCTACATAAAATTTTGAATTAAATGAAAATTCAACTAACAAAATGAGCATAACTCAACAATAATTGTACTCTCATTTAATGTTAAAAGTTTAAATTCTCATTCTTCGTTTGTTGTACTAAAAAAAGAATACTAAAAAAAGAAATTGAAAAGTCATTTAAATTATGGTTTAGTTAGGTAATTGGAAAAAGAAAGAGAGAAAAAGATACTACCCAAAGAAAAGTTGTTTTCTTCATCATCTAGCTGTCACCGTATTTCTAAAGTCTCCCAACGTTAATTGACCGCCAATAAAAATAAGGACAGTTTTCGACACAATATTATATTATTATAATTAAGTTTAAGCGCGGAGGTGAACAGGGGAGATTTTCGGGATAATTTCTAGTACATCCGTGGTATGGAAAATCTCTATACCACTGCCTTTAAATGACTGTCACGTGGCCAGAGGTAATTTAATTTAACTAATAATGGTTTAGCTGGGACCCACTCTTCTAAATACATTATTTTCTCCTACTAAAAAAAATTAACAAATACATTATTTATTTAAATTTTATCTCCTCGTTTTTTATTAATATATATTTTTTTACTCTTTGCCTTCTCAATTTTTTTTTTTTTTTTTTTTTTTAATATTATTCAACTTGTTCATTGATATTTAAAATATATTCAAAACTTTATTTTTCTTCATTTTCACAGTTAAGCTAATTTTTCAGGTTGATTTGAAGAAGATTTATTTTCTATATCCATTTATTTCATTTATTTCTTTGTTTTTCACTTCCTTTCTAATATTTTCTTTATTTTTTATTTTTTTAAATGCAAAAAATATTTGGATTACATTTGGATATCTACTGGAGCAAATATTTAAGTATGTTGCGTTTTAGTATTTGTTTTTTTTTCTTGATTATGTATATTATTATTATTATTATTATTTTTTGTTATTTTGAGTAGAGTTATTGTTAATTTTAGGTTTAATTGTTAATTTTGTCAATGGTTAGCTCTGAAGAACTACATATGAGTGAGTTTTCTCCCTAATTGAACATATAGATTACACTTTTTGTTTTATATATTGGAAAGTTAATTATTATAATTCATGTAGGTGATATTGACTTAAATTCTATTGGAGTAGACAACACTAGAAAATGAAGCAGAGATAGATAAAACAGTAGTTGTACCTCTTAGAATACAAACCTCCTATGAATACCGCTGAAAATGTTTAAAAATTTGATAGATAAGAAAACTTAAAATAATAGTGAAATACTCTACCAAAAAAAATTAGTAGAAGTTTAAAAAAGAAATAAAAAGTTAGAAGCGAAATTATCTACCAAAAATCGTTAGAGAGAAAAAATATTAAAAAAGAAAAAAAAATATTAATAAAAAACGAGGAGATAAAATTTAAATAAATAATGTATTTGTTAATTTTTTTAGTAGGAAAAATAATGTATTTAAAAGAGTGGGTCCCAGCTAAACCATTAGTTAAGTTAAATTACCTCTCACCACGTGTCAGTCATTTAAAGGCAGTGGTATGGAGATTTTCCATACCACGGATGTACTAGAAATTCTCCCAGAGATTTTCTAGTACGTTTCATACCACTGCGTTTAAATGAATGACATGTGGCGAAATAGTTTAAACAAATAATACATTTAATAGAGTGGGTCTCAGTCAAACAACTATTTCGCCATGTGTCATTCATTTAAAGGCAGTATATGAAAAAACTTCATACCACCCGTGTACTAGAAATTGTACTAGAAATTCTCCCTATGCGTAGATAGCTCAATGATAATTGACCTCTACTGATTAGATTGAATGTTCAAATTCTCTTACCTTATCATTTGTTGTTAAATTAACATAGCAAAGACCAACTTAATTCTCTCCTAAAAATTTACGGACTAAAATATACGAACCACAATAGAATAAACTTGAAAATTTAAAAATTAAGTTCATGTTTCTGATTTTGATTTTTGATTTTTAAAAATTAAGTCCTTAAACACTACTTTTAACCGAGAGTTCATTTGTTTTTTTTATTTATCTTTATAATTTTTTTTTAAAAAAATCAAGTCATGTTTTGAGAACTAAAAAAATAATTTTATTTTTGAGATTTGACTAAAAATTCTAAGGTTTAAGAGGTAACCAATGGTAAATAAATAGTGAGAGAAAATATAATTTTAAAAGTTAAAAAATTAAAAAATTATTAAAATGAGCTTAAAATAGATATTTTGAAAATTTATGGATATAAAATAAGTTTGAAAGTATGAACTAAAATGAGATTTAAGAATTGGTGGATGGTGACCAATGAAATAATACATAACTATAATAAAATTAGATTCTTTCTTACTGATTTATTTTATTATTAGAAGTGTATTTTGCAAAGGATTATTAGAGGTGTTGTAGTGAAGATAAATAAAATTCTATAAAAATAGCAAGAAATAATTTGATTTGTTTTAACAACATTGTGGGATTGAGATTCGATATATCAAATCAATAATTCATATATGATGTCAGTTGAATATGTATTATGCAGGCAGGGACGGACCTCTGAAGGGACTAGGGGGGGCCACGGCCCCCCCAAAATTTTTGATTTTCTTATACTCGTAGGCAAAAATAATGCCTTAAATATATACTGTTGTTATTAAATACATTTTGGCCCCCCCAAAGTAACAAAACTGCATTCTGCAGCAGTGGTTATTGTGCATGTTTTATATTTTGTTGTGCCTGAGTTCGAAACTCAACCACAACAATAATTTATTTGCTTTACATTTCCTTCCATATATGTATATTGTTTTAAAAAAACATTGTTCTCTTTTAATATTTTGTTTATATATATTTAAAAATATATGAATGAATTTATTTACTTTACATTTCCTTCCATATATGTATATTTTTTTAAAAAAACATTGTTCTCTTTTAATATTTTGTTTATATAGATTTAAAAATATATAAATTTCATTCTTAAAAATAATTAAGACCTATTCTTTTTTTTTTAATATTTACTTTTATATAAAAAAAAAAATTAATTGAAATGTCATTGTAGTATCTACTCGAGAGTTATATTATTTTAGTCATTGTAATTTCAAATATCTAAATTTAGTATTCTTCACACTTTAAAAAAATTCTATTAACTTTTAGTATTAGTTTATTTATTAACATTTTCAAAAGTAATTTAGACTATATTAACCTCCTTTTTATAAATTTTGTAAACAAATTTATGTTATATTGTGTTTTTTTTTTAATATTTTTTTTTTAAAAATGTCTAATAAATCTTTAAACTTTTAATTTTGTGTTTAATAGACCACGAACTTCAAAAAGAGTTCAATATATTTTTTAACTTTCAATTTTGTATTTAATTGGTCCTCAAATTTTCAAGTTTAAGTCTAATATATCCTTGTATTTATTTGACATTTTTTAAAATCTAGGAATTCATTAGAAACAAAATTGAAAGTATAAGGATGCATTAAAGACTATTTAGAGTATAGGGACTCGATTTTTTTTTTTTTTTTTTTTTTTTTTTAATAATATAGAGACGAGCAAAACTATATGATGGTATTAAGTTTATTTAAACTTAGTCCGTAAGTCTTTGATACACTCACATATGTTTATCACTGATAAATTTTTTTTAATGTCAACATAATTTGAAAGTGTGAATTCGAACCTCTGGATTTTTGGCGATTTTTTTTTAATATTTATATACTCTAATTTTTTGGCCCCCCAAACATCAATGTCTGGATCCGCCCCTGTATGCAGGTCAATAGTTTATTATTATGTCAGTTAAATTATACTCCATGTTTTTATAATTTGATTATTCTCAATTGTACCTTCAGTGACATTTTGATTTCTTACTTAAAATTAAGATGTAATTTTTTTTTAAAAAAAGTACATTTTTGCCAACAATGTATGAACTATGAACAAGAAGTTTCAAATTCGAATTCTTCTCCCCACCTATTGTAAAAAAAAAAAAAAAATACATTTTTTTGGCTTTTTATATATATAAAATGAATCTTATAAATAAATACCAAATGCATTAAAAAAACATACCGAAGTAGAATATTTTATTTATTTATTTATACCAAAATAATAAACAAACAACGAAAAAATGAATGGTATATGAATATATCAACATAAAAACAAAAACAATGAATTAAAAAGAATCAAAATAAATATAGAGTTGACTGGGTCAAAAAAATCAACAGAGTTGACTGAGTCAAAATACCGGAAGGGCCAATCAGAAATCAAAGTCGCAGCGAGTGGTCTGAAAGAATGTAAAAGAAGTGGCATTGGATTTCAATGGAACCCTGAATTCACAGTTGATCTTGGGCCTGAACTTTCCGATCCTAATGGCGCCCAACTTCAACCTCAACCGGGGACGAAACTTCACGTCGATGTCGAAGATGCCAGCGAGTTTCTCGGCGTTGAACTCTACAAGCTCCTCGCCGCCGAGGAGGACCAGCTGCTGGCTGTCGAATTGGGAGCTGAGGACGGTGGTGGTTTTGTGGCCTTGATAGAACGCCGGCAGCCAGTTGGTATTAAGCCTCTGGTCTTTGTAAAATGGGGAGGCTTCGATTGTGTCGTAGTATACTCCAATTCGCTTGTTGGGGTTTCGGATAGTGAGGTTTAAAGCGAGGTTGTAATGAAGCTGGTTGTCGACTCGATCGAATCGAGTCAGTTCGGCGCTGGTGACGTCGAACGTTAGCTTATTGGGACGGAATACGAGCCATAAGATCAACACGGCTAGACCAACCACCACGACTATGGCAATGATGAGCTTGAGAATGGTGGTGAGGAGGCAGCATGCGCAGCCGCGGCCGTGGCCATGGCGGTGGTAGGTCTTTGCCGGAGGAGGGACGGCAGGGCCGTAGAAGGCGCCGTTCAGGTGGGGTTGTTTATCGGCCATGAGGATATCAAATATTTGCAGAAATTAAAGAGAGAATTGGAAGTGAAATGAATAATGATGTGGGAAATTGGAGGTGATGATTTTGGTATAAATAGTGAAGGAAGGTTGGCGTTAATACGCGTTGTGGAAGCTTTGTGGGAACTTTCTCTATTTGAATAGTGAGGCAATTTAGAAAGTCAAATATATATTAAGTTGGTGGGTTAAACTCGTAAAATACTATCATAACTATAAGAGTTTTTTTTTTTTTTTTTTTTTTTTTTTTTTTTTTGTTTTTTTTCTTAACAACATGTTCGGGTGAGGATTGAACCTAAAACCTCATAGTCACTAGGCCATACATAATTTCGTTGAGCTATGCTCTTGTTGGCTAACTAATACATAATTTCGTTGAACTATGCTCTTGTTGGCTAACTATAAGAGTTTGTTGAAGAATGATTTAGACCTTTTGCAATATATGTCACACCAATGGTAGAAATATATAACATAAAGGATTAAATGTATGAATGCATTATTAATGACCTACTCTCTTTAAAAATTGTTGATTTGAATCTCCACTCCCTTTTAAATTGTAATATATAAGAGGAAATTGTAACATACTTCAATTTAGAAGACGTCAATTTAGAGTAAAATAATTAAAAATATAGCATTTTTTTAAAAAACAATTGTGCAGATATGGCAATTTCTATCACTGATAGTATGACTTATCGCTGACGACTCAATTGTTTTTATAGAACTTTGTCAGTGACTATCATTGATAGGTAGCCTATCATTGATAATAGTCTTGATAGTCATATATCAACGATAACAGTCTATCAGTGATAGTCATTAGTTTTTTGCCATATTTACAAAATGTTTTAAATTTTGCTAAATTTGTCATTATTTTGAACTTGATTGCTGTTTGTGCAACCAACCCGTAATTAAACTATATTGATAAGTTTCATTAGATATTTTATTTATTAGGTCTAGTAGGTTATTTTTAGTTATTCTTTCTATAGTTCATGAGCTCTAATTTATGTATTTCATTTATTTTTTTAAATCAACAAGTTAGATTACATTTTAATTTGTTCACATACATTTATAAATGAAATGTATAAATTAAATTGTATTTGTCAAAGTGAGCATAGTTCAACGATAATTGATATATATTAACTGCTATGAGGTCGGAGGTTCAATCCTCATACTGTACTAAAAAAAATACAAACAAATAAATTAAGGAGGTGTTTCGATGGTTTTCTTTTTTTTTTTTTTTTAAAGGAACCACCCAAAATGACTCCTATAATGAATTTTGGAAATAAATCATTTTGAGTGAACAATTAATATTAAGTTTTAGAATTTTGTTTTTTGGTGTTTAGGTGAGAATCCTCCCTAATTTTCAAAGTATATTAAAATTACCAAAATACCCTTACACTACTCATTTACATTTTATCTACTCATGATTGTTGCGAGCGACCACCACCACCACCGACGACCATCTCTGACAACCTTCCTCTGGTCATCGCTGTCTATCTACGGCGACGACCATCGCCACCGACCTCCTGCGAAAATTCAGCCGACATCCGGCGATGACCACCGTTGGAGACCTCCGACGAAAACTCCGGCCGACCTCCAGCGACAACACCGTTGGCAACCTGTGGTCGACCACCGACGACAAGCTCCGACAACTACCGACGACCACCACCAGTCTTAGCCTGTCACCGACCATCAACAATAGTCAACGTCGGTCATAGTTTTTAAAATACAAATTTAAACTTATTAATTCATATTATTTATTAATAGTTGTCTTTTATACTAATTTGACACTAAGAAAAATACTTTTCGTGTAGAGCAAACCAAACAAATTTGTAGATAAAAACACATTGTAGAAAATGTAATCAAACATATAAGTATTTTAATTATAAACATTTCTATAAAAAAAATGTTTATAAAAAATGTATTTTTGAAAAATATTTTTTTTAGTGGTCATAAACATGCCCTAAATAGTCGAAGGTCAAAATTAGAAAATTCTCACATTGAGTAGAGATTAAGAAAAAAGTATTAGGTAGTTCAACGAACTCCACTCCCCGAAGAATCGGACCAACACCCAACCCGGTTAGACTTGATAAGGACAACAAAACTCCACATATCTCCACATTAGTATGGTATTGTCCACTTTGGGCCTAAACCTTAATGACTTTGTTTTTTGTTTCACTCAAAAGGCCTCATACCAAAATGGAGATAATTGTCCTCACTTATATACCATAGATCTATTTCTTCCCTAACAATTGTGGGACTTTGTTAGTCGTCCTAACAATCCTCCCCTCGAACAAAGTACCACTTGGAGCCTCTCCTTGAACAAATCCGTTCACTCCCAACGGATCACATTGTGGGATATTTTTTGATGGCGCAACGCGATCACCTATCACACCCTCCAACCACCTTCTTCTCCCCTCGAACAAAGATCTACTCTTTCTATTTTTTGATAGGGCTACTCATTCTATCAATCTAGCCGACTTGATAGAGTTATACTTCTCGCTTGTCACTCGAGCACTTTTTGTTCGATCTGGGGTCATTCACAATATCGACTATGAGACTTCAATAATTCTCTTGGATCGGAATCTGAGAAACTCTCCACACAAATAAGGTACCATGACTCTGATACCACTTGTTGAGAGTAAAATCACAACAAGATATAAATAACAACGAAATAAACTAGATTATATCTCACTCTCTCCCACTTCACAGGTTAGAACAAAAATAAGTATCGATCACAAAATTCAATAATAGAGATAAAGGGAAAAGAGAACGACACCAAGAGATATACTGGTTCACCCCGATTTCGGGACTACGTCTAGTCTTCTGTAACTGCAGGTTCTATTATAATGGAGATTACATGGTCGCCAAAGCTCGCGCTACAAAACTCACCCAAATAACCCAACTCGAACTATTTGCTTTTAAGTACCACAACTCGATAGCGTGAGATAAACAAAGAAAAAGAAACCCACAAAATACTCACTGTATTTTATCAAATTTGCTCACTGCCATGCACAAAGAAAAACACACCCATTGTGATGTTTTAATCAACAAAAAAAGGGTTTATCCGAATTGTACTTCCCGCACAAAAAAATTACCTATGCAATTTTGACCAAGTCAATATATATATATATGAGCAGCCACAAAACCTAACTCATGATTAATGGGCCTTGACCATTAGTGAACCCAACAACACAAATTAGATTGCGCGTTCAATGTTGAAGTTTCCTTTAAATATTGTAGCTTTAATTTTACTCTAAATACTCAAAATCTCTCATTTAGAGACAAATTAACGATTTTGCCTCCTACTGCAAAGAAACAATTATCTTGGAAAACTCCAAGGCTCTAGTCCTGCTACATCTGTTATTTCTGACCTTCTTGGCAAATTTCAAGGTTCAACAAAAAAAAAAACCCTGTAAAACAATAAACTAACAAAACAGACAACCATCAGAAAAATAATTGTAGTTCATCTGTGCTCCCCTAAAGTATGGGCTCGCTACATGGAATTGTCCCCCAAACATAAAGAATAGTCACGTACTCCCACTTCAGCTAAGTGGTAACAATTGACATGTTCTTCAACCTTGAACACTTGTTCCTAAAGAAGATATATTTTTGCAAATGACTTCATTCAAGTCTGCTGCCAAGCTAGAGACTAAATATTTGACCATAGCAACTGCTTTGGCCATACACTTTGATGCTCTTACTCGCCTAGGCGAGTTCATCAATTCATTCGAATGTCTGACAATTGGGGATTGGCGATAGCCATGATCTTTCTCTTTTGGACTTCCCAATTGTTTCTGAACATATGGATCTTGATCTAAATGATCGAAATTGGCTATCTTTGTTGTTGGCTCAACTGTACCTCAACACCTACCATCTGCAACTTTAACTGACATCCACTGTCTCTTTGATCTTTTGACAACACTAAACTGACATCTATACAATGTATAATTTATGTGGCCAACTGCCATTACTTGAGATCCCAACTTGAGTTTACACCGGCGACTGCTAAACTCACAACTGTAACCCTCATCCTGTAACTTTCCAATAGAGCTGATATTTATTTTCATCCTAGGCACAAACCTGACATTGCGCAACACCAAAACACTACCACATTATGACTTCAGACTAACATCCTCAATCTCACATGTCTTGGAGACTCCACCATCACCCATTCTCACTAGACCTTGATGTCCACTTGTGAATGATGTGAACAAATCTCTATTTGAAGCTATGTGAACTAACGCTGCACTGTCTACAACCCATTCAAATGAATGGTTACTACTCTTCGTGTCACTCTCAACACAAACATAGGCATCATCAACTATGTTTAACTCATAATCCTCTCTTAGTTTCCTACACTGACTTTTGTAGTGACCTTTCTTGTGGCTGTAAAACTACTCTACCTCCTTATTCCTATGACTCCACTTTTTCTTACTGCTATTAAATTTATTATCTTCATAATCAATTTTTCTTTACCCTTAGTTAAAGCTAAAGTTGATCCTACAGTAGATTCTTTACTACTACCCTTCCTACGAATTTCTTCAGCTATAGCTAAATCACAAACTCAATAAAATTTCAGAGTGTTATCTCCGGTCGAATTAGACACTGTTGTCTTCATCGTTTCCTAACTATCAGGTAAAATCATTAATAATTGAATAGCATACACATTATCTGTAAATTCTATTTTAACATATTTCAACTGATTAACTAAAGTGGTAACCTCCTTAATATATGAATTTACAGATGAATTTTCAACCATTTGCATGTTAAAAATTTTCTTAAGAAGATATGTTTTACTATTGACAGACGGTTTCTCATATCTGTTTGTAAGCGCTTCCATTACCTGTTTGTAAGCGCTTCAATTAGCTTGATTGTAGTAGTCTCGTTGGCTACAAAACTAGCCACTTCCATCGACAGACACATCCTTATGTTTGCAACTGCTTGTTCATCCATATAGACACATCCTTATGTTTGCAACTGCTTGTTCATCCATATCCTCCCAATCTCCATCTGATATCTCTGTTTGCAGCTTGTTCATCCATATCCTCCCAATCTCCATCTAATATTTCTTATCTCTTTTGGTCTCTCCTTCAGTGTCTTGTCCACATTAGTATGATATTGTCCACTTTGGGCCTAGACCCTTGTGATTTTGTTTTTGATTTCACCCAAAAAGTCTCATAACAATGGAGATAATTGTCCTCACTTATATATCATGGATATATTCCTTCCCTAACCAATGTGGGACTTTGTTAGCCGTCCTAACAAGACTAGGTCTTGAAGATTATGGATATTGAGCTAGGAAAAAAAAAGGACACGGTAGTATTTATTTATTCTCATTTTTTTTTTTTTTTTTTTTTATGGAATTTAGCTTTAGCCTTTGTTGTTCTATTTTGATCACGAGCAGGCTAGATTTTTTATTCTTAGGGATTCATGTAATTAACCACACTATATTACTCGTGATCGAATGAATTTGAAAGTTCTATTTATATTGTTTCTCTATTATGTAACAAAATGAAGATAACAGAAGTGTAAAAACACGAGCGAAATTGCACGAATGAAAGAATTGCTTCAATTGAATTCGATATCTGAATTGAAAACATTACAAACATTTTATAGGTAATTAATTAGTAAATTATTAACCCACTAACTACCCCCACTAACCTTGTAATTCTCTACCATAATCTCATTATGTCACTAACGCATATTCTCCCAAATATAAGCCACACATATGTCACTATCCTAAATACATGACACTAGCCTAAATAGGTGGCACCATAAGATTTAAAATAAATAAAAAGAAATAAATGGTTGGTTTGCAATAATTTTTAACACTCCCTCTTAGTGCAAATATACGATCAACAACACTAAGTGCATACCTGAATTCTTCAAACTTGGATTTACCAAGTGCCTTGGTAAATATATCAGCAACTTGCTCCTTGGAATGTATCTTCTGTAATTGAATGTCTTGTGTCAGAACTTTCTCTCGAACAAAGTGAAAATGTGTTTCAATGTGTTTTGTACGAGCATGAAACACTGGATTCCCTACAAACTTGATTGCACTTTCATTGTCACAGAAAATGAAAACCGGGTAATCCAAACTTGAAAAGATTTCTCCCATAAGCCTTTTCAACCAAATACACTATTGAGTAGCCATAGTGACTGCTACATATTCTGCTTCACAACTTGAAAGAACAACAAATGTTTGCTTCTTACTGCACCATGAAATAGCCCCTGAACTAGTATTAAAACAATATCTAGTTGTATAACCTCTGTCATGTACGTTACCAGCCCAATCTGCATCAACAAAACCACTTAACACAAAATATGTAGCTCTTCACATATCGAAGAATTCTCTTCGCAGCAATTAAATGAGCTTCACACGGCTTATCCATAAACTGAGCAACGACAATAACAAAATAAGAGATGTCAGGCCTTGTGATAGTTAAATAAATTAAACTACCAACAACTTTTCGAAAAAGTGTTGCATCCGACAATCGTTTTCCTTCTTCCTTAATCAATTTCAAGGATGACTCCATAGGAGTAGTCATTGACTTTGACTCCTTTATGTCAAAACGATGCAACAAACTGTTTGCATATCCTTTCTGTGAGACAAAGTATCCATCTGATCTTTCAACCTCCAAGCCAAGAAAACATCTCGTTTCACCCAAACTCTTCATTTCAAAACGAACAGACAAAGCATCTCGAAGATTATTAATTTCAAATTCGTCATCACCCGTTATGATCATGTCATCAACATAGAGTAGAAGCATTGTACATACTGAAGTTGTCTTTTTAACAAATAGACTTGAATCTGCATTTGAAGACTTGAACCCAGAAAACTCAAGATATTGAGCAATCTTACCATACCAAGCACGAAGAGCTTGCTTAAGACCATACAAAGCATTTTTTGAGCCGACACATATAATTTGGAGACTCCTTAAAAACAAAACCATGAGGTTGTTCCATAAAAATGTCTCGATCCAACTTTCCATAAAGGAAAGCATTCTTCACATCTAACTTCCATAATTTCCAATCTTTGCAAGCAGCTAATGAAATAATTGTACGAATAGTTACCATTTTTGCAACAGGACTGAATGTCTCCCCGTAATCTACACCATATTGCTGTGAAAAAACTCGAGCAACAAGACGAGCTTTATACCTGTCAATGGTACCATCAGGTTTTTTCTTTAACTTGTAAATCCATTTACAAGTAACTAACTCAACATTCTTCGGCTTTGGAACAAGTTCCCATGTGTCATTCTTGTTTAAAGCCGTGATTTCCTCTTGCATTGCTTCTTCCCATTCAAGACTACCTCTAGCTTCATCATAAAACTGGGGCTCATCTTCACTAATATCACTCATTAAAAAACAAGATACAACTGAACAATTATTTAATTGTACCTCATAATCAGATAAATAACTGGGTTGTGTCCTTCGCCTAGAAGACTTTCGAACAAGAGTCTCTGTATTTTCATCTGCTTGAACATTTTCTCCAGAACTAGTATTAATCTCATTTTCATTCGATTCATCATCAGTAAAGAAAGGTGACAAGTCAACAACACCTTTCTTTGAACTTGCATACATTTTGTGTGATGAAACTTCATCAAATACCACATCTCGAGAAGCAAAAACTTCTCTTGTATTTGGATCCATACATCTTCATCCTTTTCTGTGAGTATCATATCCCACAAAAATACAACGCCTAACCTTTGGGTCAAGTTTAATACGCTTAGTCTTTGAAACATGAACATAACAAACTGATCCAAAAACTCGAAGATAACTCACATTAGGTTTACGATGATATAGTACCTAAAAATAAGATAGATCCGACCCCACCCATAAAGGTAGACGATTTATGACGTGACAAGCTGACTGAATAGTTGCTTCCCAAAGCTCCTTTGGAAGGATCTTTGCATGCAGCCAAGATAAACACATAGATGTAAGATGTGCTAATTGACGTTCAACAACTCCATTCTATTGTGGAGTGTTAGGACATGTCATTTGGCGTTGAATACCATGCTCTTTGCAATAATTCTGAAATTGATCAGACATATATTCTTCCCCATTATCTGTACAAAGACATTTTATCGGCAACATAAATTCCTTCTCCACTAGCTACTTGAACTGGATAAACTTGGAGAAGGCCTCACTTTTAGCCTCCAAAAAATACACCCAAGTGAACCGAGTAAAATCATCCACTATAACCATAACATAACGACAACCAGAATAACTGGGTATTTTCGTTGGCCCCATCAAATCTGAATGAACTAATTGCAATGCAACAATAACACTGTTATTTGAATTTGGGAAAGGAAGATGATGTGATTTCCCAAATTGAAAACTAGGACAAACCACATCATGACGGATTTCTTTAAAGATGGGAATACCATTAATAAGTTTCTTCATAGAAATTCTTTGCAACAATTGATAACCAACATGGCCCAACCGAGCATGCCAAAGTGTTGCACTATCATTCTGACATGTCTTTTCCACATATGCATCAGTTGCAAACAAAACATAGAGGGAATCTTTCCTCTTTCCAGTAAACAAAACATCAACATCAAATTGTTTAATATTAGAAACAATTTTCACATCATCTGGACCAAAGAGAACATATCTCCTAGAGTCGACAATCTGAGAGACCGAAACCAGATTCTTCCTTAAACCTGGAACATGATAAACATCTTCAAAAGAAATATCACCAACATTTGATGCACCATCCTTAACGTTAACTTTCCCTTCTTGAACAACATGATGTATGGAATTATCAGCCGTCACAATGAATCTTCTTCCTCGATGGATACGTACATAAAAAAGAAGAGAAATATTTCCAGTTGAATGATGAGAACAACCAGAATCAACAATCCAATCCTCATTATAATCTATAAAAGCATTAGCATGCAAATTATTGGGTTGATCAATAACTTCAATTGATAAGAATTGTTCCCAAGTAACTTGTTCAAGTTTGTTACTTTCCTGTACAACATTTGCTTCTGCTTCTTTGAGAATCACCCGACAATTTTGTCTAATATGGGCGAATTTTCCACAACGTTAACACACCACATTTACCCGACAATCACGTTTGATGTGTCCCGGCTTGCCGCACCTAAAACATCCTTTTAAATTGCCCTTGGACTGCCCTTCAACCTTGGAATCCTTGTCGTCATTTGAATAAAACCTTGGAGAAGAATTAACTCTTCCCTTGTCTTTTGCATAAAGAACAGCTTCCACCTCAGAGTGAGTTTTCTTGTAGTTGCTAAAGATTTGTTTCATCAATGCTTCCTGATTTGAAAGCAAATTTTGCAACTCAATGATAGAAGGTTGATTTACCCAACCTTGTATCGATGAAATAAATGACATAAACTCCTTTCGCAGTCCACGAATAAGATAACGACGCACACGAGCATCACTAATCGGATCATCCTTGTCTAATTCTGAAATTTCAGAACATAAAGTTTTAATTTTCAGAAAATATTCTGAAACTGGCAAATTACCTTGAGTCCTTCCAGCAAGTTCGTTCTCCAAATTTTGCAACCTCGTCGTGTTCTTTTGAGTGAACAACCTTTTAAGTGTGTCCCACACTTTCTTTGGAGATTTTTTATCACGGACATGCTCAATGTACTCTTTGTCAATGGAAGTTCGCAAAGCAAATAATGCTTTGCCACACTTGAGACCTTCCACTTTCTTCGTGCCTCAACATTCTCCAGAGTATCTTCTGGATTTTCTGCATCATCACCGGAAACAAGATCCCACAGATCTTGCCCTTGTAGAAAAGCTTCCACACATAACTTCCAATAGCTATAATTATCACCGACAAACTTGTCTACACAAACATTGTTTCCACCGTTCTTCTTCAACGAGTATTTAAACTCAAACACAAAACAAAGAACCTGGAAGCTCTAATACCATGTAACAAAACGAAGATAACGGAAGTGTGAAAACATGAGAGAAATTGCATGAAGGAAAGAATTGCTTCAATTGAATTCGATATCTGAATTGAAAACATTACAAACATTTTATAGGTAATTAATTAGTAAATTATTAACCCACTAACTACCCCACTAACCTTTTAATTCTCTACCATAATCCCATTATGCCACATATTCTTCCAAATATAAGCCACACACATGTCACTATCCTAAATACATGGCACTAACCTAAATAGGTGACACCATAAAATTTAAAATAAATAAAAGAAATAAATGGTTGATTTGCACTAATTTTTAACATATTATTCTTCCTGCTTTCAATCTATTGGCAATACGTTAATTGACCTTCAACTTAAAATTTTATACTTGAAAAAGATGCCTTGAATGCATAACCGATGGGGTTTTTATATCAAAAGTTTAGAGGTTGTTAAAAAGACTTGCTCATCAACTAATGTTTTACATTTGTTTAAATTAGACATAAATATTGGGTTTCCCATCACTTGTAATATAATATTGGATCGAGATGACTTTACTCACTATTATATTACTTTTAACAATTCACATAGTACTTGTAAAATCGATCAACAACAACTAATGAAAAAAAAAATAAAAAAATTATCAGTTGTTCTTGAATTTGAGAGGTTGAACCTCCATGTTTATTGTACTAAATTAAAAAAAAAATTACAAAAACAATACGAAATACATATGTATAGAAGCCAAAAATTAGAATTTAAAATCGCAGGTTTGAAAAAAAGTAAAAGAGTCTGCACCGAAAGTAGTCAAAGGAAGCTTCAATCCACAGGACACCTTGGGCTTATATTTCAAGACCAACCCACCGGACTTCAACCTCAACCGGAGAAAGAACTTGGCATCCACGTGGTAGACGCCGGCAGCTTTCTCGGCGTTGAACTCGAGAAGTTCGTCGCCGGCGAGAACCACAAGCTGCTGGCCCTCGAAGATATTTGGGCCAAGGACGTCGGTGGTCTTGGTGTCTTGGAAGAACGCCGGTGACGACTGAGTCTCAAGACGCTTGTTTTTGTAAAGAACAGTCATCTCGTTGGTGTCGTAGTAGACTCGGTAGCGCTTGTTAGGGTTTCTAATGGTAATGTTGAGAGCTAACTGGTAATGGAGCTGATTGTCCACGTAATCGAACCGAGTCAGCTCGGCTCCGGTGACGTGGAATTTGAGATTATGTGGAGTGTAAATAAAGCCTAATGTCAACAATAGGATCCCAACTGCTACGAGAAAAGCAATGACAACTTTGAGAATTGTGCCGAGGAAGCCCATAGCTCAGAATTAAGAAATTATGATGAGAAGAATGAGAAAGAAGGCTATATGATTTATGATCATATGGGAATTGTTGGTATATATAGAGAAGGAAGTTGACGACGGATATGCAACCAAATTAATTGACCATTTTTTTTAAAACCAACTTGAAAGTTGAAATTTGTCTATTTCTTCTAAGATCGCAGCTTGTCATTTTTATATCAAAAAAAAAAAAAAATGTGTATTAATGAATGGATCAAAGACGCCGGAATGAGATCAGCATCAAAATATAAATATACTTTTTTTATGGTAAAATAAAAAATTTGTGCTTTGCTTTAATTTGCGCACGTCAATATAGAACAATTCAAATCTATACACCTCTCCAATGGATATATAGTTTTTATTCCATTACAAGTATATAGCACTGTATTGACTTTCAAAGAATAGAATGATAAATACCAAACTCATCATACCTCAATTCATATCAAATATGTCAACTACTAAAAGGTTAGAGATTCGATTCACCCATAAATAAACTCAAAATTACATTTTAATCACACGATGAGCTACAAAATATCTAATATAGCCACAAAACCAAGCAATTAAGAAAGTTAATAATAGAGATTTCTTTTTTTTTTAAAATGCAAAATTTAAAACTCATCGGCCTGTCTTTAGTAAAACAACTAAAAAACATCTAACACAACATGAAGAATCAATAGTTTAAGTGAATAATAGTCTACTTGAAAAAAAAAAAAAAAAATTATCTAATAACAATTCATATCTCGCCCTAAATCTTAAAAATAATTGAAACTCAACTTATATACAATATATTAATTTATCTTGGTCACTAATCCATACATTATGCTAATTGAGTTATGTTCATGATATAATTAATTAATTTGTTTTAATATTTTTTATTATTATTATTATTATTTTTTTATTTTAATAACTCAACTTCAAACATATTAAATCTTCTTTGATAAATTGTAGGGTTCACAATCCCTTTCATTTCATTTGTTATATAATATTAGATTTTTAAAAAAAAACAAGTAGTGGAAGCATCATTTATCTATTTTTGATAATTTAAATTTAAGTTATATATTCTTATCACAAATAATTGAAATAAAAAATATAAACCTAAAACAACAAAAGGGATAAACAAGAAAAATAGTGAAAACGAAATGTATAGGAGGAAGACTTTTTCCTCATGAGACGTCTGCTTGTTTTCAATTCTCCTAAAATTGAAAAAGTTATCAATGAAAATATTCAATAAAATAAGATAAGATATATATATATATATATTATTATTATTTTTTTGCAAAGGGATTATTATTATTATTAGAGGTGTTATTATAGATGAGAACTCTTTAAAAATAGCACCAAGTACGAGGAAGAAAGGATATTTCTCATCTAAAATTTATGCAAAAAAAATATTAATTTTTTTAACAAATACATTATGAATAGGGCTGGTTGCATAAACAACACTCAAGTCCAAAATAATGACAAATATAACAAAATTTAAAATATTTTGTAAATATGGCAAAAAAATCAATGATTATCACTGATAGATTATTATCGCTGATATATGACTATCACCGATAGACTGCTATCAGTCTATCAGTGATAGTCACCTACAAAATTTTAGAAAAACTGAGGTGATAATCTATTATTAGGAATATAAATTATCATAACATCTCTTACCATAATACATTATTAATAATTTGAATAATATAATGACTTTAGCAACACAATATAACGAGTTTAGCCACACGTGATCAAAAGATTGATTGGAATTGCAGCGGAGAATGGTTCCGTCCAAAATAAATAATAAAATTAGATTGAGCTTCCAAGATGGAAAGGGTACAAAGATTCATATTTTGATTACCAAATAAATAATTGAATTTTTTTGAGTACATTGGAGGTGGGGGGATTCGAACCACAAACCTCGTGGTCGTCAACTCATACATATGCCAGCTGAGCTATGCTCGCTTTGGCAGATCAAAATAGTTAGATAATTACTATTTGTTTTGTATTTTTTCACAAAAATAAAATATATATTTTTTAAATAATATTAATTTATTAAATGTAAAAATTGCAACATTTATCAAAATTTAACTAAGGTCTAATTATGTGATGAAATTAAAAATTTAGGGTATAAAATGACCTTTCTCTAAAATAAAAAGAATTTATTATATCAATAGTTTAATATATTAAACAATATTTAGTTACGTTTATCATCCCTAAAGTTAGAAAAATAAAATATGTTGATTGTATAAGGTAAATATAGGTATGTTGGTGTAACATCACAATAATATTGTCAAACCAAACGTAGCTCAATTGACATAAGGTTGTGCCCTTGACTAAAAAGTCATGAGTTCAATTTTTGTTTTTAAAATTGTCAAACCAAACATAACTCTAGTGAATAGGTATATTCGTTTGTAAAATTTGTTATTGAATTTAAAAATGTTTTAAAAAACTTAAAGACTAAAAACTTAATTGATTACCATGTCTGTTTTCTAAAAACCAAAAATCAAAAACATGAATTTAATACATTAAATTAAATTTTAAGGACAGCAAATGATAAATCAAGATGATGTCATGAGTCTTCAACTATCTGTCAAATTAGATTAGGTAAATATAACAATTGGACCTAAGATTAAATAACACTTCAAGATTTTTGATCTTTTTGAACGTTTTTTCTCTCGACGTTACAAAAATCGTCGGAAAAAGTACCTTTCTGTGAGTTCTTTAGGTGTCGGGAAAGGGTATTTCTCCCAATGCCTAAACAATGGTGTCGGAAAAAAGTCAAAACTTTTTCCAACCCTAAAGCACGTAAGAAAAAGTTTTAACTTAAAAAACCATAACCCTCCTTTTTCTTGCCTCTTTCTTTCTTCCTCTTTTCTTCCCAAAGTTATCTCCTTCTTCATTTTTTTTCTCTTTTTCTCTACTGCAAAACCCTCCTCCGTCACCATCGTGGTCACCTCCACCATCGCTCTTCGCCATTATCATTGTCACTGCCACCACCACCGCTCTTCTCCGCCAAAGGGGTACCTTCTTTCTTAACCAATTTCTTACAAGAGTTAGGCTCATTTTAATCTTCTCGGAGGTTGTGATGGAGATTTTGTGAGAGATATTGTAGAATGGCCCACGATATCTCATTACATTGCTCCTATTTTTCAGTCCGAACAAATTTTTGGTCGTTTCAATTTACGGCTAATTTCTTCTCTGGCGGTCGGAGATTCGAGTTTGATTCTAGTGACTGTCGGTTTCCATTGTGATCGACTAATCGTTCTGTGTTTAAGTACACCATTTTGAGAATACTTTATTAGGTATCGATAGTATCTTCGGTTTTTTCGTTTTCAATGTTTTCAATGTTTTTGGGGCCAATCCATGATTCTCTTGCTGCAATGGGGATGAGTTTTGTGGTATCTAAATCACTTTGATTGATGAAATGTGATTTGTTTGTGGCTCTTTTTTTAGGTGTTGGAATGCATTGAATCTGTTATGATCTGCTACGACTGGTTTGGTACGGGAGTCTTGTTATTTATTTTGGGCTTTGGCTCATTATGTATTTAGGTCATTAGAAGGGTGTCATATATAAATTTTATAATGACTTCCGTCACCCTTTAGTCTGTCATTGTTGTAATTCTCTTTTATTCGTAATACAATTGTTCTCTCCTTTCTGCCCGTGGATGTAACTAACACAACGTTAGTGAATCACATAAATTTTGGGTCGATTCTCTTGCGCTTTTATTTCTTTGTTGTTCGATTCTATCTAACATGAGAAATTTCTTTAGTTTGAGATCTCTTTAATCTGTGTTTTTGGGTATTGCAATTGGAGTATTTTAGTTTTGTGAGTTGTTGAAGTGTACCTTGAAATGGAGAATGGGATCAGCTCAAGCAATTTTCTGATGCAAAATATGAATGTCCTCTCTTTGGTATAGCATTTTAGACTTTTCTTTTCTTTCTCGGTTTCAAAGTTGAAGTGAAAAGTTTTTTATGAGTAAGAATTATGTGTTTTAGTTGTTATGTTTATAAGTTTGAATAAGTTACAATACTCTTTACTTGATTTTAATGTCAAGTTTTGATGTTTTGATTTTAATGTTAAAAAAGTTCAATAGTTAAATTTAGTAGATTGTTTTAATTTAATGCGTTAGAAATAGAATTCATTTTCATGTTTATGTCTAAGTTTAGATGTTAAAAGTTCATTAGATTGAAAAGTTAGTTTTTTTTTAATTTTTATTTTATTTTATCCGTGAGTGTTCGAGCCAGCTTACGCGCACCACGACTAATCTTACGAAACAGACCATCTGACCCTACAACATTTGGATGTAAAGGAATCCCTAGAAAATTTATTAATTTGTGATAGGTGGCCACCAAAGATTGATCAACTTTTCTTCTAGAGGAGGACTTTAATAGTCTCAAGATCATTCATGACCACTAAGTCAACCCTAGAGATGGTTAAATTAAACTTAGTTTGGTGGTTCATGATAAATTTGTTTAGGCTATTTGTTATGGGATTTAAGTTAGATTTGTAGCTCATGGTGTGATTGAAATGTAATTTTGAGTCTATTTATGGGTGAATCGAATCTCTAACCTTGTAGTCGATGACATATTTAATGTGAATTGAACTATGATGAATTTGGTATTTATGATTCTATTGTTTGAAAGTCAATACAGTGCTATATACTTGTAATAGAATAAAAACTAAATATCCATTGGAGAGGTGTATAGATTTGAATTGTTCTATATATCACGTGCGCAAATTAAAGCAAAGCACAAAATTTTAATTTTAGGATCAAAGAAGTATATTTATATTTTGATGATGATCTCATCCCGGCGTCTTTGATCCATTCATTAATACACATTTTTTTTGGATATAAAAATGACAAGCTGCGATCTTACAAGAAATAGACAAATTTCAACTTTCAAGTTGATTTTAAAAAAAAATGGTCAATTAATTTGGTTTCATATCCGCCGCCAACTTCCTTCTCTATATATACCAACAATTCCCATATCATCATAAATCATATAGCCTTCTTTCTCATTCTTCTCATCATAATTTCTTAATTCTGAGCCATGGGCTTCCTCGGCACAATTCTCAAAGTTGTCGTTGCTTTTCTCGTAGCCGTTGGGATTCTATTGTTGACATTAGGCTTTATTTACACTCCACATAATCTCAAATTCCACGTCACCGGAGCCGAGCTGACTCGGTTCGATTACGTGGACAATCAGCTCCATTACCAGTTAGCTCTCAACTTTACCATTAGAAACCCTAACAAGCGCTACCGAGTCTACTACGACACCAACGAAATGGCTGTTCTTTACAAAAACAAGCGGCTTGAGACTCAGTCGGCACCGGCATTCTTCCAAGACACCAAGACCACCGACGTCCTTGGCCCAAATGTCTTCGAGGGCCAGCAGCTTGTGGTTCTCGCCGGCGACGAACTTCTCGAGTTCAACGCCGAGAAAGCTGCCGGCGTCTACCACGTGGATGTCAAGTTCTTTCTCCGGTTGAGGTTGAAGTCCGGTGGGTTGGTCTTGAAATATAAGCCCAAGGTGTCCTGTGGATTGAAGCTTCCTTTGACTACTTTCAGTGCCGACTCTTTCACTTTTTTTCAAAACTCTGACTGCGATTTTAAATTCTGATTCGTCTCTTCTATACATATGTATTTCCTATTTTTGATTCTTATATTTTTTTGTTTTTGTATTTATTTGTAATTTTATTCATTTTAGTACAATAAATATGGAGGTGTTACTTCAACCTCCCAAATTCAAGAAAAACTATAAATGTTAAGGCAAAATTATCATTTACTTATCCGTGTTAGAATTATTCTGTCATTATTTTTATTTATTCTTTCTCTATCGGTTTGGTCAAGGTAGTCCTATAAATACCGGTTAACTCTCAAAGTATATTTAGTATGAGTTTGATATACTAGAGACTAAATTATCCCGGAACAAATTCTAAATTTTGGACTAACTGATGTATTAAAGACTAAAGGAAAATCATGGATAAATGACCATTTTTTGGACTTCATTTCAACCGATGTCACTTTTAATTAATTATTATTATTTTTTTTTTGAAAAGCCCTTTTTATTAAAATTGAGTTTGATGTCCTTTTTCTTTTTTTAATCTTCTCTCCTAACATTTTCCTTTTCATTTTGTCCTCATAACCACTATTCCAAAAAAATTCTTTCCATTTTTTTTTTCTATCCTAAAAATAATTTAAAAAATGTTATTCTCTATATTCTAAAGATTTAAAAATAATAATAAAAAAAAAATAGTTTTTAAAGGAAAACTTATTGTTTGTAGCATCGTTCATCCCTGTCATTGACGTAGATCTTCTTCCTGTTTGTCTTCTGGTTAGCAACGTTAGTGAAAATAAAGTTTACAGATGAAACTCTTCTTCTCCTCAAACACGTCTACAGATGAGCTCTTCTTCTCCTCAAACACGTTTACAAATGAACTCTTCTTTTCCTCAAACCTCTGGTTTTCACACTCAAATGAGTCTTTTTGGAATTATGATTTAGGATATGAGGTTCTTTGATTTCACAGCCATATTTGAATTTGGTTGGAAGATCGTGATTTGGGAGATGGGAGATGGAAAATCTTGATTTGGGAGATGATTTTTTTTAGATTTTTTAGATGCGAATTTTGTTAGGAAATCGTGATTTGAGAGATGAATTTGATTTTTTAGATGTGGATTTTGTTGGGAGATTGAATTTTTTAGATGGTCTTTGATTTCAATAAAGTATGATTGGTGGATTTTTTAGATGATCTTTGATTTCACTAGGAGATGGGAAATCCCAATTTGCCAGCTAAAAAGAGAAGGAGATTATAGTGTGGGTGGAGCTATGGTTGTGGGTAACATTTTCAATGGGTGGTCGAAACGAGCTTTGTATTATTGCTCCGCGGATCATCGAAGCTTTGCCGTCTACATAAGCTTTCAGGTTTTTATTTAAATATTATTTTTACTAATGTATTGGTGTTCCAAAACAATTACTATTTGCAAAATTGTACAATTACAATTCGCAAAATTGTACAATTACAATTCGCAAAATTGCACAATTACAAGTACGGTATAATTTCAATTTGTGAAATTGTAAATAACTTGGAAGTGCACTTTGCAAAATTATAAATACAGTTTAATTTCATTTTCATCCTTTATTTTCTACCGTTTGTCTAATTGTAATACGAAGTGGACTATTTATAGTATGTTATGTTTTTTTTCCCCAATTTTTTTTGTCACGGTTTACAACAGTATGTTTTGTTTTGTTTAGCCTTCTGATGTATTTACCGTGTATTTGTTATTTGCAAACAACAGTATGTTATGTTTTGTTTAGCCCTCCTGATGTATTTACTGTGTATTTGTTAACTGCAAATACACTTTAATTAAAATTTGCAAAATTATTTTTTGTGTCACTATTTACCGTATGTTATGTTTTTTTTGCCTTTTGATACCAAATACACTGTCATTTAAAATTTGTAAAATTGTAAATACACTTGTAATTACAATTTGCACAATTGCAAGTACCGTGTAATTCCAATTTTGCAAATTGCAAATACATTGTAATTGCAATTTGCAAACTTAGAATGCATCTATTTATTTTTCGAGATGTATTACAAAGACTAGCATATTTTTCTCGGTTTTTTTTATCGTGTAATTGCAAGTTGAAAAATTGCAAATACAATGTAATTGAAAACATTGTTTTTGCACTTATAGGTAGGTGAAGTTTATCTCAATTACACTCTGTATTTACAATTTTGTATCAATGATGAATTGAAATAGGAGAATTTTGTATAAGTTCTGATTTTTTTTTCTTTACTTTTAACTTTTGAAACAGGTAAAATGAGAGATTTTGTATCAATGATAGATTGAAAATGGTAAGGGGATTTTGTATAAGTTTTCTCTATTCTTATGATTTTTAAATCGATTTTGTAATTTTTTTGTTATTTTTAATTTGTGAAACCGGTAGAAAGGGGGAGAGAAGGGATAAAATCTTGGGATAGAGATTTAATTTTTGGAGAAAGAGGAGTGGAAGTTGTTTTTTTTTTTAATTATAAAATCTTATAAATGAGGGGAGAGATTGAGATTTGAGGGAGGGTAAACAAGAAATAAAAAAAATAGGAGAGAGAGAAATTAAACGGAACATATATCAAACTTTAAAAAAAAATTATACTAAAAATGGTCATTTGTCATCGCCCCAAACTAAACTATCTTGGAACAGATTCTAAATTTATCCTTAGTTAAAAACAATTCAACATCAAATGGAATTAAAAAACTTGAAAACAATACTAAAATAGAGATACTGAAAAATGACAACCAATAACTAAGTTTTTTTTTTTTTTACAACATATTGTGGTGGGAGATTGAACCTAAGACCTCATGGTCACTAGGCCATACATCACGACAATCATACATCATGACGTTGAACTATGCTCTTGTTGGCAAACTAAGTTTTTTAAAATAGAAAGTAGAAATATCTCTAAAATTGTAAAATATATATATATATAAAAGACGGAGAAAAATACAATGTAATTAAAAAAAATGGAGTGTACGGACAATATACTAACAAAATTCATCCTAAAAATATAGTGTAATTGAAAATCTACTAATAAAATTTAAAAAATACCGTGTACTTGAATAAACAGAATGGAAACATTTAAAATCTAAGGGGCTAAAACAAACATATATAATCTAAAATTGTGTACTTAAATAAACATAATCAAAACATTTAAAATCTGAGTTCATAAAACATATATAATCTAAAATATAAGTTTTTAAAACATATTTATCTTGGGGAACCAAATGTGATTTTTTTTTTTTTTTTGAATAGTCCAAATGTGATTAATAAGGAGAAAAGGAATGTGATTCAAACATATTTATCCATATGTATTTAGTGGGGAACCCTAAACGATATCACACTCAACTAAAAAATGCACGAACACGAAAAAGAATAAAAAGAAAGAGAATGTGATTATGCAATTGAGACCTGATTTTGAAGCTTCGTGCTTACAATAGCAACTGTTAGAGAGAGGAGTGAAGGGACTCAAAACCGAAGAAGACCAGATATAAAAAATGAACATAAAAAAATTCAAAAAATAAAAAATAAAAAAATTCGACAAAGAATAGAGACAAAGAGAAGTTGTCTAGATCTAGAGTTCTTACTCTTAACCCACTGAAACCCTACCATGTTGTCCTAAAAGAGAAGTTATCTAGATTTAGAGTTCTTACTCTTAACCCATTGAAACCCGACCATATTGTCCTAATTTTGAAACGAGTTGGGATGATTCTAACATGGTGGTTCAAATTGAGGAGGAGGTCATTTATTTCTTATCTGCTAATTATGATGGTGATGCTAGAATTGCTTTGAATGTATTAGAGATCTCTGCACTGTTACAGTCCGGTCCAATCCATAATTGAAGATACATAAATTAAATCAATACAAATTAAAATTTAGAGACTAAACCATTACTACATAAAGTTCGGGACCAAAAATATCTTTTAACATTATTTTTAATTTTATATTTCCTTCTACTATCCATCTTTCTCCTTTCCTTCCTCTCGCTTCCTTTTTCTCTTTCTCCTCAAGCAACAAATTTTTTTCTTTTTTCCTCAATAGCACTTTTGTCCGAAGTTCTCACCTTGCTTGCATCGGTTTCAACCAAAATCGATCGCATTGGTTTCAATCAAAATCGATCGATCGCGTTTGATAATCTCCGACCAAAGTAAACGGACTCGTCATTTTTAGCGTTGGTTTAATTTTCCCAAAAGCATCGTATCGATCGACCAATGTGCACCCCTACTTCTTATATGTTTTGTCTTAAATTAGAAATGGTTAAAATTTTGAAGTTTTCTCTCTAATTTACTCCCTTTAATATTTTTTATACTGAAAGATTATATAATTGTATAAAGTTAAAAAATATCAAAATTGAATTGTCATGATAGCAGGCACTCTCAACTTTCATGAAACGTTAGCTTGTTTTTTAAGTTTGTAACTCCACTTATCATATATAAATTGAAGAAAATATTATTTAGGGCATGTTTGATAATGTTTTTGTTTCTTGTTTCCTGTTTTCTGTTTGTTTTTTATTTTTTAAGAAACGGACGTATTTGATAACTATTCTCGTTTCTTATTTCTAAATTTTGATAAACGTTTCTAAAAAAAAGTCAAATTTTGAGAAACTATAAAAATGTGTATTTCTCCCAATTCTGTTTCTCTTTATATTAATCCGTTCCTAAAACAAAATAAAATGGTGTTAATTCATTGGCAAGAGAATTGCCCAAATAGGCTCTTCCCTTATCAATTCTTGGGTACAAAACTTGTATAATGTAGTTTTTTATTTTTTTTTTCTTTTCTTAATTATGCAGTATTTTTTATATGTTATTTTAATTTTAAATTTTGCTACTTTGTGTTTTTTTAGGATACATTACTAATATTAGTAATAAGTCTTTTATCTTATTTAAATACATTAAAATATTTATTAATTGCAAAAAAAAATGTTTATTTTTTGATTTTTATGTTTTTTTCCATAAATATCTATTGATATCGACCTTTTATCGATATTTTCATCAACATTTCCATTAAATTGAGACCTCGACTTTCCATAAAATTGAGGCATTGACATTTCCATCGACATTTTAAACTTTGCAAATGAGCCTTTCAAAATTTTTAAATTAGTTTAAATTTCACACTATTAAATATTAGGTTCACAAATAGTGATATTTTAGTTATATAACATATAAAATTATCTATAATATAATTGAAATGTCGATTCACCTCTCATGTCGATATTGAGTTCATTGACACATGAAAATGTCTACAAGTCAACGAAAATTTAAAACACTGTCCATAACAAACAATGACGAATTGACAATGATCGACTTCAAGATTTTAGAGCAAGGAAGACATCATCCTCGAGGTAGGGAATAAGTGTTTAACTATCAACATTTTTCTCACTATGAAATGTTATTAAACGTTGTTTTGACGTGTTAGAGGCTCGATTCCCTATTCTTAAACATATTGTATTATTCACAATTACATAAAATTGAATGATCGTTAAAATTACTTTTTTAATGACATTAGCTATGAATAAATCATTATTGAAGATATATAGAATTTGTCGAACAATTTACGAGAGAAAAAAAATGAAAAAAGAAACAAGAAATAATTATCAACCGAGATGTTTCTATTTCTGTTTTTTTTTTCAAGAAACAAGAAACAAAAAACGTTATCAAACATGTTTTTGTTTTTTGTTTCTTTTTTTTTTCAATAAACAGAAAACAAGAGTAGTTATTAAACATGTTCTGGTTCTCAAAAAACAAGAAATAAGAAACAGGGAACAAGAACGTTATCATCTTCAAATGGTTCTTTAATTTCTTGAACTCATCGTGCCTTGAAAATGATAGAGATTAAAGGCCCGTTGTAGCTCTCTTTTTTTCATTTTCTTTTCGGGCAACATATGGGGTGAGATTTGAGAGAATCGAAAATTTGTGACCTTTTAGTTATTAAGTTGTACATTATGTCAATTGAACTATGCTCATGTTGACAACTGGTTGTAGCTTCTTAACTCTCGAATAGGTGATTGAATTGGTATGCATGATTATAGAATCTTAGAATATCCGAGAGTCTGTCACAACATAATGGGAAAAAGAGAAAGTAAAACAATAATACGAAAGAAAAAAAAAATGAGAAAGTGAGGTTTTCTTCACGAGATGTGACCTTATTTATCAAAAGTCTCCTAACGTTACCTTCACCACCAATAAAATATGTACAATTTCAATATATATGTGAATTGCATTCTTTTCCTTCAATATAATTTAAATTATTTCTTCTTTTTTCCCCTCTTTTCTTTTACTTCAAAATTTTAAAAATGGAATCCTCCATAACAACAATAAAAAATAAATAAAAATGAGTATGGCCACGCATGCAACTAAATTGAAATTCCTCTATATTTCTTTATTCTAGTATATTTTTACTTTGACACAATTTATGATTGGTTAGCAAGGAAGACCCTTAATGTTTTTTACAAGTAGGGGAGAGGAATAAAAAAAGAAAATAGTTAATATTTAAAAATAAATAAATAGTTGTCAAATTATTTACTTTCTTTAATTTTTTTTAAAGGACAAATGTATTTAATTAATGCATAATAGGAGATTTGTATTAGACATCATGAGGTTTCATTCTAAAATCAGTTGGTGATAGGAGGAGTAACCCATGTGTGTTATATTATGAGTGAGATCCCTTTATCTTTCCGATGTGAGATTCTCAACAAATTGAACCCCGACCTCTTAGTCAAAAGTACAATTTTATGCCAATTGAGCTAGGTTCGGTTTGAAGAAAAAAAATGACGGTAATGATAAATTAAATTCCTGCACAGGTGCATGATCAATCAACTCTCCTTCTGGACTATCTAAGTGTGTTACCTGTTGCACCAAGTGGTTGTTTGATAAATTATTTTAAAAATCTACACTATACATAGTCGAATCTTCACCCTGAGCTATTTAAGTGATGCATAAAGTTATGCTCACTTTAATAATAGTTATCAAGTAATTTTATTCTTTATATACCAACAAGAACATAATTTAACGGACATGATGTATCGATTAGTGATTAAAAGATCCTAGATTCAATCCTTGTAAAAATATATATATTTTATATTATATCATTAGGTGACATTTGAAAGAATAAATTAGAAGCTTTAAATAATGAACTACAAATAAATGGTCAAGATTTTGTAAAGAAATGAAAAATGAAAAGTCAACGGGAGGCTATGGAGAAATGGTGGTTATTTTGGAATCACATCAAATTTTCAATGCCGTGTTCTCAAAACGAATACGAATACGAAAACGAAATGAATATTATATTTCCATATGGGATAATCAATGTAATAATAACCATTAACCAAACAAACCCAACCGCGTTGAAAATTCATTCTCTTCTTTAATTGAAAATGCTCCACAAATATATACATCTATTTGGGATAGAATTAAAGTTTCAAATCAAATAATACGACAACTTTTGAAAAGACAATTAGATTCATATAACTAGTGAGATATTACTAAATACACAAATTTCGTACCTAACACAAAAGAGAGATCCATGAGAATCACGAACCACCCAACCAATCTCTTTGGTTCCTCGATCAGCTCTCCTTGAAGCGTATATGTTCAACTTTTCATAACCCTAAAGGAAGAGGACTCCAACAACACTGACTCACTTGGCTCTCCCTCAGTGAGGAGATTTTGCACCGAACTTCTTTTTCAACTTTAATGCTGAAGGTTGTCAAGATTTTGGAGTAAAAGTTATCCTTGAAGGGTTGAATAGGGTTGAAGAGAATTGAACTTCATTTTCTTAATCTCCACTCTGAAATTATGGCGGAGTTAGATGCACTCGAGGTGGTCAAAATACTCACCAAGGATTTGGTTGTGAGCTCTTAGAGATCAAAAATTGAAGAGTTTGGGCTGAAGTTGAGAATTTCTTCTTTTTCACACTATTCTTGTAAGTGCAATGTTGTGGCACATCGTCTCGCCGTATTTTGTTCAGAGGCGCTCTTTCACATGGGAAGATGATAGTTTTGAGAGATTCTATTTTGTGGTGTTGGTTGACCTAATCAATTTAAATGAAGATGTTGTTAATTTATGTATTGGGATAGTTGAGTTTTTTTAAGTATCTTTTGATTAAAAATAAAAAAATAAAATACACAAATTAAAATAATACATATACATACCTCAAATCTATCATCAACCTGATTAAAAGCAAGATATTTTCACTTATCTACATCAATCATTCACTAAATTCAAAAGGGCAGTTTCTCAAATCACAACCACTACAAAAACTAAACCCATATAATAACTGTCTAAATAGTCTTACCTTTCAAATAGCTTTTGGAAAAAGAAAAAAAATTAAGGAGAAAGTTCCTACAAAGCTTCCACTACGCGTATAAACGCCGACCTTCCTTCCTTCACTATTTATACCAAAATCTTCACCTCCAAATTCCCACATCATTATTCATTTCACTTCCAATTCTCTCTTTAATTTCTGCAAATATTTGATATCCTCATGGCCGATAAACAACCTCACCTCAACGGCGCCTTCTACGGCCCCGCCGTCCCTCCTCCCGCAAAGACCTACCACCGCCCTGGCCACGGCCGCGGCTGCGCATGCTGCCTCCTCACCACCATTCTCAAGCTCATCATTGCCATAGTTGTCGTGGTTGGTCTAGCCGTGTTGATCTTATGGCTCGTATTCCGTCCCAATAAGCTAACGTTCGATGTCACCAGCGCCGAACTGACTCGATTCGATCGCATCGACAACCAGCTTCATTACAACCTCGCTTTAAACCTCACTATAAGAAACCCCAACAAGCGAATCGGAGTATACTACGACACAATCGAAGCCTCCCCATTTTACAAAGACCAGAGACTTAATACCAACTGGCTGTTGGAAAATAAACTTTTGGGAGATTGGAGGCTAAATTTGAAAGATAGTTGGAGGAAGAAGCTACTTATATTATTGATCACTTGGCTTGAAAACTTGATACAAACTTTCAATCTTCACTCCTATTTATACTAGTGGCAACTTCTAAACTTATGGCTAAGAATTTGCCACACATCACTTTCTAGAATATTCTTTACAAATACATTTTTCCTAATACATTCTAGAAAATTCTACATCTTATCCAATGATATCTTCTAAAAGATATTTCTCTCATATTCTAGAGAATTCTTCTCAATTCTCTAAAACTTCTTATAAACTAGATTTCTCTAGAATATTCTAGGTTCTTAAAGTGTTTCTAGAAATTGGGCTTTTATTTATACTAGGCCCAAATACTAATTACCCAAAATCAAGTTTATATTTCAACACCCCCTCTTAAACTTGATTTTGTTACTCCAAGCAAACTTCTCAACCTTGTGAAGTCTTCTTTTTTAAGTGGCTTGGTGAAGATATCCGCTATTTGATCATGAGTCTTCACGTACTCCAAATGCACATCCTTTCTCGTGATGCACTCTCTAATATAGTGGAAACGCGTATCAATGTGCTTACTCCGGTTATGAAAGACTGGGTTCTTAGCCAAAGCAATTGCTGACTTGTTGTCCACGAAGATCTTGGTCGGCTCCTCTTGTGACAAACCCAACTCCTTTAGTAGATTTATTAGCCAAATTGCGTGGCAAACACATGAGGTGGCAGCTACATATTCGGCTTCACATGTAGAAAGAGTAACAATCGGTTGTTTCTTTGACATCCATGTGAAAGCAGTGTTCCCCATGTAGAACACAAAGCCAGTCGTGCTCTTGCGGTCATCCATATCTCCGCCCCAATCACTATCACTGTATCCCACGAGCTTATAATCATTAGAAACGGAATAGTTCAAACCATAATTTATCGTACCTTTGATGTATCGAAGAATTCTCTTTGCTGCCTTCAAATGTGTGGTTGTCGGTTTCTCCATGAAGCGACTGACAACTCCAACTGCATAGAGAATATCGGGCCTTGTGCATGTCAAATACCGCAAACTTCCAACCAAACTCTTAAAGAGTGTTGGATCCACTCTTTCTCCTTCCTCGTGATTTGATAATTTGATTCCACATTCCATGGGTGTGTTCACCGGATTGGAATCATCCATCTTGAACTTCTTAATCACCTCCTTAGCATAACCTTCTTGGGTGATTAAGATGCCTTTATCTTCTTGCTTTACTTCAATGCCGAGGTAGTAAGACATGAGCCCAATGTCGGTCATCTCAAACTCATTCGTCATCTCTTCCTTAAACTTGTTGAACATACTTGGATTGCTACCTGTAAAGATCAGATCATCTACATACAAGCACACAATCAAGACATCATTATTTTGGACTTTGATGTAAAGTGCGTGCTCATACGGACACTTGATGAAGTTTCTCTCGTGCAGATACTTGTCTATTCGAGCATTCCAAGCTCTTGGAGCTTGCTTCAACCCATAGAGTGCCTTCTTCAGCTTCAAAACCTTGTTTTCTTTTCCCTCAACTTCATAACCTTGAGGTTGTTCAATGTAGACTTCTTCCTCAAGGAGTCCATTAAGGAAAGCAGATTTCACATCCATTTGATGGATTCTCCAATTGTTTTGAGCTGCCAAAGAAATTATTAATCTAACAGTTTCTAGTCGAGCAACGGGAGCAAATACCTCATCATAGTCGATGCCGGCTCTTTGACTATAACCTTTCGCCACTAATCTTGCTTTGTATCTTTCGACTTCTCCTCTAGCATTCTTTTTAGCTTTGTAAACCCATTTCACACCAATTGCCTTGTGCCCTCTTGGAAGTGAGACTAACTCCCATGTGTCGTTCTTCTTGATCGCCTTGATCTCTTCATCCATAGCGCTTTTCCAATTTTTGTTTTCCATCGCTTCTTGGAAGTTCATGGGCTCACAATCGGCAAAAAGACAGAATAAAGTAAGATTATCTTGATTTACACTAACCTCGTAAAGTTCTTGTAAACTTCTGAAGCGTGGAACTCTTTCACTTGAGCTTTCGTCTTCTCGAGAGCTTGTAGTTGGTGAAGTTGGTGGGGTTGAAGACTCCTCTCTTGTTTGCTCTATGTCCTCTTCTTCGAAGTATGGAATGAAGTTGTAGTCTTCATCATGTTGTTCCCAATCCCATTCTCCTTCTTCATCGAATATTACATTTCGACTAATGATTGTCTTTCGCGTATCAGGATTGTAGAGCTTGTAGCCTTTGGTATTGGAGTCATAGCCGATGAAAATGTACTTCTCACTTTTATCATCCAACTTACTTCTCTTTTCATCTGGTATATGCGCATGAGCAACGCTTCCAAAGACTCTGAGATGGGAAATCCCAGGCTTCCTTCCACTCCATGCTTCTTGTGGCGTTTTTCCATGTACGCTTCTTGTTGGAGATCGGTTGGATAGGTAGACTGCACATGCCACTGCTTCTGCCCAAAACTCCTTTGGTAGCTTCTTGCTTTTAAGCATGCTTCTTGCCATATCCAAAATTGTCCTATTCTTCCTTTCTGCCACTCCATTTTGTTGAGGAGATCTCGACACTGTTAAGGGTCGTCGAATTCCATGGTCTTCACAATACTTTTGGAATTCATTTGATGTGAACTCTCCTCCACGATCAGATCTCATGGCCTTGATTTCCAAACCACTTTCTTTCTCAACAAGGGCTTTGAACTTCTTGAAATTCTCGAACACCTCTGATTTATGCTTCAAGAAGTATACCCATGTTTTTCTTGAAAAATCATCAATGAAGAGAAGGAAATAGTTACTCTTACCAAGTGAGTTTGGCTTGATCGGACCGCACACATCTGTGTGTATGAGTTCCAGCGGCTTTTGAGCTCTTGAATTCGACTCCTTTGGGAAGCTTTTCTTGAATTGCTTTCCAAGGAGACATCCTTCACACACTTGATCGGGGTGGCTTATGGAAGGTAATCCTCTCACCATGTTCTTCTTGGAGAGTGACTCTAATCCCCCAAAATTGAGATGCCCAAATCGAAGATGCCAAAGCCAAGATGCATCTTTGTAACACATCTTGAGACATTTCGCTACATCGTTTTGAATGTTGAGTACAAACATTCTATTCTTTGTCATTGGCACCTTGGCAATCAAGTTACTTGCATTGTCTCTTATAGTAAGGTTATTGTCTTTCAATCGAATGTCATAACCTTTCTCTAAGAGTTGGCCCAAACTCAAGATATTACTCTTCATATTCGGCACGTAATAAACATTTGAAATAATTTGATGCTCACCATTCTTCAATCGGATAAGAATGTTACCTCTTCCTTTTACTTCTACCTTGGATTCATCTCCAAATGCTACATTGCCGCTCACCGATTCATTGAGTTCCACGAACATGTTCCTTTTTCCACACATATGGTTGCTTGCCCCGGTGTCTAGGTACCATCTATTATCTTTGTTCCATTCGTTATCCGTGCAAGCCATCAATAAGGTGCCACATTCTTGACTTTTTTCTTCAATGTAGTTTGCCTTCTCTTCAACTTTATCGTTGCTAGGAGCTCTACATTCGGATGCGTAATGACCAAACCTTTGACAATTGTAACATTTAATATTTGACTTATCGTACCTTGATCTTGAGTTTCCTTGCCCACGACCTCTTGTTGAGTTTCCTCCTCTTTGGAAGTTGCTGTTGTCTTCAGAGGGCCTCCAACCTCGTCCTTGTCCTTGTCCTCGACCTCTTCCTCGTCCTCGAGGTCCACCATGACCTCGTCCTCGTTGACTTCTTTCATTGTGACTAACTCCTCCAGTATTTGAATCAACTCGTAGCTTGAGTAATTGATCCACGATTCCTTCCTTCTTCTTTTTCTTTTCTTCATATGCTTGTAACGAACCCAGTAGTTGCTCAATAGTCATAGCCTCCAAGTCTTTTGTTTCTTCGATTATGGCGACAATATGTTCAAACTTTTGATCTAATGATCTTAGTATTTTCTCCATAATTTTTACATCATCTAGCTTTTCACCATTTCTCTTAAGTTGATTGGTGACCGTCAATACTCTAGAGAAGTAATCAGAGACGACTTCCCCCTCTTTCATATTCAAACTTTCAAACTCAGCTCTTAAAGTTTGAAGACGTACCTTCTTGACGGGATCCGCTCCCTTGTACGATGTTTGAAGTTTCTCCCATGCTTCCTTCGCCGTCTTTGCTTCTGAAATTTTCTCAAAAGCATCATCATCTAATCCTTGATAGATTAGATAGAGAGCCTTCTTGTCTCTCTTTCTTGAGTCTCTCAAACTATCTCTTTGTGTTTGAGAAATACTACCATCATTCTCCGGCTCGGTGTATCCTTTCTCTACTATCTCCCACACGTCTTGTGAGCCAAGGAGAGCCTTCATCTTGATGCTCCAATTATCATAGTTACTCTTGTTGAGCGTTGGAACTTGGAATGGGATCATGCCATTACTTGCCATCTCCTCTTAGAAAGGATCTTCAAGCTCTGATACCACTTTGTTGGAAAATAAACTTTTGGGAGATTGGAGGCTAAATTTTGAAAGATAGTTGGAGGAAGAAGCTACTTATATTATTGATCACTTGGCTTGAAAACTTGATACAAACTTTCAATCTTCACTCCTATTTATACTAGTGGCAACTTCTAAACTTATGGCTAAGAATTTGCCACACATCACTTTCTAGAATATTCTTTACAAATACATTTTTCCTAATACATTCTAGAAAATTCTACATCTTATCCAATGATATCTTCTAAAAGATATTTCTCTCATATTCTAGAGAATTCTTCTCAATTCTCTAAAACTTCTTATAAACTAGATTTCTCTAGAATATTCTAGGTTCTTAAAGTGTTTCTAGAAATTGGGCTTTTATTTATACTAGGCCCAAATACTAATTACCCAAAATCAAGTTTATATTTCAACACTGGCTGCCGGCGTTCTACCAAGGCCACAAAACCACCACCGTCCTCAGCTCTCAATTCGACAGCCAGCAGTTGGTCTTCCTCGGCGGCGAGGAGCTTGTAGAGTTCAACGCCGAGAAACTCGCCGGCGTGTTCGACATCGAAGTGAAGTTCCGTCCTCGGTTGAGGTTGAAGTTGGGCGCCATTAGGGTTGGAAAGTTGAAGCCCAAGATCAACTGTGAACTGAAGGTTCCATTGAAAACCAATGCCACTTCTTTTACTTTCTTTCAGACCACCCGGTGCGACTTCGATTTCTGATTGGCCTCCTCCGGTTTTGACTTAGTCAACTCTTTGCAGATTTTTTTTGACTCAGTCAAGTCTATACGTATTTTGATTTTTTCTTTTCCTTTCGATGTTGTATTTTGATTATTTATTTATTGTTGTTTATTTTATTTGGTATTGAATAAACATTGTAGTTTTGTATATTCTTTTAATGGATTTGGGTATTCATTCTTTTAATATCTTTTGGTACTAATAAATGTCAGTTTCATTTAATATTATTAATCAAATACCGAGAAAAATCAATTTTTTTTTTTTTTTTTTTTTTTGCAACAATGGAGTGAAAGAATTCAAACTACAAACCTCTTGAAATACATATATCAGTTCAACTAGGTTTTTTGGTTAAAGACTTTTATAACTCTTTAAGTCTTATGTACGAAAGTTTCACCTCCTATTCTATATATTTAAGGAACAAATGAAAATGAAAAAATATATTATTACGATTAAATTGAAAAAAAAAAGAGTTATGCTATGTTTTTTGAACCAAAATTTTAAATATATATATATTTTTTTGGCTAAAAATATCTTAAGCAACCTAAAATAATATGAATCTTGGTAACTTGGTATATCTTAAGCGCAATCTGAAATATATATATATATATATATATTTGAGAGTAAGATGAATGTTTGTGACAGAGATTTTTTTTCAGAAAAAATTGATAAGCTAATTGTTTGTTTAAAGGATGTTGAAGAAATAGGTTTTCATTTGTAATGCATATGATGTCAAAAAGATTTAGTAAAGAAGCATGAACAAGTAAAGTCCGAATAATATTGTCAATGGTACAAATTTTTCTTTCTACTTTTCTATTTTGTGATGAAGTATGAGGACAAGAGAGACGAAAAGACAACTCTTGAGTTTTACAAAAACCCCCAAAATGGACTCATTATCAAATTCTCTACCATTATCACTTCGAATGTTTTTAATTACTCTTTCAAATTGGGTGCAAATGAAAACTCTAAAAGTAAAAATAAAAAAAAAAAAAAAAAAAAAAAAAAAAGTGAAGAAAAAAAAGACTCGAGATTTTTTAGATAAGAGAAAATTCCACACAAAAAATAAGAGTAATCATATAGCAAGAGGATATAATATTTGTGGCTTGGAAAACTCAAAATATGAGATGTCCCAAGATTAATATGTATAATATCCAAAGACATAAAAGTTCAAGAAGAATATGGAACAAAAGACAATTTAACATACTTTCCAAGTGGGCAAGAATGACAAATATGTCGATTCTGCCCTAGGGCAGATTTTCTTAAAAAATTATCAAACAACCACTTGGTGCAACGGGTGAGTGAGCGCATCACCTAGATAGCCCAGAGGGGGTTGATTGATTCTGCACCGTGCAAACGGGGCATGTATGATTTAAAATATTTAACTGCATTATATACCGCCCATAGAGGCAAAATTTTTCGCCAAATCGAGCATAGCTCAATTGGCATAGGGTTGAGCCGGTGACCAAAAGGTCATGGGTTCAATCCCCGCATTAATTAAACTACCCCGTTGCAAAAAAAAGAATGACAAATATGAGTACATTCAATAAATTTATTTAGCCTAAGAGAATAAAAATCAGGTGCTCCCAAATGACCAAAATGCTCATGTCATAGGGACGGTGCTAAAACAACAAAATTTGAAGGCAAGATGACTGAAATTGTGGTGGTGGTGATGATGAGATAAAGTTCGCCCTAACTATTACATCTCATTAGAAGTATCCTCGTCTGAAAGTCTTTCATAGAAAATCCGAAATAATCAAATTCAACGGAAACTGAGTTATAAGTTGTAAATTTTCTAACTGAAACTAAATTTTTAATGAGTTGAGGAGCATGAATAACATTTTTTTTAAAGATAATGGTGGAGTTAGGGCAGACAAACGTGTACGACCATAACCATGAATTGAATTGTTTGAATGATCATTTCAGACAATTATACCACGAGTTTTGCTCAAATTAAAATAAGATTAATGATTACCTTGCGTAGATGTCATATGAAAGGTAGCGCTAGTATCCATGCAACTAGTTTGCATCTAGATGATTAATCCAAAGAATGTGCATAACAGTCTTATTGTCGGTTGGGGTGGATTGGTCGGTGGCATAATATGCTTGCTATGCACGTGAGCCTAAGACCCCATTTTCCCGTTATGAATTGTTGAGTCGAGTCCAAAAAGATATTAAGTAAGGGAAATGAGGATAAACCACCCAATGGTGGAAAGACCACAACCACTATGTTGGTGCCCACGTCTTCCCGTCGTTAGGGGTGTACAAAAAACCCGCAACCCGCCAAACTCAACCAAATCCAACCCAACTTTTCGGGTTGGGTTGGTTTTTTTTTAATACAGGTTGAGTTGGGTTGCAAATTTTAAAAACCGAATTTTCGGTTCGGTTCGCGGGTTGAACCAATTTTGGCTCGGTTCAACCCAAACCGAACCGAATTATATTAAAAAAATAAAAATAAATTATAAAGAAAATTAGGCCAGTTTCACTTCATTTCCAAAAAATCATTTTAGCTTCAGTCGCCTCCCTCCTTCCCTCCTCTCTCTCCTCAACTTCCTCTCCCTCTCATTGTCTCCGTCTCTTCAGCTTCCTCTCCCTCTCATTGTCTTCGTCTCCTCAGCTTTCTCTCTGTCGCCCTCCGCCTCGCAGTTGCCGCTCACCGTCTCCGTCGCCTTCCGCCAAGCAGTCGCTTTAGATCTCCACCTCTCCGCCTCCACCTCGCCGAACGCCACCGTCTTTCTCCGCCTCTGCCTCGTCGAACGCCACCGTCTCTCTTCGCCTCTGCCTCGCCGATCGACACCGTCTCTCTCCACCTCCGCCTCCGCCTCGTCGCTCTCTCTGCCTCTCATCTCAAAGATTGTGGTCTTTCCCAACGAAACTTGAAAAATCCATGGTTGAGAGACAAACTATTGATATCCAACAAAAGTGTTTACTTTGTACCAAATATAAGGATATCACTGCCTATTTGTGATCTATTCTTAAAAATCAGATTTCTGCTTTTATTTTTAAAGATCAGAAAGTAGTTTGGAAGAAGAATCTATATGTCTCTTAGCTGATTTTATCTTTTGAATTTGGGTTGCAAGTACTGAATATCTTGCTAAGATTTGCTTGGAGGCACTCAAGAATAAATTTTAGAGAACCTTCATTTATACACACAAACATATTTTCTTGTTTTTTCTTCAATCTCACCAATTTCTTCTCATCTTTTGTTTCTCTCTAATTTAGAATCATGTTTTGTTTTATTCTCTAAAAAGAGAGTTTTAGAATTGTTTAACCTTATCCATCTTTTTTTTCAATTTATTATCTATTGTTTTCAAAGTTTCAATTTAAGATATCTTTTAATATCTTTCAATTTAATCACTCATATTTTCATTTCATGATTGCTAAATTTGATTAATGACAAATTTGACCATAAGATTTTGAATAATTAAAAAGAAATAAAAAAAATAAATAATAACTCAGCAACCCAACCCGACCTAAAAATTGAAGGGTTGGGTTGACAATCTACCAACCCGAAATTTTCGGGTTGGGTTGGAAAACCCTCAAACTCAACCCAACCCATGTACACCCCTACCCGCCGCTCGTACACGAGCGCTACTATCGCGGTGTACTTTTTTTATTTGGAAAATTGTAATTGATAGTCAACAACATTAGGATATTTGCAAATCTAGCCATCATTTTTAGATTTGCAAACATAGCACAATAAATATATATATATATTTTTTTTTTGCAACGGTATTTTAATTAAAATGACGATTGAACCCATGACCTCTTATCTTCATTGGTGTATTAGCCGTATATCAATTATATACTAATTTTTTTTTTTGAGTACATTGGGGGTGGGGGGATTCGAACCACAGACCTCTTGGTCATCAACACATATATGTGCCAGCTGAGCTATGCTCGCTTTGGCCAATTATATACTAATGATATACCTTGATGTTTTATATAATAGAGGAATTACAATGGGTGACAAAAAAAAAAAAAAATAGAGTATTTGCAAATCTAGCTGGTTTTTGAGATTTGTAAATATAACAAAGATTTCAAATTCCATTTCTTTGCAAATTGGATTTAGGGTTAAAATTGCGGGGTAACCAGAAAAATGTCTAAAATGAGAGATGTCCACTTGAAAAATGTCTAACCCATTTTCATTCTGGAATAATGTCGCTAAATTTAGTAATTCAATATACACAAAAATGGACACAACTATCCTTCTTATATTTTCTACAATTTAAAAATTAAAATAAAATGGTGCCGTAAAAAAAATTGTTGGGAGGAGAAGTTAACAGAGACGTTAAAATGGAAAAAAACAAAAAAAAAAATTGACAACTAACCCATGAAAATTACATGGTTATACTTAACATACGAAAATGAATTCAACGTCCCTGTATCCTGAGAAAATGTTATTGCTAAAAATGGTTCGGCCACATTCAGGTGTATACAAGGCGATATAAAAATTTGTATCCTGAGGAAATGTTATTGCTACAAATGGTTCGACCACATTCAGGTGTATACAAGGTGATATAAAAATTACGCCCTTCTTCGGTGAGTTGGTCTCTTCCTCCATTAAAGTGTTCACTAGATTGACCGATCCAAGTCGTATGTGCTCTCATAATCCATTGAAGTGTATACAATGCAATAATAACCCTCATAACTTTTGAATTAGACAAATCGTAACAAATCGGAAATGCACAATTAAAAAACTCAATAAATCAAAAAAAAAAAAATGAAAATATCGTGTTAGTAGTCGGAGAAAGCTCTGATTGGCAGCTTCACAACGATTAAAAATGTTTGGAGAAGCTATTGTGTGACGAAGCGACAATGAAAAATAGAAAAAAAACAACCCGTAGAAGGTGAGGTTAAAGATGAATCCTAAACTAAACTAACGTAAAAAAAAATCTGAATCAATCAATTAAATTGGTCATTGTATTTAATAATTTCATTATACGGAATAATGAATATTAATAATATTATTATTTTATTTAATTATTTAAATTTTAAAATATCTACTTTTCTAATACTACCCTATTTAATTAATTCAATATTTTTAAATTTAATATTTTTCATCAAAGTTGATATCATATTTTCTAAAGTACTTTAAACCTTGAAATTAGGTAATCTTCTAATACTTATTTTTGGAGTTATTTAATGTATATAATTCTTTAATCTAAACTTTGTTATTTATATTTATATTTCAAGGTTATTTACCAAATTGAAATTTATGATACACGATACAATAAATTTTAATTTTGATACACGTTTCGGTTTACCTATTTTGTTAGGTATATAAATCTAGGGTTTGTAGGGTGGGCAAAGAGAGTTTGTTGTTGCCTATTTTTAGGAACTAAATCATCGGGCTTACACAAGTTGTAGTAACACGCTGGGTGTGTCCATGGTTATACCCTACCGAAGATTTGTAGGGTGACCTCAACCTTAGGAATACGTGGAGGTATACAGTGCCCACAACCACATAACAAAATAAATAATGCAACTAATAGTCGGGGTTAACCAATTTTTTTGAAACTCCGATACAACTTTGTACTAGAAGCAGAAGGTTTATTGAAGATTCAGAGGAAAAATTTGGAAAATTGTGAGACAATGCATAATGTAGGGGCTGGTGTTGGTTTACCATCCGAAGTTGGCTGATCGACCCTCGTTTGTAGACTGGGCAAATGATTGATTTTTGCCTATTTTTAGGAAGTATTACATCGGGATTACACGGGTTGGGGAAAGTCCTTGGGGGTGTGTCCGTATATATACCGAGGGGTGTGTGTGCGCGACCCCACTTGAAGGAATCCTACAACGGTAAAAACAAAAATAAAGAAGGTGCTTCGAAAATCACCCCTATCATCCCAACAAAATCTGATATTAAATTATTTAATTTCAAAATTAATTAATAGTGATTTTGAAAATAGAGAAAACTAGTATAATAAGAAAAAAATAAAATAAACCTCTCTCCTAAATTATTATTATTTTTTTTTTTACCCCTAAAATTACTACATTTTCATTACCCTAATTAAAACTAGAGATTCTTGTTATTATTCCTAAAATTGATTAAAAAGTGAGTCTAAATGGGCCAAAAGTCTGAAGAAGAAGAAAGAAGGGAGTCCATTGGGCCAAAGTGTTTCATAACGAAGCCCAGCGATCGGGAGGCGGGAGCGGGATGATATAAGACCTAGCCGCCTTGCGTCTTTCTGGCTATAAGTACTGAAGCTCGTGACCATCACAGTTCATCAATCTATCTCCAAGTAAGCCTCCGCCGTCGCCGCGCCTTCTTATTTCTCTCAATTTTTCCGATCAGTTGTTTGTTTTCAGATGCAAGAGACGATTTGATTCCGATAGGTTTTTCTTTTCTTTTCTGTAAAACAAAACGATTTTGAATTGAATGATTTTGAAGAATGTGGAGGTTTTTGTTTGTTTGTCTCTGTGATGATGAAAAACGATGACGAGTCCGATCTCTAATCCATTCACCCGTGACGACAAAACGAGGCATTTGTCTGAGAGAGATCAAAAGCCTCTTTTATTTTTTCTTTTATTTTTGTTCTGATTAATTCTTTCTATTCTTTTTGCTTTCTGAATCTATGGAAACATTGAATCGTTTGAGCCTGGCTAAAATCACTTTTGATTATATTTAAAAATCATTCTAGTTTTGAATATGATCCTAACCTTTCAAACTGCTTCCAATTATAGGTTTACCTCTAAGTTTTGGTTGATACTCTTTTGTTTGCATATCTTCAAAATAAGCATGAATCTAATTCCAAAGTATTGGTCACTTTTTTGTTGTTTTGTAGTCTTTCTTTTTGAAGTTTTTTTTTAGTACAATGCTGGAATTGTATTTACGACTTCAATTCTTGTCAATTACGGGTTGGGTTTTGTTCATTTCGACTCAAGGTTTGAGGATGTTTATCAAAGTGTCCAATGAAGTTTGGTTTATTATTGTTTGAGTTGGAGGCTTATGATTCCAATAACTTCTTGCAATATACACACTATTTGAAGTAAAAGTCCATTGAAGCATCTAGGGAACAAGGTATATTCAGTGGTAGATCTAGAACTTCAAGTCATGGAGGCTAAAATAAAATTAACTACAAAAAAAGTGGAGTTAGGGCTTGAACCAGGGTGGCCGAGTTAGGGCTTGACATGCATCAAGTCACAGGGCTAAAATAAAATTAACCACAAAAAAAAGTGGAGCTCGAGTTATTATCAAGAATGGCATCTAAGCCAAAAAAATTATCAAAATTAGCTCTGTTTTTTTGCCCTTTTAGTGCTTCTCGGTGCATTCTGGCTAGGATCAGATTTTTTTTTTTTTTTTTTTTTAATAAAAATAATTGACCAGGATTGCAATAATCATCCCAGGATTGACCTGGATTTCATTTTTTTTTTTTTATAATTTTAAATCGATAAATTTATTGAGAAATATTTCTTAAAATAATGTAAAAAATATTTGCTATTTATCGAACCACCAGTAATGTTTTTTATTATAAAATATTTTTGTCTTAAAATAAGGTTAAAAATAGAAATCTCGGTGCAAATCTTGCTTGGCCAGATCTTAAAAAAGTGGCACTGGACTGGTAGCCATGGGTGCTAAAATAAAATTAACCACAAAAAAGTGGCACTGGGCTTGAACTATGGTAGCCAAGGGCTAGACATCATCCCCATTTTTTTATTTTTAATTTTTATAAAGTCATGGGGGCTAAAATAAAATTAACCACAAAAAAAGTGGCTCTGAGGCTTGAATCAGGGTGGCCAAGGGCTAGACATGCATGCTATTATTAAACTAGGAGTTGGGGCTTGAACCAGGGTGACCAAAGGCTAGACATGCATCCATTCATGGGGCTAAGGGCTATACATGCATCAAGTCATGGGGCTAAAATAAAATTAACCACAATAAAAAAATGGAGCTCGAGACATGCATTTATCATTAAATGCATCAAGACATGCATTTAGGAGTTGGGACTTGAACTAGGGTGACCAAAAACTAGACATGCATTTACCAAACAAAGACATTATTTTGAAAAAAAATTCACCAATTATATACAAATTAATTACGTCGTAAAAAGTTCATAATTGAGGGATCCCCTTAGCCTGAGGGGTAAATCGGTGTCAGTATTCTCTTATAAAAAATAATAGAAATATATGAAAAGCATAAGATTTTATTTAGAACATATGTATAGGAAATCCGAAAGAATATGCTAGATAATAATAATGGAATTATGATTAAATAGAATCTTCAAATTTCACAAGTATATTTTACCATTAATAAATGTGAAAATTTATAATAGAATCCCCTTTCCCTTTGTAGATTGCCACAAATTTAAATTTATAGATATATTGATTAATATTTCACAGATATCATGAAAAAAAAAATCAGGACAACCTACTTAACTGTTGAAACAGGCTGAATGAAATTTAACAAGACCAAACTGTTGCCTCCCTAGAGTTTTTGTATGTCGGATACGACAACAAATCAATTGTTTTTCTATTTATGTTTGTTTAGAAGAAGAGAATATATATACTAACCTATTCTTAGACTTAATTTCTACCTTAAATATGAAGCAGCCTTTCAAGAAAGGAAATTTCAAAAGCAATCCTATTATTTTAATAGAAAAATTGTACAAATCCCCCATAAATTATATGGTTTGTTTTAATCACACCTTTAAACTTTTAATTCATCAATCACTTTTGTAGTTTGTTAAGTATGACAACCCTTTCAGTGTTAAATAACCGTTTCATTTGGTTTTACAACTTCACTCGTGTGACTCATGACTCACTTAACGTGGTGACTCCTAAAAAGAATATTCGATATTGTTTACTTTACGGCTTTTAAAAAAAAAATAGCGTTGAATGAGAAAAAATCTAATCTATATATATGTTTTTTTTTCAATATGTCTTTTTAGATTCACTTGTAGGATATATAAGTGAAGCCATGAAACTCAATTAAACCGTAGTTTAATTAAGATGTTGATTACAACAATTAACAAAATTAGTAATTCTTCTTATTAAAAATTTAAGATGCGATGGTAACACACTTCCTACTTAATGGTAGTTTATGCAATTTTTTCCTAAGCCATGTAGCATTTATTTATTTAAAGAAAGATACAAAATGTTTTGGGAAGTTTCAATGAACCCAGCTGGTATGGATTGAATATTTTCTTAATAGCCAATTGGGATTTTTTTCTTTTTTCAACTCGATAAATTAAATAATAATAATAATAATATTTCAACTTGGGTTTTAGATAGAGGCAGCATTCAGTATTGATGTGAAGTTTTACGTTTTTTTAACCAAGACGAACATTTCTCGCGTCTACCGGTGGCTGCTGTTGACTTCTCAATAGTTTTCTATTTTTTCATTTTTTTAATGGACAACTTTCGGCATAGTATGTTTTTAAACTTAATTTTACAAATAAAAAATCAAATAATTATTAAACGATCCTAAATTTGTTAGGGACATCTAAAATCTATTATCCTCATTGTAATGATATTGTCCACTCTCGGAGTAAGTACTCATACTTTGCTTTTGGTTCCACACCAAAAGATCTTATTACAATGAAAATGTTGTCTCTTACTTATATATCCATGATCTTCCCTTTTCTTAATCAATGTGAGACTTTGTTTGCACTCGTAACAATCCTCCCCTCAAACGAAGGACCACAAAGCCTCCCCTCAAATAGTCATCTATCCGTGTTTAAACTCGAGCATCATCACCTTTAACCAGACCACTCTTCATATTAGAGCATACCCCTGTCGGATAAGCTCGACCACAGGATCAACCATGACTATGCCATAGAGGCACACCGACATGGGTAGTAAGGGGCATGACTCTGATACCACTTGTTAGGGACAACTAACATCCATTGTTTCTCCAACCCTCATGGTTTTGCTTTTGGTTCCACCCAAAATGTCTCATTACAATGGAGATGTTGTCCCGAAAGACCACAAAGTCTCCCCTCAAATAGTCCTCTATTCGTGTTTAAACTCGAGCATTATCACCTTTAACCAGACCACTCTTCATTAGAGCATACCCCTATCGGATAAGCTCGACCACAGGATCAACCATGACTATGTCATCGAGGCACACTGACACGGCTAAGAAGAGGCATGACTCTGATACCACTTGTTAGGGACAACTAACATCCACGTATCTCCACATTGTAATGATATTTTGTCCACTTTTAGAAATAAGCCCTCATGATTTCGCTTTTGGTTCCACTCCAAAAGACTTTATTACAATGAAAATGTTGTCCAGGATTATACACCTATGATTTTCTTCTTTTTTAACTAATGTGAGACTTTGTTTGCACTCAATTAATAACAAGATTTAAATTTTAAGGTTGAGAGTGTAAATTTTGCAACTAAAAATTTGGGAGTGCAAATGTAGCAATCATTATACTTTAGAAGTGATTTGTGTTATTTTCAAAAGGATAAAAAGACCCAAATATACTTGTAATGTAAAAAGAATAATATAGCTAATTTTAACTAAAGTAGTATTTTTCTCCAGGGTTATAGGTTCAAATTTCCTCGATTTTTGTAGTTGAATATATTAATATTTCAAAAAAAAAAAAAAAAAAAAATACATAGTAATTTACATTGATCACCTTTGGATGCATTCTAAAAATCATCTGCTAATTAATTAGTAACTTTTACTTGCTCATTGAAAATATTTTTCTTTTGAAATATTAATGATTTTTTTTTTCTAAATTAAACCTAGCTCAATTGAAATAAAGATGTCCTCCAGACATAAGAGATAAGAAATTGTATTTGTTTAAAAGTTGATATTCTCTGCATAGGTTTCAGAATGGAGAAAAAATCATTTTTTCTTTTTGGTACTCATTGCAATTTTAAAAGAATATTAGCTTACTAACACCAATAATAATTATAAAAGAAGATAACAAAAAAGATTTAAAAAATATATACTATCTAGTTTTATTGAAATTAAATACTATCTCATTGATATCTTTTTGAAACTTGTTATCAATGCTTCAATTTGAGGAGACTTTTGATATTATATGACAGATAAAAAAAAGAAAAAAAGAAAAAATCCAACTTAAAAATATTTATAATTATAACATAATTTTATAGTCATAGAAGTCTGTCATCCATAATCTATAAAAATGGTCTATCAATAATAGTTATCATCCATAATCTATAAAAATGGTCTATTAATAATAGTTGTTTATCGATGACAGAGATTTTGTATATTAATAATGTACTTTAAATAAATTATTACAGAAATAGTATAGCTTTCAAAGTATTTACAAAACTAGGGTACTTAAATCGTGTACCATGAACCCGATATAGAGAAATCGTGTCTATGGTACACAATTTAAAGGTAACTCGTGTACCATGGACACGAGTTATGATCACCTCACTTGCTCCATAGATGCCATGTTGATCTGCCACGTTACATGTAACTCGTGTCCATGGTACACGACTTAAGTTGACACGTCATGTAAATTGTGTCCATGGTACACGAGTTACTCCCTAAGTCGTGCACCATGAACATGATTTAGGAAAATCGTGTTCATGCATGATACACGATTTAGGTACCCTAGTTTTGTAAATACTTTGAAAACTACCCTATATTTCTATAATAAGTTATTTAAAGTATATTATTAATATAAAAAATCCATGATAGAGTATAAAACTAGTATCGATAATAAAGGTATTATCACTAATATACTATAAAGAAATACAGTCCATCCGTGATAAACTCGAAAATTTAAAAAGTTGTCATATTCCGATTTTGTAACTATTATAATTATTAAAAATATTATTAAATAATTTTTAACATTTTGTCCAAAAACAAAATCAAAGATGAAAAAGTATTATCCCTAACACGTTTTGATTTTCTAGGTTTCGAAGTCAATATAGTATGGGAATTGATTATTGATGTCAATTGTTCCATATATCACGTGGTCAAATTGCTTATTCGATCCATTATTCCGATGTCTTTGATCCATTATTCCACCATTTTTTTAATTCAAATATTGTTTAAAAAATAAAATAAAAATAAAAAATATTGCCATTCTTATTTACAATTACACAAATTTTCAAAGTTGGCTTCGAAAATAATCAATTGTTTATGAATCCACCAACTTCTTTTACTATATATATATATATATATCAAATAATCTTCACCTCCCATCAAACTTAACCATTATTCTCTCATCTGCAAATACATATTTTCATTTCACTTTGCTCTGCCATGGCTGGCCAATCCTATTTGAACGGAACCTTCTACGGCCCCGCCGTGCCGCCCCCGGGTAAAACCCACCGCGGCCGCCGCATCCTATGCACCATTTTGAAGGTGGCGTTCGGGTTCATCGTCGGGGTCGGTATTCTATTGTTGATATTAGGACTCGTGTACCGTCCATCTAAGCTCGAGTTCAACGTCACCAGCGCCAAACTGACCCAATTCGACATCACCGGCAATCAACTCTATTACAAATTGGCTCTCAATATTACCATTAGAAACCCTAACAAGCGCTACCGCGTCTACTACGACACCAACGAAATGACTGTTCTTTATAAAAACAAGCGGCTTGAGACCCACCGGCTGCCGGCGTTCTTCCAAGACACGAAGACCACCGAAGTCCTCAGCGCCAATAACTTCGAGGGCCAGCAACTGGTGTTTCTCGGCGGCGATGAAATTGTTGAGTTCAACGCTGAGAAAAGTGCCGGCGTTTACCCGATCGATGTCAGGTTCTTTTTCCGGTTGAGGATGAAGTCCGGCGAGGTGGTGTTGAAATTGAAGCCGAAGGTGCTCTGTGGATTGAAGGTTCCGTTGATTAACGATGAGCAGTCTTTTGTTTTCTTTCCCAACACTGCTTGCGATTTCGCTTTCTGATTCATTGGCCTCTTTCTAGGTTAATTAGTCAACTCTATGTGTATTCGTTATATGATTTTGATTTTTATTGTTTTATTGTATTTGTAATTTGATTTTTTTTCAAAGGGTAATAAATGGGGAGTGAAGATTTGATTCTCGAAGCTCCGACCATAGCTCAATTGACATAAGATTGTGCTCTTGACCAAGAAGTCATGAGTTCAATCCTTGCATTAATTAAATATCTCTGCAAAAAAAAAAAAATGTTTTGTTTATTATGTTCATTTTTGTTCTATTTGGTCTCTAAATTTTAAAATTGGTATGCATATGTCATTTATAAGGTATATCATACAATTGATTTACCAAAATGAAATCAATAAACATCCGTAAATGCGTGATTACTTTGGATTATATCTGCAGGCTATCTTAGTCAACATTCATTTAAGACTATCATAAATAAATCAACATTCATCTAAGACTATCAAACACCAATCTCGACTATATCATTCTTTGACTATTATACATCAACTATACCAAAGGTGTATCAACGACAATCATTTCAAGTATATTAGAGGTGTATCAACGATAATCATTTCAAGTATATCAGATGTGTATCAACAAATAATTATTTCAAGTATATCAAATGTGTATCGGCAGACAATCATTTCAAATATATCAGAGGTGTATCAACGTGCAATCATTTATGTTAGTGATTACTTTGAAAATATAGGGAGGGGTATTTTCTACTTTTCAGTTTCTAATAAACGGGTTTCCATTGTTTTGTTTGGGTTGGGCTTAATGATCTGTTGGTTGAATGAGCGAGGAATCGAGGTTGAAATGAGAGGAATCAACGTTGAAGGTGAGAAAAATCGCAAAGGTTTCGAAAAGTTACTTCTAGGTTTAACGCATGCATGATTATACGGGGTGATTACTTTGAGGGATAAGGTATTTTCGACCTATCCATTTCTAATAAACGGGCTTCAATTTCTTTGTTTGGGCCGAGCTTAAATATTTTGAATGTAAAAATAATGGAAAAGTATATCAAATGTGTATTAACATAGGTGTATTAACACGTTACCTTTAAGTGTTAGGGAGATATTTTCGACTTTTTCAACTTTTAGGTTAATGATTAACACACGATTACCCTCATTTCTTTTCTATATATGCAAAGACTTAACATAGTTGCTACAAATAAATAAATAAAAAAAAAAAAAAAAAAAAAATGCATTTTGGAGCTGGCGTAGACGTCTGGCATTTGCTGGTGTTTGCCAGAAAAGAAAAAAAAGATGCTTCATTAGTCTGCCACTCAAATACTTCTTAGCCTCAAACTCAAGGGGTTTTCATTTCCACCAAGACAAGGTATGATATTAACAATTTAAGTGGGAGTTTTTTTTTTTATTAATAATATATTGTAGTCTTGTCACTGTAAATTTTGCTTATGTCGTTTTTTATCACACAATCGTGTAAATGAAGGGAAAACTGGAAGAGCTCAAATTGTTATCTTCTTCAAATGAATGAAGGGAATAAAGGGTTGAAAATTGAATCATTGAATCTTCCTCTTCTCGAATGATCGAAGGGAATACTGAAGATGAAAATTGATTATCCCCTCCTTATTCTCAATAAAAAGATAGGAGGAAACTCTTGTTTGTCACAAGCACTTACATATTGAGATTAATTAGAATTAAACTTTGATCACAAATAGAAGTCAACAGCTTCAATTATTGGGTCAGCAAAAATATAAAAAAACAAAATCTTTGTCCTCTTTCCATCTTCAAAGGCCAACGGAAAATAATTCCCACAAATATTCCAATAAAAGTTTTTCCCCCTAAACACCCATTTGTTATTCAATTTCCTCTCTCAAAAAAAAAAAAAATGTCCGGCAAGCTTCATCCCCAATTGAACGCCGCCGCCATCCCTCTGCGGCCGCAAACCTACCACCGCCCGGGCGACCACCACCACAACAGTCGTGGCTGTGGCTGCGGCTGCTTCACTACCTTTCTCAAGATCCTCATCACCATCATCATCCTTATTGGTCTCGCCGTGTTAATCTTATGGCTCATATTCCGTCCCAATAAAGTCAAATTCCAAGTCACCGACGCTAAACTCACCGAATTCAACCTCACCGGCAATCAGCTCAATTTCAACTTGGTTCTCAACATCACCGTCAGAAACCCCAACAGGCGAATCGGAGTGTACTACGACACCATCGAAGCCGCCGCCGTTTACAAAGACCAGCGGCTGCAAACGCAGTGGCTGCCGCCGTTCTACCAAGGCCACAAGACCACCGCCGTCTTCAGACCCGTTTTCGCCGGCCAGCAGCTCCTACTCCTCGGCGGGCAGGGGCTGACGGAGTTCAACGCCGAGACACTCGCCGGCATCTACGATGTCGACGTGGTGGTTAATCTTCGGATCAGGTTGAAATTCGGTAATGTCAAGATCGGGAAGTTTAAGCCAAAGGTGAATTGTGAGTTCAAAGCTCCGTTGAGTTCTTGGGATGGAAGTATAGTTCCTTCGTCGTTTCAGTCCACCGGCTGTGATATTGATTATTGGTGATTTGGTTCGTCTTTGACTTCGCCTTTCTTTCTACCTCTCAGCTGCTTGGATTCATAAGTTTCTTTTATTTTTGTTGTTGCTTATTTAAGAAATATAATAGGTGATATATTTTCGAAAAAGGGTAGTAAATGACAATTTAAGACTTATTGTTTGCAAATATAGCATGTTTTTAAAAATTTTGCGGATATAGCAATTTCTATCGCTGATATCTTATGACTGATAGAAGTCTATCGCTGATCACCTCAGCTTTTTATAGATTTTTGTCAGTGATAATAGTCTATCAGAGATAATAGTCTATCAGAGATAATAGTCTATCACTGATAGAAGTCTATCAGTGATATAATAAAGTTTATCAGTGATAGAAACGGGTTTTTTTGCCATATTTGCAAAACATTTTAAAATTTGCTAAATTTGCAATTAGTTTGGGCCTGATTGCTATTTGTGCAACCAGCCCTATATTTTATGTATTTATCTTTTTATTACAAATATATTTTTGTCTAAATTAAGATGAAACTTTATGTTTAAATTAAGATGAAATCTTAACCTGTTTCATATAAATGAGATGTAATCTCTTCCATAATTCGAAATAATACAAAGAATTGACTCAATTTTCCATTGTTCTTGTTACAATAAATCAATAACAAAGAATAAGTAAACGAAAAAGAAGAACGACACAAATTTACATGGTTCACTAATGTCGTGTTAGCTACGTCCACACATAGAAGGAAGAAAGATATTATTACGAAATATGAGAGAATTACAAATGAACCGATATAGACGGCTAAAGTAATTAGAAAGTTTATATATGACACACCCTTCTAATGATCTAATACAAAATGGACCAAAACCCAAATTAGATTTTTTCTTAGGGTCGTTGCCTTCATACCCTATCAGCGGACATCGAGGCTCCGTACTAACCAGTCGTAGAGTGTTATAACAGATTTAAGACATTCTAACAGTTTCATCTTCTCTGAGATCAAATCTCTCACTTTGTTGTTATTTTAAATTTTTAATATTTGGTTGTATTATATATAGAGATATATTTTTTGAAAATTAAAGTTGGTTGTATTATATTTAAATGTTGCCGATTGGTTATTTTATATTGTGTATAAATAAATAAAAATAAAAATTTAGTATTTTATTTTATTTTATTTTATTTTTTTGAGTAAAACAAAATTCGTATTGTTGGATTCTTGTTTTTGGGTGTTTGTTCGTTACATGAAGTTTACCAATTATTAATGAGGGATGCAAAAGAAAATTGGAAAATCTAACCGAATTAATCGTTTCAATGGTTCGGTTTTTAGTATAAAATTGTCTCGAGTTGATCAGCCGCCTCTCTAATTTGGGGAGAATTTCTAGTACATTCGTGGTATGGAGTTTTTCCACACACTGCTTTTGAATGGATGACACGTGGCAAAATGATGGTTTGACTGGGACCCACTCTATTAAATATATTATTTTTTTAAACCATTTCGGCACGTGTCATCCATTCAAAGGCAGTGGTATGGAAAAACTCCATACCACGGATGTACTAGAAATTCTCCCCTAATTTGTTCATCATTTTTTGCAACACGCTTGTCATTGGTTGTCTTTTGTTGCAACTCTATCCATGAGTTCTTTTTATAGTACTTGAACTCTATGACTTTTTCGTTTTTTTTTAATATGGACAATTGCTTTTTTTATATATTCTTAAAAATTTACGTTTCTTTTCGTGAGACGATTACTCTTCTCATATATTGTAAAAAATCCTTCATGCACCACCTTTTAAAGTAGCAAATATTCATTGCATCGTGCCCCTTCCTCAGCAGCAGCGCCATCACCACGACCATTGCATCCTTTCTCTTACTCCTCTCTCTTTTTGGTTTTATTTTTATGCTTGATTTTTTTTTAGTTTCACATTCATCAACCCAATAAAGTCCAAAACCGAGAAGCTGAACCAAATAGAATTGAACCGAATTGGTTTGGTATCTTATTGGACATTGATTTGATTCTTCAAAGAAGCAATTGCCTTAGTTTGGTTTTTAGTTGGGCCCAAAACCGACATAACTAACTCACCATCACTCACCATCACTGCTACCAATTATGAAAATAATATTTTTTTCTAGAAAACAATCTGTTTATACCTCTAAACTTTGAAGTTGTATCAACAATTTTTTTTTTTAAAATAATTGTATCCATTTAAACATTAAATTTTCATTAATAAATCAAATTAGACATTTTGTTTGTGATTTATAACTAATTTCACTTAAATAAAAATTTTCTTCCCTCAAAATTATAAATCGCAGTTACAAAATAATTTAGATTTCGAGCACCACGAAACAACGTCGAGGATGATATCGTCCCAAAGCTGAGAAAAAGTCTTCGCACTATCATTGAAAATTCGGTTGTTACGTTCTAACCATAAGTTTCATTAAAAATATGTTGCTCGAGAGTTTATATATATATATATATATATATATATATATATTGGTTCACTCGTGATCAAGAAAAGTTTAGTGGTTTAATTAATACAAATGTTAGTTTAAGATTTTAAGTGATACACCCCAGAATTTAGCAACATAAATGATTTTTTAGGGAGAAATATATTTTACAACTAAGACATTAAGAACATGTTTTAGAGTGATTCTAAAATAGTTAAAATAATTTTTGTTATATTCAAAATTATACATGTAATTATTTACCACACTTATTAATTAGCGACATTGTGATAGACCTCAAATAATACCCCTGAGTCAAACAAGTTTTATGGGAGAATTGTACAATTCACGTGTTATTTTAGACAGAATGTCAAAATGACCCGGATCTGCAAAAAAAAAAAAGGCAAACTGACCTTCGGCTGACATCATCATTTTTTTTTTTTTTTAATATTATTTTCTAGCTCTATCTGCGGGTGCAGGCTGATCTCGCTCTAGCTCTAGTTTCATTTCAGATCTGAAAATTTCAAAATCCGAAGTTTTTTTCAGATTCGAGATCAGCCCGCAGCTAGAGCGAGACCAGCCCGCGCCTGAGCTAGAGCGAGATCAACCCGCTCCCGCAGCTAGAACTAGAAAATAATATTTAAAAAAAACTGATGATGTCAGCAGAGGTCAATTTGCCTTTTTTTTTTCTTCAGATCCGAGTCAGTTTGACAAATGGGCTAAAATAGGGGGTCAGTCGTACAATTCTCCCAAATTTTATACCTAAGGGCTTAAAAAAAAAAAAAGTTATTCTATTTATCAAATGTTTGTCCTCTTTCCACCTTTAAAGGCAATGGAAAATAATTCCACAAATTCTAATCAATGTTTTTTCCAGTAAACAACGACCAATTTACTACCTTTTCTCTTTCTTATAAAAATCACATCTTCTCTCCAATTTCAACCAAACGCCCTCTCTCCTCTTCATTATATACTTCCATTTACTTTCTCAACAATTGTCCGTCAAGGAAACCCCCCAACAAATGGCCGTCCCTTCGCCGCCGAACCACCGTCACGACAGCAATGGCTGCGAGGATTGCTTCGCCAACTTCCTCAGGATCCTCATAACCTTCATCATGGTTGTCGGATTCGCCGTCTTCATCTTATGGCTCATATTCCGTCCCAATAAGCTCAAATTCCACGTCACCGACGCTAAACTCACCCAATTCAACCTCACCGGCAACCATCTCCAATACAACTTGACCCTCAACATCACCGTCCGAAACCCCAACAGGCGAATCGGAGTGTACTACGACGCCATCGAAGCCGCCGCCGTTTACAAAGATCAGCAGCTTGAAACCCAGTGGCTGCCGCCGTTCTTCCAAGCCCACAAGTCCACCGCTGTCCTCAGCCCCGTATTCGCTGCTCAGCAGCTGGTTCTCCTTGCCGGCCAGGGGCTTACCGAGTTTAACGCCGAGACACTCGCCGGCGTCTACGATATCGACGTGAAGCTTAATCTTCGGATTAGGTTAAAGTACAGCTACTATAGGATCGGGAAGTTTAAGCCGAAGGTGAATTGCGAGATCAAAGTTTCGTTGAGTGCCAGTGGAGGCTCAGTTCCATCGTTGTTTCAGTCCCCCGGCTGTGATATTCATTATTTGTGATTTGCTTCATCTTTGATTATGTCTCACCACAATTTCTTTTCATTCTTGAATTTAATGAAAGTAATAATTTAGTATCCGTTATCAAACGTTCCCTTGTTCCGTTTCTTTTTATATTATTTTGTTCCCACTTGATTTAAATAGGTTTTGGCTTGTTGGTCCAAATGGGTGCCCAATTTTTTCTCTGCTTCGAGGCCAAGGTGGTACGTTTTTTATATTTTATTTCTTAATTTTGCAGTTTTTATTTTGATTTTGAATTTTAAATTTTCCAATATAGGTATGTATATTTATTTATTATTTATTATTATTATTTTTTATTTTTTACAAAAAAATATTTTGATATATTATGTCATATGTATATTTATTTATTTTTTAATTTTTTTAAAAATATATATTTATATATTATTTAAATTTTATAATATATATTTATATATTTGTTAGTATTTTATACACTTGAACCAATTAGAATTTTGCAAATATAAATTTTGTTCACTAACACATGCATTTAGTCCCACTTTAATATTTTACAACAACGACAATTACAGAGTTATATAATTGAGTTGGATCTGAGTCGACAATTACAGAGTTATATAATTGAGTTGGATCTGAGTCGACATCATTGAAAGCAAAATAATTCGAGTGAGACATGACATTACCGATAAAAATAATTTTATTAGTGTTGTTAATTCTGTATCGGGGCTTACTTGTATTAAATAATGTAGCTTTTGATAAATAATTAATATATAACTAAATTATATTTAAACTATAAATAAAATGAAAAAAAAGGTAAAACAAAAACAAGAAACAAGAAACTATGATCAAACAAGTTTCTGATTCTGTTTATTTTTTTTAAAGAAACAAGAAACTGAAGTAGTTATCAAACATGTTTCTGTTTCTAGTTCTTAAAAAATAAGAAACAAGAAACAGGAAACAAGAACCAAGAAACAGAGAACAAGAAACGAGAACGTTATCAAACGGGCCCTAAGTTCTTTTTAATTTATACCAATTTAATTTATCTACTTTCAAATTTGTAATATAAGTCTTTGAACTTTAGTATATGACAATTTAATTGTCAAACAATATCTCAGACTAGAAAAGAGAAAGATCATTGGTATATAATGAGTGACAATATCTCCAATTTGTATGAGGCATTTTGGGTGAAACCAAGAGCAAAACCATGAGGGTTTAGGCCCAAAGTTGTTGACAATATCATATCATTGTGGAGATGTCTGAGTTCCGTTGTCCTTAATATTAATTGTTGTACTTAAGAATTTATTTTTTAATGTAACGATATAGTCTTTATAGTTTGTAAACACATTTTGTCTCTAATCAATTTATCGATCTACGCATGCAATTTTTTTTATAAAAATTAAGTGTTAATTTTTTTTTATGTAACAACATAGTCTTAACATTATTTCTCTCGTTGAGACTAAAACGTTACATATTGTAAAGTATAAAGCCTAAATTGTTATTTCTAAGAAAGTTTTTTTTAAAACTTTTTTTCTTTTGAGTTCAAAATCTTGGTCAAAAGTATATCTTAATCAATTGAGTTAATTATAGGTTGTTCAACTCCGACTTCAATAAAAGTAGTACCTTTTAATTATCGTTGTGCTATGCTTACTTTTGACTATTTTATTTATATTGTTGTTTGTATAATTTTAGTTTCCCAATCGGTTATTTTATACACATAAATAAAATAAAAATTTAGTATGGTTGGTTAAGAAGAGGATGAATTTTACAAGAAGCTAGGGGCAATAAATAATTGATCACAACGAGGACAAAAACTTTACAACCAACTTGGAAGCGACCGATACTAAAACGAGCAAAGATTCTTGTTTGCAGCTAAGGTGGATAAAATTTTGGCAAGATTGTTGTAATCCCTATGTAGAGAAGGATTTAAATTCCTAAATAATATCAATCAAACTTTGCTAGGTTTGTGTATTTTTTTATTTTTTATTTTATGTTAATTAATTTCTTCCACTACAACAAAACCTGTATTTCTTGACGTTTGAATATTTAATTACTTGATGTTTTTATGAACAAACGTCAAGTAACATGTATTTTTTAAAAAAATGTCAAGAAAAATAAAAATAACACAGAGGTTGACGAACTTTTTTCGGATTTTTTTAAACTCAAATAAACTTGACATTTCAGATACGTCAAATTATTTTCTAATTTGCTTGACGCCTTTCTAAATGTCGATTAAGTGAGTTAAAAAAAATGAGTTATGTTTAGGGTTTCCCTTTAGCCACCGTCTTTCATTTTCTCTCGCCTTTCACTTTCTCTCGCCCAACAGTTTCTTCTTTCAACCGTAGCGCGTCTACTGTGTGATGTCGGAGAAGAAGAAGCTGAGGAAGGAAAGAGATCTAATGAAACCTCCAAATCAGTATCAACGCCATCTTCTTCCTTTTGCTTCTGTTTTTCGTCTTCAACCGGTATCTGAACCCCCGATCTCCCCAAACCCTTTAAGGCTTTCTGCTCATCTTTCTATTTTCAATTATTTTCTAATTGACGCTTTCGAATGTCGATTTTTTGCTTCAACTAACTTCCTTTTCTTTGTTTGTTTCTTTCCTTTTTTTTTTGTTTTGAGTTTCTTTTTTCTACGATTTGTGGATTTTGGGAGGAATGTGTGAGAGATTATGATTTTGATCGTATTGAAGTTTGTTTTACTGCCTTCTAGTTTTGATTTTTTAATGAGTTTTGTTTGTTTTCAAAAGTTGACGGCCCTAAAGAAGGCTTATGCTGATATAATCCTCAATACGAGTTTTGAGTTGGTAATCTTTAATGTTGGGTAATGAGAATTGTTCTTTCATAATGCTTAAAAAGTTATGGGTGCTTGCATCATTTGTAGGCATTTTTTTAAATCAGACATTCAATCAGTTGTTGTTATTTGTTGGTTGTCGGTTGCTTAAATCTTCTATTGCATAGTAAGCAATTTAAGTCGACAGTTGCAAAACATCATCAGACATTTTAAAATCAAGTGTGCAAAAGAATGAGATTAAAAAGAGTGAGAACCACATGATGCTTTGCTAATTGATTCTACGATTTTGTATTGCGATGTGATTTTGAAGGACTAAATTGTCAGAGAGCATGTTTGAGAGTGATTTTGGAATGACCAAAATTATGTCCAAAATCACTTCCATTACAAAATTGTTATGTTTGACAATGTCATATAAGTGATTTTGGAACAATCAAAAATCACTTTTAGTGATTCCCGGTCAATCATTTGAGAGGTGATTTCCTAATGATTTAGCGAGTGATTGTGAGAAATTAAAATTTTAAAATAGTTTTTATTTTAAATTAATTTTTTTTTCCCTATTTTATATATATATTTCTAGTACATTACAAATAATTAAAATTATCTTGGTTCAATGGTAGAAGGAAGGTCAGTTTTTGCCCCCTAAACTTGCATCTTGAGTTCGATTCTTCCATGTGCAACATTTTTTTTTTTTCATTCCAATTTTGATATATACATATGTTATATATTATTTTAATATATATATAAATACTTTTAAATCTGTATTATTTTTTTTTATAAAATTAATTAATAAAAAAGAATTCCATAAATATTTCAATTTTTCATTCTTGATTTTATATATTTAGGTAATTAATTCTTATGGTTTAGTATAATTTTATAAATTAATATAAATATTATAAATATCAATATTTTTAAAATTTTATTTACACGATGTTAAACTACAACTTAACGGGGAGAGAGAAAAAAAAAAGAAAAAAAAATTATTTAGTTATATACATAAATTTTTTTCTTACATAATTGCTTAGTAAATAATTAAATAATGGCTTAGTTAAATAATTTCTCAAATATAATTTTATATTTAGGAATTTAATAATTTTAAAATCACTTATGAAGTAATCCAAACATTAATAATTGAAAATAATTTCTAATCATATAAAAATCACTTCAATCTAAACAAGGATTATATGAAAATCAATTTTATAAAATCAATTGTAATTGTGTCAAACATGTCCGGGTTGCAGAGACAGACTATTCTCAATAAACTTGAAGCTAAAGTGCATTAAGTGTCATCTTTTAAAGGAGGTTCATTTTAGACTTATATTTACCATATTTGTGACCAACTCTTTTGAATTGAAATTTTATAGTACTAGTCCAACACGAATACTTAAAATATTCTGAGAAGTATAGATACAAAATAGACTTGAAATATATAGACAAGTGATACAAAAATGTGAAAACTCCAAACTCATAGTAATTAAGAAATTGAGATTTTGAGAAGTATAGTTGTTTATGTTTAAGTTTGATTTTAATTTTCATTGAGTTGTTTATGAGTTTTATTACATTGTTGCGTTTTCTTGTTTGAAAGTTAAGAAGAAGGGTACGGCCTTCATTTTGTTCGCCTTAAATTCTTCTTCTTCATGCCTGATTTCCTAATTTACCTTCTGCATTCTCTTGGTTTGTTAATTTTTATAATAGTTTGATGGAACATTTTCCATCCTAGATGTAGGAGGTATGTTTTGCAGATAAGGTTTTGTTACAAGTGGTACTTGTAATTTTGTTTATTATTGATTGGTAGTTTTTGTTCGTTTAAAGAATTTAGTTGATTGATTGGTAGTTCTTGTAATTTTTGAAAAAAATTCTATGGAGTTGATATACTTGTAATTTTGGAATCGTTCATGGGTTGATTATTCTTGAAATTTTAGAATTGTTCATGAGGGTGATAGTTTGATATAAGGAACTTTATTAATATTATTGGTGGATATTTGGTTCATATATAGATTTTGAATGTGTATTATTTATTTGCTTATAAAATTTGGTTTTCTTTAACATATCAAATATATTATTGGTAAACAATCCAAGAAATTTAAGCTATTATAGAATATTTATTAGAACTAAAATAACAAAGATGATATCTATTAAGCATCAAGAATTTATAATCATGACACTTCAAACATGTCAATGATTGAAATTTTTGAGATTTAAAACATATCAAATTAAATAAAACTTGACGTTTTTACTTTATATCTTGACGCTTCCAATAAGTCGAGGTTCAACCACACACTTTTCTTGACAGATGATTACTTGACGTTTCAGACATATCATTGATTGAAATTATTGACGTTAAAAACATATCAAGACAAGTAAAGCTTGACGTTTTTTTCTTAATATTTTGACGCTTTCAATAAGTCAAGGTTCAACCACACTTTTCTAGATAGACGATTACTTGACACTTATAAAAGCGTCAAGTGTATTCAAACTTGACGTTTCAAAAGCGTCAAGTAACACAATTTTTTTGTTGTAGTGTTGGTTATAACCTAAAAGTTGAGTGATGATAAATTTAATGTTATATCAATACTTCAATACTCTCCGAAAATGACTTTACAGGGATTTGAACTCAGGACGTCCTGTGCTGTGATACCATGTTAAATTACCAATTAACCTAATAGCTTAAGCTAATGAGTTATGATAAATTTAATCTTATAGATAATGGTAAAAAAGTAAGGGGCCGACGAAAGAGATCTTGGAAGAGATAAAGACAAAATAAAAAAAAATAATAAGGAATAGAAAACGTGGGAGATAAGACAACTAATAATGATGTTGGAATGCCTTGAATATGTTCGACCAGGGGCAAATTTACCTTAGGCCTAGGGGGGCTCGAGCCCCCTTCAACTATGACAGCATACTTAATTTATATATAATCTGTGGCAAAAATGCTAAAATTACATTTGGGCTTAGTGGTAAATGCATATTTAGCCCCTTTTACAACCTTGGTTTAAGTCCCAACTCATACTTTTTTGTGGTTAATTTTATTTTAGCCCCTCCTAACCTAAAGTTCTAGATCCGCCGCTGACTACGAATGATTGGTACGGGGTCTCGCAACACCCTTAAAGAAAAAAATTTGATTTGGATTTTACTATTTGTTTTGGGCTTTAGCTAACACGACGTTAGTGAACCACGTAAATCTGTGTCTATTTTCTTTTGCGCTTTTGTTTTTTGTTATTCGATTCTATCGTAAAAAGAGTCTAGGAACGAAGCGTACGATAGGGGTATAAGGGCAACGCTCCGAAGGAAAATCTGATTTGGTTTTTACCATTGTGTATCTAAATTGGGTTTTGGCCCATTATGTATATATTAGATCATTAGAAGGGTAACATATATAAATTTTCTAATACATAAACCCTAAACCTTATTTCGTAATACATAAACTTCTCTCTCCATTCTGACTGTGGACGTAGCTAACACAACGTTAATGAACCACGTAAACTCTGTGTCCCTTATCTCTTTACTTCTTTGTTGTTCAAATTCTATCATAACAAATGAGTTTTTGTTGGGGATACAAACAAAATCTCAAATTATATTGACTAGATAAGAAAAAAATCATGGGTATATAAGGGATGACAACTATCTCTAATGGTGGTATGAAGTCTTTTGGGGGAAACTAAAAGTAAAGTTGAGAGGGCTATGTTCAAAGTGAACAATATGTTGAGAGTAAAAGAAACAAATATAAATTAATGCGGAATAAACTAGATTATATCTCAACCTCCCACTTCACAGGTTAGAACCCAAAAGGTAATTACTGGTTCACCCTGATCTCGAGACTACGTCCAGTCTTCTGCAACTGCACCCGGTAGCTTGGGATAAATAAAAAAGAGTGAGTATTTTTTTCCTAATTGCTTACTGTCCACAACACACTGCCTCTCACATAAAAAGGGCTGCACAAACTTCTTACAAAAAAAAAAAAATTTACGAGGATCACTGCCTATTGTGTTGCCACCACTAAAATCAAAAGTATAACGCATATACATGTGTTTTAGCATAAATTAACCTAAAAGAAACAAATGGGCTTGAACCCAAAATAGTTTTCACCTTTTCATTTACGTTCTCCATGTGTCAGCTTGATTTGTTATCTTTCACCTTCTCCATTTTCACTTTGGTCAAAATTTAATTTAATTTTTTTTTATATATATATATATAAAGTTTTGTCTCCACAAAACCTAACAATCTTCCACTTGAAGATAAAACGACGATTTTACACCTCCCACTACAACAAAACTGATCATCTTGGCAAACTCTAAGGATTTACTCTCATTACAACTGTTATTTCTGATCTTATATATGGACAAACTCCAAGGTTCAACAAAAAACCTGTAAAAACAATAAACTAACAAAACAGACAACCATCAGAAAAATAATTGTAGCTCATCTGTGATTGTCCCGAGGTATGAGCAAGCTAGGTAGAACTGTCCTCCAGACATAAAGGAAGTCCAACCTCATACATACATACCTATACATACCTATACATATATATATATATATATATATATATATATATTTTTTTTTTTTTTTTTTTGTCTTAAAAGGATGTGCGGACTAAAATATTCTCATCAAACTCTAAACCTCTTCTTTAAAATCTAATCTTCATTTTAACCATTTTTCATAGGTTATTTATTTTTAATTTTTTGCCCAAATTTCACATGGTTTGTGCATTTCTATTTATTTTTAAAATTTGGCTATTTAAAGATGTGAACATAATTAAGGTTGGGTTTGAATTGATTTTTTAACAAAAGTCATTTCTATAAAATTTGTGTTGACAACCACCAAAATCACTTTTTAAAAAATAGTTTGAAAAATAAATTATTGAGTTTGAAAAATAAATTATTGAGTGAAAGACTTTAATCTAAATTCTAGAAATAAAAAAAAATTGAAAGTTTAAGGAAGAATTTCGCCAAAATTTTCATGTTATAGAAAATAACCAAAATACCTTCATACTACATTTACTTTCCGCTTGGGCTTACATTTACTTTCCGCTTGGCCGCAGCCCACTGCAGACAACAACCACCAACATCACCATCAGCAACTACTCGCGGTGGTCGGTGGATCATAGTATCTTAATATAAATTTGAACTTATTAGTTTATGGGGTGTTTTAATAGTCTTTCTGTATAGTAATTTGACATTAAACAAAGTATTTTGAGTATGTACAACAAACCAAATAAATTTGTGTAAAAAACATTTTTAAGAAAATGTAATCAAACAGATGAGTGTTTTAATTCAAGAGGTTTTTTTTTTTTTTTTGAAAAAAATGTTTAAAAGAGAAACATCTTTTTTACTAGACAATCCTATCCAAATAAGCCCTATGTCTTGCTAGAGGTTTTATTCAGATTCGTGCATCTTGTCGTCATCTCTTAATTTCAATAATACAAAAAACCCTAGTATAATAAGGAATAACATGGAAATTTCATCGAAAATGTTGGAATGAATTTCTATAAAGTAAGAAGAGAAACGAGAGGATATATAATTAAACATTGACTCACCAAATTATATATTCATCACACCACTTTATTTAACTAATAATACAAAATTTCCTAATTTTATAACATGGAAATAATTTCATTAAATCACAACTACCAATAATCTATGATTATATTTGGTCAACAAAACAAAAAATGTTGTACAAATTAAAACTCCTCCAAAGACATTGCAAAATTTCAAATCTAAGCTTGTCTCCCTCAAACGTTGTACAATTTAAAACTCTTCATTTCAAACATAATCTCTCAACCATGTCAAGAACAAAGAAGCTCATCATATTCGCCATTATTATCATAGTTTTAATTATCATTTCCTTGTTCATCTTATGGCTCATAACCCACAAGGTGAAGTTCCATGTGATCAACGCCGACCTGAACCAATTCAACATCACCGACGACAGCCAACTCCTGTTCGACCTGAGCATCAACATGACAGTCAGAAACCCTAATCGTGGTTTTGGAGTTTTCTTTGACGACATCGAAGTGGTCGTGTTGTATCAAGACATAAAGTTTGGAAACATGTCGCTGTCTCCTTTTCACCAAGGCCAAGATGGCACGAGCCTTCTCAAAATGAAGTTTGATGGTCAGCAATTGGTCAACCTCAACGCCGAGCAGCTCGCTGTGTTGGCTCTTGAGAAGCTTGTTGACATCTTCTTTATGAAATTGGAGCTTCGTCTTCGGATGAGGGTGGATATTGGTCTTATTAAGATAAAACTCAAGCCTAAGGTGCGATGTGGGTTTAATCTTCCCTTGATTTCTCATGGAAGATCAATTCCTCGGTTTCCGATTATCGGCTGCTATGTCGCTTATTGATTAGAAATGTTTAAGTGTGTCGTGTCGGTAGAGAGATTTGAACCTAGACCTTTAAGATAGACAAATAAAATTTAAGGTAAAAATCAATTTACACCCTTAAACTTTGCGGATTGTATCAATCAAAACTCCAAACTATTGATTGTTTTAATTAAAACTCTGAACTTTTATAAGTGTATCAATTTGTACCATCAATTAGAAAAATATGTTACTTTTCGCTGGTGGAGACTTATGATTTATCAATAAAATCCATAAACTTTCATACAATTGATTCATTTATGAAATTTCAACAATTTAATTACTAAAATTATAAATTTTTACGCGTTTAAATCAACATTTTATAAATAAAATATATCAGAAGGTGTAAATTGATACACTTATAAAAGTTCAGAGTTTTAATTGATACAATTCTTAGCTTGAGTTAGTCTTGGAAGTATGTATGAGTTGTTGGGTTTGATTTTGGAAAAAATTGTACGAAAAACCTCTTATTTTCGCTCGTTTGTCAGACTAACCCGAATTTTAAAACAAAGGCAAATTGACATTCTGCTGACATCATCACCAAATTTTTAAATATTTTTTCTAGCGGGTTTTCTAGTTCTCTCGCTTGCCCTCTCTCTCCTCTGAATGTATTTTCTTCTTCTTATTCACTTTTGTCGACGATTCTTCGGCGACGACTCCCATCGATAACAACTCTCCCGTGACGATTCGAGAACTGTAATTGTTTTCATATCTAAAACATTTCAGATCTGAAAAATCTACAAAATCTAAAATTTTCGAATATGGAAAATGTTTCAGATCTTGAAATTTTCAGATCTGAAATGGAACTAGAGCGAGACCAGTATGAGCACAAATACGAGCTAGAGCGAGAAAAATAATATTAAAAAAATAAGTAATGATGTCAACAAAAGATCAATTTGCCTTGTTTCTAAAATTCAAGTTAGTTTAACCAACATACCAAAATATCAAGACAGTCGTACGGTTTTTCCTTTGATTTTGTACTTGTTCTCATGTAGTTGGAGGGGGTTATATCTCAATATGTCTATCAGAATAAATTGGAGAATCTGACATCCGATATTCTTTTGTGAATGTAATATTACAATTGCAGAGATAATATTTGATATTTTTTTCCGACGGAAGGTTACAAATGTCGTAATTACCATTGAGTCATTTTTTTTTATAACATAGGACCCGTGACTTTTTTATTACAATATGTCGTTGAGTTATATTCATGTTGGCAATTATCATTGAACCATTCTCGAATTAACTTCAGTATTTCCCATAGATTTAGAGTTTAATGGAAACCTTTTTTTTCTAATATATTGTATGTATATGGGTGAAGTATATAATAGCAAGCAAAAACATCATCAAATACAAATTTAAGTACTAATAGATTTATAATTTATTTAATAGTTGTAAGAGTTTTAATAAGGCACCCTTCCATTTGGTTTTTGTTAAGAAAATATTTGAATTCTTAGTCAAGTTCTCAATTCCAAAAATACTCATGTCTATAAATTTTTTAAAGTATTTGGGCGAAGTGATCGAACCTCGGACCTCTTGATAATTAATTAACACTCATGAGCTATGTTCATTTTGACATAAATTTGAAGATTTAACCATTAATATCTAAAAGTCATTTTTCCATTAAAATATTTAGTCACATTTACATTTTAATCTATTTTATATTTTACTTTGTAGTCCTAATTAAATTGTTTTTTAGTCCCTATTTAAATTATTTTAATATGAATTTTGTTTTTTAAAATTATTTTTCGATTTTGTGAACCAGTGTAAATACTAAAAAACTATTTTTTTTCCTTCACTTATCCAAATTTTAAATTTTAAAATATATTTAAAATGATAAAAACTTTAATATATATAGTATTTGATATTATAAACTCAATTTATTTTTATTAAATTAAAATATGTATAATATAATATAATATAAAAGATATGATATTTTAAAATAATAATTATACAAAATTTATAACATAAAATATGTTGATAAATTAATTAACAATAATTTATATTCAACTTAATATTTAGTCTATAGTTTTATGATTTATAAAAAAAAAATATTTTAAACACATTTTTGACAAATTAGTTAAATGATATTCAATTATTAAATATGATATCAAAAACATATCTAGAAACATGAAATACTAACACTATTTTGAGAGAATTTTTTATTTTTAAATTTCTTTTTAGATCACCTAAATTGTCTGTTGCAAAAACAAAGTGAAAAACAAAAGTCAAGATGTTTAGTATATTTTTTTTTGTTAATTTTTTATTTACAAAAGAAATGGACACATTTATTTAGAAATCAGTTTTAAAACAATTGGGAGTTTTTTTGTTATTTTTATATGTATTTGTATGAGTGCAGAAAAAACATAGAGAAAAGATAGAAAAGAAAAAAAAAATGAAATCGAAAGGTAGTTTTAATTTTAATTTTAATTTGTACTTATTTTTTACATTATAAGATAAACTCATTTCATCCGTTTTTATTCACCTAAATCAAGGGATTGATTCGGCTCAAAAAGAAACATGTGTCATCGATCAAGAGGTCAGAATATTTGAATCCCTCTCTCCAATTTATTGTGTTGAAAAAAAAAAAAAAACCTTACTCACGGTTCGCTTACCATCTTAGTTATTTTCGAGAGTACTCCAAACTCAATACTGACTTAAGTATCGAAACATGTTGGACATAACATCACACCGGTGTTGAATCTAACTTTGCAGGTTAGCTCGAATTATAATTAATGTGAGACGCATACGTGCTGTTCATTTTTTTTTTTTTTTGACAATATGTTGGGGTAGAAATTGAATCTAGGACTTCTTGGTCACTAGTTTATACATCATCTCAATTGAATTATGCCCTTGTTGGCACATGCTGATGGAATTTATGCATCAACAATATCTATTATAATTTTATGGCTGATTAAATAGTTGACTCTACACATGGAGTAATAATAAAAATACTTCAAAAATTAAATAACATAGATTACAAATAAAAAGTTTGGTTGTACATAGAAGAATAAAAAAAGACTTTAAAAATTAAATTCTCGTACTAACTTAATATATAGCATGGATTATAAATAAAAAATGTTGGTCACATACGTGGAGGAATAGAAAAGGTTTTTATTTTTTTAAGAACTTTGCCAATAAGAATTTTTTTAAGGGGTATTTGGTCCACAGACTTGTTGGAGAAAGAGTTGGGAGTAGAAGTTAACTCTCCGTTTGATCCACGGACTTTTTGAACTCGAATAAAAATTATCAACTCTTCAGACTTCAACAGTAATTACTATTCAACTCTCCAGACTTTTACCGTAATTACTATTCAAGTTCTGTCTCATTTTTCAAGTCAGCACATTTCTCTCTTCCTCTATCTCTCCTTCACCCCAATATTTTTAATTATTAAAAAAAAAAACGTAATTTAAACAAGATGGGTAAAAAGACTAAAAATATAATTCAACCTATTTTTTATTATTTTAAATATAAATAAGCTTGTTGAATCAAAACTGGTACTTAAACCAAATTCAAAATGTAAATGTAGTATTTTTACAAATGAGATAAATAAAAACATCAACTTATTTAAATCCGTTTAAATTAATGGATGAAAATCTTTTAAATTCACATGTAATATTTATAACATATTATTGTACGACTCTCTTCTATTTCAAAACTATCAAAATAAAATGAATAATTAATATGAGTGATATTGAAAAAAAATGTGAAGTATTGTGGTTAAAATTATATTTGTTATGTTCAAAAAAAAAAATTGTGAAGGAGACATAAAATAAAAAGTAAAAATTACATTTTTAAAATTTATTGGAAGAAGTCCTTAACAATGAAAATATGGAAAATTATACCCAAAAAAAAAAAAAATAAGTAAATAAAATAAATCGTCATTGCTAAGATTATAGTTTCCTGGTGCAGTAGATTCAAATGGAATGACGAGTTTAAGAGGGTGGAAGCTGAGAAAGATGTGTTTGACACATGGGTAAGGGTAAGACATATACTTATGTGTTGTTCTTTTTTTTCTTTAAAGAAATTTGTAAAACATACCTACATTAATATAAAAAAACTCAATCTTAAAATTCATAAAAGTAAAGATGAGTCAAATGAATATATATATATATATTTATTTGATAATCAATGTGAAAAAAGAATGTGAGGTATTGTGCTCAAAATTATTTTTGTTGTCTTCAAAGAAATTTTTAAAGGATAGATAAAATAAAAATAAAAAATTTCATTTTTAGAATTTATTGGAATTTGAAGAAGTACTTAATAATGAATTTTAAAAGTACGTAGAAAAAAATTGTGCCGAAAAAAATAGCTAAAATAAACTCAGACTTCAGAACTCCAGATTCAACAACTCCCTATCCCAAACACACCACAGACTTCAGAACTCCAGACTATAAACAACTTCATTCTCCAAACACACATACTTCAGAACTCCACAAACTTTTAGGCAATTGCAAAAATAACAAAAAAAAAATTGAATATCACAAAAGAATAAAATATTGCATTTATAACAACTATTTTTCAACTTTTCATATATACCAAAATATTCAATTATATCAATCAACTGATGCACCAAATATAAGGTACATCAATTGTGGCTGATACACCGAATATAAAGTATATCAGTTGTGACTGATACACCAAATATAAGGTAGACAAATTACTAATACACCAAATTTGGTATATTGTATCAAATATATATATATAAATAAAGGTATATCAATCAACCGATACACCAAATATATGGTATATCAGTCCCTCATACACCAAATACAAGGTATATCAGTTTTGACTGATAGACCAAGTATAAGGTATTTCAACCATTGATACACCAGATAAAAGGTCTATCAATCGACTGGTACACCAAATAGAAGCTATATCAGTAACTTAATGCACCAAATAGAAATATAAGGTATATTAGTTGTCACTCAACATCAAATTTATGCTGATACACCATTTCCTCTTCATTTTTTCATTTTAGCTATGACAGATGAAACACTCTACTACAATTTAGAGATCACAATTCTTCTTCTACATTTCCTTCTATATCCACATTTAAACTCTTTTATTTAAAAAAACAAAAACCTTAAAAAAAAAAAAGAAAAAAAACTAGAAAACAAGCAAAGTGTATAAAGAGTCCATCTTTTCGTTCCACCGAGTTGGGTTAGTTCAGATGGGTCGTCGTCCTCCGTCACGCGTGTCGTCTACGCCTCATCATGTTGCGTGATTTATTGCGTACCGCAAGTGTATGGGTCAAATTTTAAAATAGTGATTTAAGTAAACAGTATCGTCCACATGATTGGTTTTCTAGATCAATTGAGTACCGTAGGTACTAACAACAAATTTTATTTAGACTAAAAAGACTTTGAGATTGAGTGAAAATTAAATGACTGAAAATTAATGGGAAACCTTTTGGAGAGAATAACCTAGGGAATTGATTTCATTGAATAGATTAATGCTTAATTAATCTATCAGTCCAAGAATAGTCATACATACAATTATAGGCCAAGAAGAATAAAATCATAATTGACTCGCTAGAGTCCAATTAATTATCTTCTCTTTTTATAAAACTAACATGTATGTCTGTTTTTAATAGAAAAAAAAAAGGCATTACGCAACTTCTATTAACGACCTCTAAGAGAATTCTTCATGTTCAGGCAAAAATTTACAAACATTCATGTGTTCGAGTTCTACTCTAAACTCTACTTTTTCAAGCTAGAATTTAAACAAGCAACAATTTATACTTTAACAAGAAGGATAAAAACATTAAACAAACAAACATATGAATAACCGTTGCAATATGAAAAACTTAGATTCATCAAATATGAAAACTAAAACGATTACATAAATCTCCTAAGTAAGAGTCTAGCTACTCATAATCACTAAAACAATGCTTAGACAAAATTTAGAATCCATAAAACAATGCAATAAAATCAAAGGTAAAAGAGAAAAACTCTTGTAGCGTGCCAAGTCTCGTTCCCGATGTGATCTGCACGTTCCCGAGCCTCAAAATCTCTTCGTCAACTCTCTAGAGTTTAGAGTGTCCCTTAGCCTCTTCAATGAATGTATTTCGAAAATAGGGTTCAAATCTCCCAAAAATGGCTCCTCCAAATCGTATGAGAATAAGATATTTATAGGAAAAGCAGGACAGGGACAACGTCCCGACGCTTCCCTAGAAAACGCGTGAATCTGATTTGGAAAGTTAGCGTTGTGACGTTGTAGCTCGATGCTTTAGATATATAAAAATAAAGCTGGCGGATAAAGGAATTGTTGGGATTTATGCCCTAAAGCCTCGTAATTAATTAATAATTATTTGATAATTATTTTATTATTAATATTTGCAATTTATAATATTCATTATATAAATAAAATCCAAGGTTATTAGTGTAATCTTGAACTGTATGTAGTTGACATACGGGAGGATCATGTTCAAGTAATAACCTAAAGGGTCTATAGTATATGGATAAGGTTGGGTGCCTTATCCTGGTAACACTATTGATACGGCCCACTTTGTAATTGTTACAAATGATTTGATCCAAATCATTCATGTAGAGACATGTGAGTGGGGGTATCCTATACAATGAGTTTGTATAAGACTGGACCACGAAATATATAATCTCTCTTTATAAATCCGTTATTTGAGAAGATTAATATTTCACAGGATGATCATATGTGACTCGATCTTAATCCTGAGTGAGTTATGAACTCCTGCCTGTGAGGGCTCGTCCTTTGATTTGTATGGGTGAGAATGGCCTTTAAAGCCGATTCAATAAGCCTACCATTTTGGGGACTTGACCAAATAGGGAGTTGGGAACATAAGTTTCACAAGATGGAATTCACTTCTTCCCTATAGGGAAAGTAGATGAGTAGTTCCCTTAATTGCTGATTTCGGGACTTGAACAATGGGGCCCCACCCTCTCACTGGCCCGAGAGGGACTTGGTTTATGGTTGGATCATAAACAAGTTGTTCATTAGAGAATCAGTGGTACTTAAGGTGTAAGATGTAATTACAGGGGTAAAACGGACTTTTGACCCAACTGTAATTACGAACAACTCGTGAAGGATCGACTTGCATGTAATGGTTATATCCATGGACACAACTTGTCTTACAGTGCATAAGAGTGCAACTCTAGACCTATAGTGGAGTGACCTAGAGTTAATGAATGAAAGTCAATTAATTAATGAGTTTAATTAATTAATTTTGTATCATTGGAGCTTATAAATCTGTAGGTCCATAAGGTCCCCTTGCTAGCTCATAGTAACACTAAAAGGATCAATTTAGTTGAAAGAAAATTTGAAATATTCAAATTAATATTTAATATATTTGATATATTAAATGTAGAAGAGTAAAATATATTTATTGTATTTGATACATTAAATATTAGATGAAATAGTTTATGTATATGATACATTAATATTAAAAACTATATACTTATGTTATTTGAATGTGATTCAAATTGGTTTAAAGTATATTATAAAATTAAGATTAATTTTATAATATTGAATAAGATTCAAATAAATATAAAATACATATTTTAATATATTAGATATTAAAATGTATTTTATAAAATAAAATTAATTTCTAAAAGCCTTATTATAAATAAGACATTTAGGTTTAGCCAAAAGGTTGGCCAAACACACTACTCACTTTCTGCAGAGAATTGTTCTCTCATTCTTTCAAAGAGCTCCCACAAGCTTGATCCCGTGTTCGAGTCATAGCGAGGAAGATCTCGTGGAAAAGGGAACACAAGAAGGGCTTTGTAGTCTTCAAAGGTAATATGCTTGAACTTGTATTTTTTATTTAATTCTAAATAAAACAAAGATCGATTCCAAACGCTTCCGCTGCGGGGAATGAAGAGTTCATTCCCTTCAGGAATAAAATAGGAAAATGGTGTGGTGGTTGAGGTATTTCTTTAAATTATGCTTGTGCGTACGTGCATCCTGGTTCGATAGCGTAAACAAATTTTTTTGTGATGAATTACAATGTTTCGACGCTATTTTTAGAGTCGGGACGCTGTCCCCTCGTGTTTTTCGGCTTCCTGGCTTCATTTTGGAGCGTCAAGACGCTCTCCCCTCGGCATTTTTGGTTTGATTCCTTCTTTTCTTGGCTCAAGGTCATCAAAATACATTTTTTAAGCTTATTTTTCACGCCATAACTTCTAAAAATCTCTGGTTTGCTCCAGATGCTCGAAATCTACAATTTAGACAAATAATATCATTAAAACATTCATTTAAACTCCAAAACTGACATAATAAAGGCCCTAAAGATAGCCCATTTAGTGTGTTATCACATCCCCGCCAATCTTTTTCTCCCACGTTCATGTCGTCTTCGCGCTCAAACTGAATCACTGGTAACTTGCTCCACCTTCTCAATTTCTCTCCATTCTAATCCAACAATTTTATGATCATTTATGGGATTTTTGTTACGACAACAAACCCTTCACATTAGTATGCTAATGTCACTCAAGCACGCCTTTTTGTCCCGGCCTAATAGGGTTATGCTTCTATCAAATCTAGCCTACTTGATTGAGATTTTACTTGTTTGCCACTCAAGCACGTCTTTTTAGAATTTTAGGAATCCTCCGACACAAAGCTAGGTTAATTGTTAGGACAACAAACTCTCCACATATCTCCACATTGGTATGATATTGTCCACTTTGGGCATAAATCCTCGTGACTTTATTTTTTGTTTCACCCAAAAGACCTCATATCAATGGAAATAATTGTCCCCACTTATATATCATGGATCTATCGCTCTCTTAACCAATGTGGACTTTGTTTGCACCTAGTTTTATCCTTTTGCATCCTTGTCTTGACCCTTCTCTTTTTCTCTATTAGCCGAGATAGTGAAATTTGTAGAATGTAAAGCGAATTTTGGTGCCGAAAATGGCGAAAGATGGAACCGAAGCAAGTGAGTGTCGTTCTTCGTGATGCTGAATTTGTAGGTTTAGGCGATGGGGTGAAAACTCTGGCGGTGTGATTCAAAGGTTGAGAATTAGGAGGCAAATTTCGATCAGAAATCGTCTCCGATCAGCCTGCGATGAAAAAGTCAGAGACATGTTTGAGTGAATCGACGAGGAAGGTACAGTTAAAGAATGAGGACTTGGAGGATGAGCCACATCTGAGAAGGTAAATGTCTGAGGGAACAAAATCAGCAAAAAGAAAATGAAGGAGAAAGAAGAATTTGGAGATCGCCATGGGAGAAAATGGTTTCCTGTGGTCCCGTTTGATAACGTTCACATTTCCTGTTTCTTGTTCCCTGTTTTCTGTTTCTTGTTTTTTTAGAACTAGAAACAGAAATATGTTTGATGACTAATCTTGTTTCTTGTTTCTGGAAAAAAAAAAAAGCGAAACATAATTAAACTTGTTTGATAACTGTTTCTTGTTTCTTGTTTTTTGTTTTGCCTTTTTATTCTTCATTTATTTATAGATATATATATATATATATATATATATATATATATAACATGCATTACAAAATATATATAAAAAAATCAATTACCAAAGTCTACCTTATCTAATACACAAGTAAGCTCCGATGTTGCCGAACCGAGCATAGCTCAATTAGCATAAGGTTGAGCCCGTGACTAAGAGGTCATGGGTTTAATCCTCGCATTAATTAAAATACCGTTGCAAAAAAAAAAAATGTGCTCCGATGCAAAATTAACAACACTAATAAAATTATTTTTAACTCAAATTCAACTTTCATTTATATTGCTCTGTAATTTCGTGGTTGTAATTATTAAAACGAGGCTAAAAATTTTTAGTGAGCAAAATTTATATATTACAAAATTCTAATCGGTTTCAAGTGTACTAAAAATTTAAATAATATATAAATATACTAAGAAATAAAATAAAAAATAAAAAATATAAATGTTTTGCTCACACTTCAAACTTAGGACCTAGGAATGGGAGTTTGAAACTAGACGCGGAATTGACCAACAATCCAATAAAGGCAGTTGAAAGTTAGAGGATAGTATCTTTATATAAGACCGAAAAAGAAACAGATAGATGACATATTTCTGCAGTTTCTTAAATTTTGACCATTTTTAAAAAATGTTTTTTAAAATTTAAAAACAAGAAACGAAAATGGTTATCAAACAAGTCTGTTTTTGAAAAAATGAGAAACAAAAACAGGAAACATAAACGTTATCAAACGGGCCATGGGAGAACAGAACTACAACAAAGTGAGAATGAGGAGTCAAAAATGAAAATATTGGGCAATTGAAAAGGACAAGCTAGGTTTGCAAGGAATGATTTGAGAGAATTAAGAGGAAAAGAGAATTGGAGTTCAAGCTGTTTTGGAAGTTTTGTTATATTTGCAAAAACTCAAAAAACTCAACCTAGATTTACAATAAGCTGCTTATTAGTTTGTTTTGCAGTCCATTACAACTTCCTTAGATATATTAAGAATAATTGTGATTGATGATATGTTAATAGATCAAAAATACATTGAAGCAACTATATGTGAACACTTTATGTAGAGCCATTTAGATATTAAAATAAAAAAAAAAAAAAAAAAAAAATTGACCTAGACAAGCAAATCAAATGACAAAGTGAGCATAACTTTAATTGACATGTAATTCTTTCTTTGAGGCCAAAGGTTCAAATCCACCCGAACCGAACCGAATGAAACCTCTCTAAGTTATGTATAAAATTGTCATCTAAATGGCTCTCAACTATTTCATTTTATCATGAATCGCTAAATTATGTATAAAACTGTCTCATCTTATAATTGTTAGCAAGTCTGTCCAAAACACATAACTCTCTAATTCTCTATAAAGTTGGTGACAAAGAATACAATTGTTAGCTGCCTCACTTTTACCATTATCCCTAAGTTTAGTAATACAAAAATCCTCATATTTATATAATAAGAAACTTCATTGACAAAGGTACTAATTAATAAATAATCAACTATATATATTAAAAGGTTTCGTAAATACTTAATCACCTAAATAAAGTACTGTCCAAAACTATACCCATCATGTAGAGGTAGAGATAAAATGGACATTGTGACCTATACCTACTTTCTTGTCATCCCATTTTTTTTTATTTTTTTATTTTTATTTTTTTATTTTTTTTTTTGTTGTTGTTGTTAGAATGTCTTGAATCTCTTATACAACATACAATCCATTTTGATTTGGATTTTTTCTATTTGGTTTGAATTTTGACCCATTTTGTATTAGGTCATTACACTACAAGAATTTATGGCTATCTCGGCGCACAAAAGCGTTGGAATAGACGCCATATGCAAAGCTAACCCGACGCATTCACGCGTCGGGTTAGAGCGTCGGAATAGAGGGGTGGCAAGAGGGAAATCTGACGCAATGTGTCGGATAAAACGATCTAACCCGACGCATGGTCAACGAGTCGGGTTAGGGTACTTTACCCGACGCATTGATCACGCTTCAATGACGGTCAAATGACGGTCAAACTATTTTTATTATTTTAAATATAAATTAGGTTGTTCAATCAAAATGGGTACTTAAATCAAATTCAAAGGTAGTATTCTTATCATAGAGAATAAAAATATCAGTTTATTTGGATCCGTTTAAATTAATGGATTAAAATCTTTCAAATTCACATGTAATATTTAACACACACCTCTTGGTCGTCAACACATACATATGCCCGTTGAGCCATGCTCGCTTTGGCTAATTCATAAAACTAAAGATGAGCTTTAAAAAAAAATGGATATATATATATATATAATAATAATAATAATAATATGAGGTATTGTGTTCAAAATTATTTTTATTGTCTTCAAACAAATTTGTAAATATACCTAAAATAAAAATAAAAAATTTCTTTTTTATAATTTTTTGGAATTGAAAGAAGTGTTTAATAATGAAATTTTGTAGAAAAACATTGTGGGGAGGTGTTAAAATAAAATCAGATTCAAAAACTCCAAATTCAAGAACTCTCTACCCCAAATACACCATATACTTTAGAACTATAGACTAAACAACTCCCTACCCCAAACACACCTAGAACTGCCCGGACTAAACAACTCCCAAGACTAAACAACTCCCTACCTCAAACACACCCATTTCAGAACTGCCCGGACTAAACAACTCCCGAGACTAAACAACTCCAACTCCCCCAACTCTTTGGGCCAAACGCCCCCTAAGTAGGAAGTTTGTTACCATCACATCTTAATTTTTTAAAAAAAATTAAAATGATGAATTACTAGTTTTGTGAAGTGTTGTAATCGACATCTTAATTAAATTATGGTTTAATTGAGTCTCATGATTTCACTTATATAACCTATACGTGAATCCAGAAAGACAAAGTTGTAGTCAAAAGATATTGAAAAGAAAGCATATACATAAATTAGATTTTTTCTTCTTCAACTCTAATTTTTTTCTAAAAGTCAAGTAAACAATATCTAATATTGTTTTTAGGAGTCACCACACAAGAAAAATCATTCTCTACTCATATGTGAGTCACAAGGGTGAATCACATGGGTGAAGTTGTAAAACCAAATAAAACGATTATTTAACATTGAAAGGGTTGATTGCAATATTTAACAAACTACAAGAGTGATTGATAAGTTAAACTAATCATTCTCTACTCATATGTGAGTCACAAGGGTGAATCATATGGGTGAAGTTATAAAACTAAATAAAACGATTATTTAACATTGAAAGGGTTGATTGCAATATTTAACAAACTACAAGAGTGATTGATAAGTTAAAAGTTTAAAGGTGTGATAACTACAAGAGTGATTGATAAGTTAAAAGTTTAAAGGTGTGATTATAACACACATGAGGATTTGTACCATTTTTCCATTAAAATAATAGGGCTGCTTTTGAAATTTCCCTTTTGGAAAGGCTGCTTCATGCTTATAACAAAAAATTGGATATTGTTGATGGTTTAAATAATTTTGAAGACATTGTTATAATATAGTAGGGGATTCCAATTCAAATGCATTAATATATACTTCAAGGGAGGGAATGATTTGTTAAATTTTGCTCTAGATTATACACATAATCAATAGTTTCTCAAAGTTGAGGGGTTCGAACCCAGGTCCCTCCGCGTTCTTGATAATTGATAATGAAAGACCTATGATGGTAGATGTAAGGAGAACTTTTATTTTTTGGTACACAACTTACCTACCTTTATTGTTGGGATTTCTTGTTTCAATCTTGTGCACTATTTAATTATCTATCCTAAAAAATTATCTATTTTTGATTCTGTATTATTAGAAAAGTAATAGAAATTAAGTAATTATCTATACTAAAAATTTATCTATTTATGATTAAAATATTAGTAAGGTAGAAATTAAGTCTAACAATATATTGCATATATATAGGATAATTTAAGAGAGAGGGGTTGATTTTGAAATAAATTAGAAAAATAGGATTGTTTTGAAAAAAAATCGAAAAAATAGGGTTGTTTTTTTTGTTTTTATTAGAGTGCGCAGGTTGAGAGCTCTAACCAGTCAAAAATAGTTAGACACGTGGCTCAATCGTATGGCGTCACGTGTCACCTCAAAAATTGATTTTTTTTTTTTTAATGTCTTAACCAACTAAACTATATTCAAATTAACAATATTTTATTATTATTATTATTATTATCGGGAGTAATGGTCCTCTAATATTTTAAATGATAATGACGTGCTGCTAAATAATTTGTGAAGAATACTTGCACATCCATTAGTACAAATTCGTACTTACTAATATGACATTATTTATGGTCCATTCTTTATGGAAGCATCAATAATACTATCGAGAATTCTGAAGTGCCATCCTAAGATTTCTCTCCAGACCAATTGGTGTGTTTTTTGTCATTCTGAATCAAAGGACACATCGATCATTTGTTCATCCACTCCCATCTCACTCAATCTATTTAGAACAATCTTAGTTCTTTGTCCTTGCTTTGAGCTACAACAATTCATCCCGGACATCCTCATCCACAATATTTTGGTAGCTTCTCTATTGAATTTATAAAGGAAAAGGAATAATAGAATTTTCAGCAACTTTACTCGTAGTCTCCAGTCAATTTAGAATGATATAATTGTACTAGCGGCATCGTAGTCCAAAAAAATCTCATCTCCTCTGTACAATTGATCTAATATATTTATTACCCACTAATATTTTTGAAACACTACGAATGAGATTCAGAAAGTCAAATCGGAGATTCCACCCTGCCCCAAATATTTTTAATAATTGGATTGCAGTTGGCATAGCAGAACTCACAATATTAGAACTGGAAATTATTCATCAATACATATCCAATTCTCAAGTATGTATATCTGTCGTATTTTATATATATATATATATATATATATATATATATATATATATATATATATAAATGTCCCATTAGGAATCACATGTTTGTAGATAATTGTAGATAATAATTATTTGAGAAAAAATTAATTTATACCCATAAATATTGGAGGTTGTATCAATTAAAACTTTGAACTAATGATTCTATCAATTAAAACCTGAAACTTTCACAAGTGTATCAATTTACATGCTCGGTTAAATTTCATTTGAAAAACATTAATTTAAACATGTGAAGACCTATAATTATAGCAATTAAACTCTTATGGTCACCAGGCGATACATCATGTCGTTGAGCTATGCTCATATTGACAACAATTAAACTCCTAAGTTTTCATAAGTGAATCAATTATATGAAAGTTTAGAGTTTAATTGATACAATTATAAGTATTGAAAACTGTTTTTTTTAAAAGACGGTGTAAATTGATACACTTCTGAAAGTACTGGGTTTTAAATGATACAATCATTGGTCCAGAGTTTTAAATGATACAACCTCCAAAGTTTAAGGATATATATAAATTGATATTTTCCCTAATTATTTTTATTATGCCAGTTGTAGGCAGAGAATAGTTAGGGCCCACGCAGGCCAAACACCTAACAGAAATAGTGTCTTTGGCAGCCCTAAAGACTGAGTCGAGGTTGAGGCACACGACCAACTACTGAAAGGGGAATGAGACCTACTGAGTTGGTGGCAACCGAGACGAGGCACACGATATCTTCTCTTTCGTGATTCTAGCCGATTGGGAATTATCCTATAACCAAAGGGGCACATTCACCACTTAAGGTACACAACATATGATATGAATTATTTTGGCAATCCAATTCATATCCCTGATGAAGATTAATGAAGTCAAACAATTGTTATGGAGGAAGAATCAAAGTCAACAGGGAAGAGAGATGCATGAACTTCATTATCTCACAAGTCCATTTCGTGGAAGACTAATAGATCATGTTAAACTAAGTTTAAAATCCATATTTGGTTACTTAATGTACTCATTTAAAGTGTAACTAAGTTTTAGGTGATCTTTCATATTTCAAGATAAACTTTTAGGTTTCCAAGGTGCCTTTTAGAATATCAAGGCATATTTTGGTATTTCAAGGTGACTTTTCATATTAGCATTTATGTTAGGAGTCTCTTGACTTAATTCCTTGTCTATTGTAAAAGACAACTTGATAAAAAGATATTGAAATGTAGTATTTTGGGTTTTAAACCTTGTAAGCTTTTAAGCTTTGTTTCTTGTGTGTTCTTGTGATAGAATGCATGAATATTTGGAGCATTCAAGTGAGGATTGATTTGTCTTGTTTGTGGAGTGCTTTGAAGATCGAGGGTTGATGGGAGCCAAAATCTTTGTCCGATCCTTGGTTTGTTAGATCATCTAAGTAACCTGTATTCTAGCCTATCTTAGGGGTTGAGATCGAATTGGCTACTCGGGTTTTCAAGTTAATGTGTTGAGGGTTCGTATAATCAAGGGGTTCTCACGCTTATTCTTGGAGGTTTCGTATCAATATATTTGTTTGTTAATAATATACTTCAAACTAATTAAACATTAACTTAAGCATCAAAGAGTGTTGGACACAACAAAACATACGGGTGCGAGATCTTACCTTCTAGGACCAATAAGACTCTAAGTTGACCACGTCAACCGACTTGCACGGACTTGCACGACCAAATTTTTACATCAACAATATCAACACATCTCTTAATTTCATGTATAATACAAACATCCCTAATTTGATAACCCAAAAAAAAAAAAAAAAAAAAAAAACCTATAGAAAAAGGGGTTACTCATACTAAATCAACCACCACTCATCTTTTGGGATTAAATTTTTAATCACCTCAACCAAGAAGTCCAAAATTCTGCACATAGTTGGATCCATGACATTGTTGACCAACCCAACATGTCAACATATCCTTAATTCCATACTATAAAAGCCCCAAGTTTTGTACATTAAAATTCAGTTGAAAATGCAGATTTAACACATTAATCAACTTCTAATCTCTCTAGGAATTAAATTTTAAATCCCCTCAATTAGCTGGTGTCCCAAAAAGTCAACCAAAACCAAGATTGACTCAACAAATACAAATCTTTCAATCATCCAAATCCCTATTTATTCCTCTTCTTCAATAATATCCCAAATCAAAATCTCTCAACAACAACCATGACAAGATTTTGGCCTGGCTTTTATATCTTCTTCATTGTAGCCATTGGAGCAACTTTTGGATTCTCAGTGTTGATCTCATGGCTCATTTTCATAACCCACAAAATCAAATTCTACGTGACAGACGCTACACTCACCCAATTCAACCTCACCAACAACAACCAACTCCATTACAATCTTGGCCTTTACTTCACTGTCACAAACCCTAACCAGGGAGTTGGAATCTATTACGACACAATTGAAGCAGCCGCCATTTATAAAGATCAAAACTTTGATACGAAATTGCTGACCCCTTTCTACCAAAGCCCAAAGGCCACCAGCCTGCTTAAAGCGAGGTTTAATGGGCAGAAGCAGCTTGCGCAAATGGCCAACCAGAAGGTTTCTGAGTTCAATTCTGAGAAACTTGCGGGAGTTTTTGCAATTGATCTGAGATTTCGTCTTTGGATAAAGTTGAAAATTGGGTTTTTTAAGATTGTTAGAGTGAGGCCTAAAGTGGCTTGTGGATTTAAGGTTCAGTTGAGTTTCAATGAGACTTCGAATCCTTCGTTTGAGGCTATTCGTTGTCGTGTTGCTTATTGATTTTTCAATGTAAAATCTTAGATACTCCCTCAAGATCGGTTCTTGAGTCGGATCTCAATTTTACACCGTTACTCGTTTGAATTTATGTGTTCCAATATCATCTTAAATATGTATAAGATTGTATCTTAAAATCAATTGACAATGAAAGGTGATAACCCATATATCTTATGTTGCAAGTGAGGTGATCATTTTTTTTTAAATGTGGGATCCTCAACAATTCTCTATTTATAAGTTTTAGACCTAACTGTGGTGGTTTTTGTTGGGAAAAAATCTCTCACCTCTACCCAATAAGCAGAAAATAATTGAGAAATTTAAATATAAAGCAATAAAAATAGAAAACACAAAAATTATGTGTAAAACTCTAAAACCGGAGAAATATCACGCCCCACCAAAAACAAACTCCACTATGCAAAAAAAAAAAATTCTTTCCAACCCAAGACTTCAATTACAAAAGTCAAAGCTAATTTGTCCTCACTCACATCATTTTGCCCAAATCTAAAACTAGAGAATACAATAGGAAATTTAACTAGAGTTTACACACCAAACTTAGAATGTTTCTAAATGAGATGATTAAAAATTAAAGTCATAAGCTCCTTTTATAACTTTCGTAGTCTATGACTTTCTTAAATCTTTATGATGTATGATAACTACTCTTCTTATACATTGCCAAAAGTCCTACAATTTTTTAGTGCCTACAATCTTTATGATGTATTTTGTTATTTTTGTAGTTTGTTAGTTAAACGTCAAATCTTGACATGTCTATGTCAAAATGTATATTGGTAGGGTCGAATGATTGATAAAATATGAAAATGTCAAACAAAAATAGCATGGACACTTAATGTGATAATGTGATTTATAATTATTTCCATGAAAATATTTATGTTATAATTGAAATAACTTTTATACATATTGGTTTTGATGAATTTTCTGAGAATGTCCATGGATGTTGGACCCGGTAGCTTTTCCTTTAATAGGTAAACATAATCCTTTATATTTTCACAAAATTGTTATTTTTTCAAAAGAAAAAAAACATTTTTTAAATATATATAATTTCATTTTGAAGTATATAGGTTAGAAAATCATCTCACTCTCAACCTAAACATACTTGAAGTATATAGGTTAGAAAATCATCTCACTCTCAACCTAAACATACTTCAACCGATTAAAAATATGCCATCGATCAAAGAGGTTATCCTGGATATTGTTGTACTAAAAAAAAAAGTAACAAAAAAAAAACTCATTATTACATAAATAGAAAACATGTCAGATATTTAATATGATAATTGTAACACACTCGGTACAAACCAACAAGAGCATAGCTCAATCGAAATGTATGACTAGTCACCAAGATGTCCTAAGTTCGAGTGGGTCCTAAGTTCTATCTCCCACTCCACATGTTGTTAAAAAAAAAAATACTCGAGTACAAAAAGGTACATGAATGAATCGATTCCATATCTGAATGAGGGATCGTTAAAACATGCTAGTATGGATGAGAAAAATTTGAGAAATTAAAAGTTAACTACACATATACCAATAAAAACTTAAGAAATTTAAACTCACTACATATATACCAGGTACATCTTTCTTTTTCGTGGCTCAATCCTAGAAACTCCAAAATTAAACATGTTTAACTTGAAAAAATCTTATGACTTCTATTTTTTTTTTTTTTAAGAAGCATGTGAGTGAAAACCAACCATATTCAAGACTAATGTGTGGTGATGTAGCTCACAAGAATGTAGAGAGCTGACCATGACTTAGAAACTATGTAACCATTTTTGTTTTTTTGTTTTTTGTTTTTTTAGTTCAACACAATAGGTGGAGATCTATATTTGAGCTCCCACCTTTTGACTCAAAAGTTATAATATTTTAAGATAAAGACAAACAAATATGACCCAAGCATAGAAATTAAATTGAAGCTTTTAAAATAATTGATCAAATTGAAACTCAGCTTATAATCCAAAAACTAAGTTAAAGCTGAAAAAAATTATAGAACTCAATAAATTATCCTTAACATATTTTCATTGATATTTGTACAAATAGATGGACTAATTCAACATCAAGGTAAATCAATATCTATAATACGTCACATAAATATGGATAAAATGAAAAATAAAATAATAAAAAAAATATGATTAATTAAGGTGGACCCAGGCTTGGGCCGAAATATTATCGGGGGCCCACAAACAGCCGTTTTGCTCCGACAACGCCACGTTGGCACCAGAAAAAAGCAAAAAAAGTAAAAGATAAACGACACGAAAATCCCTCGGTCTCGTCATGCGGGTCCCACCTATTTAAAAGCAAAACAGACCGTACCTGACGTGGCAAAGAACAGTCATGCAAATTGAGCTTAGTGAACTGAACCAACCGACATGTCGACCAAGCGAGTTGAAACTCTTGAAAACCGTAGTCATCGTACGACGTGTCGCGAACACTAACGGACAAGAAATGCTGATGTCAGTCGCCACTAATTTCAATAACCCAAAACGGTGCCGTTCGATTGTCGTCGGAAGAATCTGTTTCCACCGGGAAGTTGCCAACGTCACGAGTAGGCGACGGCGACGGCGACGGCGACGGCGTGAAGTACGGAGGAGAATCACAGGGCGTATGAAACGCCGTCGTATCGTACTCGAAAATAGATTCGATTCCTTCTCTCTCTTCTTCTTCCTTGATAGTGAAAAGCTCTCTCGACGGTCCACACAGTTCCCGCCACTTCTCCAGCTCGTCGTCGACCGCCGCCATCTCGGAGTCATCGTGAATTTTGGACGCGATTTCTTTAGGTTCAATACGCGATTGGTGGTTCCTCCAGCAGAAAAGGTAGACGCACTTTTCCTTGTTGGGTTGGGCCGCGCCGCCGTGTACGTAGCGGCGGCGAGAGAGAAGAACGTAGAGGATCTGAGCGACGAGGAGTAGGAAAGTCAGTACGAAGACGGCGATGAGTGCGGCGGCGATCTTGTTCAGGCCGCCGTCCATGTTTCTACGGCTGAAGAGAAGAGATTTTTGGGTGTTGAAAAGAAAAACTAAAATTTATTGGGAAATTTGGAATTGGGATTTTGTTTTTAATTTCTTGGGAAATGGTTGTGAAAAAGTTACGAATTAATGATGACGTGGACTTGGGATGTGTGGGGTTTAAATTTTGAAGTAGTTGGGCGCGGTTAGCTTCTTTATGGAAAGATGTCTATTTTAAGACAGATAAGACTATGGAAACCAACACGAGATCTTCCATTTTATTTTATCCTTTCTACAAATCTAATTACGTTTAAACTTTCATTTTAGTTTATCAACTTTCAAATTCGCTATTTCCATAGTCTCTAAACTTTTAAATTGGCTTTTTAGTACCTAAACTTTAAAACAAAACAAACATTTTTATCGTTATTATTGTTGATACATGAATCCAAGAGCGGAAAAATCACCTAACATTCACTTGTTTCAACGATAAATTTGTAGATTGAGAAAGGTGTGACCTGCAAAATAGAGAAAATAACATCGATGTGATACTTGCCACACACGCTATGACGCTTAAGTCAGATACAAGAGAAAAAGTGTAGCAAAACATAGTTTTAAGAAATTGTGAGGAGTCAATCAGACTTACTTTCTTTCTGTCATAATGACATATTTACGAAAAAAATTTGTCCCTAAATACTCATCTTGTTAGGAGAAGAAGTTGACTTAATACCCTAATTAGTAAGGTTCTTGAGGTATTGGACCTAAGCATTGGTTAGCAAAGCCGATTAGCCTCATGGTTTACAACTTTGGTCTTTATTTTCTTTGATCCATATAACATTAAACTCCCACTCATTTGTTCTTTATTTCATTAAACAATTTTATTGAATGGATAAACCTTGCCGCCTTTGAATTCTCTCGATCTTTCCCTAAATTTATCATTAGCAACTTCATGAAGTCAATTAACAAATAAAGCCACATATTTTTCAGCAAGTTAACAACTCATAAATATTATAGAAACAAGAATGTTGCACAAATTTTTGCAGTGTAATATCGCAACGGTACATGTCAAATTTTAGTAAAGTGGATGTAAATATGGATATCGTGTCCTCATAATTTATTTTTTAGTTCAGCTAATTATCACGAATACTATCACTCAGTTTTATTTAGAGAATGAAATAGAATGATGTGATTAAAACAAAATAAAAAACATAAAATAAAACATGAAGAATAATAAGAAGATATATATATATATATATATCAGGGAATTGACCTGAGCAATGACTTCATCGTCATTATCTCTTTTTATTCTTAATTCATTAAAAGCTATAATTAATTAATTTTTATATTGTTGACAAGTTCTACCCTATAGATTACTTGATATTCTCTCGAACAATAACAATATTCTTTGAAAAGAAAATTGACTATATCTCTATGGAAATTCAAACAATTAAAATATGAAAAACATAAAACCACAAAATCTATAAGGATATGTCTATCTCGTCTCTCAGTCTCTCAACCTTAAATCATTGATATAAAAATCATGCAAAGAATGACTAAATCCTAACATGCATTAAGCTTAGAAAAGTTATCACAACTCACATGAAATTAAAATACCAATTATTAATTCAGAATAATAAAATTCAATGAACAATTACATCACAACTCTAAGTCAAAAGAGTTTAACTAATTATGTTGCAGACTACAAAATATAAACTCAATAATAAACTCATAACAAAACTACAAATTAAAAGAGGAACAAGAATAAAACTAATATGGAGTGTCGATCCATGTTTGCGCTGCAATTTGATGATCCCGAAAGCATGTAAATATCTACTTTGTGCTCCCAAAAATCTATTATAACCCTTAAAAGTATATATTTTTCGAAATTGTGTATGACTCTTCAAATTGACTCATCAATCTTCTCTTGTTCAGATTCTTGAATTTTAACCACCTCATGCACATTGATGACCTTACAATGCTCATATTGAGTTTGTTCATTGACCACATACGCCTTTTCCTTTTTTAGTGTATTAAAATCAACAATTAGTTGTCACACTAGATTAATTTCTATTGTGCTCGGTAAATTCCCTGGAAGTCTATCTACCATCATACTGGCTAGCTGACCAACTTGCACTTTTAAATTCTTGATTGTTGCACATTGATTTTGGAAGTGGGTCTTTGTTTCAGTCATAAACTGACTTGTAGTGTTCGTCATTTGAATCATTGGGGAAATTGGAGTTTCTAGACCCCATAAAAAAACGATTGGGGCTTTTGGACTCAAGCTTTTAAAACTCACACTTTTAGACCCTAAGTGTGATAATTCTAAAATACCCTTAATTACTTTTAGGACTTGAAGTTACATTTATGCCCTCATGTCATTAAGTTGAAAAAATTTCACATTTTCACTCAACTTTTAACTTATCTTTTATATCTTTCTTCCTTAAATTCAAAATGAATATTTTTTTTTTCTTTTTTGAAGAAATAAATAGTGTATCTTCATTTTTAAAATAAAAATGGCTCCTCGTTTTCCAAAAATAAAAATTAAAGACTCCTAATTTTTCAAAAAATAAAAAAACTCTTTGTTTTCCAAAAAAAAAAAAAAAAATTAAGTATTTTTATTGCTTTTTCCTTAATAATAAATTTAAAAAAAAAATATGGAAAAAATTGGCCGGAAAATCCATCGGTATTTGAATATTGACCGGTAAACCCATCAATATTTGAATACCGGTGGTATACCGACTAGTAAATCCACTGGTATTTGAATACCGGTAGGAATACCAGTGGGAATACCGACCAGTATTCATCAATACCGGTCACCGGTAAATATTTCAAACTTTTTGTTTTAATTCAATCTAACGACACTCTCGCCAAAAATCAAAATCACTCTTTCGTCGAATTTCAGTCTCACCCATTGGAGAAGAAGAATAAAGTTCAAACTCAAGATGAGAAAGAAGATATTGAATTTTTTTTAAAGAGAGAGAAGAGCAATAATGGAGGAGGATGAAGACGAAGAAGAGAGATAGAAAAAAATTGTACATGTAGTGCTAGTGGGGAGGGAAAAAAAGAAGAGAGAGGATTGAGGGTAATTTTGGGTTTTCACACCCACACGTCTAAAAGTGTGAGTTTTAAAACTTTGGGCTCAAAAGTCCAAATAGTTTTTCTAATGAGTCTAGAAAGTCAAATTTTCTGAATTATTGCCTCTTCCCGACTAGTTTTTTTTTTTCTTCTAGTTGTTGAAATCTCGATGGTAGTGGTAGATTTTGATTTTGATTTTGCTTCCATGAGAAATAATTTGGGTGATTGCGCCACTTCGGATTATATGTATTGGAGTAAGGGTTGTTCGGTTGATGATGATAATTGCCAACAAATTGAACTTGCTCACTTTGGCCTTGCATAAACGGATTCCTCAGTTGACAATCCTCACTCTTTTGGCTTCCATGACAATATTCACAATAAATAGGTAGTGTTCGAATATCATATATCGTCAGTTGACTTGATTGAAGTTGTTTAGTAAGCAAGACAACTTGTGCGGTAAACGCGGTGATAGCATCCACCTCACTAACTCTCATCACATGCATGTTTCTGAGTCATTCTCCCACTTGGGCATTCATAATGTTTTACGGTAATCTTTTCCAACAATTCAAAAGCGTCATTCTCTTTTTTCTTCATGAATGGTTCTCCTGCAGCAGCATCAATTGTGGTCCTAGTACAACCATCTATCCCATTATAGAAGTTATGCACTTGCATCCATCGAGAAAATCATAATGAGAATGTTTTCTTAGAAGCTCTTTAATATTTTTCCCATATTTCGGCTTGTGATCAATCCATAGATCCCGATAGAAAATAAATAGACACTTCTAACAAGTACATGTTCGAGCATCATTGACCAACTCCTTATCAATTCCTATTCATTTCAATATGAACACAAATTTAATAGATTCAATTGACAAAAAAAAAAAAGTACAGAACAAGGGATTATATTGGTAATCGATCGAATAAAATAATTTTTATTTTAGACAAAAATAATTGAAGGGGAATGTGTGTGATAACATAGAAGAAAGTTAAATTTATGCTATTTTTAACTACAGATTTATTACTGGCGAGCCACGAAAATTGCGCCGATCAAAGCAGCTAAAAGAATGATCGAAATGAGTTCAAATGGAAGAAAAAAAATATGTTGATAAATTTCCTATCGTTCTGAACAAAATTTTCAATCTCCCACTTCAAATATTTTCTATCTTTGCTGGTGAGAAGAACTTGGCTAGGAAATTTTGAGTAAGATCGTTCCAAGTATCTATTGACGTTGCTGGTAAAGAGTTCAACCATGGTTTGCATGCCCTTCAAGAGTAGAGGGAAACAACCTAAGTCTTATGGCATTATCTGTCACTCAATCATACTTGAAGGTGTCACATATTTCCAGAAAATCAGAGATATGAGAATTTGGATCTTCATTCCTTAGCCCATTATAATTGATTGAAGTATGGATCGATCATGTGGATTGTAGCAGGATTTATCTCGAAGTTATTAGCATGAATTGTGAGCCTTTGAATAGCATAATGTAGCCCAGCTACGTTCGACAACACATAGTCCATCAGGGTCTTGTTCTCATCATTTTGCCTTTCAACTTGTGTCATTTTCGCTTGCTCTTGTGCAACATGCTCTCTCTTTTTCGTTTTCGTTCCTTCGACAAGTACGCTCGATCTCAGAATCAAATAGGAAGTAGATTGCTACTTCCAAATTTTCCCATGCACTCGTTTTAATCCGACCTAAAACAAAACCACAAAATTAATAAATATAAAACAAAACTTAGATTAAGAGTAAAACTATTGATTTTTTATATTAGTAAAAATAAACATTCATTCATCGACAATGACGCCAAAAACTTATTGCTCGATTTGGCAAGTGTATGAATCGTTCTAAGTAATATAGTAGTATAAGTACTAATTAACCTTCTCCACAAGAAATGAAAGTTATTAGTTACCAAATTCTAAGTCTCAATTTTATCTTAGCAACAATTAATCAAGGATGAATGAAATATGAAACTGCTTGAATTAAAGTATTTAAAACACTAAAAATATCGAGAACAAACAAGGTGAATTCAGTTGATTGAAACACTAGAGCAATGACTTCAGTGTTATTGTTGTGAGTGCAAACAAAGTCCCACATTGGTCAGGAAATGGGAAGATCATGGGTATAAAAGTAAGGGACAACATCTACATTATAACGAGGCCTTTTAGGGTGACCAAAAGCAAAGCCATGAGGGTCATTACAATGTGGATGTTACTTGTTTCTAACAAGTGGTATCAGAGTCATGCCCCTTACTTAACCATGTCGGTGGAAGATCATGTTTATATAATAAACGGACAACATCTTCATTGTAATGAGGCTTTTTGGGGTGACCAAAAGCAAAGCCATGAGGGCCATGCCCAAAGTGGACAATATGTGGATGTTAGTTGTCCCTAACAAGTGGTATCCGAGCCATGCCCCTTACCTAACCATGTCGGTGTGCCTCGATGACATATATCATTACAATGTGGATGTTAGTTGTCCCTAACAAATGGTATCCGAGCCATGCCTCATCTAACCATGTCGGTGTGCCTCGATGACATAGTCATGGTTGATCTCGTGGTCGAGCTTATCCGGAAGGGGTATGCTCTCATGAAGAGTGGTCTGGTTAAATGTGATAATGCTCGAGTTTAAACACGGATAGATGACTATTTGAGGGGAGGCTTTGTGGTCCTTCGTTTGAGGGGAGGATTGTTGTGAGTGCAAACAGTCATGCCCCTTACCTAACCAATGCCGGTGTGCCTCGATGACATAGTCATGGTTGATCTTGTGGTCGAGCTTATCCGGCAGGGGTATGCTCTCATGAAGAGTGGTCTGGTTAAAGGTGATATTGCTCGAGTTTAAACACGGATAGATGACTATTTGAAGGGAGGCTTTGTAGTCTTTCGTTTGAGGGGAGAGATGTTGTGAGTACAAAAAAGTCCCACATTGGTTAGGAAAGTGGAAGATCTTGGGTATATAAGTAAGGGGCATCCCTTGTAACGAGGCCTTTTGGGGTGACCAAAAGCAAAGCCATGAGGGTCATGCCCAAAGTGGACAATATCATTACAATGTGGATGTTAGTTGTCCCTATCAAGTGGTATCAGAGTCATGCCCCTTACCTAACCAATGTCGGTGTGCCTCGATGACATGGTCATGGTTGATCTCGTGGTCGAGCTTATCCAGCAGGGGTATACTCTCATGAAGAGTGACCTGGTTAAAGGTGATAATGCTCGAGTTTAAATACGGATAGATGACTATTTGAGGGGAGGCTTTGTGGTCCTTCGTTTGGGGGGAGGCTTTGTGGTCCTTCGTTTGAGGGAAGGATTGTTGTGGGTGCAAACAGTCATGCCCCTTACCTAACCAATGTCGGTGTGCCTCGATGACATAGTCATGGTTGATCTCGTGGTCGAGCTTATCCGGCAGGGGTATGCTCTCATGAAGAGTGGTCTGGTTAAAGGTGATAATGCTCGAGTTTAAACACGGATAAATGACTATTTGAGGGAGGCTTTGTGGTTATTCGTTTGAATGAAGGATTGTTGCGAGTACAAACAAAGTCTCACATTGGTTAGGAAAGGGGAAGATCTTGGGGTATATAATTAATGGACATCCCTTGTAATGAGACCTTTTGGGGTGACCAAAAACAAAGTCATTAGAGTCATGCCCAAAGTGGACAATATCATTACAATGTGGATGTTAGTTGTCCCTAACAAGTGGTATTAGAGTCATGCCCCTTACCTAACCATGCCGGTGTGCCTCGATGACATAGTCATGGTTGATCTTGTGGTCGAGCTTATCCGGCAGGGGTATGCTCTCATGAAGTGTGGCCTGGTTAAAGGTGATAATGCTCGAGTTTAAATACGGATAGATGACTATTTGAGGGGATGCTTTGTGGTCCTTCGTTTGAGGGGAGGATTGTTGTGAGTGCAAACAAAGTCCCACATTGGTAAGGAAATGGGAAGATCATGGGTATATAAGTAAGGGACAACATCTACATTGTAACGAGGTCTTTTGGGGTGACCAAAAGCAAAGTCATGAGGGTCATGCCCAAAGTGGACAATATCATTACAATGTGGATGTTAGTTGTCCCTAACAGGACAAGTTCTACCATATAGAGTTGTTGTTCTCTCTCGAGCAATAACCATATTCTTTTGTTGACAAGTTCTACCATATAGACTTGTTGTTAACCTACAAGGATATGTCTATTTCATGTATAAATTAAGGAAAGCAGTTCAAGATCATCAGTGATAATCGTCTCTCAACCTCAAATCATGACATAAAAGGATATGTCTATTTCATGTTAGAAAAGTTATCACAATCCAATATGAAATCGAAGTTCCCACTATTAACTACGAAGAATAGGATTCAATAAATGATTACATCAAAACTCTAGAAAAATGAATTAGTTCATAATGGAAATCTGAACAAAAATCTCAACAATCAACATTAGAGTCATAACAAGTGAGAAAAGAGAAGAGAAGCGTGAAGAAAAACAAATATCGGCGATTCCACGAGTTTTCTAACATCGTTGTCGCTCCTTTTGGGTGCTCGGATCTTCAAAATCAGTGTCCAACTGTTTCTTTATGTCTTTTCGCCAATTTCGCTCTGATTTCTCTTTTAAAAAATAACAAATCGCATTTATACTTAGGACAAAAGTTGTCGCTGCGCCTAGGCGCCATAAAATCGTGAAAAAGGTTTGTCTCAATGGCCGTAGAGCCAAAAAAAAAAAAAAAAAAAATATCGTTACAGTTCTTGGACTTTGGCTTAAAACTTCATTTTCTTATTTTTTTTTTTTTTCTTCAATTTTTCTTCTAGAATTACCAGAAGCAATAAACAATTAAATTTGTAAACAAATTGTCTAAAGTAAACCAACAAAACAACTAAAAACAACCTCTCTAACTATGCCTAAAATGAAATCATCAAAGCATGAAAGGAATTTGGTATATGAAATCGAAATTGAAAAAAATGCATAAACTAAGGAAATCAAAAAACTAAAACATCATGCATATACTTAAATCTTACCAATGTGAGGATGGTGGGCGGTGGAAGTGCTTGCAGCAGTAGGTGAGCAGAAACGACAATGGTCGAAGGAAAAAGTTGGGCGTTGACACCTAAAGCTACGACTAACGAAGGGTGGTGGTGTGTTAATAAGGAAATTTGTGAAGCCCAAAACAAACCATCAAAGGCTCATTTAAAGTCCAAGTTAACTCCATCGAGAATGTATTTGTCAATGAAAATTTCTAGTCTTGTAGCCAACGAGACTACTGCAATAAAATTAATGGAAGCGCTTACAAACAGATACGAAAAATCGTCTGCTAACATGCACATAGATGAAGATGCATCTGTTAATTCCTATATTAATGAGGTTACCACTTTAATAAATCGGTTGAAGTTTGTTAAGATAGAATTTGCTGATAAAGTATATGTTATTCAGTTATTAATGTCTTTATCTGATAGTTGGGAAACAATGAAGACAATTGTGTCTAATTCGGTAGAAGAAAATACTCTGAAGTTTTCAGGAGTTTGTGATTTAGTTCTAACTGAAGAAATTCGTAGAAAGAGTAGTGGTAGAGAGTCATCTACTGCAAAATCAACTTTAACTTTGACTTAGGGTAAAAAAATTATTAATGAGCAAAATATACCGAGTAGTAGTAAGAAAAAGTGGAGTCATAGGAATAAAGAGATAAAATGCTTTTAATGTCACAAAATGAATCACTATAAAAGTCAGTGTAGAAAATTAAGAGAGGATCATGAAAAGAAGCATGAAGCAAACATAGTTGATGATGTTAATGTCTGTGTTGGAAGTGACATAGAGAGTTGTAGTCATTCATCTTAGTGGATTTTAAACAGTGTAGCGACTGTACACATAACTTCAGATAGAAATTTATTCACAACATTCATAGGTGAACATCATAATCTAGTGAGAATGGGTGATGGTAGAGTCTCCAAAACCAGTGGAATTGAGGATGTTAGTTTGAAGTCAGAATGTGGTAGTGTTCTGGTGTTGCATGATGTCAGGTTTGTGCCTAGGATGAAGATGAATCTAATTTCCATTGGCAAGTTGACAAATGAGGGCCACATGAGTGAGTTTGACAGTTGCCAGTGTAAACTCATACTAGGATCCCAAGTAGTGGCAGTTGGCCACAAGAAATCTACATTGTACAAATGTCGGTTGGATGTTGCCAAAGGATCAAAGAGACAATTGATGCCAATTAAAGTTGCAGATGGTTGTTATAGAGGTGAGCCAACAACATTGATAGCCAAGTTTGATCAACCAAATCATGATCCTTCAATTCAGAAACAATTGGGAAGTCTAGAAGAGAAAGTTCATGGCTATCGTGAACCCCCCAATTGTCAGACACTTAAACGAATTGAAGAAGTCACCGAGGTGAGTGGAGGCATCGAAGTGGAAGGCCAAAGCAGTTGCTAAGGTCAAAGAAAAGGTCTCAATCTTGGTAGCAAGTTTGAATAGAAGATTCAAGCCATTCTTAAAATATACCTTCTTCAAGAACAATGATTCAAGGTTGAAAAAATGTCAGTTGTTACCACTTAGCTGAAGTAGGAGTACATATCTGTCTTTTTCGCCTGAGAGACAGATCTTCGTAGCGTGCCCAATCCTTTGGGGGAGCACAGATACACTATAGTTATTTTCTGATGGTTACTTGTCTTTTGTTAGTTTTGTTGTTTTACAAGTTTTTTGCCAAGAAGATAAAAAATAATAGTTGTAGTGAGAGTAGATCTTTGGAGTTTGTCAAGATTACCAGTTACGTTGCCGTGGGAGACAAGATCGTTGTTTTGTCTTCAAGTAAGAGATTTTTTAGAAGCCCAAAACAAACCATCAAAAGGCCCATTAAAAGTCCAAGTTAACTTCATTAAGCAATCATAAAAATTGTGGCAAATAACTTGATTGGCTTTAACTTTAAGTGAAATTTCCTATAAATTTGAATTGTGGGCATTCTTCTTACTACCAAAAAAAAATAAAAAAATTGAGTGGTTGTTGGGATTCAGTTTTTTTTTCTTTTTTTTTTTTTGCTTTTGAATTTTCTTTTTGATTACATTGATCCCTTTTGTGAGAGAAAAGAAGATTATTTCACTTGGAGGGTTTGAGAGATTTGTCTTTGTTGTTGATCTCAAGTTATCGGGTTGTGATACTTGGAAGTCAATAATCATTGTTGGGCTATTAAGGATAGTTTGTAGCGTTAAGTTGATGGCTTCTTGTAATCTTCCATCATAGTTGAACCTGCATGCAGAAGACTAGACGTAGTCCCGAGATCGGGGCGAACCAGTATAACTTTCGATGTTGTTCTCTTTTTTCCTTCTCTCTATTGTTATATTTTGTGATCAATAATTTATTTGGTTCTAACCTGTGAAGTGTGAACGAGATATATAATTTAATTTGTTATTCTGCATTATTTATATATCGTGTTTTTCTCCATTAGAAGAGGCTGAGGTGAGTGGCAGTGAACGGTGGTGGAAGCAATGGCCGTCGAAGAAGTAAAAATAAAAGAAGAAGAATAAAATTAAGGGGTGAGTGAGAATAGAAAAAAAAAAAAAAAAAAAAACAGGATTTAAGGTTAAATTGAAATTCTCGAAAAACCGTCGAGAGAACCTTGACCCCGCTCCACGATCGTAATTAAACTGCGTTGGAAAATATGTTTCTTGCGACGAATTATTATTATTTTTTTTTTTTACAACATGTTGGGTGAAAAATTGAACTTAGGACCTCATGATCACTAGATGATACATCATGTCGTTGAGCTAGGTTCTTGTTGGCCCGACGAATTACTTAACATGGGGGAGATATATAGTTTGGAGGAACTAACATTCTTGTTGTGCCCGACATGTGCAGTACATTTTTTTAAAAAAAATAATAACTCTATAATATACTATAGGCCGCCTAGGTATTAATTGTTTCCGCTAAATTATCATTTTGTCTCTATAATTGGAGAGAATTTCTAGTACATCCGTGGTATGGAAAAACTCCATACTACTGCCTTTCAAAAAATGACACGTGGCGAAATGGTTTAAAAAAATAATATATTTAATAGTGTGGGTCTCAGATAAACCACCATTTCGGCAGGTGTCATTTTTTGAAAGGCAGTGATATGGAATTTTTTCATACCACGGATGTACTAGAAATTCTCCCCTATAATTGTAGGTTCAGTTTGGTTTAAATTTAAACTCTATAATTTTAAAAGTTTATTATAGTATATAAGGTTTCGTTAAATCACCTAATTTTATTTTTTTTATTATTAAAGGTTATCCGTTAGCCTGAGAAAAGTTGAAAAGGTCTTGATTGATGTCTAATATAATAAAATGATATCCCTATGTTTTATCTAAAATGAAAATTATTAACTTTTGGTATACGAGCAATATACTCAAAATTCTACTAAAATGATATACTCATGTTTTATCTCAAATATTTTTTGATTTAGCAAAAGAATATAATAGTAATATATATATATATATATATATATATATATATATATATATAGAGGACGGGTTGCACAAACAACAATCAACTCAAAATAATTATAAATTTAGCAAAATTTAAAACATTTTACAAATATGGCAAAAAATTAGTGGCTATCACTAATAGAAGTTATCGCTGATATATTACTATCACTGATAGACTACTATCACTGATGGACTAAAAATCTATAAAAACTGAGGTGATAGATTACTATCGATGATAGACTTCTATCGGCGATAAACCATACTATCAGTGATAGAAATTGTCGTATCTGCAATTTTTTTAAAAAAAATGCTATATTTTTAATTATTTTATTTTAAATTGACATTTGTTACAATTTCTCCTATATATATATTTCTGATTTGATATACAAATAATATATCTAATATATATATTACTTCTCTATAATACTTTTTTTCATTGGATTTTAGATGAAATGTTTATGATTTATAATTTAAATGTTTGTGATTTGATATACAAATAATATATCTAATATATTACTTCTCTATAATACTTTTTTTCATTGGATTTTAGATGAAATGTTTATGATTTAGAATTTAAATGTTTGTATTATATACATGACATGAATGTCGATAATATGTCGATAATAGATCAAACAATTATTTTGTAGGGCACTTTTGGTCCTTGAAGCTTGAGTTTGGTAGCATTTGAGTTCTTGAGTTTTCAAACTCCATATTTTAACCTTGAAGTTTGGGAAAATGATTTTTTTTATCCATGTCATTAGTGTTTCATGACAGTAGCCAAGAGCATAACTCAACGTCATGTTGTATTGCCTAATGACCATAAGATCCTAGGTTCAATCCCCACCCCAACATGTTGTAAAAAATAATTGTTATGATATTATTAAATTTATCATTAATATTATATTTTTTCGGATTTCAAATGGATAAATCAAGGAAATAACAACATTTTGTTTAGTACAACAAATGAGGAGAAAGAATATATTTAAACCTCAATGAAAGAGAACATATCAATTGTGCTTGCTCACGTTAACAAAAATAAGAACACTTAACAATTTAAGATTAGAGGACACTATAAATTTAGTTTGTGTTTATTAAGTTCTTAAACTCTGTATTTCTAATTTATTTTTGTATAGTCTTAATATCATTGAATATGGTCCGGTCAATATATTATTATGACAAAAACTAATGAAATAGAATCATAATCTTAAAATTTTATATATATTATTATGACAAAGACTAATGAAATAGAATCATGATCTTAAATTTTTATTTATTTATTTATTTTTTATTATTATTATTATTTTGCAATGATTTTGTTGAAACTTTTTAAAGTTTAGGTACTAAAAAAAACTAAAATGATCAAATACACTAAACTCATAATTGTAATTTTTCTACTAGATTGATTACTTTTACAAATCCAATATAGATATATAGTTTTGAGTTGTGAGTTAGGTCAAAAGCTCAACAAACAAAGCTCCTAAATATTAAAGGCAGGTTGGGCCATATCTATTTTCAAAACTCCCTAGACCTGAAAAACATAAATGGACCTATATTCTATTATTAAAGTGAAAATAAGGGCCCAAACCCTAAACCATGGCTGCTCCAAATATTTCAACATGAATTCAATTGGGATTGTAATTTTATAGGCATTTAATTCATTAAATGTTGTGGTCCTATTATTATTTGAGTTCTTTTTATAATTGTTCAATGAGAAGAAGTAGCTAAACGCCAAGAACATCACATTATATGCATATGAATGCCACTTGCACTCCAAAGTATTTGTAAATTTGTCTCAAACAAGTCTATGGTTGAAGATAACGACCCAACAGAACATCAAAAGCCTCACAATGTCCTAAAGAATCCAATCAAAGACCACATTCCTCTTTGATTTATTCGCATGAGCATGAGCGTTTGTTTTTTGTTTTGTTTTGTTTTTCCTCTCTTTTTGACCAAAGATCCACCATTTCCCCATAACTACAACAGCAACACCACATGAAAGATTCTCCTTATTCCTTCTTTCTTTCCTTGGATCCTTCAATTTCATCACTTTCAGATCACAGTCCCTGTAAAATCAGTGATTAGTGTGGGATGAGAGTGACAATTCTAGAAATGTAAAAGAAAAGAAGAAAAAATTGAGGGAAAATTTGTTTGTATTAAATCATTATAAGAAACAACGACTCAAATATCTCCACATCGTATGATATTGTCTACTTTGAACATAGTTCTATGACTTTGCTTTTAGTTTTTCCCAAAAGACCTCATCCCTCCGTGTTTTACCGATCTCACTATGATTAAGTCATTTTAGCTCACCCACCTCTTTGTCGAGGGCATGACCCTGATACCATTATATTGTTCACTTTATGGACTTAACTCTCTTGGTTTTGCTTTTGGTTTCACCCACAAGACTTCATTTCATTGGAGATAGTTGTCCTCACTTATATAACTAGGATCTCTCCCTTATCTAGCCAATGTGGGGACTTTGTTTGTATTCCCAACAATCACCAATCAAGCTTAAGTTGACGGGTTACGGATTACGGTAAATTTAATTATATAAATACTCCAACACTCTATCTTACTTGTGGGCTTGAAAATTTATAGAACGTCCAACAAGTTGAAATCAATATTAATTCGAGAGAAAATGACATTGCAGGGGGCTCGACACATGACTTCCTGCTCTGATATGCCATGTTAAATCATCAATCAATTCATAATGTCATTTTTGTGTTCGAGTCTCTGTAATGTCGTTCCCTCAATCCATCCACTTAAATTTTTGGGTTGATTAGTGATATAACCGTTTGTATATTGTATCATTGATTTTGGATCCCTTACTTTGATGAAGGAATAATATACAACTCTTTCTTCAGCTACACAATGGTTTTAAAGGGAAGGAAGGGAATAGAGACAATGACATTGTGGAAAAGAACCATCCTGTTACTTCCCCTTTAGCTCTTTTCTTAAAGTCTGCAAAAGGACTCAACTTGTGTTGAAACTTTGTCTCCATGCTTAAATCTTTTGTCTTTTGTAGATGCCCAAAAAATATTTACTCATCTCTCAATTCTTCCTTTGGTGGGTCTCAGAATTTACAGCTTTTTTATTATCTAGGTCTTTGTATCCTTTTCTTCTTTTGTTTTCTTTAAGAAATGCCTTAGGACGATGGGACTTGGGTAACAAATATAACACACAAGTGCTAACTGCTACATATATATTCGCACCACCTCCTTTCTTTTTCTTTAATATTTAATATTTTATTAATTATAGTGGAAGTCTTTTCTCTTCTTATATTAGGACAAGAATCTCGTTTTTTTATTTCTATTTTGATCTTTACGTTGGTATGATATTGTTACGATAAATCAATAATAAAGAATAAGTAAGCGCAGAAGAAGAACGACACAGATTTACGTGGTTTACTAACGTCGTGTTAGCTATGTCAACGGGCAGAAGAGAGAGCAATATTATTACGAAATAGGAGAAATTACAAATGAATAGATAGGAATGACTGAAGCCATTAGAAAATTTATATATGACACTCTTCTAATGACCTAATACAAAATAGTCTCATAATAGATTTAAGGCATTCCAACCGATATTGTTTATTAACACATGTTTTTTTTTGTTTAATACTTGAAAGACCTATAAATGTATCCTTACTTGTATAAATCTAAGATCAAAGACCTATAATTCTATGATCTTACCGATTTTGATTGAAGAGTATTTTTCATCATTCCATCTAATAAAGGATCACTAAACCTTGCCTATCAAAAAGTTATATATCAATTGGGAATGTTGTTGTCTAGCTCAAAACCTCATATTGTAGAGACGGTTAGAGCATTGATGTAATTCAACTTAAGTTTTTGGATTTTGATTTATGATTTAAATCCTAAGTAATGTCATTTTCTCTCTAATTAATATTAATTTTCACTTGTTGGACCTTTTTACAAATTTTCAAACCCACAAGTGAAGAGAAATGTTAGAGCCTTGATATAATTAAATTTACCGTGACTCGTCAACTTAAGGTATGTTTGAGAGTGATTTGAAAATGGCTATGATCACTTTTGTCATGTTCAAAATCACTTCAGAAACATGTCTTTAATCAATCAAAAATAATTTAATGTTTGGTTTTATGTTTTAAATTATTGCAAGTATGTTTCGAAGTGATTTTGAACCTACAAAAGTGATTTTAAATATTTCAAAATCACTCTCAAACAAATATGTCCTTAAATTTTTGGGTTGATTAGTGATCATCGACACTTTTTGTTTAGAATTTGAGAATTTCATCAATGTGATTAAGGATCCGTTTGGCATTGTTGGGGCTGTCTTCAAAGGTAATTATAGGAGAATCTTAACCGTATTAATGGTTTGGTAAAACTTATTTTTTATTAATTTATTTAGATTTGCAAAATATAATAAATAGTAGCTTTTAAAATTAACTTCTCGTATAATCTCGCTTCTATTTTAACACTTTTTCAAAATACCTATTATACCCTTCTGTATATTTTCTTTTTTCACTTCTTCCTCTCGAGAAATTTCCAAAATTCAAAAGAAGATTGAGAAGCAAGTTAAAGAAAAAACGAGTTTGTGATTGAATAAATAAGTTTTCCCCCCAATTTTTCTTCTTCTTTATTTTTTAAATAGAAAAATGCTTCGGTAAAGAAAATGTCCTAAGAAATGACAAATTAACATCAATGTTTTTAAAGTGAATCACAATAAAAGACTCTAACATAATATAATTGCTACAATTAACTTTACTAGGAGTAAAATAGATGTTTTTAATTATATTTTTTTTTAAATTTTGTTTGTACTTCAATTAAAATAACATTTGTTAATTACAATTTTATATAATAATAATTATTTTTTATAATATTTCATCATACAATTTAAATTAAACAATAAAATTTAAATAATTATATAATAACAATTTATATATTGAGTGATAATATAAAAAATATTAAAATGATATGTTCATTTTCGTCATTATAGCTAAATCACAACATTTTTTATTCGAGTTTATCAAACACTCTAACATGTTTTTTCGTGTTTGAAATTGAAATTCACCAAACACTAAAAGCACAATTGCTAACAATTATTTTAAAAGCTACCACAATTTCAAACAGAAATCGCTAATCATTCTTTTGTTCGACACCCAAGAACATTCATCTCCATCACAAGTATGATTTAAGTTTAGGGCATATGACTTTGACACCCACTTGTTAAAAGAATGGTCCCAACTTCTTATCTCTATATTATTGTAGGATATAAACTCACATGATTTTACTTTTAGGCTCTACCTAAAATACTTGGTTACTTTATTAAACTAATCATCTCCTTCATTTTTAGTTGTACTTACTACTTGATGTTATTACTTAAAGTCACTTAGTTCAACTTTTAGTTCACAAATTATTTGGAGCAACACAATCGCGTTTGCACTTTATTCAATTTTCCTTTTCCTTTGAGGCTAAATTAGATGCTTACCATAATTGAATCCAACATAAAATGAAATAAGATGAAGAAAACAAAGCAACACACAATTAATTTTAGTATATAACTTTTAAACACTATCAAAATATTGGATTTTGAAGAGAACTTTTGGTAACACTTCATACTTTTATGATCTTTTCATTTAGATGAGCATCTCTTATGATATGTATCACTTAAAATTACCAGACAATAATAGACAAGTAAATATTAGAATAGGTAGTCTTGTGTACAATGTCCATAGATACTACTTTGCAAGTTTACGCGCACTACGACTAATCTCACGGGACAGACCGCCTGACCTTACAGCATTTTGTATTATTAACTTCCAATGTAAGTCAATGATATGTTTAAAGGGTTAGAAGTTTACACGCACCACGACTAATCTCACGGGACAGATCGCCTGACCTTACAACATTTTGCATTATTAACTTTCAATGTAAGTTAATGATATGTTTAAAGGGTTAGGCCAAATTCAAAATAAATCAATCAAAATGGGAAAAAAAGGTAAAAAGGAAAAAGAAAAAAATGACAAAATTTAAAGAACAACAATTGTTGTTGGAGGATACAAAAGAGCTGATGAAGGCCATGTCTTTAGAAAGTGAATTAGAGTTCCAAAAAGTTGGCTATATATATGCTTTGCAGCATTGGGATTTTATATAATGGTGGATTTTAAAAGGTTTCCAAAGTGAAATTAAAGAAGCACAATAGTTGTTTCTTCCCAAGCCTTAAAGAAGGGGAAAGAAGAAAAAAGAATTAAAGAGAGAAACCCCTTCAAAAAACTTGATTCCATAAAGTAAAAAAAAAACAAAGGGTTTAGGGTTTTTATTGTTCATCTTTAGTCTAATTTTTTTTTTTTCTTTTCAAAATGTTACTTTATTAGGTATACAAGAAACATACAAACTTTAAAGAAAAGTCTTCCAATTTAAAGAGACGCAAGAAATATTATAGCTAGAAAATAGTTTAGACTTTGTGGACCAAGAGGCTGCATAAATAAGAATGGCTTCCCTTAACAAAAGATGGGAGTGCGCCTTGTTGTTGAAAATTCTGTCATTTCTTTCTTTCTAGATATGCCAAATAGCCGACACCATAATGTTGTAGATGTGAATTTTCTTGCAAGAATCTAAAGTGGTTCTTCTAAATCTATTTTTCAGCTATGGGAAGATATTATTATTTGTGCTACTTCATGGTGTATTAAATTAATCTCACTTGGATACTTGTCTGAATCCGACCAAATAAAATATAGCTTGCAGCTTAAGTTTTTTTCTTTATTTCTGGTGCTTTTTTACTTTGATAATTTGAATAATAACCCAATGCTCCGAGTACCGACAGCTTCAAAATGGCTTTTCTTTTAATTTTAATTGGTTTTTATGATCTAATTTGCCTTCTAAGATCAAATACAAACTCAAATGGCTGGTCAACTCAAGATCCATCACAAAATTAAAGGTAAACACCCATTAAGAAATTAGTTATCTTTGATTAAAAGTTGAAATCTTTTTGAGTTGCTGATCATATTGAATATTATCATTTTCTTTACTTTCTTAATTATCTATTAGTTTATATAACAATGCTTTAATTATAAGAGTAAAAGTTTACGTGAGATGAACGTATTAAAAATAATATATATAATACCTTTTTACTAAATCAAATATATATATATATATATATATATATATACTTTCAGATGAAATCTAGATAGCTAGTTATGTTGTAGAACATTTTATTATATATCAGTAGTGGAATGTCTATGCTTTGCTAAAAGAAAGTTAAAACTATAGGATCAATTATATTTTTGGTCTCCTCTACTTTCTCTGTCTTTTGATTTAATTTTCCAATAGTTTCTTGCTATATTTTTTTAATGAAAGATGACAAAAATCCAATGTGACAAGTTTCTCTTTTATTTTTCATAATAGCACTTTAAAGGAAGTAATTACATTAAGCAGCATTATTGGTTACATTTTAAAAAGAGTTTTCTTTTTTTTATATATTCGTGAGTGACCAAGTTAGCTTATGCGTACCTCGGCTAATCTCTCGAGATAGACTGTCTGACCCTAAAATATTTGGTTGTTAGAAAAATTCGTAAGAAATCAATTTCTAGGTAGGTAGCCACCAAGAATAAACTCAGGGCTTTAATAGTCCTAAGACCCTTCATGACCACTAGGCCACTAACCCGTTCTACCTTTTAACTAAAATAATTTCTTAAATCGAACCTAAATTCATGTTTTCAACCAATGAAATCTTCTAAACCTCTACATAATAAAAACTTAAAGGGTAAACATCACTTTATACCCTTAAACTTTGGAGGTTGTGTCAATTAAAACCCTAAACTAATGATTGTGTCAATTTAAACCCTAAACTTTCATAAGTGTATCAATTTACACCCTCTCTTAGAAAAAATGTTAGTTTTCACACGTGTGGAGACTTATAATTTATCAATTAAACCCCTAAACTTTCATGTAATTGATTAATTTATGAAAGTTAAAGGGTTTAATTGCTAAAATTATAAGTCTTCACGTGTTTAAATTAATGTTTTTAAAATAAAATTTTAATAGAAGGTGTAAATTGATACAGTTTTAAAAGTTCAGGGTTTAAATTGATACAATCAATAGTTTAGGGTTTTAATTGATACAACCTCCAAAGTTTAAGGGTATAAATTGATTTTTTCCCAAACTTAAATGTATGGTGTTAAAGATAATGGACACTCTCCTCCACAATTCTACAATGGTATGATATATTGTTCATTTTGAGTATCTTTGATTTTGTTTTTTGTTTCATCTTAAAAGACTTTCATCTTCCAATGTAGATGCCGTTTTTCACTTTATATACCTATGATCTTCATATTTTCTAATCAATGTGAGATTTTGGTTGCATTCCCAACATTTCTTCCGTGAATAAAGGACCACTAATTTAGAGTCTCTCAATCAAATAGTCATCTATTTAATTATATCCCACTTTTACCTAGACCAATTCTTCTACTTTGGAGCTCATCGCTGGTCAATTAGAGCTCAACCACAAACCTCCTCAGAACTACATGTGATTATTGAGGCTCACCGTTTCTTCATTTAGACACTCAAAGTTTCTACTAGACACATGATCACTAAGTCTAGAGAAGACTTTGATATCGTGATAAATTACCCCTAAACCCATAAGCATAAATTGATGGAGTTATAGTAAATTTGACACATGATATCAAAACATAAAGTCTTGTGCTCTAATTCCTATAATGTCATTTATTCTCAAATTAAATATTGATAAATCATGTTGGACTAAGTCCAAAAAGTGATCGAGAGAAGTGTTAAAATATTGATAAAAAATTAAATTTAGTGTAACTCATCAACTTATGTTTTTAGATTATCTTGGTGAAAAGAAAAGAAAGAAAAAAAAAAAAGAAACCGACTCGTTTACAATTAACCTTGTCACCTTGAATTTCTTTTACCTACATTAATAACTAGGATGCATGTTTGGTAAACTAGATGATAACATTTTTCAAAAAAAAAAAAAAAAAAAAAAACTAGATGATAATAAAGGAACCAACGACTATTTTTTTTTTTTTTTTTTTTTTTGACAACAGTGAGGATGATAGGATCGAATCTAGAACCTCTTGGTCACTAATCATACATTATCTCAGTCGAGTTAGGTTCTTGTTGACAAACGACTAAATATAATATAACCTAAACTAACATATATTTTAAATAATACCTAACATAATTAGTTCATCCAAGCATAGTTTAACGGTTAAACCATCTCTACTCCTTCTAAGAAGTTGTAAGTTCAAAATTCTAATATATAATTAAACACTTTTAATGCTGAAGACTTTTAGGGAAGAAACAAGAAAATTGGAAAGGCTAATTAGGGTTTGAAGCACAAAGAATCTCAAATGCATTTCCATGCTCTTTGTAGTTAATGGGCAAACCATTAAATCAATTATTAGGGACGAATCTTTTACTAGACATGAAATTTATGACCCTTTTATTTCATTTCATATCTCTTTGTCTATATATATACCAGGTATATATCTAGGGTAGGTCATTGAGATAGCAGTAGAGCGAAGGCTCCTTTTGGGAAAAGCTGAACCGTCCAAATTGTTGAAAGAAAAGGTGCTGACTGAAAGTTAATTGTCCCTATGAGGCAGGAATTAACACTAGCCAAAACCAAAACAAACCACTCAAAAGAAGAGAAGCTTAGTGAGTTTGCTTTACCCAAAAGGGGAATCCCACTTTCTGCTATTAATTAGCTTTGTTTTCATTCCCTTCTTTATTAGCTTCATTGTTTCTTAATTATTCATCTTTAATTGTTTTGCTGCTTTTGAGGGAGGAAGAATAAAAGTTGGATTATATTCCATTTTTCTCTCAATAAAAACCCATTAATTAACAAGTGCTTCCCTCACAATCAAGTATATATGTCATTACCCACCCTACTTGTAAAGCTTATTGAATAGATTTATGAATGCCAATTTTAGGATTTAGTAATCATATTTATTTGTCAAATAGCATAGCTCAATGACGTGATGTATCGCCTAGTGATCATAAGGTCTTAAGTTCAAATCCCGCTCCAACATATTGTCAAAAAAACAAAAGATCATATATATTTTTTTTTGGTTAAGAGACCCGACATGAATTATGTGTAAAAAGATAAAACCAATGTAGACGTATATAAACCAAACAATTTTGCTACTTTCTTATTTCAAAGTCTTGGTATATCTCAATCATCTCCTACAAAAATTCTTTGGAGCAACATATTTGGTGTCATTTTATGAAACTTATGGTCAAAACGTAACTACCAAATTTTTAATAATAGTTCAAAGACTTTTTCTCAACTCTGGGACGATATCATCTTCAACGCTCCTTTGTGGTGCTCGAAATCTAAATTATTTTATAGCTATGATTTATCTGTCATTGTATTCAATTGAAAAACTTTTTTCTAGCTTCTTTTTCTCTTTTTCTCTTCCTTATAAATGAAGTATCTTACCCAAAAAAAAAAAAAAATCTAATCGTGTGTTACAAAGTAGGTGTTTGATAAAAAAAAATTTACCTAAAATATCATAGAAAGATAAATGGAAAAAAAAAATTACTATGATTAAAGAGCAACAATAGTATTTATTGAAAGATGATTAACTTTTTAAAAGATTACACGACAAACTTTTGGAATAAGATTATGATAAATTCAGACAAGTACATTTTAACTGCATAGATTGACTATTAAAACAAAACTAAAGTGAGATTTGCCATTTATTTATTGCAATAAAGCTTATGATTTCTATATCTATGGAAACCATGTATGAGTTGAATGTGATGTTTTGTTCTACTTTTAACCAAAACATTTCAAAACTGTTAACGTAAATTAAGGGATTCCAATTCCTTAATTTACAATATCGTTTCCTTATTTGTCGTGCATTTATTCTGTCATTATTTCTGATATTATTTCCATGTTTTGTCATTACAATTTATGTATAAATCCTATGTAATTCCCTTATGAGATATACTGAATAATACATTCTATTATTATTCTTCACATGGTATCAGAGCCTCGTCTCAAATCCTAGAAAAACAAATTGTGTTAAACCCTAGGGCGGCGGCGTGCCGCCGCCGCCGCCCAATCTCGTGCATCCCCAATTTTGTTCTTCTGCCCGATTTTGTTCAGCTTCAAGAATCTCCCCGCCATCACTCCTTCTCTCTCCTGCCACCACTCCGAATCAACCTCCTTCCGTCACCACCACGCCCCTCCGTTCAGCCACCTCCGCGCACCACCGCCGTCTACTCTCCGCACTGCCGCCGTCTCCTTCGTGCACCACCGCCGGTTCTTCCACGCCCTGCCGCGTCTCATCTCCGTCCGCCTGCCGCCGCCGCCAGCTCCTCACTCCTGATCTGTCGCCGTCGAAGGATCTCCTTGCCCAGATCGTGATTCACACGCCCCGTCGCCGCTCTGCCCTTTGTACACACCGCCACGAGATCCGTCGCCGCTCTGCCCAGAATTCCTCATCGCCGCCACGACCTCCCCCTCTCTCTCTGATCCAGATCTGCTCACCGCCGCCGCGCCCTCTCTCTCTGCCCGACGTCCGCCTTGCCCAGATCTACCCCGCCGCCGCACCGCTTCGATCTGTAACTAACCGTCAGTCCGTCTTCCACCTCCACCTGTCATCGCAACTCCTTCCGCCGCCCGTCGTCTGTCGCCGTTTCAACGCCGTTCAGATCTGCACGAACCCCCCTTTGCCACGCTCCGCCGCCCAGATCTGCTCCCACCACAACCAGCTCCGTTTGAAGATCGTTCAAACCCATCGCTTACATCATCCCCCTGTTCACTGTTACGCTCAGTCGCTCGCGCCAAACCCGCCGTTCGCACAGATCCACCTCCGTCTTTGGCAGCCCAAATCCGCTGCAGTCCTCCTTCCATTTGCCCAACTTCGCGCCGCTGCAACACATCTCCCTCCGCCGCTCGCCCGAATCTGCCCGCCGCCCCCTACTACGACAATTTACAAACCATCCTCTGACTTTCAGATTTTAATCCAGACCTAAATTCCGGTCTGGTTCGATTCGTTCCGGTTTGGTTCGATTCACATGTTATCAGAGCCTCGTCTCAAATCCTAGAAAAACAAATTGTGTTAAACCCTAGGGCGGCGGCGTGCCGCCGCCGCCGCCCAATCTCGTGCATCCCCAATTTTGTTCTTCTGCCCGATTTTGTTCAGCTTCAAGAATCTCCCCGCCATCACTCCTTCTTCTCTCTCCTGCCACCACTCCGAATCAACCTCCTTCCGTCACCACCACGCCCCTCCGTTCAGCCACCTCCGCGCACCACCGCCGTCTACTCTCCGCACTGCCGCCGTCTCCTTCGTGCACCACCGCCGGTTCTTCCACGCCCTGCCGCGTCTCATCTCCGTCCGCCTGCCGCCGCCGCCAGCTCCTCACTCCTGATCTGTCGCCGTCGAAGGATCTCCTTGCCCAGATCGTGATTCACACGCCCCGTCGCCGCTCTGGTTCAGTTCATTTTAGTCTTGGTTCATTTCGGTTTAGCTTCAGTTGATTTTGATTCAGTTTTGGTTCAATTAGGTTTAGTTTGGTTCGGTTCATCTCTGGTTCTGATTGGTTCATTTTGGTTCGGTTTATGTTGATTTGAATGTGTTCAAGCAAATCATCTGTTCGCGCAAGCTCGTTCGTGCACATCTGTTCGCGCGCTTCTGTCCGCGCATCCTCCCGTGCACCTATGTCCACCGCGCAATCTCCCCTCGATTTGTTGGCCATATATAATGCAGCGTAAACCTCCGCATGTTCCAATCAATACTTAACAAACTCAAGTTGGTTTCTCCAATACCACCTTGAGTTTGAGGGAGGGTGTTAACGTAAATTAAGGGATTCCAATTCCTTAATTTACAATATCGTTTCCTTATTTGTCGTGCATTTATTCTGTCATTATTTCTGATATTATTTCCATGTTTTGTCATTACAATTTATGTATAAATCCTATGTAATTCCCTTATGAGATATACTGAATAATACATTCTATTATTATTCTTCACAAAAACAAAGCCATCATCAATATATGAGAAGTTTAAGCTAAAATCTTTAGTGATCTTAGGACCTATAAATTTCAATTCAATTACCATTAGAGGTGTGTATTTGCTTCTGCACTATATATATATATATATATATAGAGGTCAAAGACAAAACTTCCCAAACTGCAAATGAGATTACTATATATGTTTGGCTATTTATTTTATATTCTCTTTCAACTTTATTTCATAAATTTGATGGCAGAAAGAATCTATAATCTTTTATTGGTAGATATGTTAGAGCAGTCTTAGATGCATGAAAAGAGAGAAGAGTCCCACCATTGCATTTATTCGAGTAACCCTAATCTTTTTTAAAAGCCACAAACGACAAATTCCCTTCTTTAGGGTTTTTTTTTTTTTTTTATAAGTTGGGAGAGATAATCATCTTTTTGTGATTCTAAAGTAGCAACATCTTTAAGGTTTTAAAGAAGGAAGATGCTTATCTATGTGGTTTTTTTTTTTTTTTTAGACAACATATGGAGGTGGGGTATTGAACGAACGGTAATAATGTATAGTTTTTTTTCACAGGTGTAAGACCAATCAAACCCTCACTCTGAGCTATCTAGGTGTGTTATGCAGGACCAATCAAGCCCCTACTCTAAGCTATCTAGGTGTGTTATGCAGGATCAATCAAACCCTCACTCTGGACTATCTAGGTGTGTTGTCCGTTGCACCAAGTGGTTGTTTGATAATTTGTTTTTAAAACGTTCATGCCCCGTGCGTGGTTGTTTGCACAGGTGTAGAACCCTCACTCTCTACTATCTTAGACGGAGCGCTCACCCACTGCACCAAGTAGTTGTTCGATAATTTGTATTGTAAGTTAATTAAATGTATAAACCAACTTTCCAGAGATGAGAATGTTGGGTTATTACAAAAATCAAAGAGAGAGAAAAGTTATTCTTTTTACAAAAACACCATGAAAAGTAGTGCTCTCTTTTGATATTTCTTAGGGAAAGATTTTGCTTTTTCCCTTCTAAAGTTGTAAAAGTTGCTTCCCCTTTGCACAACCCTTACGTTATGGATCATACCTTAATCTTCTTCCACTTTGTGCATTCCCAACGTTCCCCTTTTTTATATTTATTAATATTATTTCCAACTTTTCCATTATTCAAATCTTGTATTATTTCTCTAATTAAGCTTTCCATTCAAACCATTAACCCTAATTAACCATTCTTTAAGAAACTAGTGAACTTATTTAATATCCTATTACAAATCATATCTACGTATATTTTATGTCCACTTACTCATTTCTTGATAACCTCTTGAATAGGATATTCATAATTATATTCCTTCTTTTATTATGTCAAGTTTTCTTCATCTTTATTTCCAATCTCTTAAAAAAAATCAAAAAGATATTGATTCGATGTTTTTTTTTTTTTTTTTTTTGTAGTACAACAATATGACGGTACGGTATGATACGGTATGAATTTGAACTTCCGACTTTAGAAATGACAAATACTTTAACCATTGATTTATGTTCATGTTAGTATAATTTTCTTTTCCTGTAAGAGAAATTACATAAGCTATACTTTTCCAAAAAATGCAAATTCTTTCTTTGAACAGTTAAGCACAAAGGTTTAAACACTGCTGTCAAGATGCATATTCGTTTTCCCAAGTTGAATTTGAATTCAAGCTGGTGTGTTCTTTACAAGAGGAATTCTGAATCTTTATGGATCATATCTTCTATCATTGTTTTTATGCTGATAACCTTTGGTTCATCTTATTTAATGAATCAAGATTGTTCGCCTCAAGACCGAACAATTTCGATACTTTCTTATCTCAAGGTTTTGACATATCTGAGACATCGGGCACAAACATTCTTTGGAACAACATATTTGGTGCCATTTTATGGAACTTATGGTTAGAACGAAACAACCGAATTTTCAATGATAGTTCGAAGACTTTTTCTCATCCTCAACGTTGCTTCGTGGTGCTCGAAATCTAAAGTATTTTGTAATTATGATTTATCTATCATTGTACTCAATTGGAAGGTTTTTCTCTAGCGCCTCACCTTCTCTCTTTCTCTTGATCATCAATGAAGTATCTTTTTCAAAAAAAAAATAGTTTATATATTTTGCAAATCTTGAAGCTCTTAATTAGTTTAACTTAGTAGATATACATGATACAAGTATAAAATTTGTTAAATGGCCTATTTTAATGAAAACAAAGGTAAATTTTAACATATAGGCTAATAAAGTATAATATTTAGCTTTTCCATATCACAAGCATATTTAGAGCAATTTTTAAAACAAGTCTTAAAAGTCTATCTTTTTCTTTGAGACCCACTTTTTTTTTTTTTTTTTTTTCAATAAAATGTATTTAGAATCAAATTAAGTTCCTTAAAGTACATATAATAGCTGTATTGATGCATCCATTACTCCACCTTTCTTCTTGACTTTGCCTGCAAGGAATAATTATAATTGGAAAGCCACCGGATTTCACGTTTATTATTCCATGAGAATTTTTTTTGTCACTTTTTTCTTTCTTTCTTTTGCTAAATTTGTTTAGAAAATTATGATGGATGACATGACTACATTTAGAGCTATGCAAAATTTCAATCTACTGTTGATAATTGAAACCCTACCAGTACAAGTTAAGATGAGTGGATTTTGTCAAAACGAGTATGACTCAACTGACATATGTATGTGTTGACGATCAAGAGGTCTGTGGTTTGAATCCCCAGCCCCCAATGTACTCAAGAAAAAAAAAAATGAGTGAATTTTATTGGAGAAAATATCAATTTTTACCATCAACTTTGCTGGGGGTATCCACTTATTTTAATTGCCCTCAACTTTTGATTTTATTAAATTGCTCATTTTAAGTTTTGATAAATATTGTCATTTGTATCTTAAATTTGAATGTGTTTAAACTTTTAACCTTTAATAGACTTTTCATTTGAAAAATCACCAATCAAAATATTTTTATGAAGATTTGACGAATATAAAACATTTTTTTTTGAAAAGTAATGAATAAAACATATACAAGAAATTATAGTTGAAATTTGGAGTTTGAGAAATTTATTCAATTATCGAATTTGTGGATTAATGAAGCTTAATTTTGTACAAAAAGGTTGAATTTTTGTCAAAATTAATAAGTTTGGAGAGATTTTTACTTTACTTTTTTTTATCATTAATTCACATTTTATCACAGTTGAACTAGTTGGTCATATGAGATTTTTTTGGTGAGAAAAAAAAGAGGATATAGACGTATTTGAGGAAAAATGCAAAGTATTCTATGAATTTTGCAATTTTATTCAAATACCTTAATCCTTTTTTTTTTTTTTTCTTTTGTAGATGGAAAATATAATTGGAGAAAAAATGTTTTGACAAATCAATATATGGGTAATTTTCAACCGACTCGTATGTCAAATTATTCATATACAACTATTTAAACACTCGTGACAAGATGCGAGTCTGTTTTTTCAACTTGAATTTGAATTGTATTCTTTGCAAGAGGAATTCGGAATATTTTGATCATATCTTCTATCATTGCTCTTATGTTAATTACTTTTGGTCCATCTTATTTAATGAATTAAGATTTTTGCCTCCAGACCAATCAATTTCGATACTTTCTTATCTCAAGGTCTTGACATATCTCGACATCTACCTCAAACATCCTTTGGAGTAACATTTTTTTTGTGTCATTTTATGGAACTTATGGTGGGAACGTAACAACCGAGTTTTTAATGATAGTTTGAAGACTTTTTCTCAGTTTTGGGACGATATCACATCTTCAACGCTGCTTCGTGGTGCTCGGAATCTAAATTAATTTGTAATTATGATTTATCTGTCATTGTACTCAATTGGAAGGTCTTTCTCTAGTCTCTCCTTCTCTTTTTTTCTTGATCATCAATAATGAAGTATTTTCTTTTTTAAAAAAGGTTATTCATATGCAACTCAACCGTCGAATAAGATCTCTTTCTTGAAGTTTGAGGTTCAAATCTCCACCATTTTTGTTGTACGAACAAAAACTGTTTTCGAACTTTTACTTGGCAATGAAACTAATTTTTTTTTGGGATAAAAATATCAACTCGGAAAAGAAAACAGTCAAAGAAAACCCTTTCAGAGGGGTCGTAGAAAAGGTCCTAAATTAATCCAAATTTAAGAGATTTCTCTTAGACACATCTAAGAGATACTAGAGAGAGATAGAAAAAATTACTCTTGAGAATAAATATAAATTAAAGTTGCAAAGTATGTTTTTGCACTTAACTAGATTAACTAATATTTAAAATAAATTATAATTCCTTTTCAAAGATGAATATATTACTAATTAGCTTTAACAAATAACAACATCAAAAAAATCTCTGACAAATCAACCATCTCCTATAGGCAAACGATGAAAGCAAAGCAAATTGAATTTAGAAGAATGAGCATAAACCCATTATTAATTTGTATGTATTTAAAAAAAAAAAAAAAAAAAAAAAAAAAAAATAAAAAAAGCAGTTTACATATAAACAATTATTGGTGCTTTTAAGAGAAGAAAAAGAAGTGAACAACTGTCAAAAATTTAAGAATGAAACTAAGTTTATAGTACAAAAACTCAAAAAGGCAACAAGAATAAAGTTTGAAAGCCATAACAAACACTTTGTAATGTTAACAAAATTTCAGACAAAGAGCCATTGCAGATGCTTAATTAAAATGCTTTTGATTCTTTTGGAAGAAGCGCCATTGATTAAGCACATGAAGCTGCCTTTATTTAAGTGGATATGAATCAGATAGTTTTGGTTGTGTCAACAAAAACCAACTTAGTCCATTCATCTTCATACATTTTTTTTTTCCAACCATTTAAACCTTCAAATGTTCGGATCAAACCCTTTTTTCTAAAGAAGAGATTGAAGAAGCGGTGTTCAATCTAGAAAAGATAGAATTCGTTAATTTTCATGCATACTTTGAAAAAATGTCCCAACCCAGTGTCCAAATGTGATAAAGATACTCAGATTTGATGTCCAAAATTGTCAACAAGAGCATAATTCAACGGCATGATGTATCGCCTAGTGACTCTGAAGTCCTAGGTTCAATCCCCCACCCCAACATGTTGAAAAAAAATAATAATAAATAAATGCTCAGAAGAATAATATGCTTTTGAAAGAAAGTGTTTGTGTAGTACTTGCCTAAAGTAGAGAAATTTTGAATTAGCATACATGTTCAATGTGTGTGACTCGAATTTTTTGCATTTCAATTGGAGAATTCATAGTACAAACTTTTAAATGAGAAAAAGAAAGTGGAGTTTGTAGTGGTTTGTGCACTCCCTTTGATACTTTTGATTTTTTTTATTTTTTTATACAATAAATGGAGTGAATTTAAACTTTCGACTTTAAAGCACATGTTAATTATCGTCGAGTTATATTCACTTTACACTCCTGTACATGTCAATTATCGTCGAGTTATGTTCACTTTACACTTAGACTTGAGAATATATTTATGATATATTTTTAATCATCTACCTCTATTTTCATTGACCAATACATTTTCTTGAACATTGACCAATACATTTTCATTATTCAAGAGGAGGATCGATTATGGTGACGGTCAAATGGTTTGATAAAATTTTGGAATCAGTTCATTTCCGAGGAATCAAAACCATCATTAGCCATTTCTTTATGTTCCTCAGTTCAATGTAATGATGAAATGTTAAAAATCAAATCCTATACATCATTGTCCATCAAAACAAAGGGTTTTTGTACGGATGATCCACCATTCAAGGTGCGTAAAGTTTTTTAACCCAATTTTTGAAAATTTATGTTTTTTTACCTTCTCGTGATAAGGAAGTCATTCGTATTATTCGCTTATCACGAGGAGATCACAATTATCTCCTCGTGATCGTAGAAGTTTTTTTTTTTTTTTTTTTTTTTAACTTGCAACTAATAGAGTAGAAGATTTCAAACATGGAATAATAGAGTATATGAAGATTTCAACCATTGATTTAAAAGAGATATTACTTTTGTTGATGCATTAACCTACGTGAGAAAAAATATTTGAAAACATAGAATAAAACTTGAGATTTTTGTACGGATTCAAATATAGAATAAAATTTGAGATTTTTGTACGGATGACCCATCTCTCGGGGTGCGTGAGATTTTTTAACCCAATGTTTGAAAACTTATGTTTTTTGAGCTTCTCTTGTGATAAGGAAGTGCACAAAGTCATTTGTACCTTTTGTTTATCACGATCACGAGAAGACAACTTTGATCTCCTCGTGATAAGCGAAGGGTACGAATGACTTTGTGAACTTCCTTATCACGAGAAAAGGTGAAAAAACATAAGTTTTCAAAAATTGAGTTAAAAAACTTTACGCACTCCGAGGGGCGTGGATCATCCGTACAAGATCCCTAATAAAACTTGGGTTGCTAATTTATAAGAGAACTTATGAAAAAGTTAAAATGTTGATAAAAATATATCAAAAATATATATTTGGCAAAGAATTAAGTTAAAAAACAAAACAAAAAAGTTTAATATTTAAAAAAGAAAATAGAAAATAAATTGTTATGGAATAAAGCCCTCAACTTTTATGGAGATGATAAAATTATTAGTTTTTATCAATACAATAAAGGTGAGCGGTGAATATTTGAATCTTCGACTTCAAAGGAAGAAATGAATGTTTTAAGCTTTATGTTTATGATAAAAATTAAGTTAAAATAGCATTTTGATCCTTATATTTTAAAATTGTTCTATTTTAATCTTTAAAATTAGTTTGTAGTTTCAACAAATCTTAAAATTAGTAAAAAAAAAATTAAAAAAAAATTGGTTTATTATTAATTTTTCTTTAAAAAAATGAGTATTAAAAAACATATTCATGCTATGTCTTTTTTTTTAATGAAAAATATTACTATTATTTTTTCAAGCTCGATAAAAATTAACTTCAAACTAACAATAAAATTCATTTTATATTTTATTGGTCAAATTGAGCATAGTTTAATGTAATTGACATGCACTCATTTTTTTTTAGGTTAGAAGTTCAAATCTTCATATCCAACATTTATTATATTAAGAAAAATAAAATTTTATTGAAAGTGAAACAATTCAATTAAATTTGGACATTTAAAAGTAGATTGCCAAACCAAAATATTATTTTAACCTAAAATTATTAAATTGACCCTTAATAATAGTGCATTTAAATTATTTGATAAGGATTGATATATTCAAAGAGATAAAATAAATATTCCACCATGAGTGTGTGTTATAAAGAAAAACCATATCTTACCAATTGAAGTAAAAAGAATCTAAAACCAAATGGGTTCCAACACCCTTTATACATAAATGGAGATTGAAATTTAAAAAGATGATGGTTGTGGGTTATCATTAATTCCAATGAAAAAACAAACAATAAATATCTCAACCATGGTTTACCACTTGATAAAGCTAGGATTTGATTCCATTTCACTTTCGATCAATTACAAATTAAGAGGAAGAGAGACTCCTATTGAAAAGAAGAAGAAAAAAAAATTTAAAAAAAAAAGTCAGATCAACTTTTTCCTATTAAATTTATTTTAATTCATCCGTTAAAGCTTTTGAGCCGATTGATGATTTAACATTGTATTTTTTTTTTGAACTTAGGACCTCATGATCACTAAGCGATACATTATGCCGTTGAGCTATGCTCTTGTTGGCGATTTAACATTGTATTAGAGTAAGTCAAAGTGAGCATAATTCAACTGTTATAAAGTACGGTGTTAATGATCAAGAGATCTGTGGTTCGAACCCTAAACCCTAAATCTTCACCACTTATTATTGTACTCCAAAAAAAAAAACAACAACATAGTATTAGAGTAAGAAGTCTTATTGTTGGAATGTCTTGAATCTGTTATGAGATCCTCTACGACGGGTTGGTACGGGGGTCTCGCTGACCGGGATTTGACCCATTTTTATTAGGTCATTAGAAGGGTGTCATATATAAATCTTCTAATGACTTCAGTCGCCCCTTATCTGTTCATTTGTAATTCTCTCCTACTTCGTAATAATATTGCTCTCCCTTCTGTCCGTGGACGTAGCTAACACGACGTTAGTGAACCACGTAAATCCGTGTTGCTCTTCTTCTACGCTTTCTTATTATTTCACTACAAGAAAACAGGGCTATTGCAGAGCTTTTTTTGAGTTATAGGCAGCGGTTTTAAACTGCTGCAACACTTTTTGCAACAAACCCCTCGCTAAATCAGTGTTGTAAGGGATCTAGCAACACTTTTTAAAGTGTTGGACTTCTCACAACCGTTCAATAGCACCCATCCTATTGCAACATTTTTTAAATAAATAGCAACACTTTCTTATTTGTTTGGGCTTTAAATTTTTAAAGATTTTTTTTTATTTGGGCTTCGCCAATTGTTCAAAAAAAAATGAACACCCTATTGCAACACATTTTAAAATCGCAGCAAGAAAATCGTTGCAATACATATATTTTGCAACAGTTTTTTATTTGTTTCCAGAAATTGTTGCGATTTTATTAAATTTTGCAGCACTTTCTACACAGTTGTAAAAAAATTGTCGCAATAGACTAATTTTCTTGTAGTGTTTGTTATTGATTTATCGTAACACTTATGTTCGAGCCATGTAATACCATTTTCTTCTCAAATATATATAGATTTTTACTTGTTGAGTCTTTTTCTAATTTTCAATCTCACAAGCGAGGAGAAGCATATAATTAAATTTACCTAACTCATCACATTAAGCTTTTGGGTTGATTGATGATTTAATATGAATATCATAGTAAAAAGTCGTGTGTTTGAACTTTGTAATGTCATTTCTCCCAAATTAATATTAATTTCTTCTTCTTCAAAATTTCAAATTTACCATAACCCATATATTTATGTATACATCTAAATTTCTAAGGAGCAATCTAAAGAAATGTTGTTAAGAAATTACGAAAAAAAACAAAATATATATATATATATATAGAAAAAATTAACAAAAGCAAAACCAACCTACTCCAAACCTTTTTACTCTTTTTTTTTTACATATATTTCTACTCTCATAGCTCCTGAATTTGAAAAATAATTCGTCTATCAACTGAATCAAGAAGCCCAACATCATCAATCGACTGATCTTCACCTCTATCATCATCATCATCAATTGAAATATTCAAATCCAAAGCCAAACAATCCCCAATTTCTTCTTGATCTTCTTCTTTTTCAATCTCTTTTTGTTCATCATTATTTTCTTCTTCTTCTTGGGATAATGCATTTTTAAATATGGGAGGAGAGCAAGCTCTAGATCTAGCACTGAAGCTCTCACAGCTGAGAATGACAATGGCATCAGCTAAAGCAATTTGTTGGCCATTGGAATTTGTGATTTTTCCTCCTTCAATGGCTCTTTTGAAACCCATTTGAGAACAATAATCAGCTTGCTCAACATCTTCAATTAAGAAAACTCTGTGTGGGTTTTTGGAAACTGCTTCTGCAAATCTCTCTATGTAGCTGCAACTTTGTTCATCTCTTGATCTTTTGTTTCTGCTGCAATCTTCTGTTGAATCTGCCCTTGTGGAGGAGAAGCTGCTCAATGTTATGGATACCAAATTTGATGTTTGTGATCCAAATATTACTCTTGCTAGTTCTTCTGCCACCTTCTCTTTGGCTGCTAGGTCATTGCCTACAAAATTTAATGTTGAATAATCTATTAATCAATTTGCTATTTTCAATTAATTGCTTCTTGTTTTTACTCTAGTTAACATTTTAGCCTATAGCCAAAACGAGCATAGCTCAATTGGCATAAGGTTGTGTCCGTTACTAAGAGGTCATGGGTTCAATCCTGAACATTAAAAAGACTAAACAAACACAACACTTCAAAAGTTTAAAAACCGGTGGCACAAATAGCAATCAGGCCCAAACTAATTGCAAATTTAGCAAACTTTAAAATATTTTGCAAATATGACAAAAAAATCTGTTTCTATCACTGATAGAGTTTATCATATATAGACTTCTGTAAGTCATAGACTATTATCACTGACAAAAATCTATAAAAAGCTGAGGTGATCATCGATAGACTTCTATCCGTCATAAAATTGTCATATTCGCAATTTTTTTAAAAACATGCTATATTTTTAATTATCATATTATAAATTGACATTTGTTACAATTTCCCAAATTATTATATAACATTTACATTTTTTTTTATCACATTTTTTTCATAACCCACTATAAAAGATGATGTTTTTAGATTTCATTTTAGAGAATTAAGCTAGTTCATTAACTACATTAAAAATTCAAAACAAACCCATTAACATACTTAAATGCAAAACACTAATCAAAGACACACACCACACACAAACAAAAATAATACAACTAACTTCACAACACAAAAACATTTAGTACAAACAAAACATGAAACCAAACCAAGAAACACACAACTCAAAATAAACAACACAACACACATTATTTTAGATTCATGTTAAAATAAAAAAAATCTTACATTACCTTGAAACAGCAACCAAGTTTCTTCCTTGAAATCGCCATTCCCCATCTTCCCTTTTCTCCTCCCCATCCCTGACCTGCATTGAAGAACTGCACTAGCAATATCACCAACCACATTCTTCTGCCATGGCACCTTCTTCTCCAAAGCACTACAAAGCCTCTTGAAATTCTCTGAGTTCAACTCCTTGAACCTACTAACATGTTCACCCTCCATTACCACGTCGCTTCCCGACGAAGCCGAAGAAGGCGTCGAACCGTTATTATTATTATTCAACGCCGTCGCCGTCGTCGTCATGAGTTGCTTTGGCTCCACATTGACCTCAAAAAAATTATGGCCATGATCCTTAAGCTTCTCTTTGTGGGAATATCGTAAGAAATTGAACTGATTATTATTATGATGATGATGATGATGATCGTACGAAAACCCGGAAGCTGAAGATGAAGAATTTGGAAGAATGCAAGAGAATAATGATAAACTTTTCTCTGAATTGTTGTTGTTATTGGAATTCTTGTGGATTGAATTGCAAATTGAGTTCCACTTTTTGTAAAGGTTTGTGACTGCGACACAGCTCTGTTACAAAATAAGAAACAACAAAGAGATAATGTCAATTTAAAATAGAAATAAAAATACAAAATCATCTTGGCTTTCCTTTTTGATTGGGAAATTTATCTCATACTTTTGAGAGGATGAAATATTCCAAACCCACTTTTTATTTCAATTGGAAAATCTTTTTCCACCTTTGATTTCCATTTATTTTATGGGGAAAAATGAGTTCATAGTGAAAGATAGTGGAGGGTTAGAAATGGAATAATTCCTTAAATAAAAGAATATATATCTAAAAATTTCCCTTTTTTTCAATCAGCAATTGACAATAGTAACAAGAGGGTTTGTTTGTGTTTCTCATTTATTGGAAATGAAATTTTGGGAAGTTGAAAAGTAATGTTTCTTTTTAAAAATAAAACTAAAGAGAGACAAAGTGGAATTCCACATTTTTCCCTTTATTTCTTTTTTTTTTTTTTAAAAAATCATACAATGACAATTATTCCACTGACATAAAAACATATAATGAGAGAAAATATAGTATTTTAGCAAGTTATCATTAGTTCCCATTATTGAATAGATGTCAAGTTTTGATTTTTAGAGAGAAATAAATTATGAATTTGGTTTTTTTTTATTTTTTTCATGTGGGCCTCTTTTTTTCTATTTGAAAAATTGTGTAATTATGACTTGAAGTAGGAAAGTGTATAAAAGAGATATAATATATGAAAGAAGACCTGGTCATTTTCTCCCATTGCTTTCTGCTCATTTTTGTATTGTTGAAGCCATGCAGGTAGAGGACTTGAAGAAGTTGTTGACTGATCACTGTTATTATTTGAATTTTGTAAGCTTCTTGCTTCTGTCTCAAACTTTGCTGAACACTCAGCACAGCAACTCAGCTGTTTTTCCTCATCTTCAACCTCAATGATTTGTTGCTTATTCTCATCAAATGACTGACTTTGAATGTCACTGCAAAATTAAGATCAATTAAAACTAGGTAAACAAAAGATTTCATATCAATGTAAAATGGGGTTTGGGGTTTGGGGTTTGGCCCATATCCAAAGATGACTTTTTTTTTTATGGGAATTTGGAATAAGTGCCAAAAACAAAACAAATATTAAATTCCCAAAAGGAAAAACAAAATAAAACCAACTTTATTGTTTTTCACCTTTCTTTTTATTCTAATATTCCTTTCTTTTTTTTTTTTTCCCTTGAATTCAAAGTAGAGGGGGCCTATGAGCGCTTTGGAAGAAGAAATAAAAAAAGAAATTGAAATAGTGAAATTATCAAACAAGCAGAAAAGATAATAGTGATAAACAAAATAATTTTTTTTTAAAAAAAAACCTCTACCAACTCAACTATGGATTCTTTTAAGTTTAGAGTACGATCTAATTAGATTTAGCATAATCCATCGAGTTAAATTTTTGAGTTGAGTGGTGATTTAACACTAACCTGTGAGCGATGAGACTCAAGTTCAAGGTGCCTGCTGGAATTGTAAGAGGATGAATGGCCAATAGAGTTTCAAGAGATGGATTTCCAGATTTGCATCTGATGTAAGTTTGAAAAGTTGCAATTCCCATTATCCAAACAACTCCTTTGTGATGATGATCTCCCACATAATTCCCATAAGCCAATTTCCCAAGCTCCATAATCATATGCTCCACAGGACAATAATAAAGCCTTGTTTGATTATTATTAGCTGATCTATAATCTATAGTCCATTTGATATCTCCTACATACAAAATAACCCCTTTCCCCAAACAACTCCTAATCAAATTCTTAAGCTCCATAACCTTTTGATCCACTTCCACTCTTGACCTATTCCTAAAAGAAGAAATTGAAAGGTTTATGAACTTCACCTCCTTCAAACCCTCAGGAACTTCCCTTTTCTCAATCCTCCCAATGGCTGCCTCAACCACACCTTCAAGACTTGCAACACACTCCCCAACAACCACCACACTCCTCTTTCGCTTCTCCGCTAAATCGTTAATAACCGTTGCGATGTCGTCCTCGCTCACTCGACCAGACCCAGATCCCGTCGGTTTATTGATCCCGGGAGGCCTCTCGATCGCTCCGAGAAGATTATTGTTATTATTATTATGAGTATGAGTGTTGGTATTGTCTTTGGAGGAGGACTTGGTAGCACAAGTTTGAGATGAAATCTCAATCGACACAGCTTGTTCCACTTTAGTCTTGACTTGTGTGCTTGAGAAACCAGCTTCCCTCATGACACGGCTAACACTAGGGTCATCCAAGATGGAGATAATGAGCTGCTCGAGCTCGATTTTCACGGCTAAAAGTGGTTGTTGTTGGTTTTCGATGGAGCCACGGCGTTGGTGAGCTTGAGCGCGTTTGAAGGCGGCGACAAGGGCGTTGGAGATGGAAGGATTTTGTTGAGATTGATGAGGGCCTAACATGGGGCTAGAATTCGAAGCGGGAAGGCGGTTTAACGCGACATTGAAGCAAAGCTCTAAAGCTTTGCATTGAAGAGGATGAGAGTGAGATTGAAGACAAGCGGTGCGGAGGAGGCCGGTGGGGGACGAAAGCATGGTGTGAGCTACATGGAGAGGGGTGACTTGAGCATGGCCACGGCGTTTGGCTAAAAACACAGCTTGTTTTACAACGCTCACTGCCTCAGAAGTTAGAGCTTGTTGCACTGTGCAGCCACCTGTTCTCATACTTGAAAAGATTGAAAATAAGGGTTTGTTTTTGTTGGTTTTGAGTGTCAAAAATGGAGGATGATGATCATGGTGGAATTAGAGAGAGATGGGGGAGTTGTGAAAATATAAGGAGGGAAAGAAAAATGGTATGCTTTTCTTGTAGATGAGGTAAAAAATTTGGGGTCCAAAGGGGATTTTGTAGTGGAAAGTGGAATGCATGTGCTGACAATTAGCAGCAGGGAATGAAGCAGTATCAAAGGCAACTCAGCTTTGCCTTTGTCAAAAGGATAATTCAATTTTGGATTTTTTTTTTTTTTTTTTTTGCTCTATGTGTGTGTGTGTTGAGTGGGATCTCTCTCTTTTATGCAATTTTTGTTAAGGTATTATATATTCATAGTAAGGGCACTAACATCAAAATCAACACTTCTCTCCATTTATTTAATATTATATATATATATATATACTCTCTCTTTTCTCTCTATCCCACACCATTACAAGACTTTAGACTAGCAACCATTGGGGATATACTTTTTTTTTTTTTTTTTTTTTTTTGGGTTGATTAGTATATATTCTTTTTAATAAGGGTAAGTGTGGGATTCATACATTGAATTAGAATTTCAAAGAATTTTAGAGAAATTTTGGGGCAGACAGCATAACCTAAATCAACTTCACTTGTTGTAACTAGAAAGGGAAATTAATGGAGATATATATGTGTGAATTATGCCCTTGTCACAATCGGGATAGTTGTGTGTACTATTAACTAAGAGTGGTATACGTGCGCCATAGTAAAATAAATCATATTCATCAAAATTTTTTTTTTAGTACATTGGGGTGGGAGATTCGAATCACAGACCTCTTGGTCGTCAATACATACATATGTCAGCCGAGTCATGCTCGCTTTGGCATGCATCATTTTTATTAAATATAACCCGACAATATATTTTTCTATTATCGAAGCCTACTACCCATCACTAAGTTTTTTTTAATTACTATTTATCTTTAAAAAAGAAGGAAGTATTTTTCTCTCGTTCATTCTCTTCTAATAATTAAAAAAAAAATTAATGTTGAGTAACAAGAAAATTTCTAACGCCAAATCTATTGAGAATATAACCATCAAGGGTTGACCTAGTGAAGAACCTTGGAGCTATTAATGCCCTCTAAGAGAACCTAGTGGTCATGAAGAACCTTGAGACTATTAATGTCCTCTAAAAGAGAATGAGTTCAATTAACCAACATATCTATGAATTAATTTCTTACGAAATTCTTTGAGCCAAATGTAGCTAGCCTGGACACATTCGCAAATATAAAAAATATATATATTTTAGTTCAACAACACGTGAATAAATGAATTAGTGGAGTCTTAGACCTCTTTATTATTGAAGGTATATATCTTTGACTGGTTGAGATATATATAATCAGATTTGCAATAGAAAAATAGTATTTGCTAATAGTAGTGTGTATCCACACGAGAAGATAACGAGATTTATTTGAATGGTCACGCTTCTTCGAGAACGGTTTTTCAATTTGAATTATTACATGTTTGAAAGAAAACATAAAAATGAAGGGAAAGTTTTATTCTTTTCTCTACTTTATTTTTTAGAACAAAAAATGAAACCAAAAACAAATAATAATTAAACCCTGGATTAATTAGGAGAATAAATCTAATCTTAGGAAAGAAAAACATATTCTAAAATTTGAACTCCATAATCTGTTTAGAGAGAGAAAATGCTTTTTAAGAGTGAAAAGAGAGAGGAATGGGGAAGTGTGTCCAATATTCATGTGGGAATCAAAGAGATGTTGGAGTGAGGGCTTTGAATTGAACATTGATGCATGGCAAATCCAATCCATATAATAATCCCTTCATTTTTTTTTAATTCAAACACACCCCCAAAATTCCCTTCCAAATTCTCTATTATTCTTTCTTAAAAGCTGCTTACTTTACTCTCCTTCTCCTTCCCCTTTTCTCTTTCATAATATTATAGTTTGCAAAATGAATAAGAAAAAAAATTAGGTAAAGAAACATGATAATTAATTACTTTGGCCTAATGGTGCAATAGTTTATAGCTCAATAGTTATGACATCTCTAACTTTCTTCCAAATTCCACCTTTTATATTTACTTTAAAAAAAAAAAAGATATAACATGTTTATTAGTATTGATGTTTTTTTATATAATTATTGTTGATGCAAGATTTTCGATCCTTTCGAATGGAGCTTCAGGTGTGACACATAGCGGTATGATCTGAAGACGACCTGAAAGGAAAGAGCTCGACTCTCTTTAGTAGGGTTTCAGATGGGATGTGCAGCAGTCTGGTCTGAAGCTGACCTGAAAGGAAAGAAAAACTTGTACCAGTGTGGGGCTTGGCCCACACGCTCTGATGCTTAAGTCAGCTAGGATGTTCTGAGAAAATGAGCTTAAGTGGAGTTTAAGTCGTATGAGTTGAGTACCTCAACGTGAAGGGTGGACCTTCATATATATAGGAGAGGAAGGAGGGGACGGTCATTGTTGACCCGTACTTCTTCTCATCATGGCGAAGGGACGACCCCGATCCTGGACAGATTTAAGGAGATTGTCGTATCGCCGCTGGCGATTAGGGGCAGAGGTGCCAGCGGACTCCCCTCGCCCTAATTTTGTGGCCCAATCAAGGCGAGATCTGTGATCTCTGAATGGGTCGGGGAGCAAATCTCTCATGTCCTTTGTCCGGACTTCTCGAGTCTCATCCCTAGATCCTCTAGGGAGGTTGGGTGACATCACGAGTGTGACGTCATGTCAAGATGGTCCGCAACAATTATAAAAGATTAAATTATTAAGTTTAGTATATAAACTTTTAGATTGTATCTATTTAGTCTATATACTATTAAAAAAAAAAAAAAAAACTATTAAACTTCTATTTTTTTTTTGTCCAATAAGTCCTATTGTTTACTTCGCAAATTGAATGCTTACGTCACCCAATGTTACCATCGGTGAATTGATTATTGAGTTAATGACAAAGATTTGTTAGAAATTATTGGAGCCGCTGTTTTAGTCTATCTTTTGTAATTCTCTTCTATTCATAATACGTTCTCTTCCTTCTGCTTGTGGACGTTGCTAACACGACGTTAGTGAACCACGTAAATTTTGCGTCGATTTTCTTTTGTGTTTTTATTCTTTGTTATTTAATTCTATCGTAACAGAAACAAAGTTTGAAATCGATGAAAAATTTGTTGTTTGCAGATTTTATCCCTCCCACCTCTACAAATACAAGGAAAACTTGGTCTATGGTCTATCCAAAAAAATGTAATTTTTTTCTTTGGATCTTGATATTTCGTGGTCTAAACACAGCTGACAATATGCAGATTTAGTTTTCGAAGATAAATTTAAACTCGAATGGGTGTGTCCTTTGCAAAAGAAGTGAAGAATCCACAAACCACATTTTTCTCCGTTGCCCATATGTTGCCAGCATTTGGGCTAAACTTCACATGAGCTCTAATTTGATTGTTGATTGTTTGTCAGCTTGGGTGTCTTCATATCTCGAGGTATTGATATACCATTGACTCTTGCAAAAAAACATTTTATGAAGCAACTTCTTTGGTGCAATTTTTTAGAACATCTCGCTTGAACAAAACAATAGAATCTTCAATGATTCTTCAAAGTCAGTCTCTCAGCTTTGGGAAGACATCATCATCAATAATGCCTCTTGGTGCTCTAAATCTTTTTTCTTTTCTTTTTCTTTTTTTTTTGAAAAAGATACTTCAGTGAAAAAAAGAGAGGCTAGAGAAAAATCTTCCAATTGAGTACAATGATTGATAAACCATAATTACAAGACAACTTAAATTTAATACACCATGAAGCAGCACAAATAATAATATCTTCTCATATAGCTAAAAGAAAAACTTAGAAGAATCATTGAAGACTCTATTGTTTCGCTCAAGCCATATGTTTCAAAAGATGGCTCCAAAAAAGTTGCTTCGTAGAATATTTTTAGTCGATGTTAATTGTAAATTGAAAGATTTTTCTTTAGTCTCCTCTTTTTATCCCAGTATCATTTTCCAAATTTCGAGAATTTATTACAACACTCTCAAACACCCAGCTTTGAAAGTTACTGATTTATTAGAAATTTTGATGTACAAGAAATAAAATAATACCACTAAAAAAAAGTGAGAACAAACTTATAAAATTAAATAAAAGGTTGAAGTTTTCTCCTTCGGTCTTTGGTCAGTGTCGAGTATGTGAGTATTATGTTACATTTGTTTTCTTTGTTTTGATATTCTCTTTCTCGGGAAAAAAGAATGGCTATTATTTAATTTATATTTAAAAATGAAAACATGGAAATATTAATATAAAAATAAAAACTAACTGACTCACCAAATGATCAATAAAATATTTTATTTGATATATAATGGATGAATAGGTGAATATTGTGGGTGTGTCAAAGTGAGTATAGCTCGTCAACAGTATTTCGTAAATATTACTTCTATTGAAGTCGGAGATTCAAATCTTCATACTTCATTTATTGTACTAAAAAAAATTAACTCTAAATATCTTAATATATATAAAACTAGTTGAAAACTTTGGAGTTTCATTTTAAAAATTAAGCTCTTGTTGCTATTTGCACATAAAATTTACATTTTAAAAATAAATTTCTAAATATATATATATTTTAGCTATACCAACCCATTTCTTAAATAAAGTAAAAATAAAAAAAAATCTAGTAAAACAAACCGTACATTACCTAAATTTTATTTGTTTTTTTCTTTTTTTAAATATACTTCATTGGAATGTGAGAAACATACATGCATGGGTCATAACTCATTCCATGAAGATCTTCCAATTTAACTCAATATAGTTAGAGAAGACGGGCGATTTTTTAGACAAAGAAGCCGCTAAAACAATAATATCACCCCATATAGACTGAAGACTACGAGCAAGGTTGTTGAAAATTGTGTTGTTTTTTTCTCTCCAAATACTCCAAAGAGAGGCCACCAAAATGTTATGGGTGAGAATACTCTTTTGAGACAAACTATTGAGACTCAAAGCAAAAGTACAGAGAGCTTCAACTTTGTCAAAATGAGCTACCGGCCGAGCGTATGGGCTAAGGAAAATCCAAATCTCCTGAATGAAAATATGATTGAGGAATGAAAAATAATAGCCATAGGAATAAAAATAACTAAATTGTATTTGTTGAGTTGTTCAAGATAAATTAGCTAATATATTACACCATAATATCATAATGAATTTCAATAACACTTCCCCAACACATTATCATAAGATTTCAAATTTGAAATTATTGTTTATTTCATTATACATGAAGCCATTGAAAAAAGATAAAGTTTCCATTGCCTATCAACATATGGATCCATTAAAAAAGAAAAAAAAAAAAACACAAACATCGAAATTCTTTAGAAGATTTTCATATTTTTCTTTTGAATTACCAGCCCCATCTAGATCAAGAAAGAAAAAAGAAAAAAGAAAAGAAATTTTCTCTTTCCCATCAGCCATTACTAAGAAATATATAGTAAATTCTCCAACACAACAAACGAGAGATCTGTTTTTTCATTCCTCAATCATCTTTTGTTTTTGTTTTTGTTTTTTTTTCCTCATTGTTTTTACACAGACAACTATTTGACTGAAGAAAAAGTAATTTACATATGTAAATGAAAAAAGAAAAAAGAAAAAAGAAAAAAGAGAAAAGAAAAAGAGAGAATGCTCAAACAATCATGGAATAAAGATTAAAGATGGAGCCGATCTAAAGAGACTTCACAATCACCTATGCATGAGATCGATTTGCTTTCTTTACGGCCATAATAGGGTAATTAATTAAGATATTAATTAATTAATAAACAACCATTAATAAGCTAAAGTTAAACATGCAAAAATGTGTTATTTACATTTTAAACTCCCTTTAAGCTTTTTCCCTTGATTCATATCTAGGTGCATTCTCTCAAAAGTTTTCCTAATTCTTCATAAAATTCATATTTTACTACTTGTGAGAGTCATTAAACCTTTCAACTCATTATTCATTTTTTTTTAAAAAAAAATATTCATTGATCCGACAGAATAGACAGAATAGAGTACAAATGAGACTAAAGGAAATCCTCACAATTAAGCGCTATAGTAAAAGTATCATAATTACAAAAACAACTTCGATTTGGAGCACCATGAAGCAACATTGATGATAATCTTCTCCCATAACGGATGAATGGACTTTGATTTATCACTAAAAATCTTGTCACTTCGTTCCAACCAAATATATCCTAAAATGGCCTCAAAGATGTTGCACCACATAATATGTTTGACATTTACCTGGAGCATAGCAATGCATTGAGATATAAAATCCTCAAGTCGATTTAGTCGGTTTTATTAGGCATCTATGTGGAACCTTTTAATAAATTTGCAAAAAAACAAAAAACAAAACATCCATGTATTGAATATAGTTGTATTTAATTTAAGATGTGGAAATTAGATTATTTATAGTCATTTTTGGTGGATATTTAAAAAAAAAAGTTTATTCACTCTAATTTATTAAACCATAGAGATCCAATTTAGGGTTGGTTACATAGTCCAAAATAATTGCAAATATGACAAATATTAGTGACTATCAATTATAAAAATTGGTTGTTATCAGTGATTGTATCACTCATAAAAATTGACTGTTATCAGTGACTATCAGTGATTATGACGGGTAGAAATTGAAATATTTGCAAATATTTTCAAAATGGGCTCGTTAAATAGAAATCTTAAATTGACACCGAGTGCAACTTTGTCAAATTTACTCCAAATCAACTACTTAAACTTTGTCACTAACTATTTCAAACCAAAAGGAATGGAGGGTTAGGGTTTTTCCGAAGGTAAAAGAAGAGCTAGTGAAGTTGAAAAATGATTGAGAGTGTGATTAGAATAATTGCACTATAGAAACTTGAATCCAATTTGTTTGTAGGGACCCCAAAATAAATAAAATAAAAATAAAAAAGGGTTCAAAATGTAGTTCAAGTCCAAGTCCAAGGACTTGTGGGTTAAGTGTTTATATATATATTTAAAAATGCTTTTGGATTTGAGCAGTGTTCGTCTTCTCGGTCAAAAAGTTAAGTTATAGTATCCATCTTTGTTGTCCTAAAAAGACATACCAAAGAGCACCCAATAATTTGAACAACAGAAAGCATTTAATTTTATGGGGTAAAATGCTCCAAAAGGAGTGTTTGAATATTGAAAGAAAGAAAGAAAAGAAAAGAAAAGAAAGAATGAAAGAATGCAAGAAAGAAAGAAGAAGAAAAAATAGAAGAAGAAGAAGAAGAGAATAAATGTAGTATTGCTTCATAAGCACCCTAACTCTCTTATCTTTCTGTCTCCATTTTTAACTTTCAAAGAGTAACTATAACAAAAGCTGCATGAATCCTCCCAAAACAGTCTTCATAAAGTTTGGCTTCAAAGTGAATATAATTGTGGCCTTTTGATTTTTAGGGCATGTTTCGGGAGTGGTTCTAAAATGGTTAAAATCACTTTTGTCATTTCGAAACATGTTTATTTCAATTGTTCAAAATCATTTTTAATTATATGAAAATCGCGTTTAAAAATATAAAATAAAGACATGTTTCGAAGTGCTCTCATAACTTTTTTTTTTTTTTTTTTTTTTTTTTTTTTTTTTTTTTTTTTTGAGTACATTGGGGGTGGGGGATTTGAACCACAGACCTCTTGGTCGTCAACACATACATATGTCAGTTGAGTCATGCTTATTTTGGAAGTGCTCTCATAACATAACATGCACTAAAACTATGAAAATGAGTTGATATAATTAGAAGTGTATTGAACTATGTAGATTTTGTGGGTTTGTTTGAAATATTGGTTGTTGGGTTTTGTTTTGGGTCTCTTTTAGTTTAAAGAAAAGCAAAGCACTGTGAGAAAAAGTTGATATTAAAAGCAAAATATGGCATTATCTACTCAAAAGGGCTGCTCATTTATGCTTTTGAGCTTCAAAATAAGCATCTTTGGTCCCTCTACGTGGCCATGTGAGAAAAAGCAGAGCAGTACCCAATCAAAACCAAAACCATATATTTTAGAGAGAGAGAAACAAAGAGAGTAAATATTTACACTTACAACAAAGTGCAAAGAGAGGGGCAGAGGCTTAAAGTTTACGATATGAAGAAAAAAAAAAAAAAAAAAAAGTTAGTCCAATTTTGAAATGACAGGCTTAAGTTAATGTAAAGGTGATACGTACCATCCCCACACACTCCTTTTTCCAAAAGTACTTCTCCTATTCTTTGCTTAACTCCCTACAAATTATAATCCCACAAAAAACTCTCTTCCCTTTCCAACTAAATTTATATCAAATCCCACTTAACTCTCCAACATTATTATTATTATCAACTTTAATCATTCATATCTTATCAATCTCTCACTCACTCTTTTTTCTTCTAACTCATCTCCTCTCCTCTCAATTATTTGTTTAGGCGGAGAGACGGAACACTCAAAATATATCTCATTCCACAAGCGAAGCCAAACAAGTAATAAAACAACACAAAACACAAAGTGAAGAGATATAAGGAAGAAAAGAAAACATTGAAGTTACATACGATCTTCTGCCTTGCAGACTCTACTATAATGAAGAAGATTACAAATGACACTCATGTTGGCACTAGAAATTGATATTCAAATAGCCCAACATAGGATGTTTGACTTACAAGCACCACAACCCGGTAACTTAGGATAAACAATCGAATAAACTCTCAAATCTGACAAAGAATGGTTGTCAATACAGTTTGCAACTCACTCACACTCTTGAAGGTTCCGCACAGAAAGTCCTCAAACTCACCCACTAAAAATAACCTAGCCGAAGAAACGATATTTAAAGAAGAAAGTGTAGCAGCATCACGACGCTAGAACAAGTAAAGTCAAACTGGCTATGTGCACGCACGTCTTTGTTGGGGGCTTGTGGTGGCGTTGAGACTATTGAGACACTAGTCTCAACGCATCACTTCTTTCCACGTACTGTGTCAACGTCGTGACGTCTTGTTGATTTACTAATCACTTAATAATAGTAACTTTTGTCTTTTTTACAGTAATCATAATATATAATAAACAATTGACCTAAGTTTTGATTGAGATGATTATAATAATTATATTTTTGAGTTATAAGAAGCATCTTTATTTTTTATTTTTTTTGGGTGTGTGAAATGAATTAAATAGTTTGGGCCACAAAATAGTGCCTAAAAGCCTTCTGATGGTACAGCCATGAAGGACTTGACAGGAGGCCGCCTTAAAATAGTTCTTGTTGTCTTGTCCATGACATATATGATGTGTACATATTCTATGTTCCAATTCCGACGAGTTGTTCTCATCATTTTAAATCATTCAATCTAATTTACACGTTTATAGGTCTTATTATCTTATCACTTCATTTATATATTTTCATTGGATTAAAATTTCAATCAGAAAATATTTGTCAATGTCACTGAGGACTGAGGATGCATGTATTCTCTCAAAGCATCATCATCTATTCTTATCTAAAGCCTGATAATAATACTCCAAATTGAAAAAAAGGAAGAACCCTATAAATATCACTTCCAATTTCCAAATATGAATTATGTCAACTTAATATGATCTCAAGATCTTGTTAACTTGTCGGGTCTTTTACTTGACTATTCAGATGAAGAACCAAAGAATAAAAATAAATTAATACGCCAACATGAACTTACCTCACCTCATGTAGCCTCGACCAAGAGGTCAAATGTTCAAATCTCTAACCTCACATATTGAAAATATTTGTATTATCCGATCTACTAGGCTGCATGGTTTAGCACATAACATAAATTAGAGTAGTTTGGCAACACTACAGATCAAAGAAATTAAACAATAATATGCATGAGTTTCAATTTACAGTTGTGTTACAGAGAGATATACGAGGTAGAAGACGACTTCAAAGAAGAAAAGTCAGCCTCAAGATCTCTTGAAAGAACCTCACTCATAAGTCATAACCTTCACTTTTTCAAACTTGGGTTGGTGAACTTGCCGGCTACTGACCACTAACCAAAAGAACAATAACAGTTCAAAACTAACCTACCTAACTAGCCAGATAAACAAACTCTTTAATCCCAAGAGGCAGGAGAACTTATTCGAGGAAACCACTACAATGTCGCTGCCTGTTTGACACCGTTTTGCACATTGTGGCAGCTTCATTGAATAATTTGTCCAAGAGACAGATAGTCCAAAATTAAATCATTTCTAACCAAATTTAAATTTCAAAGTTCAACAAGAATAGTATCCGGACATCTTGCTTGATCTCTAGTTTCAAGCTCAACCTGCATCCAACTACATCAAGCCTAAACAAAGATTAAATTTATCAAGCAATGGTTTAGCTATAATAAATCATCCCTTATTAAATGAATCCTTAATAAGCTATATGCTTAGTTAGTACGCTCACCACACACTTCAACTACCTTAGGAGGCATTTGGTACAAAGGAATGTAAATGTCTAGAATGAGAATGTGATGTTTGAGAATATGATCACTATGTTTGTCATTATGTACGACTAAAAAGTACAAACTACCATGATATTTGCAGAATGAAAACTTAGTTTTCTATTTATTTATTATCAAAAAGCTAAATAAACTTTTTATAAATTAATTAATCATATAGAGTTTAATTAAACTGATCAGTATTAATTTGTTAACAAATAACAATTTGACTGGAAAAATTTAATGAATAATGTATTTTTAAAAAATTACAAAATTAGAGTTGTTTTAGAAAAAATAATTTAAATAATGTTAATAAAAAAACAAAATTACAAAACTAGGGTGGAAGAGCAAACTATTGACAAATTTGTAGTGTTTTTCAGGACCAAACTTGTGTACATAGTCCGCGATTTAGGGGCTACCATATGGCACACATGGCTGGTGATGTGGTTGCCCGAACGTAAATCGTGTAGGACGTACACGATCAAGGTAAATTGCAGACGTCGTCCACGATTTCCACGATTAAGCTAAATCGTCGAATAAAAAAAATATTGGGACTTGTTGGCGTGGAGACATAACCCGTGCACATAGTACACGAGTTTCATTTGTGTCCTCCACGTGGCGCCTAGGTGGCAGATGTTTGTCCATGTGTTGGAGCACTGTAGGTAACCAGCGTACATGATACACGATCTACCTTTAAGTCGCAACCAACGCCAACGTTTCATTTGGTAACTCGTGGCCACAGTACACGAGTTTCCTAAATCGTGGCCCATGTACACGAATTAGCTACCCTAATTTTGGAACTAGTTACAAAATTACCATATATCTACATTTTTATTTAAAGTACATTTTTGTTTTTTTTAAAAAGTCCAAATTCTCATGAGTTTAGGGGTTTAGAATGCCAATACCCCAATAGTATAATGAGTTTATGGTGCTCATTCCCCCTCTATTCATGACCGCATACCTCACATGCCTTCTTAATTCTGAAGTGAAAGCTATTCTATAACAATGGTCCTCCTACATTAAAATGACCCTTAACTTTATTTTACCCTCCATCTCCAAGCCCTCTCACATTCCTAAAGAATCAAATTCATGAGAGTAATGCATCAAAATCAAAAACCTCTAAGTATGTCAGCAATGCAGTCCAGGAAAGATTAACAACCATTGAATAATATGCGTGGCGCTTGGCCATTTCAAGCACCTACTCTTCTAAACTGAACAACAAAAGCAAAGTTGATTAAAATACAGAATCTTTTATGAAGGGGAGCCGTACCATGCGTCGGTCAGAAGAAAAAATATCAAGGGCACATCTTATTTCCACCGGTAATCCTAGAAAGTAAAGTTGAGCTCTGAAACTTGCATCAGAGCCTCCAATGGAGCACTATCTGGGGCAGGTCATAAAGGTTTCTGAGTAAAGAAAAAAAAGCATTTTGTAAATTGATGCCAATGGAATCATAAAGATATCCTAAATTCCTTCAGGGGAAAAGAAATCCATATTTGCAGAAGAAATATATGTCGACATTGTTAGGTCTTGGAAATTTCTGGACACATAGTTCAACAATAATCGCCCTATCATCAACAAACTCGAAAATTCTTGAATATCCAACTCAATTTCGATTATGAACAAATACTATCAGATCAATGCACAGGAAATTTCTCTCTGATGTATAAATTACAGTAGATCTATGAAAATTGAAGAAAATCAACAGGCATAAATTAGTAAAAATAAAATTTCTCTATGATCGATACATGGAATTCAAGTAATAGAATCACCTAGCATAGTTCATAGTCGCATCAAAATTGAAGTTACCAAAAAAAAACGAAGAAGAAAAAAGAGCATGATCGAATTCGAGCAACGCATATAACAAGGAAACAAAATCCGGTTCCAGAAGTACCGATTCTGAACTGGAATCGACTGAAAATTGAACTCAAACACGTTTGATGATCGAAGGAAATGAAGAACACGAAAAACCAGAAGATTGAACTTACAGGCGTCTGTGGAAGGAGAAGAGATGAAGAGGCTTGAAGCGCAAGGAAGAGCGAAGCGAAGGGCTAGAGATTGAGATCTGATACCAGAATTAACTTTGGGCCCAATAGAAGCCCATGAGGCCCAATGTAGACAATTGGGTTAGTACACTGGTCCAACTCGTAGATTCAAGCCCATTAAGCCCAATGACAATTGAACCAAGCAAGATAATGGACATTAGGAGTGTTCAAAAAAACCGCAACCCACGAAACCCAACCCAACCCAACCCAACTTTTTGGGTTGGGTTGGGTTTTTCTTTAATATGGGTTGGGTTGGGTTGCTATTTTGAAAAACCGAATTTTTGGGTTGGTTCGCGGGTTGAACCAAATTTGGATGGGTTCAACCCGAACCAACCCGAATTCAATATATTAAAAAAAATTATATATATAATGAATTCAATATATTTTTTTTTAAAAAAAAAATCATCTTTGAAAGAAAAATTAAGAATTAATGGTGATTTTGAAAGGAAAATAAGGATTAAAGAATTTCATTAAAGGTGATTTAAAAGGAAAACGAAGAATTAAGAAATTTCATTAATAGTGATTTTGAAGTTAATTAAAAAAATCAATATCTATTAATTAAAAAAATAATTAAAAAAAAAATGACCAACCCGCCAACCCAACCCAACCCAACCCGAAAATGGAAGGGTTGGGTTGGGTTGGGTTAACTGAAATGTTGGGTTGGGTTGGGTTGGGAAATCACCAACCCGAAATTTTCGGGTTGGGTTGAAAAATCCTCCAACCCAACCCAACCCAACCCATGTACACCCCTAATGGACATAGCACACGAGTCCAATTCTTAGGTTCAAGCCCATTAAGCCCAAAATAAGTAACAACTCATGCTTCAAAAATTTAGGTAACGGGAGGAATGATTAAAATTAAATAGTCGTTTTGAGAAATAGTCAATCCACTTTTTTATTAGATAAATGGTCAAAAGATTAAAGGATTAGTAATTTATTAAATAACTCTACATGATAAATTCTTGGAATTATGAAGAAATATGGAAGAAATAAAATAATCAAAACAATCGAATGATAAAAAAAAATCGATTTAAATTGAAAATGAATTTAAAACGTGATAAATTTAAAGTCAATACTAAATCTAAGAATTTGGAACGGAAATAAGCAATATGATTTTTCTATAAAATTGAAAAAAAAAAGTTTGTGAAAATGGTAATTTAAGACTATGGAGTTCACAAATACTTGGTATTAGTAATAGTATATACACTCCTCTGCATTAGTCAAATCGTAACAAGTCTACATTGACAATTTGAGAGCTGAAGCAATTATAAAACACGCATCCCATTAAGTGAACTATTCTTTCTCACTCACCTTCTTTGTTTTCCTCTCCACATTTTCGATTTACTTCTACCGTTTGAATTCCATTTGCGGTTCGAGATATAGGGTTTGAATTCATCTCCTGAAAAAACGTCGACCTCCATTACTTTGTTGTTTCTCCTTGCTTTTCTTATAGGGTTCGATTACTTCAATTACTTACATTTGACAAGGAATTGTGAAAATCAGAACTCATGGCTATGAAGTTTTGTAGGCACAAATACTTGGTTAGGGTGTTTAAGAATTTAAAAATTGACTTTCAATCTTCATTCCTCTAAAACCCTAAGAATTAGTAATAGGCTAATAGCACATACACTCCCGTGTAGGGGTGTTCAAAAAACTCGCAACCCACGAAACCCAACCCAACCCAACCCAACTTTTCGGGTTGGGTTGGGTTTTTTTTTAATATGGGTTGGGTTGCTATTTTGGAAAACCGAATTTTTGGGTCGGTTCGCGGGTTGAACCAAATTTGGCTCGGTTCAACCCGAACCAACCCAAATTCATTATATTAAAAAATATATATTATATATATAATGAATTCAATATATTTTTTTAAAAAAATTTAAAAAAATTCATTCGGTGATTTTGAAAGGAAAATCAACGATTAATGATGATTTTGAAAGGAAAATCAAGGATTAAGGAATTTCATTAATGGTAATTTTGAAAGGAAAATAAGGATTAAGAAATTTCGGTGATTTTGAAGTTAATTAAAAAATTCAATATCTATTAATTAAAAAAAATAATTAAAAAAAAAAGGCCAACCCGCCAACACTACAAGAAATTTGGTTTCTCTCGACGCACAAAAATCGTCGAGAGAAGCCAAAAAATCGTCGAGAGAAGTTTTCTCGGCGGAAAAAAAACCGTCGGCATAAACCGTCGAGAGAACCCCGTCGGGAGAACTTCTCTCGACGGTTTTTTGTGCCCGTCGAGAGAAGTGAGACTTCTCTCGGTTTGTCACAATCGTCGCTTCTCTCGACGGTTCGGAGAAATCGTCGAGAGAAACACTTCTCTCGACGGTTTTTCCAAAATCGTCGGGAGAAGTGTTTCTCTCGACGAAAGTGAAAACCATCGAGAGAAACACTTCTCTCGACGGTGTTTCAAAATTCGTCGGGAGAGGTGTTTCTCTCGACGGTTTTTACTTTCGTCGAGAGAAACACTTCTCCCGACGATTTTGGAAAAACCGTCGAGAGAAGTGGTGATTTTTTTTTTTTTTTTTTTTAAAAAAAATCTCAGAATATCCTTTTCATTTGAAATACCCTCATAATTCATGAAGCTTTGAAGCTTATAATACCTAAAGAAATTAGACACGAAATTACACAAAAGTACATTTATTATTGTTTAAATTCGTTTTTACAATTAGTTTGTATAAAGTTTGAATACACAACACATTCAGTATATATTAATATAAAAGAAATTGTCATTTGAACTCGTCAACTTCATCAAATCTTCAAAAGCAACTTTGTGATAACATCGACTCAAACTACCTGAAAAATAAGAAAATCAATAACACATTAAAACATAGACTTAAAAAATATAACTTATAAAGCATAAAAACTAAATTTACTTAACACATTCAAATACAAACTTGAAGAGCATGCATATCAACATAACTAAAATAGAATCTTTAAGAACATGCATCAACCAGATTAATCCATATACTAATTAATTAACCTAACATTTTGAAAACGTTATGAACAACATAACATCTAGAACTCAACTATCATGCACTTTATTTATATATACTAAAGAAATCACAAATAATTAAAACTTAAACTAAAGTAAAACAATAAAATTAACTTAAACTAAACTTAAGCAACCAAATTAACTTAAACTAAATTAGCTAAACATAAACTAACTTTAAACAACCAAATTAACTAAATTAGCTAAACATAAACTAACTTTAAACAACCAAATTGATTAAACTTAAACTAAACCAGAAATGTAATAAGAGGGTAAAATTATCGAATACAATTCATCTTTTAACTAAACATAAACAACCAAATTAGTTAAACTAAACTAAAACAATAAAACTAACTTAAATTAAACTTAAGCAACCAAATTAACTTAAACCAAATTAGCTAAACATAAACTAACTTTAAACTTAAACTAAACCAGAAATATAACAAGAGGATAAAATTATCGAATCTAATTCATCTTTTAACTAAACATAAACAACCAAATTAATTAAACTAAATTAAAACAACAAAACTAACTTAAACTAAACTTAAACAACCAAATTAACTTAAACCAAATTAGCTAAACATAAACTAACTTTAAAGAACCAACTAAACTTAAACTACACTAAACATATAACTAAATTTAAGCAACCAAATTAACTTAAACCAAATTAGCTAAACATAAACTAATTTTAAACAACCAACTAAACTCAAACTACACCCGAAATATAACTAAATTTAAGCAACCAAATTAACTTAAACCAAATTAGCTAAAGATAAACTAACTTTAAACAAACAAATTGACTAAACTTAAATTAAACCAGAAATAGAATAAAAGGGTAAAATTATCAAATTCAATTCATCTTTTAACTAAACATAAACCAAATTAACTAACCTAAACTAAACTTAAGCACCAAACTTAAGCACCGAAATTAACTTAAACTAAATTAGCTAAACATAACCTAACTTTAAACAACTAAATTGACTAAACTTAAACTAAACTAGAAATATAATGAAGAGATAAACCTATTGAATCGAATTCATCTTTTAACTAAACATAAACAACTAAATTAATTAAAACTAAAACAACCCAATTAACTTAAAATAAACTTAAACAACTCACTCTTTCAAAATAAAAAATAAAAACCTTAAGCAACCTACATTTACTTCAACTAAACCAACAAAATTATTAACCATAAACTTAAGCAACCAAATTAACTTTAACTTTGATTTTTTTCAAAAACAAGAACAAGACAACAAAATAGGTACAACACACACAACAAAACAACACTAAACCCAACACATATATTCAAAATCATATTGACTACCATAACTGCAGGATAGTCATACCAAAAAGTCTTATTACCTACAAATAATTTGATTACAAGAGGATAGAATTGATACTTATTTCGATGTTTCTCCTTATACATTTATGCACGAAACATATTGTTCAAACTAATTTGAAAAACATTTTGGGACATTAAATAAGCATAACTAAACTAAGAGAACTCATGAGTTGAAGAGAAATATTGACAATCTCATGATTTTTTATATGGAAAAAGAAAAATTAAGGGAACTCATCAATGAACATAGCAACCATAAGACGAATCAAACAATCAAATCAACAAAAACATAAAAATTTGAGCCTAATTCAGAAACCACCATTTGCAAAAGTGAAAAGAATTGAAGCAGAAATGATACCTAGTAATGGAAGAGATCGAGATCGGAGAGAAGGAGTGAGGAGCGAGGGAGAGACTCTGTGTAACCTAAATTGAAAGCAAACAACCTCATTATCAAAAAAAAAAAAAAAAAGAAAGAAAGAAAGATAAGACTTCATATAATTTAGGGCTTAAAATACCAAATAGGAGAGGCTAAGGACGAAGAGCGAGGGTGAAGCGAACGACGGTGGGCGAAGACGAAGCAAATGACGTTGGGCGAGGATGAAGCGAACGACGACACGCAGGGGAGAGGCGAACGACGACATGCAGGGGAGAGGGAGAGGCGAAAATGAAAGAGGAAGGCGCGCGCAGTGAAGAACGAAAATGAGGGGAGCGAAATAAATGTTAGGTTAAATCTGGTTCTCTCGACGGTTTATAAAAACCGTCGAGAGAACCCAATTTTCTTTAAAAAATAAAATTTTAAAAAATTAGGTTCTCTCGACGATTTATAATATCGTCGAGAGAACCCTCATTTATCTCGACGGTTTTTATAAATCGTCGAGATAACTCGATTTTCTTTAAAAATTATGTTTAAAAAATTCAGGTTCTCTCGACGATTTTATAAATCGTCGAGAGAACCTAATTTTTTAAAATTTTATTTTTTAAAGAAAATCGGGTTCTCTCGACGGTTATTTCTCTCGACGGTTATTATAAACCGTCGAGAGAAACCAAGTTATCTCGACGGGTTTTAAAAACCGTCGAGAAAAATGCTTTTGTCGTCGAAAAAATTTTCGTTGAGAGAACTTCCGTCGGGAAAAACCAAAATTCTTGTAACCAACCTGTTATCCGAAATCGCAAGTGTACGAATCGTTCCAAGTAATATAGTAGTGTAAGTACTGATTATCGTTCTCCACAGGGAATGAAAGTTACTAATTATCAAATTCTTTAGCTTCAATTTTATCTGAGCAATCGATCTGTCAAGGTTGAATGAATTATTAAAAAGCTTTGAACTAAAGTAATTAAAATACTAAAACTAACAATCGTTATGATAAATGTAGATGATGGATGTTCTAGAGCAAAGATTTCATCGTTGTCTCCCCCTATTCTTCAATAATTGAAAGTTATAAAAGTTTGATTTCTAGACTGTTGACAAGTTCTACTCAAATGGCTTGCTACTCTCTCTCGAGTAATAACAATATTCATTAAAATGTCAATTGCCTATATTTCTATGACAATCGAAACAATTCAATTATGAAGGTTGTAAAACTAGCATTGCCACAAAACCTACAAGGATATATCTATCGCTCATATAAATTAGGGAAAACAATTAAGGTTCGTCAATGATTATCGTCTATCGACCTCAAAACATTGATATAAAGTCACACTAAGATTGGCCAAATCCTAACATGCATTAAGCTCATAAGGGTTTTCACAATCTAATATGAAATCAAATTCTTAACAATCAATAGTGAAAAATAAGGTTCAACAACGACTACATCAACGCTCTAGATAAGAGAGTTAGTTCATAATGAAAAACTCAACAACAATCTCAAGATTTAACATGTTCATAACAAGTAAGAAAAGAGAGGATGAAAAGAGGAAAAGAAATAAATCCCGGCGATTCCACGAGTTTCCTAGCGTTGCTCTCGCTCCGTTTGGGTGCTCGGATCTTCAAAGTCTATGCTCAACCGTTTCTCTATCTCTTTTCTCCAATCTCTCGCCGATCTCGCTTTAAAATCTAATAAACTGCTTTTAAACTTAGGGCAAAAAGTCGTCGCAGCGCCTAGGCGCTCAGTTACAGCGCCTAGGCGCTAGGAGGAATCACCGCTTCAGACTTCGTAGCGCCTAGGCGCTAGAAGGCAGCGCCTAGGCGCTACAGCTACTGCCCATTTCTTCGTTTGGGCGCCTAGGCGCCGAAAGGCAGCGCCGAAAGGCAGCGCCTAGGCGCTAGGCCTTCTGTCCAATTCTTCTCAACAGCGCCTAGGCGCTGTAAGGCAGCGCCTAGGCGCTACAGCTACTGTCCAACTCTTCTCATCAGCGCCTAGGCGCCGAAAGGCAGCGCCTAGGCGCTAGGCTTTTACCCTCAATTTCCAACGGCTTTGCCCCTCTTTTCATTCTTATTTCCGATCTTCATCCAACTTTCTTCTTTCTTCACCTACACGCAAAATAAGCAACAATTAGATAGAAACAAGAGATAAAACATCTTCTTGCTCAATTAAAACTCTAAAAACACCTTGCTCTAATACGTCAAAATATCACTTAACACAACCCAACCCAACCCAACCCGAAAATTGAAGGGTTGGGTTGGGTTGAGAATTCACCAACCCAAAATTTTTGGGTTTGGTTGAAAAACCCTCAAACCCAACCCAACCCAACCTAACCCATGTACACCCCTACTCCCGTGCATTAGTCCAATTGTAGCTTTTAGTCTAATTTGACAGATGCAATGCAATTATAAAGCATGTCTACCCACGTGTCCCATTAAGTGAACTTTTGTATCTCACTCACCTTCTTCGATTTTCTCTTCACATTTTCGATTTTCTTCTACCGTTTTAGCTCCATTTGGTATTTCATATGTAGGGTTTTAGTTCCTCTCCTGGTAAAATGCCTACAAATTCTTATATTTGACTATCGTTTGGGGTATTGTGATTTGTTTTAACATAAGCAGCTATGTTCTCCAGGATTGTTCTGATCGTTGTTCAAACCTATATATTTGATAGATTTAAAGCTTCGTGAGAGAGGGAGGAAATAGGATTCAGAGCTTGTTGAAAACGGTGACTTGAAAGGTCTAATACCTTTATATAGAGTTCCGTTAAAAGATTTATGTCTTGTGATATCTTAAATTTTAAGATCGGTAAAGATGAAGAGAATAAAAACTTTAATAAATATATATTTCATATTATAAACCCAAATCATTTTTGTTAAATTAAAATGAATATAATATAATATATTAAAAATTATATGATATTATAAAATATTAATTATACAAAATTCATAACATAAAATATGTTCATAAATTAACTAATAGTTTTTTTTTCGAATTAGGATTGGTTTAGTAATTTATATTCAAATTAATATTTAGTTTTTGAGATTTTAACTACTACTAATTTTATGATTTATAAATATCTTATCAAACATATTTTCAACTCTTAATTAAATTGAGACCTAATTAAATATGCTATCAAACATATATCTGAAAACATCAAATACAGCTTCGTTTTCATTAAATTTTTTATTTTTAAATTTATGTTTTTAAATCAACAACCAAACAAATAACCCCATAAACATTCTAAAAGTAAATTCACTTTTTTTTTTTTTTTTTTTTTTTAATGAACATTAGATTTGATTCTCTTTTCTAATGGTTTATCAATAAAAACAATTAGAATGTTTAAAATAATATTTATTTTATTTTATTATTTTTATGTTTTTTTTTCATTACAATGTTAGCCTTTGCAGCAAAAAAAGGCCTTTTATACAGAATCATTATTTAATAAGGCAAAAAAAAAAAACTTTCTCCTTTTAACTGTGATAAAAGTTTACCTTTTTAAGACCAGAGGAGGGTGGTCCAGCCATGAGCATGAAATACCTAATTTTGTTTTCTTAACAAATAAGCATCATAATAATATATGATCAATCCATCAGGCATCATATTACATTATTATTGTTTAAGAAAAAGTAATATTACTTTAAACAGAATAAATAAATATTTAATCTTTCAACAATTAGCTTGACTTGTAGTAGGAGAATTATTTAAGTTTTTATTGTATTAATATTAACACATTTATTTCAAAATTTATTTTGCTTCGATATTTTAGAGTATTTAATATTATGTTATTTTTCACTTCAATTAGACTTTTTAGTCTTTTACTACTATTAAGATTTGTTCTACTCTTAGTTTGTTAAGGTCCTTAATTTTTCGAAGTTATTCTCAATAATATAATACTTAACCTTTTAAAATTTTCGATTAAGTCATTTTTTATAAGATTTGGTAAAAAATTGATTCATCATTATTATATTACTGTTTTATTAACATATTTGAACTTATAAACACATCACTAGGATGTTATTTGACACACGAGATCTAACTCAATCACTATTATTTTTTTCAAATGACATTTCTAAGTAGCTTGTCAATGTGTTCAAATATGATAAATAAAATAATGATTTAATGAAACATAAGATTTTTTGTTAACAAAATTTTAACAAATTTTTTGAAGGGACCTAATTGAGATTTTTCTTTTTATACATTAAAGGTAAAGTGAGGAATTTTGAAAGATTAAGGTTTAAATTGAAAATTTCCTACAAAATTAGAGACAATTTTGTATATTTATCTTCTTTTTGTAATTTTTTAAAAAAATACAAATTCGCAACGAAAATAGTCACTTGTATGAAAAATAAGAGAAAACATAAGAGATGTCATTGTTTATAGGTTAATAATTTAAGCTCGATTTAATGTAGTAGGAAGTTAAAAAAAGTTTGAGTTTATATAACCAGCAAAATTATCAAATTAAATTCACATGACAAATGTATATATTATTATTATTATTTTAGTACACGAGCAACAAAACAAGACGAAAGAAAAAAAAATTAAGAAAGTGGTAGGTCTCTTAAGACAACCATTTCCATCCATGACGGGTGTTTTTTAACCCAAATCTAAGAGAGTTTGTAGAGTCTAGTATAGCTAGCCAATGTATGAGCAAAGGAGTTTGAGTTTCTATTTGCTATATGGAACCTAAATATGAGGTCCCTATGATGATGTGATAGGATGACATCCACGAAGGTGTGATAGGATGGCGTCAACAATTTTCAAAGGATCAAGAAATCAACTTCAACCCAAATGAGATGGAGACCTGCTTCTAAGGCCTTGGAACATCCCTCATAGAGGGCAAAAGCTTATGCTAGTTCGACTGATTTGCCCATGTCATGGAAAACAATCATTGTCAGCATCGTTTTGTCCGAAGAATTTCTAACGATCGATCTCAAGCCTATCGAAATATTGATAACATGTTGCATCCGAGTTCAGCTTAAAGGGGTGCAAAAGTGGAGAATGTCGCAAATGAGAATCCTCATTCGTACCAGTGGTTCGATTATCCCTTTTCCCTCAGACCAGGGTGTCCTGGTATCGACATGTGCTCCTCCCTAGCATGGCTAAAATCAGAGGTCCTCGCAGGGGAGAAATGCACTTTGATCTATCTAGTTCTTCGACCATCTCGTTCGCCCATCTCACACGATATGTCCCCACGTGTTGAGGGTCTTGAAAGTTTCGACCATTACGACGATGTCAAACTGAAGACGTGATGATAAAAAAAGCATTGAGCTCCATTGTATCCAAAACTTGGGTGTTCTTACAAAACAAATAAACAACATTAGTACAATTAGTTAACTTAAATTTAGGGTTGGGTTGCATTTTTTTCCAAATAAACAAAGATTTGCGAGTTGGTAAAGCATTAATGCATGCCCACCACATGAAACATTTTATCTTTTAAGGCATCGTCGGAGTCCATAGAGTTTTCCACATTCCACCAGCGAGTTGATTTATGGAAAAAGAGACTTCCTGAACTGTTGATTGGGCGAGAGTTTATAACTACTTTTGACTGAGTACATTCCAAGCTTGTCTTAGTGCCAAAAGAAATGATCATACTGATTTGATAAAGGAATGTGGAACATAATTTCGACATTCTTAAGGACCTCTTGATCATCAACATATACATATGTCTGTTGAGTCATGCTCGCTTTCGCGGATGAGATACAACACCTACTAATTTTATCATGGTATATATGTCTTTATTTTTTAATTGAAATGAGTGAGAACCTTAAAATTTATGAAAGTGGACACAAATAATAATAATATATTGCATTATCTTAAAATTGAAACTTTATACCAAAAGAATGAATTCCTTATGGTTAACCAAAAGAATCAAATTCCTAAAGAGAGGAAAAGAGAAAGAAGAATCCACTTCTTTTGTTGGAGCAAAACTAGTAATGGATCCTAGTGCAATCCATAGGAAGGGCATATATGTATGTGTTTCCACTATAACACTTTATACAAAATCCTCAAAATCCAACTTTTTATAATTACATTATTATTTTGAGTACTAAAAAGAAATCAATCTTTTTCTTCCTTTTTTTAGTGCCACTAACTAAAAGTTCTACAAACTTCAAAGGTTTAATGGAAGTCTCTAGGAGCTCCTAAAAATTGTAAAAAATAAACTTCACATTTGTAAAAAAAATCTAGCTATGTTTATGAAAGCATGTGTCTAATTTGTAATTTGTAAAAATTGGTAGTGTAACAAGAAATAGAGCTTTGGAGATCAATTAAAAATAAACATAAAAAGTCATAAACTAAAATATTATCCTTAAAATTGAGAGAATACTCTCTAACAACATAATATAATGTTACATCCAAAAAGTTCCTTACAATTCGAAAATTAGATTATTTATATCATTTTAATAAAATAAACAAGTAACTAATTAAATTTAAAATAGGGAAATTGTAACCGATGTGAATTTAGAATAAGATAATTAAAAATATAGCATGTTTTTAAAAAAATTGCGGATATGACAATTTCTATCGCTGATATCTTATGGCTGATAGAAGTCTATCGCTGATCACCTCAGCTTTTTATAGATTTTTGTCAGTGATAATAGTTTATCAATGATAATAGTCCATCAGTAATATGATAAAATCTATCAATGATAGAAACATATTTTTTTGTCATATTTGCAAAACATTTTAAAGTTTGCAAAATTTGCAATTAGTTTGGGCCTGATTGCTATTGGTGCAACCAGTCCTTTCAAATACTCATTAAACACTAATTAATTTAAACTAATTAATTTAAAATTAACAATTAATTTAATATTAACTAAACAATACTACGTTGAGTCAACTCATATAATGTATCAAATAACGATTAAAAAGTTAGAGATTTGAATTAGATCGTAAAGAAATAAAAATAATAAACTATACTAATCATCGCATCCCATAAAATAAATGATTAAGAAAAAGTATATAATAGATTAGTTCACATGCTTGAAGATGAATACTTCTGATATGGATAAAAACTTTCTTAGTTTGGACTATTTCTTGAATTAATTAATTAATAGGGTAATTAGACATTTGACTATTTTTATTGGTGATTTTTTTAATATTATAATTTTTTAAAAAAATTATAAAAAATATTACATCTTTTAAACTATTTTTAAAAATATTGTTATTTTTATGGATGGACCTCCCCACGTAAACAAATGTCCTCTTTTCAAAAAATGTTACACGTGATTTTTCGTGCTTCGTCTTTTAAACAATTTTATCTTCAAAGATCGATATCTTTTTATTTAGATATGCAAAAATTTCGAAAAAGATATAGATGGAAGATAACATCGAGAGATTCAATTTGGTACGTCACTATTTTTAAAGTTGTATATCGAAAGATAAATATGGTCGAAGTTGAGCTACAGTTCTGAAATTTGCAAAACAATAGTCCAACTTCGATGATCTTTATCTTTTGATATACATGATCTTTATTTTTTGATATACAACTCAAAAACTAGTGAAACGAGGTATCAAATTGAAGCTCAATTTTTCAACCATACATTTTTCGAAATTTTTGAATATTTGAGTAAAAAGATATCGATTTTTTAATGCACACTCCTCAAAAGAATCTTCAATTCTAAAATTTGCAGAACCATAGTCTAACTTCGATGATCTTTATCTTTTGATATACAATTCCAAAAATAGTGAAATCAGGTATCTGTGTGAGCTTTCCAACCCTATCTTGTTCAATTTTTTTTAATATTTGGATAAAAAGATATCAATTTTTTAATTCACACGACTCAAAAAAAAAAAATTTCGTGGATGCAAATCGTCATTTGAAAAGACGACACGTGTGGGCCAAGAATACGTTCTTGCCTGGGAAGATCGTCTTTTCAAAAGACTTCTATAAAAACAACATTATTTTTAAAATTAGTTGAAAAATGCAATATTTTTATAAAAAGTTTTGAAAATTACCATATTAAAAAAAAAATAACCTTTTTTTATTGGTAGTTTTAAAAAAAGATCAAACATATTTTTTATTTGAAAAATTGTCAAATACTATAATTTAAAACGATATCTTGGGCTAAAATAATAAACCCTAAACTCTGTAAAATTTTATTCCAGTTTGGACCATTTTTTAAAGCTAAAAAAAATAAAAAAAAAATAAAAATTTACATTTTTCAAAACAATGTCAATTTTTTGGGCATTTATACCTATTTTTCTTACTTAATTAGAAGGATAAAAATTTTATAATTCAAAGTTGCACATAAATAATTTTTTTTAAAAAATAAAATGAATCTTTACAAATTCTTGTTTTCTTAAATAAAAAAAAAAAAAAAAAAAAAAAAGTTTGAGGGTTGTATCAATTAAAACCCTAAACTAACAATTGTATCAATTTAAACCTTAGACTTTCAATAAGTATATCAATTTACACCCTCTAATATAAAAATGTAAGATTTTATATGTGTGGAGACTTGTAATTTATTAATTAAACTCTTAAACTTTCATAGAATTGATTTATTTATGAAAGTTTATGGGTTTAATTGTTAAAATCATAAGTCTCCACCCGTTTAAATTAATTTTTTTCAAATAAAATCTAACAGAAGGTGTAAATTAATACACTTATGATAGTTCAGGGTTTAAATTGATACCATTGTTAGTTTAGGATTTTAATTGATACAACCCTCAAAGTTTAGGGGTATAAATTGATTTTTTCCCAAAAAAAAAAAAAAAACAACTAAAATAGCATTTTATTTTTATTTTTCCCCTCCATTCTTTTATTTTACATTTTTTTTTTAAAACAAAATATTACATAGTATCATCACCACCGGAACCACTTTTTCTCTCTCATAAAGGAAGGGATAAAGGTCCATGCTCATACGCCTACTCTTCCATTTTATTACTTATTTATTATTTACATTAATTCTATAATGTATTTATTTACTAATTTTAAACCATCTAATAATAATATTTTGCCAATCGAGTTAATTTTGTAAATCCAACATAGCTCAATTGACATAAGTTTATGTCTTTGACTAAAAGATTATGTATTCAATCTTCACATTAATTAAATATTTTTATAAAAATAATAATAATAATAATAATATTTAAAGTATTTCGAGTGCTTGAAGCACTAATTTGGAGTTGAGTGAAATGAATTATTATACTTTAGTTCGCGTTTGGCCACCAACTATTATAACCTACCGTCAATAAAGTAATTACATTAACTTCAATAGTATTTACTATTCACATACTATCATAATCAACTGACTATTTTAACTCACTCAACGTCTCAAACAGTCTATAATATTTTTGCTCACGATAACTATGACCACTTGAAACTCTTAATTAATAGACAACAATTACAAACCTACACCAAGAAATTTAGGCATCGTTTGATAACTATTAGGTTTTTAGTATTTAAAAATTAGCATAAACACTACTTCCATCCACATGTTCCTTTGTTTTGTTATCTACCTTTTTCAAATGTTTTCAAAATCTTAACTAAGTTTTGAAAACATAAAAAACTAGGTCTCGTTTGTTAACAATTTGATTTTTTGTTTTCGATTTTTGAAAATTATGTTTGTTTTCTTACCATTTCTTTACAATATTTTCCATCTTTTTCAAGAAAACATTTGAACTTTTAGTCAAATTCTAAAAACAAAAATAAAATTGTAAATACTAAACTCGTTTGATAATCATCTAGTTTTTGAAAATTAAGCTTATAAACAATACTTAAACTTAGGGTTTTTTTTTTTTTTTTTCTTATCCATGTTTTACAAAAATTAAGCCAAATTTTAAAAACTAAAAAAAATAAAGAGTAGTTTTTAGAAAGTAATTTTGGAATTTAAAAATTGACTAGAAATTCAAATGTCCCCTCAACAAAAATGAAAATCACTGTAGTCATGAGAAAAACAATTTTAATTTTCAAAAACTAAAAACTAAAAATCAAATGGTTATTATACGGGACCTAATTTTTTAGTTTCCAAAATTTGGCCTAGATTTCGAAAACACTTTGTAAAAGATAGATAACAAAACAAAAGAACTCATAGGTGTGGGAGTAGTGTTTATAAGCTTAATTTTCAAAAACTAAATTGTTATTAAAATCTTGTTTTTTTTTTATTTTTGAAATTTGACTAAGAATTCAAATGTTACCTTAAGAAAGATGAAAACCATAGTAAATAAATAGTGAAAAAAAACAAGCAAAAAATTTAAAAATCAAATGGTTATCAAACAATCCTTAAATACTATAGTGAATCTTATATTGGATAAGAGGCAATAAATAATAATAATAATAATAATAATAACAACAACAACGTATTCTTAACGATGAATTGTTCATGTTACGATAGAATCGAATAACAAAGAACAAATAAGTGTAAAAGGAAATTGACACAGATTTACGTGGTTCACTAACGTCGTGTTAGTTATACGTCAACGGGCAGAACGAAAATAACAATATTATTACGAATAAGAGAATTACAAATGACACAGACTAGGGACGACTGATGTCATTAGAAAGTTCATATATGACACTCTTCTAAATGACGTAATATAAAATGAGCTAAAGTCCAAAACGAATAAATAACCCGGCATTCTTCATTTATAGAACAAAAATTTCGAGTTAAATAAAATTCAAGACTTCTCAATCCTTCCTTATTATTTTTTTTTTTTTTTTTTTTTTTTTACAACAACATTTAGAAGGAGGATTCCAATATCTGATTTGTTGATCAATATTAATATATGTTTAAATTAGTTATCCTCAAAGTTGACCTCTCTCCAACTTGTTTTGTTGATTAAAATAATATTAGTGAATCTAATTATGCTAGCTAACTTTTTTTGTTGGTAGGTTTGGTTGAAAGCTTTATTCTTTATTCTTCGCTTTTTACAAAAAAAAAAAAAAAAAAAAAAAAAGTTTTTTACCAACTTTATTTCCTTTTTTTTTTTTTTTTCTGTTCGGAGAGGGCCAATGGAAATACCTACCCGCCTTTTTTTTTTTTTTTTTTTTAAGTAATTGGGGAGGGAGATTCGAACACAGACCTCTCGGTCGTCAACACATACATGTGTCAGCTGAATCCTTTGGCACCTACCCGTTTGGTTACGTTTATTAGATTTTAAAATTATATTACATTAACACATTTAAAAAATAAAAATAACAAAATAAAATTCAAATTCAAATAAGTTAAGCCAATCAAATCTCTAGATTAAAATCATAAAAAAATTAATTTTAATACACAGAGCCATTGCGCTAAATGATTATTTGACCACCGTTACAAGATTGTTCTTTTGCTATTTTACATTTATAAAAGAGTTCTAACAAAATTAGACAATAAATGACGTAAACCATAAACAGAGAATGATTATATATAAAACAAAGTTTAATAATGAATATTAAATTCGTTCGAAAAAAAACTTTTAAAATATTAAATTATAAAGAAAAAAAAATGATTGGTGATACTTATTGTTCATTAAAATAAAATAAAAAATGGTTGATGATACTTTTTGTTCATTAAAAGAAAAAAAAAATAATTGATGACTATTCTCTTTTATCTTCTCAATTATATTTTCAAACTTAATTCATCAATGATTTCAAATAAAATAATTTTATTTTTTATTTCTAAATTTTCGTACTTCTTTTATTTTAGTTCTTAAAATTATTATAAAAAAAAAATAAATCATGAATTTGTATATTGAAGCTAAAAAAACGAGAATGTGTACAAGACAAAAGTAAATTCATATCTTGTCCGTGGTGTTCTAACCACAGAAGCTTCTCTGACAAGTCTATTTTGAAAGTGATGAGACAAATATGGGAATGATTCTTTGCAATAGGGAAATAACTTACTTTTCTCATTTCTTATCTTTTACTAACGTTTAGTGATGGGTTGTCTTGTAACTGCTTAAAAGATGGTAGTTTCCACTTGTTTTGACTGAACTCTTGGGGTCGGCTTCTTAACACCTTGAACCAATCCTTTAAGGGTCAATTTTTGTCAACTTGAGTCGATCCCCCTTGAGAGGTCAGCGTTCTCATGCAGGTCGACCCCTTGGGGTTGGCGGTTAATCTCTTTGGGTCAACCTCTTCGAAGGTCGACCCCATTAAGGTTAACATCACGCCTTGGGGGGCTGATTCCGTGAGGATTGGCCTCTCATCATTGGGTCGACCCCTACGAGGGTCGGCCATTTGGCCTGCTTGGCCAACCCCTTTGTGGTCGACTTCTCTCTTATGTGACGGTCAATCTTCGTGGGTCGAGCTTTCTCTTTAGCCTTTTAGGACTTAGCAATCTTGGACTCGTTTATTTCACCCACAATAGTTGCCCCCAATCCTTATTCTAGCTTATTTTGAAGTTTGAATATGCCCTAGGGTTTTCTACTTACGTTTATGGAGCAAAAATGTGTCTCCAGTTGTGATAATTCATGTCTAACATTTCATTTTGGTGGGAAGTTCCTCGACACTTTTTTCTTCTAAGTACTCTTTTCTTTCAATGGGTAATTTTGTGGAGCAACATGTGGTTATGAAACCAACTCTAACTAACCTAAATGATGTGGCTTTCGACTCTTCATCAGGAGGGTCGTGCTAGGTGTCGACTTCTTTCTCGGGCTCGCACCATCACTCTTCGAGCTCGCTCTTTGGAACCCTTGACCCAAGAAATCTTAGACAAACTTAAGATTTCCTACAAGATCCCAGCGAGTGTGAGGATGAAAACCTTAGCAATTGGGGAGAGGCCGAAGTTTCCTCCTCCTAGAGAGGTGGCGTTCTATCCAGCCATGTTCGAGAGTGGCGTTCAACTTCCTCTTCATCCTTTTATCTAGAAATTTCTATCTTTGGTAGGTTTTTCCCCCGGTCAGCTTATGTCTAGCGGGTGATGTTCACTTCTAGGGTGTTATATCTTGTGGCCTCAACAAGGGAATACCTCTCCAATTTATGTTTTTCACTTTATGTCTTACATGTCTTGAAGCAAAATTCTCGCGCTTCTTTTTTTTATTACCTTTGTCCTCACTTATCTGAGGAATTTATTGTCAAGTGTCCTACCTTTTGTCAAGAAGTGGAAAGATCAATGATTCTTTTGTGAGTGGCTCCTGTCTCGTGAGCTCTGAAATAAAAATTTGTGGTACCGATGAACTTTAAAGTTCAAGGTAGATTGCAATTCCTGTGTGTGCCTGTGCGCGTGACACTACTTCTTCTATTTTAGTTAACAGGAAACTGATAGCTTCTGCTCAGGCCTGGTCTACACTTTAGTCCCTGAATTTTTCAGATTTGTGTATATTATGTCGCTTAATTTTAAAGAGTGTCTAATAGATCCCTGAACTTTCAATTTTGTGCCTAATAAGTCTTTGAACTTTAAAAACAATCAATATGTCATTAAACTTTCAATTTTGTGTCTAATAGAGCACTAACATAATATTCGAAATTTTTAAAAATTAACTAAACCTATTAGATATAAAAATGTTTTTTTTTTGTACAGTGAGACTCTAAGTTTTTAATTTCGTGTCTAGTAAGTCCATGATTTAAAAAAAAAAGAATGTTAAATAGGCCACTGACCTATTAGACACAAAATTTAAAAATTCGACCTATTGGATACAAAACTAAAAGTTCAATTACTTATTAGACACTTTTTAAAGTCGAGTGACCTATTGAACACAAAATTGAAAGTTCAGTGATCTATTAAACACTTCTTAAAATTCATGTAACCAAATAGACACAAACGTTAAAGTTGAGGATTAAACTTTGTAATTTAACATAAATATTTTAAATTATAATTTAATTGAAGTATCATTCTTAAACTAAATAGATATATGTGAATAAGTTTTGTTTAATTTGAAGGGATGAGATGAAGATAATAATTTCTAAAAGAGAAGAGTTTGATACACACCCACATGAATCAACAGACTCAACAATGAAGGCTCCAACAAAAAAACTCCAAAAGAGAATTTAAAAAAGAGAGAAGTTTTCCATTACCCAAACCATGTGGGTGTGACTCAATTTCTCCTGTTTGCATTCAATTTCATAATCACATGTTGGCTTCCCCCAAATTTCATTATCATCCACCCCACACTTTTTTATTCAAAAAAAAAAAAAAAAAAAAAAAAAACCCCACTTTTGCCCTTTTTATTTAATACACCAAAACCCATCCTTTTTCCATTGATCATTCGGGAGAATTTCTAGTACATCGGTGGTATGGAAAAACTCCATACAAGTGCTTTTTAAAAAATGACACGTGGCGAAATGGTTGTTTAACTGGGACCCACACTATTAAATATATTATTTTTTTAAACCATTTCGCCACGTGTCATGCAGTGGTATGGAGTTTTTCCATACCACGGATGTACTAGAAATTCTCCCCATCATTCATCTTTTTCCCTTCTTTACATAACATTTGTCTTCTTCTAATTTAATTAAGTCACACTTAGTTTACTTTAGATACTATTAAAATCATTTTTTTTTATTTATTATTGTGACGTTAAAATTGTTATAATATATAGTATGCATATTTAGAAATTCATGAATATTAATATAAGAGTTATATTAATTTATGAATTAGAGGTTGTTTGCTTAATAGAATAATTGATATAAGTGTTATATTAATTATGAAATTAAACTGCTTAATAGAATAATTGATATAAGTGTTATATTAATTATGAAATTAAACATCCAACATTAGATGCATATGGTATGTTATAAGTGTTATATGTATAGTATGCATGTTTAATTCAGAGAATCGATATAAGTATTATATTGATTATGAATCTCAATTAATATAGGTATAAATTAATGATCAGGAGGTCTTTGATCTTAAAAAAAAAATTTTGGTTGACTATAAATTGACCAAAATACAATTAATAATCTGGTTGAAATAACTGTTCATAACCAATCATAAAATATTTAAACTTAGAATCAAAATATACAAAATTTAATCAAACTGTCCACATAGTCATAATAGACTAATAGTCAACTCTTTAGTTCAACAAATTTTAATACGATGAAATTGAAGTTTTAAAGTTAAATTTAATTCGATAAATATATATATTTAGGTATGAATTTTTTATATTTTTTATTTAAAAAAAGAATTTTCCTTCATTAATTAGATTAGAAAATATTCTTAAGGCTACAACAAGAATCAGATAAAGCTTCCACCAGGCATGTAAATCAAGGGGGAAAATAATTCAACAACAAGAAGGACTCTCTTGAAAATGCACACCTCCCTAAATCATGGGCCGACGGAAATAATTCAACAACAAGAAGGACTTCCTTGAAAATGCACACCTCGCTAAATCATGGGCCGACGGATTTCAACTTCTAGAGATGAAAGAGAATTCAATTCTGACAAAATCGAAAGCAATGAAGCAAATGTCATAATATATTAGTTAGTTCTTTTCATACGGATATTAAAGGTATTAATTAGTTCTTTTCATAATATATTACAAAATAATTTGAACATTCGACTTATTTTAGTAGTTAAAGTATGTTCTAGTTTGAAAACCAATTTGATGATCAAAATTCAAAGTAAACTATGAAAAATGAGAGGGAGATGAGAAAGATTAACAACTATTTCTCTTCTAAGGATAAAAGTAAAATTACAAATATTATAGGGCTAGTTGCATAAACAACAACCAGACCGAAAATCATGACAAATATTACACAATTTAAAACATTTTACAAATATGGTAAAAAATCAATGTCTATCACATAACTATTATCGTCCATATATGACTATCATAGTCTACTTATCAGTGGTGACTATCATAGTCTACTTATCAGTGATAGTCACCGACAAAATTCTATAAAAAAAATTACTATTAGCAATAACTACCATCACGACATATTTACAACAACAAAAAAAATAATAATAATAATAATAATAATAATAAATGCTATATTTTTAATTCTAAATTAACATCACAATTTCCCAATATTATATATGTTTTATAAAGAAAATTGCAAAAAGATTTGCTTATTACTTGTGAGATCATAATCTATAACTTTTTAGGCTCTCTTTTTTTCCTTTGAATTATTAAATATGAGATATATCATTACAAGTTACAACAAAATAACATCGAATAATTATTACAAGAAAGTGGATGAAAAAAAAATGATTTTGAATTCATCTGAACGCCGCCGTAGCACCGACCGGTTACCGGCCGCCGACCACCCAAATACCCAAGGTTAGAAAACATAACATACATACATCGAAACGACATCGTTTCTAACTGCAAGTCTGTTGCCGAAATCCTAATCTTTCATTCACCAAATCATACTCCACATAGAAATTCTGCTGCTGAAAAGCCCCAAAAATCACAGCCGGCCCACCGCCGCCGTCGCCGCCCGACGCCTCCTTATGCGTCACGACTGTCAAACACGCCACGCCGGAGCTACTGACTAAAGCGAAATAGTTATTCAGCGGCAGAGCCCATTTCGCTCCGCCTTTAAACTGGAAAATCAACTCCGGAAACTCTACCGATTTCTCCTTCGAAATGTCGAAACATGGCCGTAATCCGGTGGCAGATTCCACATCGGTGGCTCTCGTCTGATTCGCCAACTGCTTCTCGAACGCTTCCGCCACCGCTTCAAACACCGGTTTATCCATAAACGTGAAGGTGGAGCCAGAATCGATGATAGATCCGCCGCTTCCGTCGGGTCCTGGCACCAGATACTTGTACGGCACCTTCACCGACTGGTTTCCGACGAGGATTTTCCGTATGGATAAGTAATAATATTCTTTATAAGCGTGGTTAGAAACAGAGGGGTTCTGCCGGAATGGCGTGTAAGTAAGATCGCCGGTCTTCTTCCCCCCGTCGGAATCCAAAATCAGCTCGCCGGAATGCGGCGAGTCGTCGAATTTCCTCGACGCGAGACAATAAGCGAATTTCTTCAGACCCATTTGCGCCGGAAGCGATTCAGATCCTCTCCCGAATCCAGCGATCCCAGAAGGCTGATGAATCGACAAAAACGAACACCCCACAACGAAATTGGGGATTTTCTGATCGGGAAAATCCAGCGTCTCCGACAACAAAAGCCCCGCCGTGGAACCAGAACCATACTGAACAACATAAGCAGGGCAAGTTTGAGTACAATTCTCTGTTTTGAGATTACAACTCCGGCACTGGGATTTCACATCAGGGCCAAAAATCCAAGCGCATTTGGGATTCTGGCAACCGACGAGCTTGGAAGAAGAGGAAAATTTGGGGACAAATCTGGGGATTCCAGCGGGATCTATATTGGGGAAAGAACATTCGGAACAGAGATATTTGGAAGTGCAAGGAAACCAAACGAGGCTGCTACCTGTATCGAAGATCAAATGGAGAGTTTGCGGTGGGGTTCCGAAGCTGAGTGGAGCAGAGTAAGCTCCATAGCTATGGGGGGAGAGAGGGAATTTGGATTTGGATTTGGGGGTTTTGATTTGATGGGCTCTGTTTAGGGAAGAAGAAGCGAGGAGATTGAGAGTTTGGAGTGGATCTGAAGAGGAATGGTGGGGGAATGTGGTGAGAGGGAGAGTGATGGCGGAAACAGAGGAGAAGAGGAGAATGAAGAAGAAACAGAAAGGGGAAGAAACCGCCATTGAAGAAGCTTGGATTTGGAGAAGGGGATTTGGTTCGGAGTATAAAAGGAACAAAGGAGTGAGCTGGAAGCAGCGCTGAAGTTTCAGAGAAGAGAAAGTACTGTCGAATGAACGTCAGCCACGTGGAAAACGCACCGGTTCACGGGATAGCTCGGACTCTTTTCGCCCGTTGAAACTTGGAGCTAAGGAACGTTGTGTGGTCTTTACTCGCCTGAGTAGTCGGAGATATCAAATAGTTATTATAAGCTTAATTTTCAAAATAAAAAATATAAAATAAAGGTTATCAAATGGTTCTTAAAACTTTTAGTTTTTATTCTTAATATATTAAAAGTTCTCAATTAAATCATTTGGAAAAAGAAATTATGTTAAAATAGCAATTTAAATTCTATATTTTATGACTTGTTTAATTTTTGAGTGTTACCCAAAACGGAGCTCGTAGGCTCCTGAATTTTCATTGCAAATTTCATCAAGAACATAATGTTCAACATCAATCGGATAAGCTTTTATCCATACAAAATCAAGATTTTTATCCACAGTTATCTGAGCTATGTGATGAGCGACCACATTTCCTTCACGAGGAGTCCAACTCAATGAGGTTGGTTAGCAGAGCGCCCACCTCCGACACATCCTCCACCCGATCCTAGAGCATATCAACCACCCTTGCACAATCTGTTTCCACCCGAAAAGGCCTAGAAAACATATTATCTGTAAGTAGGACCCCCTCTATCACAACCAACTCTTTCGTCATCGCCACATTGCTGACATTGTCCACAACCTTAGTAGCAGCCACTAACACTATACTAGTAGTGTCGTGAACTATCATCCCCAAACCTACAACGTTTTGATCTGATTGGACCTTACCTTGAACCACGACACTTCTGGAGGCTGCCACCTCGCTCGACCCCGAACACCCAATTGACAAGCCACTATCCCTCCCTTGCACTCGTGCCTCTCGATACGTTCGCACATATCCCTAAGCACATACATCGACCTCAAAGTTGGGGGCACACCCTCACACCGTTCTCGTTTTCTGTTTCTTGTTTTCGTTTCTCATTTTTTAAAAAACAGACTTGTTTGATAACTATTCCCCTTTCTTGTTTCTAAATTTTCAAGAATGTTTCCAAAAAATGGCAAAATTTGAGAAACTACAAAAAAAAAAAAAAAAAATATTTCTCTTTGTTCCATTTATTTATTTTTTATTATTTTGTTCCCTTTAAAACGTAAAACACGGTGACTGTTCATTGGCAGTAGTAAATAGGAGCGTTGTTAATTTTTCCGGTAAGAGTTCATGGCTTTGACGCCGGGGTATCACATTTTTTGTTTTTATATTTTATTCATTAATTTTCCGGTATTTTTATATATATATTTTTTTATTTTAAATTTTAAATGTTGCAAAAATATATATATATATATATATATATATATATATATATTATTTAAATTTTGTAACATATATATTTATATATATTTTTAGTTTTTAGTACACTTTGAACCGTTAGAATTTTGTTCACTAAAACATGTCTTTAGTTTCACTTTAATATTTTATAGTCACGACATTTACAGAGTTATAGAAATGAGTTGCATCTGAGTCGACATTGTTTGAGAAGAAATGACTCGAATAAGATATGACATTGCAGATCAAATTTGGGCAACATTTGAAGGATAAGAATAATTTTATCATTCTTGTTAATTTTTGCATCCAAGCTTACTTATATTAAATAACGTAGACTTTTGATAATTGTTTTGATAATTGTTTTTATTTTATATTATATTTTAACGCATGCTATATTTTTTTTTTTTATATTATATAACTAAATTAATAGTTAAACTAAAAAAATAAAAATAAAAAGGAACAAAGAACATTTATCAAACAATTTTTTTTTTTTTTCTTCAAGAAATATGAATAGTTATCAAACATGTTCATGTTTCTAATTCTCAAAAAATAAGAAATAGGAAATGAGAACGTTATCAAACGGGCTCGTAATGTTCCATTTCTTGTTTTTAGTTTTTGAGAAACACAAATTTTTGATAATTGTTCATGTTTTTCATTTCTCATTTTTCAAAAACGTTTCTAAAATTGGATAGAAATTTTAGAAATAATAAAATAAAATTTTATTTATTTATTATTATTATTATAATTTTTACAAAGACATTTAATTAATGCAGGTGAGAAGATTGAACTCGTGACTCCTTAGTCAATGACACAATTTTCTGTGAATTGAGTTAGGTTCGATTTGACATTATTATTATTTTTATCTTATTCTTGTTTTTAAAACGTAAATAAAGTTTATTTTATCATTCTTGACTTATAAAATATATAATAATTCGTATATATATTCTTAGAGAACAAGAAAACAATAAATGATTATAGAATACATTTTAAAAGCGGTCTCATCCTACTCGTTTCCTAACAAGTATGCGATTGAAGCAGAGACCGATTTGCTCATGTGAATCGGCTAGACAATGTATTATTGGCTCATCAAATTGTCTCTAATGCTTCTGCGGCTCTTCTAACGGCTAAGTGGGAGAATCCTATTCCCTCAAGGCTTTTTTTTATCTTTTTGTGAGTCTGGTAGGCTTAGGGACTTTTTTTCGGGTTGAGCTATTGCTCTCCTCCTAAAAAAAAATTTATATTTTCTTTTTGAAAAATGAAGAAATAAAAAACTATAAAGGAGAGCGTTACTTAAAAAGCCCTAAAATTCATGTCAAAGAATTTCAATGTATTCAAAAGAGAAAGAACATATCCCTTCACACCATTTACTCTCTTCATTCCAAAGGAAGGCATCCTTCATTAAGAAGGTTTTCTTTGCCCTTATTAGAAAGTATTGTGTGTAGAGAAAAACAACCACTTTGATATGGGAAAGATAAATTGTGACACTTTTTAACTACCAAGAACAACCTTTTGGATTTATATTATCAACATAAACATGTTTTTTTTTCATATTTAATTGGCTAATTCAATTTTTTATCCAATCAAAAATCTCTATTTTCTAATTTTATATTTTTATCTCCCTTTTATTAATTAAACACCAACGTTTTATCTTTAATTATAAATAGCTCTGAATTATCATTAGGGCATGCCAAAATAATACAAACATAACAAAAATATAAAACATTTTGAAAATATGACAAAAAAATCAATGATAGTCACTAGATTGCTATCACTGATTAGTCATTGATAAAATGACTATCAGCGGTAGACAATCATTGACAAAATTCTATAAATAAAATATAGAAGTGTTTCAGTAGCTATTATTGATAGTCATTTGTATGTTATTCGTGACTATCACCTATAAAAATAGCTTTATTTAATATTTTTTTTTCAAATAGTGCTATATTTTCAATTGTTTTACTCTAAATTGACATCTCTTGAGATATATTGGAGTTGAGAAATATTATGGCTATATTTTGGTCTTTAGAAATATTTTTATCTTTTTTTTTTCCCCTTTCTGTATGCATTTTTTTTAAACATTTTTTATTTTATTTTAACAATTGCGAAAATGTGAAAGCCTAGGTTAATCTAGGAGAGCGACGACAATACTAAATTTGAGGGCGGCGACGACTCGATTTCGAGGAGAGAAAACATAATAAAGAGAATTGCGATGGAAAACTATGGAGATTTGCAGCGGCTGCAAAACGTTTTCGAGAGGTCGAAGCGGTAGCGTGTACGAGAGTGATCGGTGAAGAGGCGTGAGTGTGGAGGCGAGAAGAGATCAGAGGTGGTCTTTTCCCGTTAGTGTGGAGGCGAGAAGAGATCAGAGGTGGTCATTTCCCGTTAGTGTGACATCGATAAGAGATTAGAGGTGGTCCTTCTTTGAGGCGCGACTCTGGTTATGATTTTATGTTTGAGGGTTTGGGCGTGAAAAATAGTGGATCTTTGATTTAGCGTGAAAAAGAAGAGAATTTGCATATAGAGAAAAAAAAAATGGAGATATTCTGTTTTAGCTAGGTTCAGTTGCATGAAAAAAAATGTTATTTTTGAACTAACTATTTTTTTTAAAGCAATTTGTAACATTTCGTCGAGAGATCGACAATGCAGTTCGACGAAATTTCGACGTTCGTGACCAAGAGTTCGATGAAGACGGTTGGACGGAGAGTTACATGTTCCGTAATAACTGTGAATTTATTATTTTTTTTTCAAGTTGGATATTCAAGACCTGCTCCAACTTGAGAAATATTAGGGCTATATTTAGGTTTTTAGAGATTTAAGAAGAAAGATTTATTTTCAGTATTGGTATTGATAGAATGAGAAAAAATAGAGAATATAACCAAATTTGATGCGATTTTCCATATCTTTACTCAAGCTTTCTATCTATCATCTCTTCTTTTTCCAACTTTTCCTACTATATTCATATTTCTCTTTTTTGTCTACTCATAAAAGCATGACTTTATGAAGGAAGAGTTCTTTTTTTTTTTGTCATCGATGAATAAGTTCGATGCTTCGAAACGAAGGATAATTTTAACTTTTCAAAAGAAATGTTTTGGCACCGAAAAGAGGAAGGTTACGATATTTTAGGTACTACAAAAAAAAAAAGTCACTATTTATTCCATACCTTAACTTTGACTTACATATAAAATTATTAAATTATTAAAGTTTGTGAAAAATAATGATTATGAAATATTATATTGCTAATGGTTAAAATATATATATATATATATATATATATTTATTATATTATATTGCCCTAGTAAAATTCATAGAGTAGGAGATGTACTTAGCATGGTACATTCAACTTCTCTAGTAATGATTTAAAGCTATTAAAAAATGCTGTGGTGAGGTGACTATAGTGAAATTTGATTACTATTGAAAAAGATAAGCATAGATGTACAATAAGTAATTAAATAGGGTTTGTAATTAAATAGGGTTTGTTTGTATAAAGTAGGGACATATAGCTTGTTATTCTCAACTAACATCATTAAAAGTATTAAGATTCAAAAATAATATTAGTGGTGCTATATGGTGATAGGTATAGTTGTATTTGTACATATCAATAAATGTCATTTGATGTGTCCATAGGTTAGAGTGAACAACAATAACTTCTAATTAAATATCCAAGTTCTCGAAAACTTTACATGAGCCATAAAGAAAGATAAGAGCATATTCCTTTGAGTTAATTCTAGGAGTACTAAAAGTTATCACAATTTAGAGGATCTATGCCCATCGAATTTACTAAATATTTATATTATGGTATTACAAGAGAGATCACTATAAACGACAATTTCAGGGTAAATAGTAAAAACCACTTTTTGAATTACCTCACCCCATGTTATGATATGATCGGTGACATGTACCTTATAAAAAGTGTGAGATCTCTTCATTTTTTCAATGTGGGATCTTCGACATTTTTAATGTCTTGAAATCAATTCAACCGACATTATTTATTTAGAAAGTAACTGTTTTATTTGATATTTTTTTAACAATTTGCGAAGTGGAAAATTTGAATATCTAATATTTTGATTGATGATACATATTTTGTGTGGAACTACCCTCACTTACTATACTTTTATTTGCAATTTAGACTTTCAAAGTAATAAAAAATACTTATACTTTATTTAAAATAAATAAATATATAGACATAATAAACAACACAAGTAGTTGATGTTTCACTTAATGTTGTCCAACAAAGAGACAAAATATGAAATATGAGAAACAAGACATTTATCGTTATTCAATTAGCCTATTTTATTTATTGGAAGTACGATAACAAACTTTATACATCTTCAATTTTCGACAAAAAAATAAGGTTTGAGATGAAGTCTAGTTTTATCAATCCAAGTCCAAATTTATGTCCTCTTTCATTTCAACTGCCTTTTACTCGTCGATTCATTTAATTTGTGGTTTTTCTTAATCATTTTGGAAATTTGTGCCCAACTACCTTATATATTTCCAATCATTTTAAAAAAATGGTTACAACTAAAATTAAATTTTATATTAGTGGTAAGATTTAGGCATCATTTCATAACACAATAAAATTTTGGTTTTTTAATAAAAATCATATATGTTTGATAAGGAATTTTTTTTTTGTTTTTTTTTTTTTGTTTTAAACTTGTTTGATAACGACTTTTTTGTTTTTTTTTTATTTTAAACTTGTTTGATAACTGTTTTTTTTTTTTAAAACACAAAAGTTTAAAGAATTTAGATAATTATAATTTGTTTTGTATTTTTTTATAAAATATTTTTTTTAAATAATATTAATTTATTAGAATTTAAAAATGGCAACATTTATCAAAATTTAATTAAGGTCCAATTATTTGTTGAAATTAAAAATTTAGGTTAAACAATGATTTTCCTTAAAATAAAAAGCATTTATTTTGTCGATAGTTTAATATATTAGACAATCTTTAGTTGAGATTTATCATCCATAAAGTCAGAAAAATAAAATATTTTAATTGTGTAAGGTGGATAGATATATTGGTGTAACATCACAATAATATTAAAAATATAATATACTAGAAATTGTTTATTTAAATAAAATTATAATATATTATATTAATAATATTTTTATAACAAAAAATAGTAATAATATATATATATTTTTTTTTAGAATATACTGATAATATTAATGAGATTCTAATTTCAATAAATAAATAAACATTTGAATATAATTTTAATAACTATATCTAGTTTGTTGACAATTTAAATAAAGTTGGAGAGGAAAAAAAAATCTAAAATTTTGAAATTAATTATTATTATTTTTTTTTTAATTTGTAAATAATTTAAAAACGTTTTCCAAAATTTAAAAACCAAAAATTCAATTGGTTATAACTATTTTTTATTTTCCATTTAGATAATATATATTTTCTAAAAAGTTTGATATAGGATTTTTTTTTTTTTTTTTTTTTTTTTTTAAAAAAAAAAAAAATCTCTCTCCCTCTCTTTTTCATTCTTTCTTTACCTCTCTAATATCTAACTTCTTCTCTTTTTAAGATTTTGTATTTAAAAAAAAACTACCCTTTCTCTATTCTAAAGGTTTTCTTCAATTCATTCGTCTCTCTTCTCACCCATAATCTCCTAAAAGAAAAAAATATATAAACTTTGAAATCACTCTTCTCTTTCTCCATCTTTCAATTTCTCCTTTTGTAGCCATTGTTTATTGAAGATGATCAAAAAGTAGTTAGCCCAAAGGAGAGAAGGAAAGAAAAAAAACAAATGAAAATATACAATGTAATTTTAATTTTACAATTTTGCGAATTGCAATTACAGAGTATTATTCTTTCGGCAAGCTAACAATAATAAATTAGAAGACAAAAAAAAAACATAACATACTTGAATAGTGACACAAAATTGGAGGAAGATATGATAATCTTTGTAATATATGTAGAAGAACACAAAGATGCGTTTTAAGTTTGCAAATGAAAATTACACTGTAATTCTAATTTTGCAAATTGGAATTACATGATACTTGCAATTTTGTAATTTTGCAAATTGCAATTACAGAGTATTATTATTTCGGCAAGCCAACAATAATACATTAGACGACAAAAAAAACATAACATATTGTAAATAGTGACACAAAATTGGAGCAAAATATATTAGTCTTTGTAATACATGTAGAAAAATAAAGAGATGTATTCTAAGTTTGCGAATTGGTATTACAGTGTATTTGCAATTTTGCAAATTAGAATTACATTGTAATTTGAAATTTTGCAAATTGGAATTACACGATACTTGCAATTGTGCGTGATATCTATGGCAGGTGAATAAAAATGTTGACCGATAAGTTTCATCTTGTCATTCTCCAAATATTAATATAAACCCAAGGGCATGAAGTTGAGCATTGTCAAAATCAATAAAAATATTAAATGTAAAAAGAAACCATGTGTACACAAAAATCTTACTTAATGCAAAGATAATCAAGCTCGACAGGGCAAGCGGGGGAGGGCGGCGACAACTTGAGAAAAAAAAAAGTTGTGTGATGTACGAAGTAGAAAAGAGAATAAAATCTAACGTATTAAATTAAAAGCACCAGAAATAATGAATCTAAGAAAGAGAATACAAATAAGGGAGAGAAAATTGAGATTTTTTTTTAGGAATGAGTCAATCTATATTTTTCAGAATAAATTCATGCAAAATGGGGATGAAAAAGAGAGTGGAGAGAGATGAAACTAAAAAACGGACATATATCAAAGTTTTCAAAAAAAAAAAAAAAGACATCTATCGAAATTGAGTCTCAAAAAGGGCCATTTATTAGCATTTTTCATACATTTTTGTACACGGCCAAAGAATTAAAACTGGTGGTCATTTCAAGAGGTTGAGTTTGAAAAGGGAGAAGTAGGTGAAGAAACAAGCCATGCGTATATACAATATGTTACATATGCACGGTAATTGTCATTTTTTTCCATTGAAATTCATTTACATTTTTGCATGCACATATACAACACATCAGTGCTCCGTGGTAGACCACTTTCGAGAATTTTTCTTTCGCCTTTTGCAGCCGATGAAAGTTGTCGTCGGGTGTGTCTTGCCTTTGAAGAAAAATACACAATAAGCGTTTGGATACAGCCACGAGCGATAGAGTGGAGGTGAGCCATGGATAAAGAAACTCATTAAAAACGTTCTTGTTGTAGATATTGAACACCACAATTAAAACCCACCAAGTTGCGAAAATAGAGCACAATTTTGATTTTATGCGTCGTCTGTTTGTCGGGGAGCTCAATGTTAATCTGAAGAAGCCGCAATTCAACCTTGAAGGCTCTACATGCCACCAAACGCTCAGATGATTTAGTTTCTGTGAGCAGAGAAAGATTCTTTGCAGACCAGATGTGAAGTGGTTTGTTGATAGAAAGAGATGATCGAGATGATGAGAGCATTGTCTCACTAATGTCAACCCTTGCTTGGTCCTGAGGGGAAGGTTAAAGCCTAAAACCGAGCTTCAAAAGGCATAGAAATATGATCCCATTTTAATTTCCTAAATTTAAAAAGCATACACAAATGCGGTCTCCGAATTGGGGATTTACGGTTGAAAAGTTTAGATGACGTGAAATTGGAAGATGTAGCTCATCTAGAATTGGGTGGAGACGAATGTGGCGAGGGAGAAGTCGGTGAAGAAACGGGCAAGTTTTATATACAATGTGTGAAGTCGGTGAAGAAACGGGCAAGTTTTATATACAATGTGTTTTTTTTCCAAGTGTATACATATACACTGCATTTTCTTCAGGTGCATTTTTTATAGTTTATTAAATTCAGAGTATTACATACGCACCGTAATTTGATTTTTTTTTCCATTGAAATTCATTTATTATTTTTAGCCACATATACAACACATCAATGCTTAGTGGTAGACAACTTTCAATAATTTATCTTTCGCCTTGTCTTCCTATTTTTGTAGTTGTCGGATATTTTCGTCGGGTGTGTCTTGCCAGAGAAACAAAACAGCGAAGACATTAATCATTTGGATCCAGCCACGAGCGATAGAGTGGAGGTGAGCCATGGATAAGGAAACACATTAAGAACATTTTTGGTGTAGATATTAAACACCACATTTAAAACCCACCAAGTTGCGAAATATAGCACAATTTTGATTTTCTGAGTCGTGTGTTCGTTGGGGAGCTCAATGTTAATCTGAAGAAGTCGCAATTCAACCTTTAAGGCTCTACATGCCACCCAACACTTTGATGATTTAGTTTCTGTGGGCAGAGAAATATTTTCAGACCAGATGTGAAGTGGTTTGTTGATAGAAATAGACGGATCGAGATGATTGAGAGCACTACGGGTTGGGGACTCCAATAGAAGATTCAGCCTTAGAATTAAAGATTTGCAGTTGAAAAATGTAGAGGAAGTGAAATTGGAAGACGTAGCTCATCTAGAATTGAGTGGACACGAATGTGGCAAGGGAGAAGTCGTTGGAGAAATGGGCGAGGTGTATATACACCGTATTTTTTTTCCTGGTGTATACATGTATATTGCGTTTTCTTGAGGTGCATTTTTTTCATGCACATTAACCATTTATTAAAATACACAGTTTTTGTTTCATACATACTATATTTGTCATTTTTTTCCATTGAAATTCATTTATGGTTTTAAAGACACATATATAGCACATAAATGCTCTGTGGTAGACCACTTCCAGGATTTTTTTTTCTTCGCCTTGTTCCTAGTTTTTGCAACTGATCGACGTTGTCGTTTGGTGTATCTACCCCTTGAAGCAAAACGACGAAGGAAAAAAGTGTTTGGATCCAACGACGAGCGAGAGAGTGAATGAGAGTCATGAATAATGAAACACATTAAGAACCTTCTTGTTGAGATATTGAACACCACATTCAAAACTCACCAAGTTGAGAAATAGAGCATTTTGGTTTTCTAAGTCATGTGTTTGTCAAGGAGCTCAATGTTAATCTCAAGAAATATCGATTCAACCTCGTAGGCTCTCCATGCCACCAAATGTTCATATGATTTAGTTTTTGTAGGCAGATAAATATTCTCAGCGGACAAGATGTAAAGTAGTTTGTTGGTAGAAAGAGATCGATCCAGATGATTGATAACACTACGATTTAAAGGCTGCAACAAAAGACTCGACCTCATAATTGAAATTTAAGGTGGAAAAGTTCTGAGGAAGTGAAATTGGAAGATATAACTCAACCAGAATTGGGTGAAGACGAATGTGGCGAGGGAGAAGTCGGTAAAGAAACGGGATGTATAGATATACATTGCATTTTCTTCAGGTGCATTTTTTCCATGTACATTTACTGTTTATTAAAATACATAGTCTGTGTTTCATATACACTGTAGTTGTCATTTTTTTCCATTGAAATCCATTTACGGTTTTAAAGACACGTATATAGCACATCAATGCTTCGTGGTAGACCACTTTCGAGAATTTGTTTTTCGGCTTGTCGCCAAATTTTTGCAACCGACGAAAGTTGTCGTCGGGTGTGTCTTTCCTTTGAAGCAAAACGATGAAGGAAAAAAGTGTCTAGATCCAACGGCAAGCGAGAGAGTGGAGGTGAGTCATGGATAAGGAAACGCATTAAGAACCATCTTGTTGTAGATATTAAACACCACATTCAAAATCACCAAGTTGCGAAAAAGACCACAATTTATATTTTCTATGTCGTCTGTTTGTGGGGGAGCTCAATGTTAATCTAGAGAAGTCGCGATTTCGGCCTCGTAGGCTCTGCATGCCACCAAACACTCAGATGATTTAGTTTCTGTAGGCAGAGAAAGATTCTCATCGGACGAGATGTAAAATGGTTTGTTCGTAGAAAGAGATGATTGACAACATTGCGATTTAAGGACTACAACGGAATACTCGACCTCCGAATTGGAATTTTTGGTGGAAAATTTAAGAGGAAGTGAATTTGGAAGATGTAGCTTATCTAGAATTGGGTGAAGACGAATGTAGCGAAGGAGAAGTCGGTGAATAAACGAGCGAGATGTGTATAAACACTTTGTTTTTTTTCAAGGTGGATACATATACACTGCGTTTTCTTCTGGTGCATTTTTTTAGTTGCAGTTTACCGTTTATTAAAATACAGAGTATGTATTACATATACACTATAATTGTCATTTTTCCCATTGAAATTCAATTACGGGTTTGCAGTATACTGCACATCAATGCTCTGCGATAGACCACTTTTGAGAACTTGTCTTTCGCCTTTTCGCCGATTTTTTTCAACCGCCGGAAGTTTCAACCAGGTGAGCCTTGCCCAAAAAGAAAAAAGGCGAAGTCCTAAGTGTTTGGATCCAGCAAGCAACGAGCGAGAGAGTAGAGGTAAGTCATGGATAAAGAAACACATTAAGATTCTTCTTCTTGTAGATATTGAACACCACATTCAAAGCCCACCAAGTTGCAAAATAGAGCCTAATTTTGAGTTTATGAGTTTTCTGTTCGTTCGGAAGCTCAATTTTAATCTGAAGTAGCCGCGATTCATCCTCGTAGGCTCTGCATGCAACTGAACGCTCTGATAATTTAATTGATGTGGGTAGAGAAAGATTCTCACTGAACTAGATGTTAAGTGGTTTGTTGATAGAAAGAGACCAATCAAGATGATTGAGAGTACTGCGACTTGCGGACTGCAACGAAAGATTCAACCTCACAATTGGAGATTTACATTTGAAAAGCTTAGAAAAAGTTAGATTAGGCTCTTCAGGTGCATTGTTTTTCCATGTGCATTTACCGTTTGTTAAAATACACAATCCGTGTTACATTTACACGGTAGTTTGTCAATTTTAATCTGAAGTAGCCGCGATTCATCCTCGTAGGCTCTGCATGCAAGCTCTGATAATTTAATTGATGTGGGTAGAGAAAGATTCTCACTGAACTATATGTTAAGTGGTTTGTTGATAGAAAGAAACCAATCAAGATGATTGAGAGTACTGCGACTTGCGGACTGCAACGAAAGATTCAACCTCACAATTGGAGATTTACATTTGAAAAGCTTAGAAAAAGTTAAATTAGGCTCTTCAGGTGCATTGTTTTTCCATGTGCGTTTGTTAAAATACACAGTCCGTGTTACATTTACACGGTAGTTTGTCATTTTTTTCCCATTGATTTCATTTACGGTTTTACAGGCACATATATAGCACATCAATGCTTCGTGGTAGATCACTTTCAAGAATTTGTTTTTCACCTTGTCGCCAGAGTTTGTAGCCGCCAGAAGTTCCCGTCAGGTGTGTCTTGCCCGAGAAGCAAAATGGCGAAGTTAGTAAGTGTTTTTATCTAGTGACGAGTGAGAGAGAGGAGGCAAATCATGGATAAAGAAACACATTAAGAACCTTCTTGTTGTAGATATTGAAAACCTCATTCAAAGCCTACCAAGTTGCGAAATAGTTCCCAATTTTGAGGTTCTAAGTCGTGTGTTCAGTAGGGAGCTCAATGTTAATCTGAATAAGTTGCGATTCAGCATCGTAGGTTGTGCATGTCGTCAAACGCTAAGGCGATTTAGTATCTGAGGCAGAGAAAGATTCTCAACAGACAGAATGATAAGTTGTTTGTTAATAGAAAGAAATTGAACGAGATGATTGAGATCACTGCGATTTCGGGACCACAACCGAAGATTCAACCTTAAAATTGAAGATTTTTCGGTAGAAAAGCGGGACGAAGTAAAATTGGAAGATGTAGCTCATCCAGGATTGGGTGGAGACGAATGTGGCGAGGGAGAAGTCGGTAAAGTTACAAGCTTGGTATATATACACTGCATTTTTTTTCATGTGTATACATATACTCTGTGTTTTCTTCAGGTGCATTTTTTTCCATGTGCATTTTACCGTTTATTAAAATGCATAGTCTGTGTTACATGTACATGTAGTTTACATTTTTAACCATTAAAATTCATTTACAGTTTTGTAGACACATATACAGCACATGTAGACCACTTTCAAGAATTTTTCTTTCGCCTTGTTGGCATTTCTGCAACTGTCGGGTCTGTCTTGCTTGAGAAGGAAAACAACAAAGGAAAAAGCGTTTGGATCGAGCAATGAGCGAGAGAGTGGAGGTGAACTATGAATAAGAAAACATATTTATAACTTTTTTGTTGGATATATTAAACACCACATTCAAAGCCCCCCAAGTTACGAAGAATAGCCCAATTTTGAGTTTCTGAGCAGTTTATTCGTCGATGAGCTCAATTTTAATTTTAAGGCCGCGATTCTGGCTCGTAGGCTCTGCATGCCGCCAATCCAATCGCTGAGATGATTAAGTTTATGTGGGTAGAGAAAGATTCTCAACGGACGAGATGTGGAGTGGTTTGTTGGTAGAAAGAGATGAATCAAAATGATCGAGAGCACTGCAATTTGCGATTTGGGGACTGCGAGACTCGATTTGGGGACTGCAACGGGAAATTCGACCTCGAAATTGGAGATTTACAGTTGAAAAGTTTAGAGGAAGTGAAATTGGAAGATGTAGCTCATCCAGAATTAGGTGGAAACAAATGTGGCAAGGAGAAGTCCGTGAAGAAACGGGCGAGGTGTATATACACTATTTTTTTAGGGTGTATACATATACACTGCGTTTTCTTTAGGTGCATTTTTTTTCTAGGCGAATTTTAGTGTTTATTAAAATACACCGTATGTGTTACATAAATAAAGGAGAAGTCCGGTGAAGAAACGGGCGAGGTGTATATACACTGTATTTTTTTTCTCGGGTGTATACATATACATTGCGTTTTCTTTAGGTGCATTTTTACGGTTTATTAAAATACACCGTATGTGTTACATATATAGTGTAATTGTCATTTTTCCCATTGAAATGCATTTACAATTTTGCAGGCACATATATACAACGGGAATTTTTCTTTCGCCTCATCGCCGGTAGTTCCCGTTAGGTGTGTCTTGCCCGAGAAGAAAAATGGAGAAGGCAATAAGTGTTTGGATCCGACGGCGAGCGAGAGACTGGAGGTGAGCCATGGATAAGAAACACATTAAGAACCTTCTTTTTGTCGATACTAAACACCACATTCAAGGCTCACCAAGTTGCGAAATAAAGCACATTTTTGAGTTTCTGAGTCGTTTGTTCGTCTAGGAGCTCAATGTTAATTTGAAGAGGCCGCGATTCGTCCTCGTAGGCTTCGCATGTCGTCGAACCCTCAGATGATTTAGTTTCTGTTGCTTGAGAAATATTTTCATCAAACGAGATGTGAAGTTGTTTGTTTGTAGAAAGAGATCAAAATGATTGAGAGCACTACGAATTGAGGACTTCAACGAAAGATTCACCCTAGGAATTGGTGATTTATGGTTGAAAAGTTTAGAGGAAGTGAAATTGGAAGATGTAGTTCATCCAAAATTGGGTGGAGACGAATGTGGCGTGGGAGAACTCGATGAAGAAACTAGCGAAGTGTATTTTCATCAGACGAGCTGTGTTTTTTCCATGAGTTATATATACATTGTAATTGTCACTTTTCCCATTGAAATTCATTTACGATTGCACATATACAACACATCAATGTATTAACTTTTTTAATACACGTTATTTTCCCTCCCGGGATGCATTAACATTTTGATTTTCCTCTTTTTCTTATTGGTTTTTTTTCTTCTCAATTTTTAGATACCCATACATTTTGATTTAATCCCATTCATCTATCATTTTTTTTTTTTTTTAAATTTCAAAATGTTTTTTTTTTTTTTTTAATAAATTCTCGTATATTTGTTGAAATGCATTGGAAGAATGGAAGTGAGTTTTGTGCATTTTTAGTTTTTATTTTTATTTTTATGGTGAATCTTTTGTAGAGATTTGTGAGGTATTTCGATCTTTAATTATCAATTCTAACTAAATTAGTTTTTTTTTTTGTTTGTTTAGGTTAGAGATTTTGTTTTTGCAATATTTTAGGAGTATTTAAAAGTGTTGGATCAAGAGTAATTTTAGTCCTTGTAAAAAAATAGTTTTGGCCATTTATACAATAAACAAAATTGTTACTATCAAACGTATTAATTTTGGTCATTTCTCTCTCATAAGAAATATTTTTAAGAAATAGGATTAAATGACCAAATACACACCATAAGGTTTGGAAGGAGTATTTTAATCTAAGGCATCTTGTGGAATTCAAGTATTTGGCTATTTATTAAAAAACAAATTACGTTTGGCCTTCTTTCAAAATCGTGGATTAAATATGGTCATTTGTTCACTTGCCCCAATTTTTTTTTCTTTTTTTGTATGTTTAATCGTATAACTTTGTGTATAATAGATTCTTAACTTTTTAATTTTGTGTCTAAAAGAGGCTTCGACTTTCAATTTTGTTTCCAATAGATCAACCTATTTAACATTTTCTTAAATTTATGGATCTACTAGACGGAAAGTTGAAAGTTTAGGGTCTCCTTAGAAATAAAATTCAATTTTGTATCTAAAAGATTATTCAAGTTTTTTTTTGTAAAAGAAAAGTTAATATATATTGGACCAAAAAAAATTGAATATTAAGGATCTATCGTATTAGATACAAAAGTGAAAATTGAAAGACCTATTAGACATTTTTTAAAATTTAATGACCAAATATACATCAACATGAAAGTTAAGAGACTAATCTTATAAACCAACCTTGGTAACACAGTAACATTTTATTTTTTAAAAGATGGGGCGATGGTGTTTGAAAAGATTTTAGGAAGTCAAAATCTAACTTGTATGTTTACCAAAGTTGTTCTTTTTTTTTTTTTGATTACATTGGGGTGGGGGGATTCGAACCACAGATCTCGTGGTCGTCAACTGATACATATGCCAGCTGAGCTATGCTCGCTTTGGCACCAAAGTTGTTCTTAGATGACAAATTGACGGAAATTAAAAATGAATCAGAAAACAATATTAAGCTCATATTAAATTAATGGTTTAATCGCTAATTAACCTAGGTTTTAATTGACTCATTTTTGGATGGCTGCCGCAAGTGAAAAAAAAAAAAAAAAAAAAAAAAAAACCGCAAGCCGTGAGGTAAAATTGAAGATTTAGAAAAATATATATAGGATCCGGAATAGAATTTAAATTAATTATATTTGAATCCACCTAACAAAATTTAGTTATACTATTTATTTAAAAGAGAGAATTCAATTTACTAAGTATTTATATTATGATATTACAAGAAAGACTATAAGGAGCAATTTCATTAAATATAATTTTAGGTATGAAAAATAAATTTCTTCCAAGAGTAAATCGGAAAATTACTTTTAATAATTAATGAGTAAAGCACAATTAGATTATTTATTTAGAAGTAACTGTTTTATTTGTAATTTTTTTTTCTTTTATAATATGTGGAGTGAAAGATTCGAATCTTCGACCTCTCGATCTTTAAACTATGCTCATGTTAGTTTTTATTTGTAATTTTTTATTTAATAATTTAAAAAATACTTTATTTAATATAAATAAATATATAGATATAATAAACAACACAAACGAAGTCCAAATTTATGTCCTATTTCATTTCAAATACCTTTTAGTGGTCGAATCATTAATTTATGGGTTTAGGTGAATTATGTTGGAAATTTGTGTTATTTATTTCAAATCGAACATGAATATCTGTACAATGCGATGATGAAAAATAAATGTTAATACAATTTTTAATTAAATACCCCCTTTTTTTTTTTTTATTTAAATATACAGGCTTGGGCTTATAAATATGTGGACCAAATGTAATTGCTAGGCCCAATATCTTTCAAGCCCAATAGCTGGCCCGATAAGAAACATTTTAATACACCGCTTTAAATTTAATCGTATGCGTGACCATCATTATTATCCACACAGTTTTAAAAGAAGAAAGGGTTAGCTAAATGCCAAAGCGAGCATAGCTCAGCTGGTATATGTATGATTTGATGACCTTGTTCAACTATTGTATATTTACTATGTTTAATATGTTTTTTGAATATGAATATTGATGCTTTTAAAACATCTTTCTATATTATCTTCACAAGTCTAATGCTAAATTTCAACTATATATACATATCATATATCTGAAATTTAGGAGTTTATCACAACTATATTATAAATTTTTTATGTTGTTTTTTTTTTTTTTGAGTACATTGGGGGTGGGGGGATTCGAACCACAGACCTCGTGGTCGTTAACACATACATATGCCCGCCGAGCCATCAATCATCTCAATTACAGTAACCTAAAGTTAAACAACATAAAAAATTAAAACTCAAATGGGCCTAACCCATCCTGGCCCAATAGCACCAATTTCGAAGTTAACCGGAAGCCCAAGTCAGCATGAAGGAGTGGGCCGACCCGAGGATCAGCCCACGCACCCCAGCCGCGCGCACACGCCCAAGCCCAAGGAAAAGGGCTGACCCGAGGGGCGGGTCAGCCCACAAAACACCACCGCGCGCCCGCCCAAGGAAAAGGGCTGACCCGAGGCGCGGGTCAGCCCACACGTATCCCATGGCACGCGCACCCTGCCGCGCGCGCACCTCGCCGCGCGTGCTCCCCGCCGCGCGCGCACGCCCAAGGAGAAGGGCTGACCCGAGGCACGGGTCAGCCCACGCGTACCCTGCCGCGCACGCCCCAGGAAAAGGGCTGACCCGAGGCGCGGGTCAGCCCACAAGCACCCCGCTGCGCGCACCCCCTGCCGCGCGCGCGCCCCTCACCGTGCGCGCCCCCGCCGCGCGCGCCCGCCCAGCGAAAAGGGCTGACCCGAGGCGCGGGTCAGCCCACACGTGCCCGGCCGTGCGCACCCCTCGCCGTGCGCACCCCTCGCCGTACGCGCCCCCGCCGCGCGCGCCCGCCCAGCGAAAAGGGCTGACCCGAGGCGCGGGTCAGCCCACACGTGCCCGGCCGTGCGCGCCCCTCGCCGTACGCGCCCCCGCCGCGCGCGCCCGCCCAGCGAAAAGGGCTGACCCGAGGCGCGGGTCAGCCCACACGTGCCCGGCTGTGCGCGCCCCCCGCCGCGCGCACGCGCCCAAGGAAGAGGGCTGACCCGAGGCGCGGGTCAGCCCGCGAGTACCCCGCTGCGCACGCCCCCTGCCGCGCGCGCGCCCCTCGCCATACGCGCCCCACTCCGCGTGCGCCCCCCCCCCCCCCCGTCACACGCGTCCCACGCCGCGCACCCCCCGCGCCGCGCGCCCCCCACTCCGCGCGCGCTCCTCGCCACACGCATCCCACGCCGCGCGCGCCCCTTGCCGCATGCGCCTCTCGCGGAAACGCAACAATGGCCCAAGTGGCGTGGTGCCGACTGACGGGTGACCCTTGGGTGCCACGCAGAAATATCGTCCCACATTACCCCCGTACAACCATGCGAAGAAGGACAATAGACTTATGAATCCCACAGCAAGGGACCGATCCTCGCATCAGCCTCGACACGCCAATGAAGGGTTGACCAACAGGTCAACCTACTCGACAACGGACTGATCCTCGCATCAGCATCGACATGCCAACGAAGGGTGGACCAGTAGGTCCGCCCATGGCTAAAGGGAGGATTGATCCTCGCATCAATCTCCAAACCGCCAACATAAGAGTGGTCCAGCAGGACTGCCCATGGCCTCTGGAGGACTGATCCTCGCATCAGCCCCACAGCCAATAAAGGTTGACCAGCAGGTCAACCTAACGGCTCGACGGTGGATTGAGCCTCGCCTCAACCCCTAGAGTGGGCCGACGACGCTCCCCGAATGGTTGGAATAGTAACGGACATCTCATAAATCGTAACGGCCATAAAGCCATAAATTGGGTAAATTGATTACGTCGTTTCGGTTACACTACGACCTACTATAAGTGAAGGAGACGACAGAAGATAGAGGTAGGCACTATTTGGCGAATAAAATACTGTTATTCCAAACATTCTCTAAATCTTGTAGCTAACTTGATCGTCGGAGCGTTCGTGGCACAACGCCACACCGGCGTTAGATCACTTTGTTGTTGTCTTGCAGATCCGTTCATACACGAATACAAATTCACCGTTGGCACCAAAATCGGTATCAACAGTTGGCGCCGTCTGTGGGGACGAGAAGATCTGTGTTCTACCAGAAATCCGAAAATCTAGCACTATGAGCAACGACAACGAGGGTGAAAACAGCCGGGTGGCAGAAGGTGAAGATTCCGATCGAGACCAGCACCCGAGACGAGTACCGACGAAAGAACAACAAATGGATCAGCAAGAGAAGGAAGACGTCCGGACCAGAGAAGCGCGACCTCCCGCCGAAGTAGCAGTGACAAAGGAAGAACACGCCGCGTTAGAACGAGCGGTCCGGGGAATGGCCCACGAACTGACTCAAGTCCTGGAATTCCTTCGCCGACCTAATCCAGTAACAGAGGCGAGGGCAAGAGCCCCCCAGGGTCGTCCTACGAATAACAGGCCTGACCAATGCTCCAGGACTCGCACCGTACCCTCACTGATTCGGGACCCGATCAAGGGCAAAGGCCCAGCAATCGAAGGAGAAGGAGAGTCAAAGGTTCGAAGTCCTCCACCAACCGAGAGATTACGGCTCGGGAATAATGACAGGCGGACTAACCTCGAAAGTCGATTGCACAGGATGGATAATTGTCATGCATACGCCCTAAGTACCCGACGCGGTAGAACCGAAAGCATAGCACGATGCAAAGCCGATGGACACGTGAACAACAGGAGAATAGAGAAGTCTGACAAGACCAACTACGGATCGGATCTGCGGGTTCTCATCAACCAGAAGAGGAGGGATCCAAGAAAAGAAAAGGAAACCACGGATCAGCCGTGGGAGCTAGAGCTTAAACTGATCCAGAACCAGTTGGGAGATATGAAGAGGGCACAGGACCACAACGGGGTAGACCTGGAAAACCTTCTCGAACAAATTGACCCGCCTTTCACTGATGAGATCATGCAGGAAGAGATCCCTCCAAAATTCAAGCTTCCCACCATAAAGGCGTATGATGGTTCCAAGGACCCCGTCGAGCACCTGGACACTTTCCGGTCGTGGATGGAGCTCCATGGAATCCGAGATGCGATCAAGTGTCGATCGTTTTCTTTCACCCTCACAGGGCCCGCTAAGAAGTGGTTTCGACAACTAAAGAGGAAATCCATATCCTCATTCCGAGAGTTGGCTAGAGCTTTCATCACCCAGTTCCTTGGTGGGCGGGTGCAACGCAAACCCCCCACCCACCTTCTGACTATCAAGCAAAATGAAGGAGAAACATTAAGGGAGTACGTAGCCCGTTTCAATAACGAGGCCCTACAAATCGAGAACTATACCGATGGCACGGCCCTCACGGCCATAGTGGCAGGCCTGGCGGATGAAAGTTTCCTCTGGTCCCTAGGGAAAAAGGCAGCCACGACATACGTGGAGTTACTCTCCCGAGCCCAGAAGTACATGAGCGCGGGAGAGCTACTACGCTCAAGGAGCAAACCCGAAGAGAAGAAGCGACGACCGGACCCGCACAAGGAGCCTGAGAGAAATGAAAGAGATCGACCGGAGATAAAAAGGAAAAAGATTGAGGAGCGACTCGACAGAGCACACCGCCAGAGCATCCCGACGAGAACGTTCGAAAAGTACACCCCCACTGTTGTTCCCGTAGAACAAATTCTCATGGAAATCAAAGACAAAACCATGCTAAAATGGCCAATGAAGCTCCGGCCGAACCCGTACCGAAGAGGGAAAGACAAGTTTTGTCTCTTCCATCGGGATCACGGGCACTCGACCTCAGACTGCTACGATCTGAAAGAAGCAATCGAAGCTCTCATTCAAGAGGGAAAATTAAAAGAATACGTAGGGGAGCGAAGTCGCGAAGAAGAAAATCCAGACGATCAAAGGCGTAAAAGCAGGGACTCGCCACCACCGCACGAGATAAGAACAATATTCGGTGGTCCCGTAGGGGGAGAGTCCGGTAGGAAAAGAAAGGCGAAAGCACGAGAAGCCCGAATCACCCCAGGAGGATCAGAAGTTTGCTCCACCACATGCGCGAACACAATGATAGATTTCTCCGAAGCAGAGGCGCATCAGCTACACCAACCGCACAATGACGCGTTGGTCATAACAATAATGATATCAAACGTCAAAGTCCATCGCGTATTGGTAGACGGAGGTAGTTCAGCCGATGTACTCTCGCTCGACGCGTTCAACACGATGAAAATCGAACGCAGCCGCTTGAAGAGCAACCTGAGCCCTCTAGTAGGCTTCGCTGGAGAACAAGTCACGCCCGAAGGGAGCATAATATTGCCTGTCCTTTTTGGAGATTTAGCGGCAGGAATAACCAAAATGATCAACTTTCTGGTTGTAGACTTCAAGTCGGCCTACAATGCCATATTGGGGAGGCCTACGATACATGAGCTGCGGGCCGTGCCTTCTACTTACCACCAGCTGATGAAATTCCCAACCCCGAGTGGGGTAGGTATCATACGAGGAGAGCAAGTGACATCAAGGAAGTGCTACCTGACAGCCATGAAAGAGGTAAAGACTTCACATGTACTGGTTGAAGGCTTCAACCCAACGGACGCAGAACGTGGGAAAGTGAGAACCAAGCCTCAAGCCCAGAATCCTCCGGAAGGCCAAAATAGAGAAAATGGCCAAGCGCACACTGGAAAGGCCGACTGCCGAGGAGAACCGGCAGAACCCCTGGAGTCCATCCCGCTGCTATCGGAAGAGCGACAAGTCAACATAGGTACAAAGCTAAAACCAGAGCAAAGGGAAGAGCTAGTCGCTTTTCTCCGAGCCAATGCTGACATATTCGCTTGGTCCGCAGACGACATGCCAGGGGTAGATCCACGTCTGATGGTCCACCGCCTAAACATTGACCAAGATGTCCAGCCTGTTCGCCAAAAGCGCCGGGCTTTCAATCATGAACGGAATGAAGTCATCGCAACACAAGTAGGAGAACTACTACAAGCCAAGTTTGTACGGGAAGTTGACTACCCACAATGGCTGTCCAACGTAGTGCTAGTAAAAAAACCCAACGGAAAATGGAGGATGTGCATCGACTTCACAGATTTAAATAAAGCTTGTCCCAAGGACAGCTTCCCATTACCAAGAATCGATCAGTTAGTAGACGCTACCGCAGGACACGAGCTACTAAGTTTCATGGATGCATACTCCGGATACAATCAAATCCGCATGCATATTCCCGACCAGGAGAAGACCTCCTTCATCACCAGTAGAGGACTGTACTGCTACCAAGTCATGCCCTTCGGCCTGAAAAACGCGGGAGCAACGTACCAACGCCTAGTCAACAAGATGTTTGCTCACCTCATAGGCAAAAATATGGAAGTCTACGTGGATGACATGCTGGTAAAGAGCAGAGCGGCGGAGGAGCACAAAAATGACCTGGCAGACGCATTTGGAGCCCTGAGAAAATACAAGATGATGTTAAATCCCATTAAGTGCGCCTTCGGCGTCACTTCCGGAAAGTTTCTGGGCTTCCTGGTCCACCAACGGGGCATCGAGGCGAACCCAGACAAAATCAGAGCAGTCCTAGAAATGACATCCCCGAAAACTCTGAAACAAGTGCAAAGTCTGAATGGCAAAGTAGCAGCCCTAAATCGATTTGTCAGCCGAGCCACTGACAAGTGCTTGCCTTTCTTCAAGACGCTAAGAAAGAACACCCGCTTCGAGTGGACAGAGGAGTGTGAACAGGCGTTCCAGCATCTGAAAGAATACCTCACTTCTGCCCCGCTCTTGTCTAAACCTAACGAAGGCGACGAGCTGTTTCTTTACCTCGCAACGTCCGAGACGGCAGTCAGTTCAGTATTGATTAAAGAAGAGAATGGCTATCAATCTCCTATCTACTACACCAGCAAGGCCATGGCTGAGGCCGAAGCAAAATATCCCCAGGTGGAAAAACTCGCATTAGCGTTGGTAATGTCAGCACGAAGACTACGACCTTATTTTCAAGCGCACAAGGTAACTGTTCTGACCAACCTGCCGCTGCGGCAGATACTGCAAAAGCCTGAAGCCTCCGGACGCCTCATGAAGTGGGCGGTCGAACTGGGAGAGCACGATATTCACTTCCGCCCCCGTACAGCCATCAAAGGACAGGCGGCCGCAGACTTCGTGGCAGAACTAACGACGGAAGGGACAACGGACGAACCCGTCAAAATAAATCTGACTACGACCAGCGTCTCACCCCCCAACCTGGGGGAGCTCCCTTGGACCCTGTACGTCGATGGATCCTCCAATGGGAAAGGCTGCGGTGCAGGGTTGCTACTAGAATCACCGGAAGGCGAAAGATTCGAATACGCCCTACGATTTAAGTTTCAAGCATCTAATAACGAAGCAGAATACGAAGCTATTTTGGCAGGACTCCGGATCTCCAAGTGCATTGGCGTGACCAACCTCCTTGTCTTCAGCGACTCACAGCTCGTCGTCAATCAGATCAACGCAGCTTATCAAGCCAAAGAGCAAAGGATGGCCAATTACCTAAAGAAAGTAAAAGACTTGCTAGGATCGTTCAGCACTTGTGAAATCAAGCAGATTCCGCGCTCACAAAATGCCAACGCTGATTCCCTAGCCAGGTTAGCAGCAGCGTACGACACCGACCTCAGCAGAACAGTGCCCGTGGAAATCCTGCACGAGCCCAGCATCACAGTGCAGGAACCGGCAGGGGTCACCTGCGCCCTCGAAGTTGAACCGACGTGGATGGACCCACTAGTGCAGTACCTCCGCGACAACAGGCTACCCAACGATAAGATGCAGGCAAGGCGTGTAATGCGCCAGGCCGCGCACTACACGCTAAGAGACGGGCGACTGTACAAACGGGGCTATTCACTTCCCCTGCTAAGGTGCCTAACATCCGATGAGGCCAACTATGTAATGAGAGAAATCCACGAAGGAGTATGTGGAAACCATAGTGGAGCCCGATCCCTCGCCCACAAAATAATACGGCAGGGATACTACTGGCCAACAATGGCCAACGACACTCAACACCACACTCGGTCATGCGACCAGTGTCAACGATTCGCCACCATCCCAAGGCAACCCGCTGAGCCGCTCACCAATGTATTTGGCCCGTGGCCCTTTGCACAATGGGGCATCGACTTGATTGGCCCACTCCCTATCGGAAAGGGGCAAACGAAGTTTGCGGTCGTCGCGGTAGATTACTTCACCAAGTGGGCGGAAGCTGAGGCGCTAGCTACGATTACGGAGAAAAAAGTTACTGACTTCATATGGCGATGCATCATCTGTCGCTTCGGCATCCCATATGCAATTGTTTCCGATAACGGAAGGCAGTTCGACAACGCCGCATTTCGAAAATTTTGCGCTGACCTCAACATTAAGCATTTTTTCTCCTCCCCAGCCCACCCACAGTCCAATGGACAGGTCGAAGCTGTCAACAAAATCATCAAGCGCAATATCAAGACAAAGCTAGAAGGCTTAAAAGGGTTATGGACTGAAGAACTACCCAAAGTCCTCTGGGCATACCGAACCACAGCACGAACTTCGACCGAAGAAACCCCGTTTTCGCTAGCGTTCGGCACGGAAGCCGTAGTCCCCGTTGAAATAGGCCTTCCATCCCCGCGCATTGAACAGTTCGACCTAGAACACAACGATGACTCCATACGGGTCAACCTCGACCTCCTAGAAGAACGGCGCGATGTAGCACAACTCAAAGTTGCAGAATACAAAAAGCGTATTGCTAGATACTACAACTCGAAGGTTCACCCTCGCAGATTTTCCACAGGCGACCTAGTCCTACGACGCGTGATGCCAAATACGAAAGAACACTCCTCAGGAACCCTGGGGCCGAATTGGGAAGGCCCATACCAAGTCACCAGAGTTATCCGCCCAGGAACCTACATGATGTCAGACCTTAATGGCCAACAACTACCGCACCCGTGGCACGCCGAACACTTGAGGAAATATTTCCAATAAAGTGTTCGTGTTATTTCATGTTTTTTTTGCTTAAAATTTCTTAAGGAAGCGCGAAGCGCGTGTGTTCGGATACCTCCCCATTTAATAGAAGCATTTCTTTCGATCGTCACTTACTCATACAATTTACACACCACTTAAATTAGCATGAGTAGGGGCAAATGACATATTTCAACACCGTGATAAAATGATTACAGGATAAGCGACAAACAAAAACAAGAAAGTCCGAGATACAAACATAACGCATGAAGAAAAACAACAAATAACCACAAACTAGGGCTCATCAACACCCCGAAAAAACGCATCATCTAAAACCGCGCGCTCCGCCTCGTCAAAATCCAGCCTAGGAGGATTACAGTAATCACGAAACTCAGAGTTAAGAAACTCCAAGTCAACATTCGGAAGCCGACTCCTCGCAGTGCGCACAGACCAGTGCACCCCCGCAGCCATGGCCTGATTCTGGAAATCAGAAAAGCCTAAGGATCTCTTAAAAGCCTCAGTTAAAAATTGAGAGTCGGCAAGCTTGGCCTCGGCAGCGGACAGCTTCGCTTGAGTCTCCGACAAACGGGCGTGAAGGTCTGCCGCACTCGATTCAGAAACAGCCCGATAAGCGTCAAACTGAGTCCTCATCAGATCCAGACTATCTTGCACTACGCGCAAGGCCGCGTCAGCCTGACTATGCAACCCCTGTGCCCTCTCTAAATCAGACCTGGGAGCAAAGGTCTCACGCAAGTAGGAGAGCTCACCACCCATCCGACGCGAAGAAAGAGAAGTCAAAATAAAAGCCTGAAAAAAAAAAAAAAAAAAAAAAAAAAAAAAAAAAAAAAAAAAAAAAGATTATATTCGGACACCATATAACAAAAATAACCAGCTACACCACGACACCTTAATACCTCACGCATGTGATGCATGGCACTCATCACGGCTCGTTGCGGATCCCTCAGACCGCACCGAAAATCTACAAAATCTCGAGAAGACTCTCCATCCGTCAAGCCGCTCCACATGGAAAAAGCTTGTTCAAGCTCAGCTGCCTCATCAACAGGCGAATCATATGGGCCACTATAGTCAAACGGGCGCCTTGCACGGCTCCCAACCCCACCAGAAAACGAAAGAGGCCAAGCGGCATCAGATGGCCGAGATTGGGAAGGAGAAGCACGCGTAGATCCCGAGGGCGCCAAACGGGGCGCGGAACGATGGGGCGATGTTCGAAGACACTGCCGCTGAGCAGGACGCTCGTTCAGCCCGCCACCTGTGGGTGGACTGAGGGAGGTCACAACCGCTCCCGAAGCATCAAGATCGGAGGGATCACCCTGAGGACTAGACATGAGCTGAAGCTCGTAGTCCATAGCGCTCATCTGCCTGCGCGCTGCCATAACTAGACAAGCGATCCACGACAAGTGAAAATGGGCTATTACAAAAATATAATAATAATAAAATAAAAAAGGAACAAAAAACTCACCTAAGTCAAAACCCGCTTCTTCCAGAATACTTTGGGTAATAAATAAACGACCCCGCCGCTGTTCTATGGGGACGGTAATCGTCTGATTATGAAAAAAGGTGGCAAGAGCAGACGGCCTCGGTTTCCTTTCCGCTGCAAGAGAGACAAAACAAAAAAAAAGGGGGTTAGAGAAAAAAAAAAGAGGGGGTCCCGACCGGATAAAAGTAGGGACTCACCTAGCGCCCCATACCGAGTCGGAACCGGAAAAACGTTACCCCTGTCATTGCGACCCAACCAGTCACCACCTACGAAAAACCAACTCGTCCACCAATTTCTAATGGATGTTAATCCCTTCACAAGCACGTTCCCCCCTTCCCTAGGACTAAGATAGAAGCACTCGGGGAGCACTGGGTGTCGCTTGAGGCAATGGAAGGCCATGAAATCTTTAACTCCCATGTCGGGAGAGCCGTGAAGCCGGCGCCACATAATGAAGCACCCGATAAATATACACCACCCGTTCGGGGCAAACTGTGTAGGAGCAAGGTTGAGGTAAGTCAACAGATGTTGAACGAGAGGGTGAAGTGGAAGACAGAGCCCGCATCTGAACATGGGGAGACAAAATGCGACCTCCCCAGGAGGAGGGTTGTCAGGCCTCTCGCCAGCTAGGGGCAGCCTCATCTGAACACAGTCCGGGATGTTGTACTTCCTTCTGTAGCTCACCAGCTGCCTCAAAAGAACCGGGCCACCGCCAGATGACTCAGACCCACCGACACCCCTACGGGTAGAAGGCCTAACCAACGCCCTAGGAGGAGAATCGACATCGGATTCCGAAAGGACCTCCAGGCTAAGTTCGTCCATCTCATAATCACTCGACATGAAAAATAAGATGAAAAATCCAAACACAACAGTCAAGAAAAATCTTTACCTTAGGAGGAATCGGAGAATACAAGGAGGAGGCTTGAAGAAAGGAACTCAAAATTAAAGGTTGAAGTGAGTAGAAAATTGAATGAAGTCTACCCCTATTTATATTTCGATTTACACCCATGAACTCTTAGCCAGCGCCACAGCGCAGGCGCGCCTAAGAGTGGGGCAACTGTTACGGGCGGAAAATTAAAACTCAAATGGGCCTAACCCATCCTGGCCCAATAGCACCAATTTCGAAGTTAACCGGAAGCCCAAGTCAGCATGAAGGAGTGGGCCGACCCGAGGATCAGCCCACGCACCCCAGCCGCGCGCACACGCCCAAGCCCAAGGAAAAGGGCTGACCCGAGGGGCGGGTCAGCCCACAAAACACTGTTAAGTCTCTGAAAGTGACTTATTTAGGACCCATTTAGCTTAAGAAGATGTACACATTTAGGTGTTTTTGTTAGCATTTAGCCTAAACCTATGCTTTAATATGAGAATTAGAAGAAGGTGGCTAATTTAGGACTTATGCACAATAGGTAGAAAAAGGGGTGAAAACCGAAGAAAAGGATGGAAAAAAGAACCCTTGCGAATGCATTGCGGAATAATTGCGGTGGCCGCAATTATTCAAGTTAAAACCGTAAGTTGGCTGACATTTTTCTGTTTAGATCCGACTTTTCAGGGATTCGTTCTTTCTCCTCCATCCATTCTGATATTTGACGTTGAAGACTGATGGTTCTCCTTGGCCCAATCGCACCTGCAGATTACTATAAAAGGGGGCCAAAGTCGGAGGTTCAGTCATCACTCGAAGCGTAGAAGTCTTTCTGCAGTCCACCCTTTCCACTGTTCTTCCTTTGCCGTCTGTTGGAGTGAGAGTCTAAGCTTTTGGAATCGATAATCTGATAGGAAGGAGAGAAGATTCTTCTTCTCTCTCGATTGGATTCATCCAAGCACGGCTGAATTCTCATCACCTTCATTCGAGGCGACTGCCACAAAGTCTTCAGCAAGCCTTTACTGTTTTCTGCTTTCTTCTTCTCATTTCCATTACTGATCATTGTTGTTCTTAGTTTAGACATTTCAATTACTGCATTTCGTTGTTGTCTGTCTTGGATTCATTCCTTTTAAAGCTTTCCTTTGTCATTCAAACATTTCAAGTTAATCGAAGTAAGTTTCTGCACTTCACAGTTTATGCGTTCTTCTGCTACGGGTTCTGCTTGCTGTTTTACACATATTTCTCTTCTAAGCATGTCTACTTTATCTACCATTTCTGTTCTTTACATATCCATGAGTAACTAAAATCATTTAGGGGCATGCTAATGACAGAACTATAGGCTAAAAAACGTGAGTCAAGTAGGTAGATTAACACTCGAACATTGATTGTATGTAAGCTTCATCCCACGGGCAATTTCGATTGGCCATCCATTTTGTCCAAAGAACTCCTAACCTCTGGAAGGAGTAAGAGTTCAGAGTCATATAATCATGCTAGCCTTTCATGGTAATCAGGAAACGGCCTAGGAATAGGCGTTTCCCTAGTACAAACTGCACACTCCTGCTTTAACAAGATGCTTAAGACCTTACTTTGAAGTCGAGTAAACTTGAGTCTCTCATGCATGGAATCGGACGATACTTGAGATAGAGTGAGTTTGATGTATAGAGAGTTGATCCAAAGCTTGATAATCGTAATAAACTGCCTATAGGATAGTCATTAGTAGCCCTTAATTCACCCTTTTAATCAGTTTCGCTGCCAGTTAATTGCGGAAACATTGCGGTCCACGCAATTCTGCCAAATTTTCATTCTGTTTAGCTGTTTTCCTTCTCGTTTGTTAATTCCATCTCTTATCCTTTGCATCTAATTTCAACTTGCTTTTGTTTATGTTATATCCCTCTACACATTCAGCAAAAAGTAGTTAATTAAAAACCAATTTTAACCCATCAAATTCATCCCATCTTTCTTAACATTCACACTTCGCGAATAGCTAAAAACAAGTCTCTGTGGAAAAAACGAATTAAATATACTCACTACTTGCTGTAAGGCCATGTATGCTTGCATGTGCTAAGTGCTCTCTCGACCCTTTTTCATATTCATCTTTACACATTGAGCACGCAACAAGTTTTTGGCGCCGCTGCCGGGGACTTATTTTAAGTGAAAACGAAGTCTGTTAAGATTGAAACATCAAGTTATTTTTCATTGAAATTGATTTATCTTCATTTCTTTTTCAGGTACCATTTAGGGTAGTTTATGAATGAGACTCCAAGTAGTGATCTAGAGTTCAACCCTGAGCCCGAGAGATTACTTAGAGCTAGGAATAGAGCCAAGAAACGTCTCTTTAAACAAACCCTCTTACCTCCAATCATTGCAGAGACTACAATTCCTCCGCAATTACCTCAAGAAGAAATGGCTGGAGTAAATCAAAACCTGGTGCCTGTCACTCGCAACCCCATTGAAATAGCGAATGACAAGGATAGCGCCATCCTTTCATATTTAGTACCTATGCCTGGGGAGCTGAACCCCAGCATAATCCGTCCTGAAATCACTGCCCACTCATTCGAGCTGAAACCAGTGATGTTCCAAATGTTGTCCACTGTGGGACAATTCTTTGGAATAGAAAATGAGGACCCCCATAACCACCTTAGGAACTTCTTAGGAGTTAGTGACACTTTCCTAATCCCTGGAGTTTCCCAAGAAGCCCTGAGGCTATATCTTTTCCCTTACTCTTTGAGGGACAAAGCCAAAACATGGCTAAATTCTTTACCCTCAGGCTCTGTCCGCAATTGGACAGATTTAGCAGAAAAATTCCTAGTCAAATACTTCCCACCAGATAGGAATTCAACTTTTCGTGATGACATCATAAAATTCAAACAAGCTCCAAGTGAGTCTCTTCACGAAGCTTGGACACGATTCAAAGACCTCCTCATTAAATGTCCACACCATGGCATTCCATGGTGTATCCAAATAGAAGTCTTCTTTAAAGGATGCAACCCCAGCACCAGACAAGTCTTAAATTCATCTGCTGGAGGTTCCATGTTGTCCAAGAGTTACAACGAAGCTTATGAGATCTTGGAGAAGATCTCAACATCTCATTGTAGATGGTCAGACGATCCTGTAGAGCCAACTAGAGCTCAAGACAAGGATGCTCTAAGCGCCATGAGCACCCAAATAAATGCCCTGACCAACTTAGTCAAGCAAATGGCTCAGGCCAATCTCCAAACCAGTGCCAATACCGCCACAGCCATGTCAATGGGCACCCAACAAAGTCAAGGCGAGGCACCAATCTGTGGATTCTGTGGGGAAGGACACCCTTATGAATACTGTCCTGGGAATCCATCCTCGGTCTGCTATGTAGGTAGTCAGCAGCAGCCTAGGAATAACCCCTACTCCAACACCTATAACCCTGGTTGGAGAAACCACCCTAACCTGTCATGGGGTGGCCAACAAAACACTAACCAAAATCCTAACCAACCAAGGCCGAGTGGAACACCTGGTTTCACTCCCCAACATAACCAGTCAATGTACCAAAAGCCTTACAATCAACCTGTAGGATCTTCTGTAGAAAACCTACTCAAGGAATATATAGCTAAGAATGATGCTACTCTTCAGAGCCAGCAAGCTACCCTTAGGAGTCTGGAAAACCAAATAGGCCAGTTAGCCAATGAACTTAAAAGTAGGCCCCAAGGTAGACTCCCTGCTGATACCGAGGTACCAAGGAGAGATGGCAAAGAACAAGTTCAAGCCATTGAACTTAGGAGTGGAAGACCATTGGTGAGCATTACAAAGGACACACCAAAGAGAGTAGAGAACACTGAGTCTAGTGCTCCACTGGAGTCTCTGCCAAGCCAAGGTCCACCACCAACTAGCACATCAGGAGCCAGGCTAGAGCCAATTGTAGAGGACGTAGAAGAAATTCCAAGGCCTCCACCTATCTTAAGGCGTCCTGACGTGCCTGCATATGTGCCACCACCTCCATACCCTCGAAGGCTGAAGAAGAAGCAGGAACAGGAAGTTCATTTTAATAAATTTTTAGAAATACTTAAGCAAGTGCATGTGAACATTCCTTTTGTAGAGGTTTTACAGTCTATGCCTTCATATGTAAAGTTTTTGAAGGACATTATTACTAACAAAAGAATAATTGGTGAGTTTGAAACAGTAAACCTCACCGAAGAGTGCAGTGCCATCCTCCAAAACAAGCTGCCCAAGAAGGAGAAGGATCCTGGTTCCTTCACCTTACCTGTAGAACTTGGAGGCAAGCACGTGGGCAGAGCGCTTTGTGACCTGGGCGCCAGCATAAATCTCATGCCCCTGTCCCTATTCCGCCAGTTGGGAATAGGGGAAGCACGTCCAACTACTGTCACTTTACAACTAGCAGACAGATCCATCGCATATCCAGAAGGTAAGATTGAGGATATTCTAGTTAAAGTTGACAAATTCATTTTCCTTGCAGATTTCATTGTCCTGGACTATGAGGCAGACAAGGAGGTACCCATCCTGCTAGGTAGACCATTTCTAGCCACAGGTAGGGCACTAATAGACGTGCAAAAAGGTGAGTTAACTATGAGAGTTCATGATGAAGAGGTAAAATTTAGTGTTTACAAAGCTTTAAAATATCCCTCTGATTCTGAGTCTTGTGCTAGCATGGATGTTGTTGACTCACTAATGGAAGAACAATTAGAGCATGTACTGTTAACCAAGCATGCTAGTGAATATGTACAAATAGATGTAGATGATCTAAATGTAGCTGACATAATGAACATGCCTGTAAATAACCCTCAGCATGTATGTATGAATATAGATTTAACTGATAGAACTATTAACCCTCTGAAGCCCTCCATTGAGCATCCACCTGTTTTAGAACTGAAACCACTACCTACTCACCTCAAATATGCATATCTAGGAGATAATGACACACTGCCTGTAATTATTTCTTCTAAACTTAGTGAACAGCATGAGGTTGATTTAATTTTACTGCTTAAGCAACATAGGAAGGCTATAGCATGGTCTATTGCTGATATTCGAGGCATTAGCCCTTCTTATTGTATGCACAAAATTATTCTAGAGGAAGAACACACACCTAGGGTAGATCACCAGCGTAGGTTAAACCCCTCTATGAAAGAGGTAGTGAAGAAAGAAATAATAAAGTGGTTAGATGCAGGAGTAATTTTCCCCATAGCTAGTAGCCAGTGGGTGAGCCCCATCCAGTGTGTACCTAAAAAGGGGGGAATAACTGTGGTAGTCAATGAGAATAACGAACTAATTCCAACAAGGACTGTCACAGGGTGGAGGGTATGTATGGATTACAGAAAGTTAAATAAAGAGACTAAAAAGGATCACTTCCCCATACCGTTTATTGACCAGATGCTAGACAGAATAGCTGGTAGAGCCTACTATTGTTTCCTAGATGGCTATTCAGGTTACAATCAAATAACTATAGACCCTAAGGATCAAGAGAAGACCACCTTCACTTGCCCTTTTGGAACGTTTGCCTTCCGCAGAATGCCTTTTGGCTTATGCAATGCACCGGCAACTTTCCAGAGGTGCATGATGGCAATCTTCTCTGAGTTGGATGAGTCCATGATAGAAATATTCATGGATGACTTCTCAGTCTTTGGGGACTCATTTAAAACCTGTCTAGAGAACCTAGGACAAGTCCTGGCTAGGTGTGAAGAGACCAACCTAGTCCTAAATTGGGAAAAATGCCATTTTATGGTAGATGAAGGGATTGTCTTAGGACACAGAGTGTCAAGGGCCGGTGTAGAAGTGGATAGGGCAAAAATAGAGGTCATAGAGAAGTTGGTAGAGCCCCAGAATGTCAAAGCCATTAGAAGCTTCTTAGGGCATGCTGGGTTCTATAGAAGGTTCATCAAGGACTTTTCTAAGATAGCCAAGCCTCTATGTGAGCTACTAGAGCTAGGTAGGCCATTCATCTTCTCTAAGGAATGTGTAGTAGCTTGGAAAGCCCTTAAGGAAGCACTGGTCACAGCACCAATCATAGTAGGACCAAATTGGGATCTCCCATTTGAGATGCTATGTGATGCCAGTGACTATGCTGTAGGAGTCATGTTAGGACAGAAGATTGACAAGCTCACACATCCTGTCTATTATGCTAGTAAGACCTTGAATGAGGCTCAATGTAACTATACAACTACAGAGAAAGAGATGCTTGCTGTAGTATTTGCTTGTGAAAAATTTAGGAACTATATTGTAGGAACTAGGACCATTGTATATACTGACCATTCTGCTTTAAAATATCTGATGAGGAAGGCTGATGCTAAGCCTAGATTGATTAGATGGGTGTTATTGCTGCAGGAATTCGATTTGGACATTCGGGACAAGAAGGGATGTGAAAACGTGGTTGCAGATCACCTGTCTCGATTGCAGCACAATTGCGAAAAAATTGCGGACCCCGCAATTTCTGATGCTTTTATAGATGAACATATCTTTGCTTTAACTCATCGTGATAACGATGAGGAACCTTGGTTCGCTGACATTGCTAACTTCCGTGCAGCACAGGTATTACCAGTGTTCAAGGGAGGACAAGAGAAGAAGAGGTTCCTCCATGAAGCAAGGAAATTCATCTGGGATGACCCCATACTTTACAGGACCTGTGCTGATGGGTTGTTGAGGAAGTGTGTTACAGCTGCTGAAGCGAAGTCTGTGCTGCAGCACTGTCACTCATCTCCTTATGGTGGACACTTTGGTGGCCAAAGGACAGCTGCGAAGGTCTTTCAGAGTGGCTACTACTGGCCAACAATCTTCAAGGACGCACATGATTACGCTCACAGCTGTGATGAGTGCCAAAGGACAGGTAATCTCAGTCGCAAGGATGAGATGCCCCTCACCTACATCTTAGAGTTAGAACTCTTTGATGTGTGGGGCATTGATTTCATGGGACCCTTCCCTCCATCATCAGGTAACCTGTACATCTTAGTAGCAGTAGACTACGTGTCAAAGTGGGTAGAAGCTAAGGCATGTCCTAATAATGATGCTAAGACAGTCACTAATTTCTTGCATAGGCACATTTTCACTAGATTTGGGACTCCTCGTGCTATCATTAGTGATGAGGGGTCACATTTCATTAATAAAGCTATGGAGAAGATATTGGCTAAATATAACATTAGGCATAGAGTAGCTACTCCCTATCACCCACACTCAAATGGTCAAGCTGAAATTTCAAATAGGGAAATAAAGAACATCCTAGAGAAGGTAGTTAAACCTAATAGAAAAGACTGGTCATTTAAGCTTGAGGATGCACTTTGGGCTTATAGAACAGCATATAAGACACCTCTAGGTATGTCTCCCTATAGGTTGGTGTATGGCAAGGCTTGCCACTTGCCACTTGAGTTGGAAAACAAGGCATTTTGGGCCATGAAAGAATTAAATTTTTGTGTGAAGGATGCAGGGACATTGAGATCTTTACAGCTACATGAACTTGATGAGCTTAGGCACATGGCCTATGAGAATGCCAAGATGTACAAAGAAAAGACTAAAATATGGCATGACAGTAGACTCAGGATCAAGGACTTTAAAAAGGGCCAACTTGTATTATTATTTAACTCACGATTAAAGCTATTTCCAGGCAAATTAAAGTCTAGATGGTCAGGTCCATTTATTATTACTAATGTCTTTGTTCATGGTGCCATAGAGATTAAAAACTTGCAGCAAGGACAGCCATTTATGGTCAATGGTGCTAGGTTGAAGCACTACTATGAGGAGGGGGATGTGAAGACTCTCTCGGCCTTCCTCCTACGTGAAGCATGACAAAGAGAACGAGAGAGAACGAGTGGTTACTGTGCTCGTTTAGTCAAGGCCAATGCCTTAGTTTATTTTTACTGTTTTTTCGCTTATCATTTGTACGTTTTGTGATGTGTTTTTAATTACGTATTTAATGTTTGTTTTGTTTGCTTTTGCAAGGAATCGAAAGAGGGGATCAAGGGGAGTAAATCCCACTTTAAAAATCAAGAAACGGTTGAGCCAAATGAAAGATACGGGCGATCAAAGTTTGGAATTTTGATGAAATATTATCCCTGGAATTGCGCAGAAATTGCTGGATTCACAAAAAGAGCCGTTGGGATTTTTCCGTTGCTTTTATAGCCGTTAGAAGGCGCCTGATTGATACGATCCTCTCATTCTTTGCTCTCCAAGATTTCTGCGATTCTCTCCACCTTTGATCTCTCTCTCCAAACCTCCAAGATTCGACCATGGTTTCCACTAGGGCTGAGAGATCCGCCGCCAAGAAGAAGGCCGACGACGCAGCTGAAGCGGCTGCAAGGGAAGCGCTTCTCGCCCTTGCTGATGAAGGTGCTGTACGCTCTGGCCGTCTCTCCAAGCTTCCTATTCGTAGGAAGAAGTGGAGGGTGGTCACTGAGATCCCTGCTGGCCCATCTGAGCCAGTGGGCACGCCAAAGAAGCGCCGGTGGACTGTCAAGACTGCCGCCGAACGAACCATCATCAAGACTCCCTCTGTGGAGAGTCAAGAACCTGATCGTGCATCTCACGAGTCAGCAAAGGAAGGTTCGTCGCCGTCTGTGTCACCTGTGCGCAGCCCTCTCCCATCTGAACCGGTGCAAAGCACAGAATCATCACCGCCTGCGCAGCGCGCCGAGTCATCTCCAGCGCTTCAGAGTTCTGATCTACCACCTGCGGCTGTGCAGAGTCCTGACCTGCCGTCTTCGCCATGGAGTTCTGCACATACACCATCAGCAGAGCACAACTCTCCACGGCCTGATCCTGAATTCCCTTATGGGGATTATCAGGAGTCCACACAAGGCAGTGGAGATGCTGGCGAAGAAGAAGTCTTCTCTCCCATGAGAGAAGACAGCCCTGATGAGCCTGCACAGCAGGATGATTCCATGGAGGAGACGTTGGGGGCCTGCCTACAACAGATCCACATTAAGAGGGAGAAGAAGGAGGCCAAGAAGAAGGCCAAGAAAGCCAAGAAACTGAAGAAGAAGAAGGCCAAGCGAGTGCCTTCAGCAGACAAAGACAGTACTGAGCCTTCGCTCAAACGCCTCAAGGTGGAGGCTGCTGAATCTTCCAAGCCAGCCGATAAGGGGAAGGCTAAACTCTACCCTGAAGATGAGCCTCCATCAGTGAGGTATGTCTCATCCGATGCCGAATCCAGGGGTGTGGAGCTGAGGAAAAGGGACCTGTTGCACGAGAAGGGGTTCCTTGATCGACTTGCTGACCTGCCGCAGTTCTTGCGCGCAGGGGTGATCAACCATGGCTGGGAGGAATTCTGCCGACCTCCCAATCCAGCATACACGAGCATGGTGTATGACTTCTATGCGAACGTGCTCAGCCCTGAGGATGGCCTATCTGTGGTCAGAGGGGTGGAGGTTGATTTCTCAGCCAAAGCCATTAATGAAGCATTTGGTCTAAGGGGCCAGCCTCACACAGATTACGCACGGATAGTTGATGAGCCGACCGAGGCTGTGCTGGAAGAAGCCATCCGCACCATTGGCCAGCCTGAGGCCTCCTGGACAGTCTCGCGCAATGGGCGGCACACGCTCATGAGTGCCAACCTCACGGCTAAGGCAGCTGTGTGGTTTTCATTCGTAAGAAGAAGACTCTCCCCGGTGACTCATGAGACTACAATTAACCAGAGCCGTTCGCTGCTGGTTTATGCTATAATGAGAGGTCTCACGATCAACGTGGGAGAGGTCATCACTGCTGCCATAGCCGAGTGTGCTAAGAAGGGTAAGGGACCATTATTTTTTCCGAACACTATAACCAAATTGTGTTTGCTTGCAGGGGTTCCCACCGAGCGCCTGGAGCAGCAGCTGCCCTACACAGGCCATCTGGAGTTGCCTGCACACCTAAGGCTGAGAAGAAAGGGCAACATGGAATTTGAGTTGGATAGGCTGGCGGCTGAACAGTCCCTATCCATGGCCTGCTTGATGGACATACAGAGGAGAATGGCTCAATGGGCCAATTATGCGCAGGCGAGGGACAAAGAAGTTGCAGACCAGTTGGGGTGCATCTTCCCAGACTTCCCCACCAACCTCCTAACTCCATGGGTGCCCCCACGACCAAGGCGACCAGATGAGGATGATGAGAATTGAGTGCTGGTTTGAAGAGCACTAGAGGGAGTATTACTGATCCCTCAAGAAACAAAAGACAATTTTCCTGCTGTTTGATAGAGTAATGTATATTATGCTGTTTTGTGGTTAAATTTTGATCTGTTTTGGATGTTTAGTTTTATGTTTTTCCTTTTGCTTAGGATAGTCTGATGTTAGTTGATTAGGTAGGATAGTTTAGTTTTATTTTTAGGATGCATGAGTAACGGGAAAAAGCATGCTAGGGGCCTGAGTTAGTGTTAAATCTGCCCAGATTGAATTGCGAAATAATTGCGGTTCCCGCAATTTTTGTGGCTGATTGCATGTTTTTGACTGTCCGTCTAGTTAGGCTGTGATCTGTTAAATTCTATCTTTTGCTGCTAGCATGACTACCTTATATAGCTGATCTTGAAGCATGCTGGATGAGTGTCATAGGACACCTTTTGATAGTTTAAATTTGCCTCTGAATAGTGCTCAGCATGCATAAACCATAAGTCCTTAAACCTGTCTGTTATGTTCAAATTTTCTGCTGCTGGGATAGTTGCTTCTAGAATGTTTTGCCTATGCCTAGGATGTTTAGATTCTCTTTGTTTTACTTTAGACTAGATGCTTCTAGGATAAGTTTGGGGGTGTGCCACCTCAAACACTCATTGGGGACAATGAGTAGTTGAAGTTTGGGGGAGGCCACCCTAGGCCTAGGAACATTCCTCTCTCCCTTAGAAACATAAGCATTCTTCTTCTTCTAAAAAAAAAAAAAAAAAAAATGATGATGAACTGAAAAAAATGAAAAAAGAATAAAGGGGGGGAGTTTCTCTTAGGTTGCTGAGTAATCAGTGCCAAGTGTGTAACCCACAAGTGGCGTTGCATCAAAAGGCAACCAAAGGAGAGGCTCCACCTAAGAAAAAAAAAGAGAGAAAAATATAGGGAAGAAGAATGTATACCTAGGAGTTATAACTTTGTGGCTTAGATGTCCTATTTAAAAAGAACTCTGATCCTCAAAGTAGCTGAGCACAAAGTTGTAACTTGTAGGGTTGTTTTAGGGAGATGAGTGTATATCCAATGTAGTGATGCCAGGGCTTAGGTTGTTCTCTAAAAGTACCACTGTCACTGTTAATACTAAGACTGGCATGACTCTAAGGAATCCTAGACACATTAAAAAGAAGCTAGAAGCATGTACTGAGTCTGGAGTAAAGCTTGGTAGAATTTGAAACCTTAGGGATAGTAGCATGATATCATAGAAGTAGTTAGATCAGTAGTAGGGGGTTAACAAAAGCAGTGGGTATAGTAGGCAGGTGAAGTCAGAAGAGGCTAGACAAGAGGTTAGTTCTAAACTTGGAAGTGTGTCACAAGACAGCATTGCTATAGACAAGAATATAAGGGAGTTAGTGAGTAGTTAAAGAAGAAGAAACAGCAGCCTAAGTAAGTCCTTAGTATGCTTGAGGACAAGCAAAGCCTTAAGTTTGGGGGTGTGTTAAGTCTCTGAAAGTGACTTATTTAGGACCCATTTAGCTTAAGAAGATGTACACATTTAGGTGTTTTTGTTAGCATTTAGCCTAAACCTATGCTTTAATATGAGAATTAGAAGAAGGTGGCTAATTTAGGACTTATGCACAATAGGTAGAAAAAGGGGTGAAAACCGAAGAAAAGGATGGAAAAAAGAACCCTTGCGAATGCATTGCGGAATAATTGCGGTGGCCGCAATTATTCAAGTTAAAACCGTAAGTTGGCTGACATTTTTCTGTTTAGATCCGACTTTTCAGGGATTCGTTCTTTCTCCTCCATCCATTCTGATATTTGACGTTGAAGACTGATGGTTCTCCTTGGCCCAATCGCACCTGCAGATTACTATAAAAGGGGGCCAAAGTCGGAGGTTCAGTCATCACTCGAAGCGTAGAAGTCTTTCTGCAGTCCACCCTTTCCACTGTTCTTCCTTTGCCGTCTGTTGGAGTGAGAGTCTAAGCTTTTGGAATCGATAATCTGATAGGAAGGAGAGAAGATTCTTCTTCTCTCTCGATTGGATTCATCCAAGCACGGCTGAATTCTCATCACCTTCATTCGAGGCGACTGCCACAAAGTCTTCAGCAAGCCTTTACTGTTTTCTGCTTTCTTCTTCTCATTTCCATTACTGATCATTGTTGTTCTTAGTTTAGACATTTCAATTACTGCATTTCGTTGTTGTCTGTCTTGGATTCATTCCTTTTAAAGTTTTCCTTTGTCATTCAAACATTTCAAGTTAATCGAAGTAAGTTTCTGCACTTCACAGTTTATGCGTTCTTCTGCTACGGGTTCTGCTTGCTGTTTTACACATATTTCTCTTCTAAGCATGTCTACTTTATCTACCATTTCTGTTCTTTACATATCCATGAGTAACTAAAATCATTTAGGGGCATGCTAATGACAGAACTATAGGCTAAAAAACGTGAGTCAAGTAGGTAGATTAACACTCGAACATTGATTGTATGTAAGCTTCATCCCACGGGCAATTTCGATTGGCCATCCATTTTGTCCAAAGAACTCCTAACCTCTGGAAGGAGTAAGAGTTCAGAGTCATATAATCATGCTAGCCTTTCATGGTAATCAGGAAACGGCCTAGGAATAGGCGTTTCCCTAGTACAAACTGCACACTCCTGCTTTAACAAGATGCTTAAGACCTTACTTTGAAGTCGAGTAAACTTGAGTCTCTCATGCATGGAATCGGACGATACTTGAGATAGAGTGAGTTTGATGTATAGAGAGTTGATCCAAAGCTTGATAATCGTAATAAACTGCCTATAGGATAGTCATTAGTAGCCCTTAATTCACCCTTTTAATCAGTTTCGCTGCCAGTTAATTGCGGAAACATTGCGGTCCACGCAATTCTGCCAAATTTTCATTCTGTTTAGCTGTTTTCCTTCTCGTTTGTTAATTCCATCTCTTATCCTTTGCATCTAATTTCAACTTGCTTTTGTTTATGTTATATCCCTCTACACATTCAGCAAAAAGTAGTTAATTAAAAACCAATTTTAACCCATCAAATTCATCCCATCTTTCTTAACATTCACACTTCGCGAATAGCTAAAAACAAGTCTCTGTGGAAAAAACGAATTAAATATACTCACTACTTGCTGTAAGGCCATGTATGCTTGCATGTGCTAAGTGCTCTCTCGACCCTTTTTCATATTCATCTTTACACATTGAGCACGCAACAAACACCACCGCGCGCCCGCCCAAGGAAAAGGGCTGACCCGAGGCGCGGGTCAGCCCACACGTATCCCATGGCACGCGCACCCTGCCGCGCGCGCACCTCGCCGCGCGTGCTCCCCGCCGCGCGCGCACGCCCAAGGAGAAGGGCTGACCCGAGGCACGGGTCAGCCCACGCGTACCCTGCCGCGCACGCCCCAGGAAAAGGGCTGACCCGAGGCGCGGGTCAGCCCACAAGCACCCCGCTGCGCGCACCCCCTGCCGCGCGCGCGCCCCTCACCGTGCGCGCCCCCGCCGCGCGCGCCCGCCCAGCGAAAAGGGCTGACCCGAGGCGCGGGTCAGCCCACACGTGCCCGGCCGTGCGCACCCCTCGCCGTACGCGCCCCCGCCGCGCGCGCCCGCCCAGCGAAAAGGGCTGACCCGAGGCGCGGGTCAGCCCACACGTGCCCGGCCGTGCGCGCCCCTCGCCGTACGCGCCCCCGCCGCGCGCGCGCGCCCAGCGAAAAGGGCTGACCCGAGGCGCGGGTCAGCCCACACGTGCCCGGCTGTGCGCGCCCCCCGCCGCGCGCACGCGCCCTAGGAAGAGGGCTGACCCGAGGCGCGGGTCAGCCCGCGAGTACCCCGCTGCGCACGCCCCCTGCCGCGCGCGCGCCCCTCGCCATACGCGCCCCACTCCGCGTGCGCCCCCCCCCCCCGTCACACGCGTCCCACGCCGCGCACCCCCCGCGCCGCGCGCGCTCCTCGCCACACGCATCCCACGCCGCGCGCGCCCCTTGCCGCATGCGCCTCTCGCGGAAACGCAACAATGGCCCAAGTGGCGTGGTGCCGACTGACGGGTGACCCTTGGGTGCCACGCAGAAATATCGTCCCGCATTACCCCCGTACAACCATGCGAAGAAGGACAATAGACTTATGAATCCCACAGCAAGGGACCGATCCTCGCATCAGCCTCGACACGCCAATGAAGGGTTGACCAACAGGTCAACCTACTCGACAACGGACTGATCCTCGCATCAGCATCGACATGCCAACGAAGGGTGGACCAGTAGGTCCGCCCATGGCTAAAGGGAGGATTGATCCTCGCATCAATCTCCAAACCGCCAACATAAGAGTGGTCCAGCAGGACTGCCCATGGCCTCTGGAGGACTGATCCTCGCATCAGCCCCACAGCCAATAAAGGTTGACCAGCAGGTCAACCTAACGGCTCGACGGTGGATTGAGCCTCGCCTCAACCCCTAGAGTGGGCCGACGACGCTCCCCGAATGGTTGGAATAGTAACGGACATCTCATAAATCGTAACGGCCATAAAGCCATAAATTGGGTAAATTGATTACGTCGTTTCGGTTACACTACGACCTACTATAAGTGAAGGAGACGACAGAAGATAGAGGTAGGCACTATTTGGCGAATAAAATACTGTTATTCCAAACATTCTCTAAATCTTGTAGCTAACTTGATCGTCGGAGCGTTCGTGGCACAACGCCACACCGGCGTTAGATCACTTTGTTGTTGTCTTGCAGATCCGTTCATACACGAATACAAATTCACCGTTGGCACCAAAATCGGTATCAACAGATAGCAAAGAACTTAACGTAGCCACATTGTCATTCTCTCTTCCCTTAATCTTGATTAATATTGTTCTTATTGCTTAGAAGTTTTAGGTTGATTTATATAATTCTTTTACGTTGTTGAGTTCCAAATTATTAATTCCGCTTTAGATTTCGAACCATCATGACCTGAACTGGAATTTTAGATAGAATATATATATATTGTCTGAATCTGGCAGAATGTGGATTGATTATATTTATATCGACCCCTAACAATTTGTTCGGAACTAGAATGTTCGAGATGGAAAACATCAAGGGCGAGAAACCCTATACGGTGCAAGAACTTAAGCTCGTGATGGCTCCAGACAGCCCTCTGAATTGGAACTGTAGTATGGGAAAGTTCTTTGGCAAAGAAGTTCAAGAAAAAGTCCAAAATGTGTCTTAGAAGAGTCAGCCAGAACAAGTCATAGCAAACTTCTCAAAACGAAACTTTGTCGGCATGCAATAGATGTTTATCAACAACTAAAATGTGTATAGAGGCACATGAAAGATATTATATGAAATTCAGGAGTGATAGTTTTCAAGTGAAAAAACTAATAAAAATGTTGCCTTCAATAACTTCTAGTAAGTATATATTGATCGTACTAACACCAATAAATACGTATAGATAGGTATAATATGTGGAATATGTGTGTATATACCTTAAACCATTAATGTGTGGCATAGATGCGCATGTGAAAATACAGTATATGAGATTAGTAATGGTAGTTTTCAAATGGAAAAGTTGATATAAAACGGTGCCCTCAATAATTTCTAGTGTGCGTGTATATTCGTTCTTACACATATAACTACGTATATGTAATAATATGTGGAGTATGTGCGTATATATATCTTAAGCCATTAATCTATGAGCATTGGACAATCAACATTAAAACATTGAAAGACACTAATCAGGTTACCTGTTGAATTTATCGAGGAAAATTGGTTTAATATCATTACTTGCCAGCATTAAATAAATCGATTTGATACTCTTCCATTTTCACATTCGGCTTGAAACCCTGAACCAAGACCCTCGCAATTATCTTCAATCTTGAGTTATGAAAATAAAGAAAACATAAATTTGGGGATGAGTGCGACAAAATTCAAAAACCATAAATCGTTGAGTAAATTTCGGAGAGAGGTTGCTTAGGAGATTTTGTTAGAATCAACTTCTCGTTAAGGTAGATTCCTTGTAAATTTTCGTATATAGTCAGGTATAAACATAAAGAAAAAATATTCACTCTCATCTCTAAAGGACTAACTAGTTTTTTTTAGCTACGGTCACAATTTCTTTGTGTAGCTTTGTGTCTAATAGGTTCTTAAATTTTTAAATCTAGTCATCTATATTCTATCCTTGAAGTTATAAACATAGAACCTATTAAATGGTAAGTTAAATATATTTTGAAAAAGTAACATAAACACATGTGTAGTTGCAAAGACATATAGTTATGAAGGCATTTGATATTAGATCTTAGAAAGATATGTAAATGAAATAAAAAGAAGTGATCTTGAATCTTGAAAGAGAAGACATTTGTAATTTTCTAAGAATGCAAACAAAACAAAAGCACTTTCGGCACAGAAACCTAAAAACCGATCCAAAGAACAAACAAAAAAAAGTCCAACTAAACTAACCGTCAACAAAGAAAAAGTTGAGATCTCGATAACAAAACAAACACAGAGACCCCATTCTTCGATGTCGTACGCTAGTAGATTACATAGACTAATCCAATCCTGGTGATGTCGGAGTGCTGTGAATGGAGACTCATGGTGTTGCTCTCAGTCGCCTGCTTGCCGGCGGCCTGTCTGTTGCACGTGTGTGACGAGATGGAGAATTTCTAGTATATTGGTGGTATGGAGTTTTTTCATATTACTGTCTTTAAATGAATGACACGTAGCGAAATAGTTTAAAAAAATAATATATTTAATAGAGTGAGCCTCAGTCAAACATCTATTTCGTCACGTGTCATTCATTTAAAAGCCGTAGTAGGAAAAAACTTCATAGAACAGATGTACTAGAAATTCTCTCGTGACTAAATTTCAAGATCCACCATCGATATTTAAGACTGAAGTTCTGCCGCGTGGGTTTTTCAGAAGAATGTTCATGTCTTGGTAAATGTAACTTTTTTGTTTTGTTTTATTTATTTATAAGTTAACCTAGGCTAGAAGAAGATAGGCTTTGGAGGGAATGGCTTCTACTTGTAGATTACGACAATAGTAATAGTTGAATATTACAATAATTTACAATGTAAAATTTACTATATGTTTGTTTCACGTTTAATTTGGATTTTGTTTTAGGGTTTAAGATTAATATCTCTTTGATAGATTCATTTTTAAAATTGTTTTCAGATTATGGGAGTTTTTTTTTTTTTTTTTTTTGACAATATGTTGGAATGGAGGATTGAACTTAGGACCTCATGGGCGTCATGGGTTGAGCTTTTGTTGACAGATTATGGGAGTTAAATTGTGTAAATTCGAAAAATAAATATTTTTACATTTTTAGCCCGATTTTAAAATGCGGAATTACATTAAAAAAATATTTTTTTATTTTTGTTAAATTAAAATAAGTATATTATAATTAATAATAGTGCAACCTCATATTCAAGAGAAATTAATTCGGAGCAGCTACAATGTGGCAGACTCCAGATGATGCCTTAGAATTAAGCTCGGTTTTTTTTTTTTTTTTTCTGTTTTTTTTAATCCTTTTTAATTAAATTTTTAGAATTTTTTTCAATTTATCTCTCCTTTAATTTATTTAAAGTTTAAGATTTAAATTTAAAATTTAGAATTTAGGTTTTAGAGTTTAAAATTTAGGATTTAGAGTTTCCTTAAAATGGTTTAGATTTAGGGTTGAGGCCACCCTAAATCTAAACGCTAAACCAAACCCTAAATCGTCTCTAAACACTATACTCTATATCCTAAACTCTAAATTTTAAAATCTAAACTCTAAACTCTAAGGCTCCGTTTGATAATTTTTTGATTTTTAGTTTTTGATTTTTGAAAATAAGTCTATAAACCACATACCTCCCTATGTGAATTCCTACATTAACTTTCATTTTTGTTAAGGAAACATTACAACTCTTAACCAAATTCCAAAAACAAAAGTAAATTTTTTAAAGCTTCTTTTTTTTTTTTTCAATTTTTTGCTTAGATTTTGGAAACACTTCAAAAAAAAAAAAAAAGATAACACAACTAAGGAATTCATATGTAAATGTATTGTTTATAGGTTTAAGTTTCAAAAAACCAAATGGTTATCAAACCGGACATAAATCTTAAAATTTCAACCCTTAACCCTAAAAAGATAGATAACACAACTAAGGAATTCATATGTAAATGTATTGTTTATAGACTTAATTTTCAAAAAAGCAAATGGTTATCAAACGGGACCTAAATCTTAAAATTTCAACCCTAAACCCTAAAATTTAAGGAGAGAAATTATAAAGCATAAAAAAAAATTGAGAAAAAAAAGAAAGGAAAAAAACAGAAACGTAGATCATCGGGACCAGCCACATTGTGGCCGCTCGGAATAACTTCTCTTATTTAGAGCACTTTTCACACATGTCTTTATCTTCATAGAGCTCAACTTTATATCACATTGTGAGATAACCGACATTGACCACACATTTTTGTCACATCTTTACACCATGTTCATTGTTTCTTATAGTTTTTGTGTTGATTTTATATGTTCAAGTTTGTATGAAGACAAAATTTCCACGGAAGATAATTGAAATGGGCCATTCATTAGATATGTTATAAATTTGTTCTCTTTCTCAAAGATAAATTTAAATCTAAGTATATATAATTCTACAATCACATTCTTATGCTTTACTCATCTTTTATAAATTACAGTGATATATATAAAATGTTTCACGATTTACACGATGGCTTAATTTCATTTCGCTCGCCGCTATTATAGGAATCATTTTTGAAAATGATAAAAACTTAACGACAAAGGTTATGTGAAATCTACTAAGATGTCGATGACGATATAATTTACAAGTTCTAAAAATTAATGTGTACCATTTCATAAAATTTTAGACTTATTTTTTTAACATAGTTGAAACAATGTTACTTGTTAATTTTTATTTAAAATAAATAAAAGTAGTAGTGATAAAAATAATTAAATAAAAGTAGAAGTGGATAAATATAGTTATGATGAATGATTTGAATGGTTAAAATTTGATTAACAAATGACTTGTATTGATATCAACATCTTTTTCAAGAAAAAAATTTGTATTGATGTGAACACGAACATAATTCAACCGATATATCATATAGATTAATGGTCAATAGGTCATGATGAGATGTTAAAAAAAAAAAAAACACAAACAAACTTGTATTTGTATTGATCATTAAAATGAAAGGGATGATAGTGTCTCATTGGACCTCTTGAGCTCAATACTTGTTGCTTATTTCCAACACATTCCAAATTAGGGAGTTGACTAAGAGTGTAATTAGTTGGTGAAAGCTTCTTAACTAAGCTGAAATGGTCTAGTGATGAATGGATGTGGTTTGGCTACTTGCAATCGCTTAATGGATTGAAGTGATTTTTTTTTTTTTTTTTTAACGATAGTATACAGGTGAGAGATTCGAACATCCAACCTCGATCAATAACCTATATTTTATGTCGGTTGAGTTTTGATTATATTAATGAATTAAGAGTTATTAATCTATATCAATAAGAGAATATATATATATATATCAAATTTTGTGATTTTAGAGCTGACAACTCCAAGAGCCGCATATCCTCCAGAATGTGTCGGAGATATCACTGCCATTGATACACGCAAAAAGCTTTGTGAAGCAATTTTATATATTTTTTTCTCTCTTTTTAATTTCAATTAAGAGTTTATTTAAAACACATCAATCAATCAAAATGCGGAATTCAAGCAGACAATGTATAATGATGACGATTTGGTCTGACTTCCTAACCCAAACCTAAAAAAGGAAGAAGAAAAAAAAAAAAAAAACTTAGTGTGAAAGAAAAGAAGAAGAGGAAGAAGAAGCTAGTAATTTAGAAATTTGATTAAAAAAAATAAAAAATATCCATTTAATTTGTGGCTTGATCATTTTCTTGAATATAATTAAACATTTAGGACATGTTTGTGCCAAAGAGTTGTTTAACAGTGAGTTGGGAGGAGAAGTTAACTTTCCGTTTGGCCCACAGACTTGTCGAACTCGGATAAAAAATATCAACTCCTCAAATTTTTACAGTAATTACTATTGAACTCTTCAGACTTCTACAGTAATTACTATTCAAGTCTGTTTCCTTTTTCGAGGCAACACATTTATCTCTCTTCCTCTCTCTCCCTCCCACAATATTTTTAATTATTTAAAAAAACGCAATTTAAATAAAATGTGTAAAATGACTAAAAATGCAATTCAACCTATTTTTATTATCTTAAATATAAATTAGGTTGTTCAATCAAAATTGGTACTTAAACCAAAATCAAAATATAGTATTTCTTACCATGGAGATAAATAAAAACATCAGCTTATTTGGACCCGTTTAAATTAATAGTTTAAAATCTTTCAAATTCACATGTAATATTTAACACAATAGTGTACGAATTTCTTTTATTTCAAAACTATTCAAATAAAATGAATAATTAATGTGAGGGATATTGAAAAAAGAATGTGAAATATTGTGGTCAAAATTATTTTTGTTATATTCAAAAAAAATTGTGAAGGATACATATAATAAAAAGCAAAAATCGCATTCTTAAAATTTATTGAAAGAAGTCTTTAACAATGAAAATATGGAAAATTATAGAAAAAATTGTAAAAAAAATAGTTAAAATAAATCATCATTGTTGAGATACTCATTTACGGGTGGAGTGGATTCAGATGAAATGACAAGTTTAAATGGTGGAGGCGGAGAAAAATGTGTTTGACACATGGATAGACTATACCTATGGGTAGACAATCTTATAATTCATAAATTAAAGATAAGTCCTAACAAAATATATCTTTATATATATATATATATATTTATAATCAATGTGAAAAAATAATGTAAAGTATTGTGCTCAAAATTATTTTTGTTGTCTTCAAAGATTTCTTTGTCAAGGATAAATAAAATAAACAACTTCAGACAACGAGGTCTGTGGTTCGAATCCCCCCACTCCAATGTAATAAAAAAAAAAGATAGATAAAATAAAAATAAAATATTTCATTTTTAGAATTTATTAGAATTGGAAGAAGTCTTTAATAAAAAAAAAAATTGAAGGTTTGTAGAAAACAATTGTGCAGAAGAAAACAGCTAAAATAAAGAGCTCCAGACTAAACAATTCCCTGCACTTTGGGCATGGCCCTATGATATTGTCCACTTTGGGCATAGCCCTCATGGCTTTGCTTTTGGTCACCCCAAAAGGCCTCGTTACAATGAAGATGTTGTCCCTTACCTATATACCCAAGATCTTCCCCTTTCCTAACCAATGTTTTAAACTCGAGCATTATCACGCGAGACATGGTTAGGTAAGGGGCATGGCTCTGATACCACTTGTTAGGGACAAGTAACATCCACATTGTAACGATATTGTCCACTTTGGGAGTGACCCTCATGGCTTTACTTTTGGTCACCCCAAAAGGCCTCGTTACAATGTAGATGTTGTCCCATACTTATATACCCAAGATCATCCCCTTTCCTAACCAATGTGGGACTTTGTTTGTACTCTCAACACAACTCCCTCCAACTTCTTGGGCCAAACGCCCCCTTAATGAAAAAAGTTTAGTCACATCTCTAGTAACAAAAGAATTCGATTTTAATCGTAATGTTTATGCACGTGCCATTGAAATTTAGAAGTAGGTGGATAAATCGTGTATGTTGACCATAATTTATAAAAAAATGTCTACGAAACTCTATATAAATCGCGTACAAGATACATCTGATATGGATGTTATCAAGGATACATGAAAATCATGTACATTATTATACACAAATTTCATAACCTAAATTCAAAAAATTAAACTTTCAAATAGCACGTGCATAAGTATTACCGCTGCAATTATATTAAAAAATAATCTTTGGCTTAGTGTCGTAAGGCTTTCTTACCGTTTTCTTCATTTCAAAATGACATTTTTTTTTTCTTTATCCACCAAATCATAGGTGTGTTTGACCCCTTGTTTTGTGTTTGGGTGAGTTTGATTTTTGGCTTAAGCCAAACCCATGTTTGGATATGGATGTATTGAAAAGCCATGAGTTTAGAACCCAAACCTTACGACACAAAAATAATAAACCCAAACTCACATAAAGTCTTCTCTATTCAGTATTTTGGTGTGTTGCAGCACAATGACCTTTTTTAGCCTACAAATAAATATATTTAATTATTCATTATTTTTGTGTATTCGTGTATTAAATATCATAAGTTCCATCTTAGAATCAATTGACAATACGAAGAGGATCCATGTATTTTATAAAAAGTATGAGGTCCCTTCATTTTTTTTTAACGTGGGATCCTCAACATTGTGGAACAATTTGAAAAGAAAAAATAAAAAGAATATTTAAGCCTCATTTGATAACCATTTGAGTTTTGAAAATTAAGCTTATAAATATTACTTTCACCTATGAATTCCTTTGAGTTTCGGTCTTGCGACCGTACTCCCCAGGCTCTACTGCCTTTTTTCTTCTTTCATGAGGATAAAAAATATATATGACACGACTAATAGTTTCCAAAGGAATTTTCACCATCTATTTCTGCCTAAACTCTTCTCGAATTAATTAATTAACGGCTAAGCGATTTCAGATTTCAAGCAACCCCAACCTTCGAGAAGGCCACTCCTCTCTCTTCCGACTTGTTGTGACCTGGCCACTTTTATGCTTCGAATGAGCAGGAGCGAAGCAGCTTGACTGAGTTGACTCGAGATGTTTTGTATGTACTTTTTAAGAGTGTTTTTTCAAAATCCAAGACCATTTTTTTAAATTAAAAAAGTATTTTTTTTGTTTTTAAAATTTGGTTAAGTATTCAAATGTTTCCTTAAGAGATATGAAATCTTTATTGAATAAATTGTGAGAAAACAAGCACAACTTTTTTTAAAAAAAAGTACTACTAGCCAAATTGTTATCAAACCAACCTTTAATAATAGAATAGATAGAGAATATGGAAGAATAAATTACTCTTTTAAGTGATTTTTATACATGTGTGAGCTCGAGAACATCTAAAAAAACTGTCTACAAAAGATATGATATGACTCAATAGGAGTGAATCTCAAAATTGAATATTATTTTTTTGATGTTATATCCAAAAGAAATTAAATTTAAGATTCTATGGCCAACTTTCAAATCTATAAATACTTATACAACTTCCAATCTATACAAACTTTGTTTTAGTATTTAATTAAAATAGGGAAAAAATCAATTTATATCCCTAAACTTTGAGAGTTGTATCAATTAAAACCCTAAACTTTCAATTGTATCAATTTAAACCCTGAACTTTCATAAGTGTATCAATTTACACCCTCCATTAGAAAAATGTTAGTTTTCACACGTGTAGAGACTTGTAATTGATCAATTAAACCCCTAAACTTTCATACAATTGATTCAATTATGAAAGTTTGTGAGTTTAATTGTTAAAATTATAAGTTTTCACTCGTTTAAATAGATTTTTTTTCAAATAAGTTCTAATAGAGGGTGTAAATTGATACACTTATGAAAGTTCAGGGTTTAAATTGATATGATCGTTAGTTTAGGGTTTTAATTGATACAACTCTCAAAGTTTAGGGGTATAAACTGATTTTTTCCCATTAAAATATGATAGAGATTGAACCAAGTCAATGACACAACTTTATATTAATTAAGTTTTGTTCGGTTTCGTCAATCTATACAAATTTAAATTCTCTAAACAATCCATGAAAATTAAAATCAATATTTATTGGTGTATTATTCTTCACAAGAAACTATCTTGATTAAAATAAAAGAAATACATCAATTGACAGTAACATATATGAATATATTGGATATTCGTATATAAGAGGATACATCAAAAATATATATATATATATATATATATATATATATATATATATATTATCTACTTTATTTATTTTGTCATGACAAACACATCAAAGTTTTATTTTAGTACAAAACCACGTTATTATTCTTCTCTAAGTAAACATTATATTAATATCTTTATCTAAATATACAGTAATAATATGATAAAATAAATATGAAATCAATATTTAAATGTATTCTATAATCTCCATATTCAAAGCTACCAAAAAGATAATCATATAAAACTCAATAAACAAATCAAGGAAATTTATAAAAATTACATTTTCACAAATAATTAGGAGAGATTGATTGAGATTGGAAGCATGAATTGGTTTGATCATTTTTTTTATAATCATAAAAAGTGCAAAACACAACTTTAAATAAATAAAAAAATAAAAAAAATTGTGGGTATTTTCCATTGGAGGGCGATGGATGGAAAGCAACCTTGTTCACACGTAGGCAACACGGCATGGTCAAAATGAAACATATTATTGTTAAAATACGAATTTAATTTAACTATTGTTGTTAACACCAAAGTCTTATTTAGACAAATATTTAATATTGGCCACGTCAGAGATTGCCCCTATCTTCAAACTAAACATGGTCAACCTTTGATGAACAAGTATTTATAGCTTTTACCTAGTAAAAAAAATGACAATTAGATTTGTAGGTCTAAATGTCACGGGATATATCTCACTATCACGTAATTTCGGAATTAATCATTGACCTTATGGTCACTAAGCGATACATTATGCCGTTGAGCTATGCTCTTGTTGGCAGCCTTAAATATGAATTTAATATATAAGATTCTTTTTGAAGAACTAGGTTTTTCTGAACCACATTCAAGACAAAAACAGAAACGTGGTGGAGTTTTTTTTTCTCTTCGACAAGTTCCTTGTTTTTTGTGTGATTTTTGTGCCCAAAATTTATTTATGGGTTTGTGTGAATCTTCTGCAAGGGTGTTATTTGTAAGGGTTGTGAGCATGAACATTTTGCAGAGGTAGAATATTTTTTTTGTAAGCAAGATTGAGAGTTTTGTATTGATGAACAACTGAGGAGGTTTCATGGTAGAATAGAACCAAGGAAAAAAATTGGGCTCGATTGTGTTTTGGATCCTAGTTCACTAGGAATAGAGGAAAAATGCGACAACATGGGAAGCTGAATTGTGTAAGACTTCGTATACGTGTTCGTTGATATAGTGAAGTTCTTTCCACTAGGTTGTACCCCGATCCAGTGCGGATGAAAATTTTAAAAATATCAAGACATTTAAATACTTTAGAAAGAAAAATAAAATCATGAAATAGATTGCGACTAAGTAATCTCATTTTTTATTTATCACAAGTTCAAGTAGGTTAGATTGAGGAATATTTTATGATAACATTAGTTTATCCCATTTTCTTAAAGATATAGGTGTTTTTTTAAATTATCGATGATGTGGTGTTTTTGAATGTTATTAAACTTTGGGTTTTGTTCTATGTTTAAAGAATGAAATAACACCAAAGCATATCTTGATAACGATTTTATTAACTTACTCTTTTCGTTTTTTAAAATTCAACATGTTTCCAAGAACATCTTATTTTAATTTTCACATTTTAAAAAATAAAAAAGACCTTTGAAAACAAAGCTTTTTCTTTTGCCAAAAAAGTTACCAACATTTTAAAATAGTTTTAAATAAATAACAAAGTGACGAAAAACATTCATGCAAAATCATTATCAAACCTTCCTTAACTCATTGAAGTGAGTATAAATCAACGGTAATTGACTTGTACTACCTATTAAGGACAACATAACTCCACAATAGTATGATATTGTCCACTTTGAGCCTAAACCATCAAGGTTTTGCTTTTGGTTTGCCCAAAAGACCGCATCTGGATCATCAAACTAATCATTATGAACCTCATTTTCAATATGTGTAGAAGGTTGTGCCAAAAAAACTGAATCTAAGTCAATCAGATCATCACTATGTTCAGACTTTGTTTCATCTGTCTTCTCAATGTCTTGTATGGTTTGATCTTCTACAAACACAACATCTCGACTTCTTACAATCTTCATCTGCACTGGATTCTATAGTCTGTAACCGAATTCATTCTTGACAATAGCCAAGGAACACACATGGTCTACTTTTTGCATCAAACTTCGTTCTCTCATCTTTAGGAACATGAACGAAAGCTTTACAACCAAAAACACGCAGTTGATTATAAGATATATCATTTTTCGACCAAATTATGTTCGGTACTTCATTATCCAATGGAATACATGGAGTGAGATTCAAAACATGTACAATTGTAAATAATGTTTCACCCGATAATGTTTGTGGTAACTGTGAATGTGAAAGCAAACATCTCATTCTTTCAACCAGTATTTTGTTCATTCTCCCAGTTGTCCAATTTAACTAAGGATTCTTAGGAGGTGTCTTTTGATGTCGGATGCCATGACTTTTGCAATAATCATCAAAAGGTCCAATATACTCCCCCATTATATCGGTCCTGACACACTTCAACTTTTCACCAATTTCACTTTCAACAAGGTCATGAAATTGTTTAAACACTTGCAACACCTGATCTTTAGTCTTCAAGGTATAGACCCACGTTTTCCTCAATTGATCTTCTATAAATGTCACAAAATATGACTAACCTCCAAGTGTCTTAGTTTTCATAGGACCACAAACATCAGAATGTACTAAGTTAAGTACATTTGGCTTCCTTGAAGGAGGTTGTGAAGCTTTAAAAGAATCTCTACTTTGCTTTCATGCCAAACAATGAACACATTTTTTCAGAGGTGCATTCTTTATACCAGGAAGATGATTGTTCTTAGCTAGAATCATCAAACCCTTCTAACAAATGTGACTGAGTCTCTTATGTCAAAGCTTAACAGTCTTTTCATTGTCCACTGTATTTATGTCGCAATCAGTAATCTTTGCGTGCATAAAATACAATGACCAACACTTATCTCCCTTAGCTACCACCATGGAGCCTTTAGTAAGCTTCCATTTGTGATCATATAGAAGATATTGCAATAACCTTCACTATTAAGTTTACTTATGGAGATTAAATTCATGCGTAAATCAGGGATGTGTTTAACATTCTTCAACATCAACATAGAACAATTATTGGTTTCCAAGTGCACATCTCCAATGCCAACTGCTTTTGTTGATCCATTATTCCAATGCATCTCTCATCCAATGATACCTTACATCTATATGTTTGGTTCTTGAATGAAATGGAGAGTTCTTACCAAGATGAATAACACTCTGATTATCGCAAAATATCACATACATTTGTTGCTTAAAGGCAAACTCCTATATAAAGCATTTCATCCACAACATCTCTTTGCACGCTTTCGTAGCTGCAATATATTATGCTTCAATCGTAGAAAGTGCAACACACTTCTGTAGTCTTGACTGCCAAGATGCTCTACCACCTGCAAAAGTGATGTAGTAGGATTCTTGGTTAATTAGAAATATGATTGCTTTCTTTGATTAATTAGGATTATGTTTAGTTTCCTTGGGTTGTTAGGATTAGGATTAGTTTTCCAATTCTCTATAAATACATATAAATACAGCCTTACTCCTTTGTATTCATTAACTTTTGATTCATAAATAATACTTGGTTGATTCTTGGAGAGAATTCTCCTTTTATCCTCTTAGGCTACACCAAATTGGTATCAGAGCATCCGTCTGGGCCAACGTGGCTGCCACCGGTGGAAGACCGGGAAACTGTTGTTGACGTTGATCGCAAGAGGGAGCTTCGTGAGTTGTGCTCGTTGTTCAACAACTCACATTTTATTTACAAGAGTTTACCTTTTAGAGTATTCTCTTTTCAAGAAACAAAGGGAATTTTCAAGAAACAAGTAAGAAAGTTCAAGAATGGAATTTTACGGTCCAAGAAGGGAGTTTAAAGTCAGAAAATCCACTTCCGGATTTGAATCACGACCAAGAAAGGCGGAAGCCTATTCAAGCACCCACTTAAATCCCTACATCAATCACAAAGCCTTAGAGGAAATCAAGAAAGGGGTGGTTGAAATTCGACATGTTTTGGATAATATGTCTAACGTTTTGGATCGTTTTAAAACCAGAAAACAAGAACTCGAAAATGCAAGAATGACATATTTTGAAAGTAGTAGTCAAGAAAATGGAGCATTCACCCAAAGTCAAGAACTCATGGATCATATGATAAAGATCCAAGAAAATACAATGGAGAGACCTCTAAAACATCAATTTTCAAGATTCTGAAAGTTCGAGAAAAGAAGATTTTTTCCACGAAGATACACACCAAAACTGTGAAGATAGACAAGAAGAAATACTCCAAGAAAAAAAAGCCGACCTTCCAAAACATGTTGGGAACATTTTTTATAATGATAAACTCCAAGAATGCCGAAATGAAGGTTTCTTGGTTCAAGATTCTAATTGTTCCAACGAAAAAGATGATTTTTTTCATGGACTTGGAGTTAAAGATTCTGATTTTTTCAATAAAGAAGAGGAGTGTTTTCTAAAATTTGAAAATTATTTTGACGAGGAAGATCAAGTTGAAATTCTTGAGGTTGATGTTGGAAGAAATTCAAATAAGGGTATTATTCTTAAGTTTGGAACTTCAAGTTCAAGAAAATTCCTTCAAGAATCTAATTTTGATTTGTTACATGAAAGACTAAATCCTTCACAAATTTGGTCAAGTCAAGAAGACATCTTTATGAAAGCGGTTGAACTTTGTTTCACTAAAAAAGTATTTGGAGGAATTTTTGAAGACTATTGGATCCTATTGCATATGATTTTGGATTGGCAAGACTTTTGGCATAGAAACCAAACTTTGGAGAGCAATGGTACACTTTGGCGTGTTGATGAAATTAGAACGCAATTTTCAGTTGAAGTCTTTTGCAACCATCGACTGAAACATCTTTCTAGTCGGGCAGTTCGCTTGTTTCTACCTATCTTCATTTTCTTTTTTAAACTCGCGGATGAGTTTTTTTTTGGAGGGATAGAATATAATGTAGTAGGATTCTTGGTTAATTAGAAATATGATTGCTTTCTTTGATTAATTAGGATTATGTTTAGTTTCCTTGGGTTGTTAGGATTAGGATTAGTTTTCCAATTCTCTATAAATACAGCATTACTCCTTTGTATTCATTAACTTTTGATTCATAAATAATACTTGGTTGATTCTTGGAGAGAATTCTCCTTTTATCCTCTTAGGCTACACCAAAAAGTCATCAAGTAGCGGGAAGTAGACTTTTGGTTATCTAGATCTCCTGCCATATCTCAACCAATGTAACCGACAAGCACGGGCTTTCCACTTCCAAAAGTGAGCTTCAAACTAGAAGTACCTCACCAATATCTCAATATCCACTTGCCTACCTCTCAATAATGTTTTCCTGGATTAGACATAAAACGACTAACAACACGAACAACATGAGCAATATTTGGTCTAGTACATACCATGACATACATTAAGCTCTCAACTGCTAAAGCTTCCAACTACTAAAGCACATGAGACTCTTCTCATGTCTTCCTTCTCTTTGTTTGTAGAAGGACTCTAATTTCTACTCAGTTTGAAGTGACTAGATAAAAGAGAAATGACAACTTTAGCTTTACTCATGTTAAAGTCTTTGCATGAGAACCACACTTTTGAGCTTATAAGATTGCCTAAGGCTGAAAAATAAGTGGGTTTATCGAGTGAAACAAGAAGAACCCACTTCAAAGTTGCGTTCCAAATCGAGATTAGTTGTAAACGGTTCAGTCAGAAGAAATGTGTTGACTTTGATGAAATTTTTGCTTATGTTGTTAAGATGTCTTCTATACGTGTAGTTATGGGTTTGGCAGCTAGCCTTGACTTAGAAGTTGAGCATATGGATGTTAAAACTACATTTCTTCATGGTGATTTAGATAAATAAATTTATATGGAGATTTTGAGTAGAAAGGCAAGGAGAGACTTGTGTGCAAGTTGAAGAAAAGTCTTTATGGGTTGAAACCGGCACCAAGACAGTGGTACAAAAAGTGAGTCAATTATGGTACAAGTGTTATGATACCATTTTTTAGGGACAACGACCTTCCACATAGGTATGATATTATTTATTTTGGGCATAACCATCATGGCTTTCCTTTTGGTTCCACCCAAAAGGCCTCAACCAATGAAGAATGTTGTCCCTCTTTATATTACCCATGATTTTTCCTTTTCTAACCAATGTGAGACTTTTGTCGCACTACTAACAATCCTCCTTTCGAACGAAGTACCACCGAGCATCCCCTCAAATAGTCATCTATTTGTCTAGATCTTATCCAGGCAAACTTCTTTATCGGAGCACACCTCCAGTTCGATAGAGCTCAACCAAAGATCTCCACCAATGACTACGCATTTGAGGCTCACCATATCTTTGTTCGACACCCGAGGATTCTACCGACACGATTAACTTAGGGGCATGACTCTGATACCACTTTTTAGGGACAACGTAACTCCACACATCTCCACATTGGCTTGATAAGAGGAAAATTATGAGTATATAAGGGAGGACAATTGTCTCCAATGGTATGAGGCGTTTTGGGTAAAACCAAAAGGAAAGACACGAGGGTTATGTCGAAAGTGAACAATATCATACCATTGTGGAGATGTCTGAGTTTTTTTTTTCCTTAACAAATGGTATCAGAGTCATGCCCCTAGAATGCTCGGGTGCCGAACAAAGATATTGATAGACCTCCAAATGACAATCAGAATTAGTCATAGTGAATCCATGGTTGAGCTTTACTAGCTCAAGTGTAATCCGGAATGACTGCTCAAGTAATCCAGAATGACTATTTGAAGGTCGTGGTTCAGCTTCATCATTGGGCCGGCCCGGGTCGGCCCGACCCAAAGAATCAAAGGCCCAAGCTTGGCCCAGGATCAAGCCCTTTGGGCCTAAGCCATTGTTTGGGCCAGCCCGACCCCTAAAACATAGGTCCATAGCCCAATCCATGGGCCAAACTCAATGAACCAAAATTGGATCGGGCCTAGATCGGCCCTCTGGGACGAGCTTGGGTTGACCTTTAAAATAAAAACTTTATTTTTATATATAAATTTTGCATGAGATTAAAGCTTATTTATAGAAAATAAATCTTCTCCAAACTCAAAACTTTCGATGTGGGAAAAAAAAAAAAAACTCTAATAATTTTTAAAATATAATAATTAGCTTTGTAAAGTTATTTTTCTTTTAATAATTTTTTTTTTCTCTTTTCCACACTTTTCAAGACTATGCACATCATTTTTTTCTTTTTTCTATATTATGCATGTAGGCCATAAATAATCATGATGATATTTTTCATTTTTTTTTCTAGATTATTATTATTATAATTTATATATAATAAATTATTATATTGGATCGGGCCTTTGGGCCGGCCCAACGAGCCGATCCAAATACGGCTCGAACGGGCCGGCCCATGGGCCGATCCAATTAAAAAAAAATAGATTCATATCCAATCCGATGAATGAAAGAGCTGGGCTGGGCCGGGCCGGTCAACCGTTGACCATGGGCCGAGCTTGGATCGGGCTTGGGCTGGGCTTGGGCCGGCCTTTGGGCTTCGAGCCCGATGATGAGGCTGAGTCGTGGTTGAGCATTAAAGGTAATATGCTCAGTGTAATACGATCCGATCTGAGGGGAAGTCGTGATACTTTGATCGAGGGAGAGATTTTTGTTGGTAACAAAGTAGGCTTAAGTGTGATACTTTGTTTGAGGGGAGGATCGTTAGAAGTACAAACAATATCCTACATTGACTAGATAAGAGAAAAATCATGAGTATATAAGGGAGGACAATTATCTTCAATGGTATGAGGCCTTTTAGGTAAAACCAGAAGGAAAGCCATGAAGGTTATGCCCAAAGTGGGCAATATCGACACCTGGGTTCTGTTGTCCTTAACACTACCTGGAACTTCCATCTCCATATTTATTGTAAAAAAAATGTTGAAAAGAAAGATTTCGTTAACTTTAAATTATTATGGTTTTTCAATTATGTTCAAAGTGCTAATTTTTTATTTCACAAATGATGAACTATATTTGAGATTTTTCATAAAAAGTCAATTTCGCATCCCTCAATATTTTTAATAAAATAAAATAAAACAAACTCATTTAAAGAAAAAAAAATTAAAATACCTAAAGCTAGACACATTATCCATTTAACGAAAAAATTGAAATATCAAAAGTCAAACACAATATATCAAAAAACAATTAGTTAATGAAATTGAAATCCCAAACGTCCAATGACAACTACTTATAAATGAAAAGAAAACATCTATGAGCTAGTACATACATGTACAACTATACAATAGTAAGTTTATAATCATATCTACTATTTATATACATGATATACTTGAATAAGATACGAATATACTAACGTATGTTATGAAGATATATTTATTCCTATCTGATTAAATTATATATGATATATTTTCGTATAAATAACCTAGTATATATACGTACAACTATCAGTGGTATATTAGATAGTATAATACAAGTATATAATATATATTCATTCATACAAAACATATATGACCTAGTATATATACGTACAAATATCAATGATATATTAGATAGTATATATTTCATCTTATATCCTACCTAGATATACAACAGTATATGTTTATAATCATATCTACCTTGTATATACATGATATATATATATATGAAATGGAGACAAATATACTAATGCATGTTATGAATATATATTTATCCCTAACTTATAAAATTATATATGGTATATTTTAGTATAAATGAAACATAAAACTGTTAGACGTACCAATTTGTATTATGACTAATGAATTAGAGGATGAAATGATTTTGAATAACAATGAAAATGGTTGAAAAATGAGTGTGAACACCAATGAATACCACTGAAAATGGGTGACCGAAAAGACAAAAAAAAAAGTGAGTGAAAAAAGAACGAAGAAAATGACAACAATCTTGAGATTAGGACTTTACATTATGTGAAAATGGAGATGAGGATCAAATGAAGAAAATTGAACCGATCCATAGAGTCTCTCAGGGCATGGGTGTGCAAAATGCACGCCATGAAGTGAAAATGCTCACCTTAGCCTCAACCTCCTTGGTCGAACTAAGGTGAGATTTTTGGCTTCTAGCCCATTAGAGTTCTCTCCCGGAGCCTAATTGGGTCCTGAGATTCATTATTCATGCTCGGGTGCCGATTGGCCTAGTCGACCTTGGACTCGATACATTTCTAATTTAAGACAAAAATAATCCAATAATTTAAATAAAATAATTCGACATTGAAAAAGTTGTTAGTAGTTGTTGTGATTATTATAATTATCATAAAATGGTAAATTTTCTCATGCTAATTATCATTAAATCACATGAGGTTATGTAATTGTAATTCTTAAAACATATTGACCAACGTGGAACCCAAACTTATACCAATATAATTAAAGTTAAACTCCATCCACGTGTCAAATTCCTATTCACACAGATTTATTGGTCCACGCGTAGTACATACGTATACACATTCGTAATCAAAACTCAAAAAGCCCAAAATGAACAAATGTAAAATTATAAAAAAGGAAAAAAAAAAAAAAAAAAGTTTTCTCCAAATTTTCCATACAATTTTTTTAAAAAAACATTAATTAAGAGCCACTCGGTTTAAAATTCAGAAAAGAACAAAAGCGATTTCTTTCAACTTTTTTCAATTAAAATAAATAAATGAAATAAAAAATTAAAGTGCTTTCTACACCCACAAGTGAACGTGGGTTTGAAGGAGAGAGTTTTTGTGTTTATATAAACAAATACTCACTTTCATTTCATTCTCAAACTTCCTCCCTTCTCTCTTTCCCTTCTTCAAGGAAATCACTTATTTTAAAATCAAAGTTCCAAAGAGAAATAAAATGGAAGATACAAAGTCCAGATTCAATAGGATTTGTGTTTTTTGTGGAAGCAGTTCTGGGAAGAAGCCTAGCTACCAATCTGCTGCTGTTGAACTTGGCCAAGAACTGGTATTCTTCCCTTTTTCTCTAAGAATCCAAATTCAGAGGGTTTTGATTTTCTTGCATGTTCATAATTTTGTGTTTTTCATGGATTTTTCTTAGTGGGTTTTTCATTTATTTCAAAACCCATTTGAAAAAATTCCATCTTTTTTGCAAAGGAAGAAGTTATTACACAAGTATTGTTTATTGACTTTGTGAAGCAAATTCAACCATTTTGACAAAAAGTCATTCTCTTAATATTCCTCTTTATTAATGCAAATTGCACTTTTACTTTAATCTCATTCCCTTTTCAAAAAGTCTTCTAGTATCGTAATCTATCAGCTTAAGCTTTTGAGTTCGAGTCTCGAGTATCAAACTCTCGGGTTTCGAGTTTGATGTTTGAGGAAGTAGATGGAATAGGGTTTATGTTTATGTTCAACCATAAGAGAGAGGGAGAGACAGTGAGGTTTGAGCTGTAATCTGCCTGTCAGTTGAGCAGCCTTCTTGCATGATCTTGAACAAGTTTTAATTTATCAAAATTTGAAGTTTTTAATATATATATATTTTAATGAATTTTAGAAAATAGGAAATTAAATAATATAAGGTTTTTTGTATAAATATTTTCAAGTAGGAAACCAAACGTGCTTGGTTGATATGATGACAGTTCTACGAGCATGGTTAAAAATCTAAACTTTTTTTCTTCTATTTTTTCAAATGAATTACATTTTTTTTTCTTGTTTAATGATTCAACTGTGACACGTGTAGATATGTTTGAATTTTCAATGTTTTTTTTTTTTTTTTTGAAGGTGGAGAGAAGAATTGATCTTGTTTATGGAGGTGGGAGCGTGGGATTGATGGGTCTTGTTTCTCAGGCTGTTCATGATGGCGGGCGCCATGTTCTAGGGTTTGTTTTTCTCTCTCTCTCTAATTTCTTCATAATTTTATGTCTAAATTTACAAGACATCATTTATGAGGATGATGATGATGAACTTTAGTTTAGTTTCTTTTGTACTTTGCTTCTCAAACAAACTTAATTAGCTTTGACGATGTTGTTGGTTTAAAGTATTGATATAATTAAATTTGTCGTAATCCATCAAACTTCAATTTTGGATTCATCGTGATATCGAAAGTCGCGTCTCTTCGAAACTTTGAAATGTCATTTTCTACTCCATTAATATTATTGTCACCTCACTCACAAGCGATGTGAAGTATTGAAGTGTTGAAGTATTTGATTTAATTAAATTTAATGTTATCTATTTCTTTTAGTACAACGGATATGGTGATTTGAAACTCGGAACTCTAGGTAGTCACTTGACTTCTAACAAAGTGACGGGTACTGTTAAATTATTTGATATATTAAATTTATCGTACTCTATTAACTTTTTTTTAGTACGACAAATGGGATATGAGTATTTGAATTTCTAGTCTCAATGGAGGTACTACATGTCAATTATATGTAGTGTTTGCAACTTTGAAATGTCATTTTCTCCTCCATTAATATTATTTTCACTTGACTCCTCACGAGTGACGTGGAGCGTTAAAGTATTTGATATAATTAAATTTAACTTAATCTATTAATTTTTTCTAATACAACAAATGAGAGTATAGTGATTTGAAACTCTAACCTCGAGGTAGTCACTTGAGTCCCAGCAAGTGAAGTGTAGTGTTAAAGTATTTGATATATTAAATTTACCGTAATTTATTAACTTCTTTTTAGTTCGACAAATGAGGTATGTGGGTTTGAATTTCTAGTCTCAATGGAGAAAGGTAGTACATGTCAATTTTCGCTCAACTATACTCATTTTAGCTCGTAATACGTCATTTTTTTCAAGCTCGACAAGTAATTTAACATTGTTTATCCTAAAGTTTGGGTTTTTTTATTATTGTAATGAATGGTAAAGATGTGCAATGAAAATGCTTTAAACGAGGAAAGAGTCAAAAAGTTATTTCTCTTTGAGACCAATTAATTTAGAGGCAAGTTCTTTGTCTGAAAAGAGATGTGGACTTTCCAAGAATCCTACTCGAAAGCCAAACATTTGGGGTTCGAATGTTGGGTCTTTGCATTGATCACGAGGTGTGTCTATTGGATTTATGTTGTCCCCTCCCTTTCTTGGGGACATAAATCTCATGTTTTTGCTCTGGAAATTATGCCTTTTTTTTCTATGGTCGAATAATATTGGAAGCCGACAGTTTTATTTCATTATTATTTGTATAACACTGAGGAATTTATGGCTTTTGAGCTTCTATGTTTTCCAAGTCAATTCCAACATTACTTTCAATATTTCTAGGAAAGTACTTAACAAATGATTGTCTTAATTAATACGTTGTTTAACGTGAAATTTGAATTTTCGACCTCAATGAATGAGTAGATGTTCATTAACGCTGAGTTATGTTCATGTTGACTTGTGTTAATAAGTTGTTAATCTTTGTGTTTTTGTTTGTTTTGCAGAATAATTCCTAGAACCCTAATGCCTGTTGAGGTACATATTCAAATTTCCATCTTAGAGTTTTGCAAAACTTTCCTTTGCCTTTGAATTAATTGCGCCTACTAAGTTTATAAATTTCGATATGTGTTTAGATAACTGGGGGGACAGTTGGAGAAGTTAAACCGGTGTCGGATATGCACCAAAGGAAGGCCGAGATGGCTCGACAAGCCGATGCTTTCATCGCTTTACCGGGTACATACTCATTGACCTCGTGTATATGTTGTTTTTCGTCGACGCTAATTCTTTACTTGTTTATACAAATTGAATTCCACAGGAGGATATGGGACCCTTGAAGAACTTCTTGAAGTTATTACATGGGCACAACTTGGAATCCATCGCAAGCCAGTGAGTATTAAAAAATTCTTCACTTTGTTTCATAATAATAACATACTTTGGCTTAGCTACATTAAAATTCTCGAATTTTCACTACAATATGGCAGACACAATTGAAACATTTGGTCTCATCTATAGATGACATGTCGTGTACAAGGCATAATGATATAAAATTTTAATCATAATTGACCCTTTCACATGACATCCATGTTCTTGTTTGGCCCTCCATTTTAAAATTCCATGATTATTAAGTTATTAAACCATATGATTTCCCATGTCTTTTGGAGAACACACCAAAAAAGATCCCATTTTTCAACACCCTTTTGCTTGAGAAACAAGTAAAGAATCCCATTTCCCCATTCCAAATTCCTAAAACGAATAAAATTTTGACCGCAATCGCAACCGAAATTTACTCGATGAGTACTTGTCGGGTTTAGTCAAGAGTTCGAAATGGATAACGGGTCAACCCTTAATCCGAATTCGCAAGACAATGACAATCCTTTGGAATAATAGAATCAAAACATGTGACATACTTGCTCCCAATTCACATGGGAAAGATTTCAAACTTCAAAAAGAATTTCCAAAGTCTCCAATCATAACACAATTATGAATTGGGCTTGTTTTGTTGGAAATTAAACAAGTAGATTAAATTGGCTGGTCAAACAAATTAAAGCTCTTTGAATTCTTTAAACATTGATTAAGAACACAATTAATTATACTAATGATTAAAAATTTGCAGGTGGGATTGTTGAATGTGGATGGATATTACAATTCGTTGCTTTGTTTCATTGATAAGGCAGTTGATGAAGGCTTTGTTTCGCCAACTGCACGTCGAATTATTGTGTCTGCCCCAACTGCCAAACTTTTAGTCCGACAACTTGAGGTATTTTTTTTTCCTTTTTCATAATTTATTATAAATTTTTATTTTAATTAACTATCCTAGTTTTGGACAAGAAGCTGTGGATTAAAATAATTAGTGGTTATAATGATACGTGAATAATAAATATTATTAAAGTTAGTGTGGTTATTTATTTATCATAGACTTGAATAATTGGTGGATCAAGTATAGAAGTTCACACAACTCCAAGTTGGGGCACCAATTTAGAGTCACAACGCTTCCTTGCTCACAACCAATCCCTCAAAGCAATGAATGCGGCTAAAAAAAAAGCATGCCTTTTTTGGAATGCCGATTTCCGTAATATTGACTTTGCTTCTTATTCATACTATGAAAGGAGACAAGTATGAAAGGAGACGAGTTTGACCTACGGACTATTATAACCCACAATCGTAACTATAATGACTTCAATAATATTTATTATTTACAACTATTATAACTCACAAACTATTATAATCATGACTATAATAACACACTCAGCGTCTCAAACACTTCCTACAGTCTTGAAAATAATAAAGGATTAATAGGAAATAGGTTCAAATCACTGGCCAGAATTTAATGTCCTCTGAGTTTTCTTGACAACAAAATGTAGTTAGGTCGGTTGTTTCGTGAAATTAGTTCTTGACAACAAAATGTAATAAGGTCGGTTGTCTCGTGAAGTTATGGATATTCACGGATATCAAAAATAAAAATATAATAAATTTTGTTTCAATTAGGGTTTAAGGGCAGAGTGTCCCTAGTTCAAAAGCCAAAACTTCACATTCCCAGCCTTTAGTTAAGGGTAGGGGTACCCCCTACAGTTTCCCATTTCTACGGAAAGGGGCAGTGTCCCACTTGGGACTTGTTTAATTAATTAATTTAATCTTGGGGTGTTATTTGGGTTATGAGGCTTTAATTATATTCTAATTACATGAGGTGGAGGAGAATTTGATTAAATTAGAAATTGGTCCCTGGAGAATGGGGAATTTGCAGCTTTTTAATAAAGTGTGTGTTTTTGTGGTAATTACGACAGGAATACGTACCGGAGTACGACGAGATAACGTCACAGTTGGTGTGGGAAGATGTTGACAGGAGAAGTTACGTGGCCGAATCAGAGGTTGCCACGTAATATATGAAGCTTTAGTCAAAGTCTTTGATGGGGTGTTTTGTCGTTACTTGGGTATATAATATTTTTATATAAAATATATTATATTTATGAGCAAAGCATGTGATCTTTGCATAGGGCAGCAACTTCCAACACATGGAACTATCCTTCTTTTTTTTTTCCTTTTTTTTTGGGGTTTTTTTTTTTTTTTTTTTTTTTTTTTTTTTTTTTTTTTTTTTTTTTTTAAGTTTAGGGTTTGAAGATTTTTATTTTATTTTGTGGGCATTTTGGCCATTTATGTATACGTGTTGGAGGTGAAAAGAAAAAGAAATTGGAAATAGAAAGGGTTTTTTTTTTTTTTTTTTTTTTCACTCATCAAGGCTTAAAACTTTTATATTGATCCCGAGATTTGGTGGTTAAAAAGTGTAGGGTATATTAAATGTTTTTTTGCAATATAGTTAACATGATTGATGCAATGTGAAAAAATATGGGCAAACCCAACTCTATATTTGGTTTATTTTGACATAAAAAGAATCATTTTAGACACTAGGGAGAATATATGACTTACTTTGAAAATTGAAACGACGACGTGTAATTCATCAAGTAAAGAGAAGTTAACGATCGTATAGTCTTAATTCACTACAAATCGGATAAAATAATTTGACTAGAATGTGGTACTATAAGTTGAACAAGTAATACGTTTTTTTTTTCTTTTTTATTATTGATATTTGTGTGTATCTAGATCAGCCTACTGCACCTTAACTAATGTCATAGAACAATCGTCTGACCCTACAACATTTGGTCGTCTGACCCTACAACATTTGGTTGTCAAGAAAATTCGTAGAGGTCATGGGTTCAATCCTCGCATTAATTAAAATATCGTTGCAAAAAAAAAACGTAGAAAATTAATTTTTAAGTAAGTGACCACTATGAATTGAACTCATTCCTTCTAAGTCAACCTAAGTCGTTCTTGTTTAGGAAGATATGACATTATTGCAACTTTTCAATATTTATGGTGACTATTTTCGATGTTGGTCATCTTTCAGTTATATCTTATAATATTCTATCTCATAAGTATATTTGGTCAATCTTTTGTAGATTTTCGACATCTCCATCAATCGAAAAGTTTTAGAAACAATTAAAAAAAAAGTATTCAAACTCCTTTATGCTCTATTTGGCATATAAATATGGGTAGAAATTATTTCAAATTTTAAGATTTTAAAAAATGTAAATGATTTTAAATTTCTATTTATGTTTGGAACCAAAATAATTTGAATTCACTTAAAATCCTTTGGATGAAATATAACATTTTATCATTATGCCCTTGAAATTTTGCTTGATGGAGATCGAAAATCTGCAAAAATGTTAAAACTTACAATAATCAAACAAAATAGAAAAACTAACGCTCAGTTTGAAATTGAGTATGCTCGATTGGCATTGAGTTTTCTTGAATATGGAAGAAAAAATAACTTGAAGAAACAATCGATAATATAAACGGGTGGAGAAATGTATGAATTTAAAAAGAAAAAAAGAGAGATATTCCGTATTCGTGAACTATAATTGAAATTATATTTTTTCAAGTTTGAAATCATGCCAAATTCGATCAATTTGAAATGATTTTTTTTTTTATTTTTTTTTTTATCCAAACTCGAGAAATGATTTATCATCACTTCTTATTTGAAATCCTCCAATATTCGGAGGTTCCAAACTCGGGTTAATATTATACGAATTTATAAATACTAAATAAGAGTATCTATAATTTATGTTAGTGATTATATAATAATAAAATTATCTTATTTTAAATAAATAAATAAAAATATGATTTCATTTTTTTATTTTATTGTAAGGGATGTATTTTTTATTATTTCCTTAAAAATACTCTTAAAGGAATAAAATGAAAAATTGTTTGGATTTGACTTTCAAGTAATGAGTGGTGGGTGTGGCCATGTGAGGCACATGTTTAATCATTAATGTCCCAATAAAAGTGCATAATTTTGTGTTAGTTACATGATAGATTGTGTGCTAAGCAATCAAAACAAAATATCAACTTGTTTTCAGTTTTTAGTGAAGACATAAAAAAAACAAAGATAAGATTATTATAGTTATGTACACTTTGTAAAGAATAATCAATCTTACTTGTTTCATCTAACTATTTAATTTTTCTTTCTAGAATATTGAAATATAGAGATTATTATAGTTAGACTTATCTGTTGAATTTTATCCAAAATTCTATTAGTTTTGACCATCGAAGATCACATGTTTATATTACAAAAATTATCGATAATATTATGACATGTTTGGTTGGTGATCTGAAAATAGAGAATTCAATGAAAATATATTTGTATTTCATGTTTTCACATATGTGTTTGGTTGCAAATTTATAAATTAGATTTCAATTTAACTAATTCTTCAAAATATGTTAATTTTTTTTTATAAACCATAAAACTAGTTGTAATCACTAACTAAATATTAAATGGAATATAAACTATTATTAATTAATTTATGAACCTATTTTATGGAATTTTTTATATTAATAATGTACTTTAAATAAATTATTACAAAAATAGGATAGTTTTCAAAGTATTTACAAAACTAGGGTACTTAAATCGTGTCCATGATACACAATTTAGGGGTAATTAACTCGTGTCCATGGTACACGATGTAGATGTGGGGCTAACTCGTGTACCATGGACACGAGTTATGATCACCTCACTTGCCCCATAAGTGCCATGTTGATCTGCCACATCACATGTAACTTGTGTCCATAGTACACGAGTTACTCCTTAAATTGTTTACCATGGACACGATTTAGGTACCCTTGTTTTGTAAATACTTTGAAAACTATCATATTTCTATAATAAGATATTTAAAGTACATTATTAATATAAAAAGATCATATTTTATGTTATAGATTTTGTATAATTATTATTTTATAATATCATATAATTTTTATACATTATATTATACATATTTTACTTTAATAAAAATGAATTGAGTTTATAATCTGAAATATTTTATTTATTAAAGTTTTTATCATTTTTAAATATAATTCTACATTTTAAAATTTTAAATTCAAAATCTAGATACATTGAAATCAAAACAAAAATTGTTTTCAGAAATTACATTGTTTGGATCACAGAATTCGAAAATAGTTTTTAAAAACAAAATTTAGATTACATACCAAACTCATATTCGCTGCAAAATTTAGATTACATACCAAACTCATATTCGTTGGACTGAGTGAATCTGAAAACATAAAACAAAATCCAGATTCTCTCCCGTCGAACGAACGGATCCGTAATATTTCTATTTGACTTGATTCAAATGTAGCTACATAATTTTGGCCCAAAAATATATAAGAATCTTTGAAGGTTAACAAGGATTTTTCTTATTTGAAATGATTTAATTAAAAGCTTGCAGGACTATCATCCAATTGACTCTCATCTTCAATTTCAACCTCCAAAATTTCCTGCATTCACAATCATCTTTAACTCTTCAACAATGGTTTTAGCTAAATAAATCAAAACCTAAACACCGCAATTCTAATCAAACACATCTTCAATGTTCAAACTCCATATTATTCTTAAGCCCACCTTAACCACTTCAAACTAAAATTGACATAAATGATTCTAGGTATGAAAATTATAGGGCTATTAGGAAGGAATTAGAATATTGAGGGTATATATTAGTATTGTTAGGGCATTTTTGTTATAAATAGGAGTGAGGAAGAGAGAAGGTACGCAATATTTTGCTGAGTAAATTAAGGTTTGAGAGCAATTTTAAGAGAAGGAGAGTCGAAGTATCTCGAACACTTGATTTATCAAAATAACTGCAATACATTTGGGCGTTCTATAAAAAAAATATATATAAAATTAAGATGGAAAAATGCTTCCATATATATCATGAGAGGCGAAGATGCGAAATTGGTTTAAATTTTATTTTGGCCCTCGAAATTTTTAAATAATTTTGTTGTTATTTGATTTTTAAATTTTCAAACTGTCTATTTGATCCTTAAACTTTTGAAAAATAAAAACAATCATTTCGTTGCTTACCTTTATTTTGTTCTTTAACAAATCAGTTAGTTTGGAGATTAGAGTATTTTGGATAAGTGATATAAGGTGACAATAATAACAAAGGCCAAATATATACATACATATATATGAGATTAAATAGCCGTTTCACAAAAATAGAAATTGAAATGATTATTTTGAAATTTTAAAGATCCAACTAAAAAGATAGAGCTCTGATACCATTTGTTAGGGACAACACGATAACTCCACATATCTCTACATTGGTATAGTATTGTTCACTTTGAACATAACCCTCATGACTTTACTTTTGGTTCCACCCCAAAAGACCTCATACCAATAAAGAATGTTGTCTCTAACAAGTGGTATTAATTAGAGTCATGCTCCTGACTTAGCCGTGTGGGAAGAATCTTTGGGTGCCGAACAAAGATATGGTGAACTTCAAAAGATGTAGTCATTGGTGGAGATCCGTGGTTGAGCTTTATCGAACTGACGGTGTCCTCCGGTGAAGGAGTTGGCCTGGATAAGAGCTAGACAAAAAGAGATGACTATTTGAGGGGAGGCTCCGTGATACTTCGTTCGAGGGGAGGATTGCTGGGAGTGCGACTAAAGTCGACACCGGTTAAAAGAGGGGAAGATTATGGGTATATAAGGAGAGACAACATTCTCCATTGACATGAGGCTTTTTGGTTCCATGGAGTTAAGTTGTCCCTAACATAAAAGAAATATGAAAGTTAGGTTGATTTAAATCTGAGAAATTGAGCTTCAAAGATTCAATCCCTTAGGTCACCCTTGGCAAGTCACTTTTGACACACGATAAGTCACCAAAAAAGAGACGTTTAATGTAGCTTACTCTAATGTAATTGGAAGCTATCATGTATATCAAGATACATTGAATTGACTTAGTGATAAATTTGTATGTCAAAATACATTGAATTGACTTAGTGATACATTTTTTAAGGTTAAATTATAAATTTAGTCAATAAACTTGTGTTTTTACTAAGCTCTTAGATTGATTTTTTTTTGTTTTATAAAAAAAATGTAGTTGTCCCTCCACTTTTGATTTTGATTTCAGGTTAAAAACACCATTATTTAAATATGACATATTTTTAAATGTAAACACTATAGTATGGTCATTGAACTAACAATTGATGATTTTGATAAATGTGACATGTTGACACATAGTGTTGGAATACATTTTTATGAAAATCCATATCTAAAAATTAAAAAGAAGAAGAAAAGAGTGTTAGGAAGGGAAGGTGAATACTTGCACCAAATGTACAGCGGTGAGCTTCACCATTCCAGCCATAGCAATGGCGGGCAGTAACGACAGAAGATGGCGGCATCGACGACGGTGAAGAACAATCGTTCCTCGCCATTCCAGCAACGACGATATCAAACAACATCAACGACCGTGAGTTTCACCTAAGGAGGTGTTGAAGGAGGGAAAGGAAGGAGGAGAATGTGTTTTTTTCCTTGTTTTCTCAAAGAAAAAATCACGTCGACTTTCGCTAACTATTCAAAGAATGAATTAGTGCATGAACCTAACTATTCAAAGAATGAATTAGTACATGAACAAAATCGAATGATTTTCTAAACTTGAATGATAAGATTACATGATTTTGAAACCTAAAGACGTTACCGACCTGTTGTCCAAATCTCAAAGACTAAAAATGTATTTTACCTTAATATGTCACATCAACATTTTAATAATAGTGTAACGGATTGTTAAAGAAATCCATAACACAAAAAACCAAAGCAACCCAACCCAACCCGGCCAATATTGTTTGGGTTTGGGTTGAAATGGATTAGATTGGGTTCATTTTATATTCGAGTCCGTTCAATTGTTGAGTCCGAGCACATTTCTATTTGTAAACCAAACCTAAATTTTATGTGTTTGGTCATTGTTCGAAATATTGGTTAACATGCCGGGACTGAGGATTCGAACATCTGACCAGATGAAGTTGATAGTTAATTATAAAAGATTGATACATGAAAAGAAGTGAAAAACATAATATATTATCATACTCTAAAATGCATCTTATTTATTAATGAGAGTCTAGAGAGAGAGAGAGAGACTTACAGGTATTCTGTGCTTCAAATAATTGCCGACTCGAGCTACAACCATGGAGCGTTGATGCCAAAATCTTCCTTTCAGATTAATCTTCACAAATGGTCCGTCCAGTTCCGCCAATTCCACCACTCCTGAATCGCTTTCTTCCCTCAATTTCAATTCCACAATCTAATCGCAAAATTCGTAGAAGCAGAGAAATTCGCAAACCTGTCATGCCCACGGAGGCGTCGAAGATCTGCGCCAGCTCCACACGAGCGTCCGCGAGTGCTTCTCTCACGTTATCCTCCGTCAGATCCAGTGGCCGTTGATTTGGAACTGCGGTTGCGGAAACGCTCAGTTTAAGTCTCCGCGTCCTGATTCTCAATCGCCAACTGGATTGCAGCGGCGGTCGGAAGGTCGAAATCGGAGGAGGTGCGGTGAAGAAGGCGATGTTGTGGCGGAGAAATGGCGCACGTAGCTGCATCGTGATTCTGAGGATGAGGGTTTGGTTTCTTTCTTCTGCAACTTGTGGCTCAGATTTCCTTTTGATTTTTCTTTAATTGAAAAAGGGGATAAGTTTTGCTGCTGTGATTCTGACGAGGGTGACAGAAGAAAATGTGAAATTTTCATTGGAGATGAAGGGAAGAAAAATAAATTGGTAAATCCTAAATCGGCATTCTGTATAGTCTAGTGTCTAGTGACCACGTCCTAAGTTCGATCCTACATGTTAATCGAGCAACATTGAAACTGAATATTCATTTCAATTGAACAAGTAATTTCTCGGGATGTAAGTAGTTTGACTCGACTCGATTTGAACGTCAAACTGAAACCGGACTGACAATTATTTAAAGATTAATATAAAACTAAAATCGAACCGCTAAAGCTATATAACCAAATAGACTGACCAGATGAACCGACGATTTTATCGAGACGGTTTTATCGATTCGATCTAGCGGTTAACCATTTGGTGTATAACTAGCACGTGGGGTGGAGCTAAAATGGGTCAACTAGGCCGGTGATGAATTGGGCCGACGAGGTAGCTTATGAAGGGTTTGAATATAGATATAGGTGAAATTCAACATATCAACTCGCCCAACAACCTTTAACAAAAGTATCTATTGCTTTTGTGATATAAGTACTAGGTCGGTTTCGATTTTTTTTCCACTCAAGCTAAAAACCCAAAACCGACCGAAAAAAATTCAATTTTTCATATTTGAAAATCGAAACTAGCCGAAACGATATCAACCCAAACCGACTTCAATTTCGATCGGGTTTTTTTCGGTTTTTGATTGCACTCCTATTACCCATTACATTTCGTTGTCAAAAAAGACTCGTAAGATATTAAATCCTAAGTAGCTAATGCTGGAAGTGGAACACATTTTCTTCAAATCCTATATTATTTTCAAGGCCCAAAAGTTCATCGACGGATTTAGGCACAGATAGTAAAACAAGGGTGTGAAACCATTGATGCCATTGCAAATCATGGAAAATAATTCTACAAGACAAACTATTGCCTAGAGAGCCTATCAATTTATTGCTGCTTCATTCATCTAAAGATGAGAAATTGAACAGTGAACACTCTATATCTGATGAGATTGACTCGAGCCTCGTTAACCAATTTGTTCCACAAGCGGCAAAGCAAGCAAAATTTAAACAACTAAAATGGCAATGGCATTGCACCAGACTCAAACTTCTTAGACCATCCATCTCACACAATTTAAGCAATAGCAGAAAAGTACTCTTTGCTACCCTTGGGGTCTGGCTTCATCGACTTCTCCCCGGGTTTCCATCCAGCCGGGCAAACTTCATCGGGGTTCTCCTGCACAAATTGCAAGGCCTGCCAACAACATCAAAGAGAATGAAATTATAAACAGGAAATGAGATCAAGAACCCTTGATATCACTCAAAAGTCGAAAACAATTTTTTCGTTAGCTGATGCAATTACTTGGAGAGTTCTCTTCGTCTCGTCTACGCTACGACCAATGGCAAGATTGTTTATTGTGGAGTGTTGGATGACTCCTTCCTTGTCAATTATGAAAAGGCCCCTCAGTGCAATTCCCTGTTCATTAAAATGTTGTTGGATGAAGGTTAGGTAAGCAATTACAACCATGTCACTTCTATACATCTACTGCAGAGATAAAGTCAAATAATGCGTACAAAATTGATTTTTCATATAAACTAATGGCTTAGCTTGTGCTTCAATTTTCTTACTGCAACATCAGGACCCCCTTCTCGAAAGATTTTCTAACCTTGTTTTTATGACTAAAATCAGAATTGAACTGTTGCCTAATCAAACAATATTTCGTACACCAGAAACTCGAGAAATGTTTCAGTTTGACAACTAAAGCAAACCCTTTGGGTTGATGCAAAAACTGTGACAAACAGTATCGATGGATCTTGCTTGAAGAATCTCACCAAGAGTTTAGAACAATGGCTTTATGGTAGAGGTCTAATTTGATGCAAATTGTTCAGTCAGAGTATGGTCCATTGCCAAAATAAAATTCTTTGTTGAAGTGTACTTTTCTAATCAGAATATCAGGTGCTGCTTTTGTAATTAAGGGGGGAAATGATTTATAATATAATAGAAACGTCGGAAATGTCCAATACTAAAATTATTACTAAAATTAAACGTAGTATGGGAGTAATCACTGAATCAATCATATTACAATTCTGAATTCTAGAGGCTTCACAAAACAAAACTAAAGGATATTTGCATACCTGATCTGGGATCAGCACACCATAAGATTTGGAAATTGATTTAGTGACATCAGAAACCAATGGATACTGAAGATCACCAAGGCCACCAGACTTTCTATCAGTTTGGACCCAAGCAAGATGTGAGAACTGCCAAAAGGATTCTATTAGTATCATCACAATTCACAATCACAACTGAAATGAACTAAGGAATAGAAACAGAATTCCACCAAGAAAAAACTCCTTTGCAAAAATATATCTTTGTTGAACAAGAGAAGGAAGTAGCTACTTACAACACTGTCAATCGAAACACCCAAAACTTCTGTGTTTAGCTGCTTAAATTCTTCATACCGGTCACTAAAAGCAGTAATTTCTACAAAAAAAAAAAAAAAAAAAAAAGACGGTAAAAGAAACTTGAGTTCAAAGCAGTTCAAAACAATATTTGCTGAACTTCAATTTAGGTAGTTTAGCTCAACAAACCTGTGGGGCAAACAAACGTAAAGTCCAATGGGTAGAAAAAGAGAATCACATATTTCTTCCCAATGTACTCAGAAAGTTTAACCTGAAATCGCAACACTTTAAATAAATTGTGAAGAAGAAGCAAGTCGGCCGGTATGCATAGAACTATGATGATAACATAAAATAAATATCAGGGGGCCAAATCTTCCAGTATAAAAGTATTGTACCCGATGGGAAAATTCTTTATTGACTTCCTGATTGATATAGCAACTATAATCTTAGAAACTTGACAAATTACATTAGGACTGTCTCTGGCCGTTCATTGATTATCCAGTTAACTGTATATTCCTCTCAGATTCCTCAATATGCAAAAATAACTACCCTTGAACTTTGCACACAATCTTTAACCATACCTTTTATAGGCTTACTGTAATTCTAACTTCAAAAAGCTATGCATTTAATGCAGTCAGATGACTAAGCCATTGAGAACTACCTTGATAAATTCCTGATCAAAAACTGCCTCTGCTTCAAAATCTGGTGCTACATTTCCTACCAATGGAAGTTCACTCTGTAAAAATAAATAATGGAACACACAGAGTAAGAAGTAGAACCCTGAAAGTAAATACTTCACATGGTCATATTTTGAGTTAAAAGATGTCGATTTCTGCATTGCACGAGCAAACATCATAAGTTGCAACAAGCCAATACGCAAAATGTAGAATATCCAAATCTCGAGAAATTAAAGCATACAAAATATAAATGAGTCTTAGAGTGAGTTTAAGTAACTTTTACGAGTAATTACCAAATAAGTACTCCTTCAAAAGCCCCATAAAAATTCGTTTCAAGTGTTTCTAGAAATTTTTTAAATCACTTATGATAGCCAAACACCATGAATAATGTAATTAGATCCTTCCAAAAGTCATCTCAATCTCGAACTCACCCTTGCACAACTGCAGCAATAATTTGAAAACAAGAAAACAATTTAAAAGAACATAACAAGGACAGCAGAGAACTTTTCAGAAAAGTGTTTCTGAAAAGGCAACATTTCGGGGGGAATGAGAATGGGAATAAGTTCGATTTCCAAAATTTTAGCGTAATGCAATCAAATTGTTCCTCATCTGCCAATATTCAAATACGTCCGACTAAAAATGCCCAATTCATAATTTCCTAACATAATCAGTCAAACCCACGAAAAAAAAAAAAAAAAAATCCATCGCACGAGACCAAACAAGAACCACAAATTAAGAACTTCAAACTTCACAACAAGAGAGGCAACACTTACAGAAGCCCGGACAGCAAAGCTCCGTCTGGAACGAGGTCCACGGGAAGATGAAATCGAACGAGAAGCGGAAGGTTGGAAGGATTTGGGAAGGGCTAGGGTTCGGGAGAAAGGGGCGGAGGCAATGGGAGCAGCAATGGACTTGGACGGAAAAGAGGAAGGATTGGAGGAGATAAGGGCGGCGGAGGCGGCGGAGCAAGCCATGAGGAAGGAGGAATCTGGTGAAGAAATTCAGTCTAAGGCGCAGAAATGGAGAGGAAAGTGAAGGGATAAGTAAATAGAGGAAAGCGTTGGATAATCACCTGGCCTCCACACACACACTCGAGGGCAATCACTGGAAATATCCATTTCTCCTAGAGAAGACAAAGGATTTGCTTTTGGGCTTCTAGTTTGGCCCATTTATAACTTGGTGGATCTTAGGCCCATAGCCCAATTTCTCGAATGCACTCGACCCACTACCCGCATTATTTCAATGAAGAGGTAGACGAGACGAGAAAACATGAGAGAAGAGAGAACGAGCGTGGACTTACATGGGAGGCATACAGACTCCAATACTGAATATTGTTAAAGTCGCTCGAATGGAGTTATTTACTCACTGATTTGTGAAGTAGGGAGGTCAAACGAGAGAGTGGACTAATTTAGTCCACTCCCACTCAACTGCAACTCAATGGGTTAAACGTCCCTTTAGAAAATTGAGAAATCTTTGCAAATTGTTCCGTAGTATTTTGAGTATATTTAGTATATCAAACATCAATCAATATTCATTTGAGACAAATACGTGGATCTATCATTTTAGTAGTATTTAAAGGTATATCACTCGTATATTAGACATCAATCAACATTCATTTTCGATAAAACATAGGTATATCATTTGTTTTTAAAAAATTGAGTATATCAAACATCAATCATAACTTTTTGGACTTTTCTCATGGGTTGAGCTAATATTGTGTTATGTTTGCAAATAATTTTAAAATGTGTTATATATGCTATTGTTTTAGTTATAATTGCTATATGTGCAATTGTCACCAGCATTGGGTACCTCAGTAGTAGGATGAATGCCTTCTATTTATACATTTCTTCACTGTCCTATTGTCAGGATCGTACCCTCCATGGCATCAAAAATAAAGGAAAGAGGTGGTGCACACTTGAGCTCGATTTATATCGTGCTCGGTAGGTTGCTTGCCTTATCCTCTTCGATCGTGCCTCGTCGGAAACTTGGTCATCTGTGTGATCCACATGGCTTAATGTAACCTACGCGGATGGTGGGCCTGTGGCCTTTGATCCTACCCATAACATAATTCATAAATAAAATAATAGTTGTTATAGATTTTTTTTGGCACGCTAGGAGATTAAGTTATGTTCATGTTAACATGAACATAACTTAACAATCATGCTAACATGAACATAACTTAAAAAAGTGCTATATTATATTTTTAATTATTTTACTCTAAATTGACATCGGTTATAATTTCTTTATTTTTAATTATTTTACTCTGAATTGAGATTTGGTACAATTTTCCTAGAAATAAAGTGTTTAATAAAATCAAAAGGGAGCATTATTTTTTCTAGTTAAAGTTGAACAAGTGTTATACTTATTTTGTGTCCAAACTAAAACAACATACTCAATAGGATGTTAGAAAAATGAGGATAAGTATGTTGGGAATAAAACTAATAAAAAGACAAAAGAAGAGAATAAAATGAAAAATAAATAAAAAAAAATAACAAAAGGGACAAAGAATAAAGTGGAACAAAGGAGAATCATTTTTAGTCCTTCAATTTCTTTTCATTCTTTTTCTTATTTTTATTTTTGTAGAATTTTCCCAATTTCCATATTCTTCAAACTTCTAATCTAACTCTATTAATATTTTTAAAATATGTTAAAATTCTCATTTGGTTTTATGGATTAGTCTTTAGGACACATGATTAGAGTGATTTTGGTATCATGTATATCATTCACAAAATCATTTCCATTTTAAAATGATTTTGAAATTTTTTAAAATAAACTTGGCGATGATTTTTGGTCAAATGGTTAACCAAAATCACCTAAGAAAATATTTCTTATTCCATAAGTCACTTTTAGTAATTAATTTGATGATTTTAAAATCATATTTTTAACAAAAACATTAATAATTTACAATTTGTTTTTTTAGATGTGAAACCAAATACTAAAGTGTTTTATTATTAGCCAAAGTGAGTATGACTCGGCGTATATGTATGTGTTGATGACCAAGAGGTCTATGGTTCGAATCCCCCACCCTCCAATGTACTAAAAAAAAGTGTTTTATTATTAAACATTACCTCCGTTTGATAATCATTTTGACTTTTTAGTTTTCTATTTTTAAAATTTATGCTTATTTTTTCAAAAATTCTTTACTATGGATTTTACTTTTTTTTTAGAAAAATATTTAAATTCTTAACCAATTTTTTTTTAAAAAAAATAGTGCTTTTAGTTTTTAAAATTGGCTTGATTTTTAAAATATTGAGAGAAGGCTTAATTTTTAAAAACCAAAAACTAAGAACTTAGGCCTCGTTTGATAACTATTTGGTTTTTAGTTTTTGATTTTTGAAAAATAAGATTATAAACACTACTCCCACCTTATAACTTTCTTTGTTTTGTTATCTACTTTCTAATCAAGTCAATTTTGGAAACTAAAAAAAAAAAAAAAAAAAAAGTAACTTTCAAAAAAACTAGTTTTGTTTTGAAATTTGCTTAAGAATTCAAATACTTTTTTGAAACACACTAAAGAAATTAGGAGAAAATAATGAGTTTTTGTACAGATGACCCTCTCCTCGATGAGCATAAGGTTTTTTGACATTTCCTTAAAAATATATGTTTTTTTTACTTTCTCGTGATAAGCAAATCTCCTCCTCTTGTGAAAAGTCATTCGTACCCTTCGCTGAGCACGATGACACTTTAGTTGTCACCTCGTGATCGTGCTCAACGAAGGGTACTATAGATTTTATAGACTTGTTTATCATGAGAGAAGGTCAGAAACATAAGTTTTTAAAAATCGGGTTATAAAATTTTACTTCCCTAGAGGGGAGGGGGTCATCCGTACAAATACCCCAAAAAAACAAGCTTAAATTTCAAAAACAGAAAACTAAAAACGAAATCAAACAGAACTTAAATGTTACGTTAGCCAATTAATTTTAATTTTATCCCTAATAAAAATGGTTTTAAATTGTCTAACAAATACATCAATCTAAAATGTTTATGTTTATCTGCATACCTTATAAAGTCAAAAGTACTTAGAGTGTGTGTTGCGAGAAAGAAAAACAAGTGCTTTAACAAATGTTTTTGGCTTAAAATCTTTATTCTATTAATTTCTCACAAGTTACATAACACAACTTTTGGTTGAACTCTCTCTCTTTTTTACCTCTATTTACGTATATCATTTCAAATCTTTCTTTTCATACACATTTAGCTTGTTAAGTACTTATACTAGAATATTAACTAAATAACAAATTGATTTATTATATATATATTAAACAACCTATGGAAAAAAAAGTGTTTTTTTATAAAAAAAAAAAAAAAAAAAACACTCTAAAATGGATACACAAATGAGTACCTATAGGCTAGAGATTAGAGATTACATAGGAGCCGACCTTAAGTATATTTTTTAGCCCATGTTCAAATATTACCTTTATTTTTTTCTTCTTTTCTAAAATTACAAATTCTTAAGGGAATATGTATGACTCATAAGGCTAAAATTAAGAAGTCAAATTTATGTTTGATACTATTATAACATAATCGAACAAAAAAATAATAAAAGTATTAGAATCAACCTAGACTTTACGTGATTCACTAACGTTGTGTTTAGAAGGAATGGAGTAGTTTGTATTACGAATAGGAGAAATTACAAAAATATAGGCTAGGAGGCGGCATAAGTCATTAGAAGATTTATATATGACACTATTCTAATGACCTAATATATAGTTAACCAAAACTCAATACAAAAATAGAATAGTAAAACTCAAATCAAATATAGATTACCGTACCGAGCCAATCGTAACGGGTCATAATAGATTCAAGACATTCCAACAGATATATAAGTCTGTTTTATCCCAATTAACCCATCTCACGACCATAAAGTACACAAACCAAAATTTGTAGAATCCACCTTGTATAGTATTATAACTTCTAATAATCATACATTCACAAATCAAACACACACATGTTACATGCACAATGTGAAAAATAATGGGATGAAATAATTACAGAATAAGATCATGACAAATAAGGAAAAGATAATGTTGATAGAATTAGACTATTTCTCCATAAACTTGGTTTTGTCAACTAAGCATATAGTTACCAATAACTTAAGCCTAAAGACTTTGTATGATTGTTGTCATTATTATAGTCTAGTCTTAGTATATAGTTAGGTTAATTATGAACTTGTAACTAGTATATAAATGATGTTCTCTCAAATGAACAAATCATCAAAAGTTAAATTATTTCATGGTACCGGAGTCTACAAAGCCCAAACAGGTATTCGGCTCACAAAATGGGATTCGACCCAAGAATGGTGAACCCAAAGAGGCACCATCTTGAGAGGACATGTTGAAGATCTCACATCGGAAAGATAATGAACCTCACTCACAATATAACATACATGAGTTACTCCTCCTATCACCAATTAGTTTTTAGATGGAACCCCATGATGTCTAATATCATATTATTTCAAATGTCAATTAAGAAATTGGAACGTTGAATACACAAATTCAAGTTTTGATTTGAAACTCAAACTTCTTAACTTCAAATTATTTATAAACACGAACAAATTCAAGACATCATCTCGAGACGACAAATCGGGTCGATTAATTATGAGATGTAAAAGGAGTGGGGATATGAAAATTGACAATTGAGATTGGATCCATGAGTCATACAAGAAAGAAGGCATATCATATGTGGCATCCTCAAAGCCACAAAGAATCCCAAAATTAAAGCAAATAAAAGCAAGGCAGGTGGGAAAATGGGATCATATATATATGGGATAGAGATGGTTAGGGCCACAAAATGAAATTGGCTTTGTTTTTGGCTATGTTTGTGTCCCTCCTTTCTTTTAATTTGCCTATTATTATTCTTGTGGGGGTGCAATAGGGACCATTTTCTAAATTCTACACACCAAAACCACGTTTTTATTACCCCATTTTCATCAAGTTATGTCATTTTTGCTCTCAATTTTATCAAGTTGATTTGACGATAATTAAATCTCGTTTTTACATATTTGTAATTATTGTATCGTGTCTTACTCTCCCTTTTATTAATGTTCATAGACTTCGCCTATCTTTGACTTTAGAATTTTTGAAGACTTGAAGTATTTACTAATATGTTTTCCACCTGTAATTTTTTTTTTTTTTTTTTTTTTTAACAATATGTGAGATGAAGATCCGAACATTTGGCGTATTGGTCGAGATTACAAGTTTTATGCCAGCATATTAAGAGTAAATTCTAACTAAGTTTTATAATTTTTTTTTGAAATAGGATTAAATTTTAAAAAAATATATGAAAAACAGATCAATTTTAGTTGAAAACAAGCCATAGTTTTCGTTTTGTTTTTATTCTAATGTTCTATATGTATGTAAATTGTATAAAGGTAACTATATTTGATATTAATTAACTTTTTTTTCTTTTCAATGCACTATGAACCTTTTATTGCCGGTTAAAATAATAATAATAAAAAAAAAAAAAAAAATTAGTCTCTAAAAAGCAAAACGACAAAAAGTCTAATAACAACACAATCATACTATGAGTTTATGACATCACATAAATTGTCATATTATCAAACTCACTTTTTATTTATTTATTTATGTTTTATCTTTAGAAAAATTGTAACCGAAAATTTAGAGTAAAATAATTAAAAATATCGCTTTTTTTTTTTTTTTTTTTTTTTTTTTTTTTTTTTTATTTTTTTTATTTTTTACAGATATGACAATTTCTATCTATAGTATGATCTATCGTCGATAGAAGTTTATCGCTTATCGCTGATAGTAGTCTATCACCTCAGTTTTTTTTATAGAATTTTAGTCCATCATTGATAGTCATATATCAACAAAAGCTTTTATCAGTGATAGCCACTAATTTTTTTTTGCTATATTTGCAAAATGTTTTAAATTTTGTTAAATTTGTAATTATTTTGGGCATGATCGTTGTTTGTGCAACTAGCGCTTATTTTTATATATTTTCCATAAATATATATATATTTAACAAAATATAAACATGCTTAAAACAACGGAAAAAGAAAAATTTAGAATGCATATCCTTGTAGTTCTAATTTTCTTCAGTTCCGCCGCTCGTTTCTCCTCACGAACTTTTCAATTCTTTTCACAAACGCTTCGAGAACCACCTCTGGTAGTCCCGCTTTCCTCGGCGTCGAGCAACGGAGTTGTGGGACTCCGTTATATTTGATATTAATTAACTTTTTTTCTTTTCAATGCACTATGAACCTTTTATTGTCGGTTAAAAAAAAATATATATATATAATAATAATAATAAAAAAAAAAATTAATCTCTAAAAAGCAAAGCGACAAAAAGTCTAACAACAACAAAATCATATTATGAGTTTATGACATCACATAAATTGTCATATATTATCAAACTCACTTTTTATTTATTTATTTATGTTTTATCTTTAAAAAAAATTGTAACAGATGTGAAGATGTCAATTTAGAGTAAAATAATTAAAAATATCGTTTTTTTTTTTTTTTTTTGGCAGATATGACAATTTCTATCACTGATAGTATGGTCTATCGTCGATAGAAGTCTATCATTGATAGTAGTCTATCATCTCAGTTTTTTTTATAGAATTTTAGTTTATCACTGATAGTATTCTATCAGTAATAGTCATATATCAACGATAGCTTCTATCAGTGATAGTAGTCTATCACTAATAGTATTCTATCACTCTATCAGTGATAGATTTTTTTGCCATATTTACAAAATGTTTTAAATTTTGTTAAATTTGTAATTATTTTGGGCATGATTGTTGTTTGTGGAACCAACCCTTATTTTTATATATTTTTCATAAAATATATATATATATATATATATATATATATATATATATATATATATATATATTTAACAAAATAGAAACATGTTCAAAACAACGGAAAAGGAAAAATTTAGAATACATACCCTTGTAGTTCTAATTTTCTTCAGTTATGTCGCTCGTTTCTCCTCACGAACTCTTCAGTTCTTCTCACAAACACTTCGAGAACCACCTCTGGTAGTTCCGCTATCCTCAGCGCCGAGCAACGAAGTTGTGAGACTCCGTTATAAGAGGTGAAAAAAAGAAGAAAGCAAAGAAAAATGATGGAGAAGATAGTCTGAATGCTTGGGTTGAGGCTTCAAAACCACAGAATAAAAAATGAAACTCATGAATTTCATTTTTTTTAACAATCCCAAAAGGCATTACCTTTCCTTAACTATAATATAATATAATATAATATATATATATATATATATATATATATATATAAAGTATTGTGGGTAAAATTATATAGGGGCTGTTTGGTTTGAGGATTTGCAGATGCCTGAATAAAAAAGATACTTGGAAATGATATGTCTAGGAATAAGATTGCTGGAAACAAAAGATGTATGTGTTTGATTAGGCATGGAAATGACATCAGATATTTATGAAAATAGATGTTAAATCGGTATTTTGTGTGATTCTCGATAGTAATATGAATTTTATTGCATTATAAATAATTAATAAAATTAATTCAAATAAATAATATAAATTATTGTTTATTTTAATTTAGTAAATTGATTCTAAATTGTATTATTTAGCTACCATCAACGTGGTATTATTTAGCTACCATCAACGTGGTTATATACTGAAATAATATATATATATATATATTTTTTTTTGACAACATGTTGGGGTGGGGGATTGAACCTAAGACCTCATGGTCACTAGGCGATACATCATGCCGTTGAGCTATGCTCTTGTTGGCATATACTGAAATAATATAAATTTTATATATAAACAAAAAAAAAATTGGTACAAACTTTTAATGGAAAGTGTAAAAAAAAATAGTTGTGATTTTTAAATTTAATAAATTAGGCTAAATTTGAAATAAATAAAACAAAAAAGATGAAACAATGCATTTAAAAAGAAATAAGAAGACAAAAAAAATTGAAAGTCATGGGCATTTGAAGAAAGTCATGAAATGGAAGGGCATAGAAATAGGCAAAAAAATGATGTCTGGGAATAAGTTATTCCCGGTCAACCTGTTGAAGCCCACGTACCAAATATGGGCATGACCATCAGAAAGTCATTCTCATCTTGATGCCCACTCTCAAAGACATGAAACACAGTCGGGAGAAAGAGTCAACTCTTAAGAAGGGTCGGCTCAGCAAAAAGGAAATGTAGACCCCTTAGGGTCGACTCGGTCAAGAAGAAGAAGTCGACCCCCTAGGTAGGCAGGTACGGCTCGACGAAGTAAGGTGGTCGAGCTCATGGGATCGGTCGGACCAGCCAGGAAACGACCTCTTCCGAAAGATTACGTAATCTTTGTAACGCCCGAGAATTATTCCCGTCATAATGACCCATTTAATTATAAAAACGGTCACTTGAGAGCTATATAAATGAAAGGTTGAGAAGAAGAAAAGTGTAAGCAAAATATATTCTCATTCATTCAAGATTTCTCTATATTTATCACTCTCTCTCATTACTAACTTGAGCGTTGGAGACCGTGTGGTCAGTGCCACACCAATACTAGTTCTCTCTTTTATTTCCTTTTCTATTGTAGGTTGTTGCTCGTTCCACTTCAAATACTAAAATCACCGTTTATATAAAAAATTAGTACAAGAGAAAGTATTTTAATTTGTAAATTTGACATATTAACCAACATATATTAATCATGAAGGGAGTTTATTATGATCTATAAAATTACTATTTTCATGCTAAACTTAGTTATGATATTTTTATCATCATGTGTATGGTTTGTATTCCTAGTTTAATTTTTGAATAAATTGAGTTGTTTGACACCTACCCAAAAATCATACATAGTTTAATTTTTGAATAAATTAAGGTGTTTGACAACTACCCAAAATGAATTATTTGAGAATGAGTTTTGAAAATAATTCATTTTTTTTTTCTATGAATATTAACTTTTAGAAAAAATGTTTTTTTTTGGTGTTTAATTGAAAAAACGACCTATTTTTCATGTATTAAAATTATCAAAATACCCTCACATTATTCCTTTAAATTTTCTCCACCCACGATTATTGTCGGCCACCTCCTCCGACCTCCGACGACAACCTCCGACCACCGCCGTCACTCCTCGGCGACCCTCTTCCTCCGAACTCCAGTGACAACCTCCGACCACCGTCGCCACTCCCGGTCGTCGTCTCTGATCTCCTACAACCCTCTTTGGACCACCACCGTCACTCCCCGACGACCCTCTTCCTCCGAACTCCAGCGACAACCTCCGACCACCGTCGCCATTCCACGGCCGTCGTCTCTGATCTCCGACAACCCTCCCCGGCAACCATCTCCAACCTTCGGCGGCCGTCTCGTCGGTCATAATTTTTAAAATACAAATTTAAACTTTTTTTTTTTTTTTTTTTGCAAAAATATTTAATTAATATAGGATGTAGGGATTTAACCTTTGACCTCTTAATCAAAGAGGTAACCTTATACCAATTAAGCTAATACTTGATTTGATACTTTAATTGACAAATACATATTTTAACTTATTCATTCATACTGTTTATTAATAATTGTCTTTTATAGTAATTTGACTTTAAAACACTTTCAGTGTAGAGGAAATCAAACACATTTGTAGATAAAAAAATATTTTTGAAAAAATGTAATCAAAGTATGGCATTTCTAAAAGGGAGGAGTTGAGGGATTTTGTATAAAGACAATCAATCTTGTACCCATCCAATGACTATCGGTTTTTTAATAAAATGCCTCCTAATTTATTTTAATAAAAACAAAAATCAATGTGTTGTAATAAAATGTTCTTAATTTTTTTTTTTTTTTTGACAACATGTTGGGATGAGAGATTAAACCTAGGACCTCATGACCACTAGACGATACATCATGTCATTGAACTATGCTCTCGTTGGCAAATGTTCTTTAAGTTTAACTAAATAGATTCCTCTTCCATAATTCAACAAAATTACAAATAATCCCTATATAGTTGTAAGAATACATTTATCTTTGGTATATGCTTTCATTCATGAGCATCTCAACCTATATAAAGTTAGGTCACAAATTTGATCTTCCTATATTTAATTAAATACTTTTAAAAAAGAAAAATGATAAAGGATAGCAAAATAAATTAGGCTAATTAAAAATTTAGCTACACTTTTTTGGATTCGCAAATATAGCAAAATTTCTAAAGGTTAAATTTTTTATTTTTTTATATTTCCAATTTACCCTCCTTAACATTTTTATTTGGTGTATCAGTTATACAACTGATTTACTTAATATTTGGTGTATTAGTTCTATAACTGATTTACCTCCTATTTGGTGTATCAATTATACAACTAATTTACTTTTTATTTGATGTATAGTGATACTTGATATACCTTATATTTTGTGTATCAGTGTTACATGATATACATTATATTTGGTGTATCAGTTGTACGACTAGTTTACCTTACATTTGGTGTATCAATGACAACTGATTATATTTAGTGTATCAGTTATATAACTGATTTACATTATATTTGATAACTCTTATATTTGGTGTATCAGTTTTAAAACTGATTTAGTTTATATTTGGTGTATACAACTGTTTACCTTATATTTGATGTATCAATGACAACCGATTTACCTTATATTTAGTGTATAAATTATATAACTGATTTACCTTATATTTGATAACCCTTATATTTGGTGTATGAGTTGTACAACTGATTTACCTCATATTTGGTGTATCAGTTATAAAACTGATTTACTTAATATTTGGTGTTCAGTTGTATAACTGATTTACCTGTGTATCAGTTATAAGATTGATTTACCTTCTGTTTGGTGTATCAGTTATACAACTTATTTACCTTCTATTGTGTATCAGTGACACATGATATACCTTATATTTGGTATCTTAGTTGTACAACTGATTTACCTTACATTTGGTGTATCAGTGACACATGATATACCTTATATTTGGTGTATTCGTTGTACAACTGATTTACCTTAGCTTTGGTGTATCAGTTTCCAACTGATTTACCTTATATTTGGTGTATCAGTTGTACATGTGATTTGCCTTCTATTCGGTGTATCAGTTATACAACTGATTTTCCTTCTATTTCGTGTATCAGTGACACTTGATATACCTTATATTTGGTGTATCAGTTCTACAATTGATTTACCTTATATTTGGTATATTAGTTGTACAACTGATTTATCTTACATTTGGTTTATCAGTGACACATGATATACCTTATATTTGGTGTATCAGTTGTATAACTGATTTACCTTAGATTTGGTGTATCAGTTGTACAACTGATTAACTTTATGTTTGGTGTATCAGTTGTACATCTAATTTACCTGATTTACCTTCTATTGTGTATATCCGTTATACAACTGATTTACCTTCTATTCGGTGTATCAATGACACTTGATATACTATATATTTGGTGTATCAGTTGTACAACTGATTTACCTTATATTTGGTGTATCAATTGTACAACTGATTTACCTTATATTTGGTGTATCAATTGTACAACTGGTTTACCTTATATTTGGTGTATCAGTTGTACATCGGATTTACCTTCTATTGGGTGTATCAGTTATACACTGATTTACTTTTATTCGGTGTATCAGTGACACTTGATATACCTTATAGTTAGTGTATCAATTGTACAACTGATTTACCTTATATTTGGGGTATCAGTTGTACAACTTTACCTTATATTTGGTGTATCAGTTATACAATTGATAAACCCTAGATTTGGTGTATCAGTTATACAACTGATTCACCTCATATGTGTTGTACAAATTAAGTGGAAAGTTAGGTAGTTTATCATCCAAATAATCAAGAGCTACTGGTGGATATCATGCTGTAATCTAAATTATCAAGATGATGTAGTAAGTGAAAAAGGGAAACAATACTGGAAGAAAAACAAATAGTAATCGGACTTCACCTTCATTCAATTTCTAGACAAATAGTAAATTAAAACAAGAGTGATACGCCCAAAAAAAAGATGAAAAACAAACAGTAATCAGGCTCCACCTTCGTTCAAAACAAGAATGAATCTAAAGTAAAGGTAATTTCAAAGAATTATTACCTTGTACTTGGCGAGTAGAATGCAACAACAAGAGTGAATCAATCGACGTTGAAGGAAGAGGAAAATCGCAATGATCAGAGAAATTGTAAAGGTTTCGAAAAGTTACTTCTAGGTTTAACGCATGATTATACAAGTTGATTACTTTGAGGGAGAGGGTATTTTCGACATTTCCATTATAAACGGGCTTCAATTTTTTCATTTGGGTTGAGCTTAAATATTTTGAATGTAAAAAGAATGGAAAAGTATATCAGATGTGTATAGGTGTATCAACATGCAATCATTTGCGTTAGTGATTAACATGTGATTACTTTAGAGTGTTATGAGAGGGTATTTTCTACTTTTTAATTTTTAGGTTAATAATTAACAGGCGATTAACATGCGATTACTCTGATTTTTTTGCTATATATGGAAAGACTAAACACAGTGACTACAAATGCAATTAGCCTAATTATTTTTGCTATTTTTGCAACTCCCCTAAAAAAAAGTTAAACCACAAATTATTTGTTTGAAAATTAGTCTTCATATTTATAGACCAGGCTATCTAAAAATTTCATTGAAAAAAAAAAAAAAGCGCTTTGTTACCTTTCTTCGTTTTTTTTTTTTTTTTTAATATTTAATTAATGCAGAATAGAGATTGAATCTCTCACCTAATTTTATGTCAATTAAACTATGCTCAACTTGATAAATTCTTGTTCCTCGTTGATCATTCACAAGATTAATTTCAATTATATTTTAAATCAACTGTTCAAATGGGAAAAGAAAAAGATATGCTTCGAGCACCTCGAAATATAAAACTATTTTCTGTTGGGTTAAAAACAATTGAATAATTCTAAGCTTCTTGGAAATTTGAAAAAATATATTAGTTTAAGAATTTCCTTTTGCCCTTTTTGACATTTTAAAAAGAGAAAGTATGGGGCGCCGGTGTTAAAAAGAATAATCCACGATGGAGACAATTTTTTTTTTATTTTTTTTTATTTTTGGTGCAATAATTGTTCCTAATGCAAATCCGCGCCACCACAATTTTATACCGTACAAAAATTATTCGAGAGAATAGTCACAATGTAATTGATAATTTTAACTAGCTAGATTAAAAGAATGTATAAAAATACTTTGATCTTTTTGTCCAAAACTTATTAGGTTGTAAATAAATTGTAAAATCTAGAACCGACCATTTTTATCGTCACAACGTGATTGATAGTTTTGACTCGTTAGATCAAAAGAAAGTACAAAAGTATTTCGATTTTTTTGCCCAATACTTATTATGCCGCAAATAATTGTAAAATCTAGACCCGATCATTTTCATCGTCAGAACGTGATTGATAGTTTTGACTCATTAGATTAAAAGAAAGTACAAAAGTATTTTAATTGTTTTGTTCCGTGCTTGTTAAGCCGTATATAAATTGTAAAATCTAGACCCGAGTATTTGAAAGAGTCTACACTTATAGAGGCACTTTGAATAATTTTCCCATACAATGCCCCTCTTTCCTCTTCTTTTCCTCTTCCATTTTCGACCTAAATTAAATTCGTCTCTCTCTCTCTGAGTTATCACCAATTTTCTCTCTAGTTCTCTGTTTCTCTGCCGCCATGGACGAGAGCTCCGCTCTAAAACCAAACCCACTGCCGCCGAATCTCCGCCGCAGAAACTCCATCACGGTGCCCGTCGTCGTGCCATCTAAATTAAACTTTCTCGCTGCCGCCACCGTCAACAAGTCCTCCGGCGGCGCAGATGCATCCCCCCCCTTACCATTGGCTTTCGAGCTCGTCCCAATTAAATCCTCCTCCTCCTCCTCCCCCTCCCTTGCCTACACTTCCCTCAGAGACATCTTGCCATCGGCCACCGCCATCAGCTCCCCCACCGCCGCCTCTGCAGCGAATTCCGGCTACGAGATCTCGATCCGCAACCGCCTCGTGAAGCAGGCGGCGTGGGCCTATCTCCAGCCCATGTCCTCCTCTCCAGGATCCTCAGGACCCCACCTCCTCCGCCGAATCTGGCTCAGATTTTCAGCTTGTCTCAGCTTCCTCAACCTGCGCATAATTTCCAGTATAACCAAAGCTTTTGATCGGATATTTCGCGTTGTTGGGTTCAATTTTGTTTAATAATGATGATCAAGACGAATACGAATCAAATCAGCTCTTCTTTGACTGAAATTAATCATGATCTGTTTCTATTCTGTTCTGTGTACTAATGATTATATATACACCATACACCCCTATGAGTGGAGTTGAAGAAGAAGAAGAAACAAACAAAAAGAAAAAAAAAATGGGATGTAAATATTTGAAGAAAATTCCAAAATAAATCTATCTTTTGTCTTCTCCTATGGTTGAGAAGAGGGTTTGCAGTTTTTTTCCTTTTCTTTTTTGTACAATTTTGATTGGTAACTTCTAATGGGTTTTTTTCGATCCTCTGAATCGAGCTTGGTTTTGGTTTTGATCTTCATAATAATAGTTTGTTTGGTCATGGAGGGGAAATTGCACATCAAATTCCTCCGCCGTGGCTGTGGAACGCCGGCCAAGCAGAGGAGGAGCACTTGGAAACCAGTTTCTTGCCTTGCTCTTGTTCGAGTCTTTGCTCTGCCTTGGAGGTTTATGGAAGAACGAGGGCAGATCGTTTGGACGCGGCGGAGGTGGCGGCGGCGGTGGTGGCGCGCTTGGACGTTGATGATGCTCGTTCCTCTGCAAAATGCCAAATTTATGTCTAATTAAAATGCATATCGTCCATCATGCGATGCTCTTGTTGGGTTCTATTTCTAGTAAGGTTTGAGCTCAACTAGCATAAAGTACTTCGACTGTAATATGAACCTTGACCAAGAGTATAGTTTGGAATCGAAAACAAATGTTTTTGTAAATGTAAGGCAATGGATAAGAAGTGTTTTTGTTTTGTTCTCATTTGGTACTAAAACTAAAAGGACTGGCTACCCTTCAAGGAGGAGGATTTTACCCTGGCTTGTGAGGCTGTGGCAGCTGTAGGCCTGGAGGGCTGAGAGGCTATGTAGTTAAAAACTTGGACGATTGCAGATTGGCTCAGATCAGTGCAGTTTTTCCAGTAGAAAAGAGCCAAATCCCAGGCCTTGACTCTCCAATCCACCATCTTCTGCTCAATATCTGTTTCGTGCTTATCTACCAATGGCCGCAGCAAAGTGTCGAACACATAGCCTGTTCCCTGCATTGTTTTAGCCCCCCATTAACAAACAGATTGGCTCTGCTCAGCTTTTACAAAAGTTGTGTTCAAATTAAAACTACTGACACTATTTTCAGACATAATGTGATCTGTATATGTTCTGTGTTTTTATAATCTTGTTCTAAAGCTACTGTCAGAATAATTCAACCAAAATCGAGTCTGAGTATTCATGATCCAAAGATTCCAAACAAGTTTTCAAATAGGACTTTAGTCTCTTAACATATAGAGTATTAACTTCAATAATTACATTCTCTTATTTTTCTTACCTTAGTCTTTGGATACCACAAGTAGATAAATAGAGCCAGCTTCAATTCTCCATACATAGGCAACCTTGACAAAGTTTAGGACCATAAAATGATGAAAAATCAACACAGTGCAAATTCTTTACGAAAAAGAAAAGAAAGCTACACATACCATGCGACTAAAGTGTCAGCAATCCTCTCAACAACAGTTAAAATTGCTACAATGATCCTACAAGAAATTAAAGAAATAAACATTCAATTCAAAAGCAATGTAATAATAAAACAAAGTGGAGTGAAAGCTACTCAAATTCATGTTCAAAGCAGACAAAGCCAAAGGCCAAAGCAATAAAGAACTTGAAGAAAACCCTTTCCACTGTTATTCCCAAAACTCAAAAATCTAAGGCCTTCATCATCATTCATCAAAGTTCATCAAAGTTCATCAAAGTTTATCAAAGTTCATCAAAGTTCATCAAAGTTGCATAGGTAAATAAACTATAATCAAAAGGACTAGAATGAAATAATCAGGTCAACAACTACAAATTAGGGCACAAAATCATGAACCAATCCACCAAATCGAAGTGCAAAAATGGATTTCGTTGATTACCAAAATTGACACCAGAATTGAAGCTCTCGAATATCAATCCGGCTCTGCACAACCGTTTTGTAGCATTGAAACGCTGGATATGCATAGCCAAACAGCATCCTACATTGATCACGATTCATCAATCACTAAAATCATCCTCAGAAGTCAGAATCAAAAGAAAACCTTAGAAATCGAAGAACTTACAGAAGACATCGAACCATGAGCTCTCCCAACATTATGAAATCGCAATCAATTCACACGCTAAATTTCAGCTAATTGAACAAGAGAGCACGAATCATTCAATAAATCGGCTCAAGCCCTAACCCAGTAATGAAACAAGATTAAAGAAAGAAAAGGGCAGAAATGATTTACCGTATCGGAGAAGAAATTGATGAAGTTTGAGTCAGTAGAAACAGAAGAGACTGCCGGCAGAAGTCACATTCAGCTCCGATGAGAATCCAGAGCAGAGTTTGGAGTTTGAAGGCTTGGGAGAAAGGATTTGAGATGGCGTGAAAGAAAATGGGATTGAAAGGAAGAGAAGATATAGCTATGGAGTTTGTAGAGAGAGAAAGAGAGAGAGATTTCTTGCTGTGAACGTCTTCGTCGATCTCTTGCACGCCGAGTAAGTCAGAGGTGGAAGGGATTCTTCTTTAACAAGAACCAGTTTGGTTCTTCTTCAGGTAGTTATTTATTGGAGAGGGTAGTTTCGTACTTTCCTACACCCTTCCTAATTCACTTTCAATTTTATTATTATTATTATTTTTTGCTCCATTAGTCTCGTATTCCCAATTTTAACCTAGTTGATATCACATGTTAGCTCGGAGAGATCAGATATTCGAATCACTCATTTCATATATTATTCAAAAAAGAAAAAAAAACAAAAAAAAAACATGATAGGTTAACGTTTTTTTTAGTCATATATTGGAGTGACATAATCCAAAGCACGATATTAAATTTTCACTGACATGTCGACATTTTCACATGTTCATGAATTTGACATCGACATTTTCATTATACCGTACATACTCGATGAAATATTACAAAAAAAAAAAAAAAAATAGCAACAAAATGAAACCTAAAGTTAATATAATATTATTAACTCATTTAAAAATTGTAAATTGTTTATTTATTAATTTAAATATATTTTAACAAAATTTTAAAAAAAAATCTAAAAATATCCTTAAACATCGACATTTTCAACTTTGACCAAATTTATAATATAACATTAGTCACGAGCACAATCTTATGCCAATTGAGCTATGCTCAGGTTTGGTATAACATAACACTTGTAAGAGTATTTTTAAACACAAATTTTTTATATATATTTTTTAAAAATATTACATTAAATTCGAACCTATACTTTTTTTTTTTTTGACGAGATTGAGATTGAACTTAGGATCTCATAGTCACTAGTCGATACATCATGTCAATTGAGTTATCCTCTTATTAGCTCGTTAATGAGCATTTAAGATTATTTAAATCTCCAAACTTGATTATTTTATTTATATTCAAATTTAACACGCTTTGACCAATATCAAGTGCCTTGTTTTATTCGTCAAAATTAACATAGCCCAACTAGCATAAAAATATGTCTTCGATCAAGAGATCAAATGTTTGAATTTCCCATCAACCATTGTTGTAATTAAGAAAAAAAAAATGTCATGTCTTACGAAACTCTCTCATTTTTTCTCCATAATACATTTGAATATACACTACTAAAGAAATAATATAATGTGGAAAATAGATTAATGTGAATAAAGATTTTTAATTTTTTTTCTCCAATTATTACGCCTAAGTTATTTGAAATAGTCATCCACGTTAATTAAAAAAATTCTATATGTGATAACGTAACTTGAAAGAAGTTGATCAATCATATAGAATTTAGGGATACGAAACTTTGGTCCAAAAAAATAAAAAAATAATAAAAAAAGACTTTAAATAAACTCCAAAAATGTCTTTAATTTAGAAAATTTCAACACACATAGGAAATAACGCTTAAATTTCTTTTCAAAATATTGTTATAGTTGGTTGACCATATTCCTACTTTTCCAAATCCACCAATAATAATAGGGAAATTGTAGTAAATGGCAATTTAAGACTTATTATTTGCAAATATAGCATGTTTTTAAAATTTTTGCGGATATAGCAATTTCTATCGCTATATCTTATGACTGATAGAAGTCTATCGCTGATCACCTCAGCTTTTTATAGATTTTTGTCAGTGATAATAGTCTATCAGAGATAATAGTCTATCACTGATAGAAGTCTATCAGTGATATAATAAAGTCTATCAGCGATAGAAACAGATTTTTTTGCCATATTTGCAAAACATTTTAAAATTTGCTAAATTTGCAATTAGTTTGGGCCTGATTGCTATTTGTGCAACCAACCCAATAATAATAATAATAATAATTATTATTATTATTATTATTATTTCCAAAGGAATCCACCAATTATTACGAGCAATTAATGTTTTTTAATAATTAAAAGTAACCCAAAGCTTCCATGTACACTCGACAGCGACAATTAAATTTCTGGCTTTTGACTATGTCTTTCATTTTTCTTAACTAATCTTTTAAATTAATCTTCCAACTCAAATCATATCTTCCATTCATTTTATATTATATATATTAAAGCATAGAGGTATTAATTAAACCAAATTTCAACGTTTTTCATCTAAAATTTAACGGTGTGATATTTTTTAATATTTTTTTTTTTGAAACTTTTTAAAGTTCGGGAGTTTTATTAAAACAAAACTTTAAAGGCCTCCTTATAATTCATATTCTATTTTATGTTTTCAGATTCATTAACTCAAGCAAATGTGGGTTTCGTGAACAATCTGGATATATAATTTCTGAAAACGACATTTTTTTTTTTTGTCTGTAGTATTCAAATTTTGATTTTGAAATTTTAAAATCCATAATTATATTTAAAATGATAAACACTTAAATAAATATAATATTTTATGAAATTCATTTTTTTTTAAATTTAAATATGTATAATATAATATATTATAAATTATATGATATTGTAAAATAATAATTATAATATAAAATATGTTCATAAATTAATTAATAATACTTTTTATTTAGATTAATATTTAATTGGTGACACATTTTATGGTTTATAAAAATCTTATGGAACACATTTGTGAAGAATGAGTTAAATTGAGACTCAATTTCTAAATAAGTTATAAAAATACATATATGAAAACATGAATATCTCATAACATGAAATATGTTTAAAGAAGTCCGAGAATATTTTTTCAACTTTTACAAGTTTAGAGGTATTATTGAAAATAATTTAAGGGCATTTTCTATAATTTAGCCTATTTTCAAATGTATAAATCTCGTCAATGTATTTTCTTGAAATTAATCATTTATCTTCTTTGATTCTACTCCTTTTATCATTTAATTAATGAATGATTTTTAAAATTATGCACCAATATTTTTTCAATACTCTCATTTTTGAATTGGTCGCCAATATTGATTTGTTTTTCTTTTTATTTTTCGTTGGCCTTGAGCTTGATTTGTCCTCCATCCGCTGCAACGGTCACACGACTTTCGGAATCACCCTCGTTTGGAATGTATGTCTCATTTCCCTCAGGTATCCGTGTAACTTTCATCCTCTGTACGACCAATTCATTGTATTCATAGGTGTCGCTCTGTCCATCACTGCCTTCCATGTTTTCGTCCACTTTTTAGCCAAGCTCAAACTCCTCATTACTGAAGTCGGTGAAACCGCCATGGTCGTCGCACCTTCAACAACGTCGCAACCTGGATCTTCCTCACACTCACCATTACTGGTATTGACACCGAAGGCGAGAGAAACACACGAGTTCATTTGTTTTCGTGTGGGTCTTACTTTTGAGAGTCGGGCTTGTGAGTTTCATGATCATGGTGGTGACCCAATCTTGAATGATTTAATTATTTTTTTGGTATTTTTTTAAAATAACAAACAAGTACCGATAGAGCAACACTTGTCTTTCGGCATGTGTGAGAAACATTTCTAATGATGATTGCAACAAAAAATTAATAGAGGGTGTAAATTGACACACTTTTGATGTTTAAATAGATAGATTGAAAGTTTAGAATTAAAATTGATATAATTTATTAAGTGTTACGATAAATCAATAACAAAGAATAAGAAAGCGTAGAAAAACAATGACACAGATTTACGTGGTTCACTAACGTCGTGTTAGGGGCAGAAGGGAGAATTACAAATGAAGAGATAAAGGAGCGGCTGAAGTCATTATAAGATTTATATATGACACCTTCTAATGACCTAATACAAAATGAGCTAAAGCCCAAAACAGATAAGTAAAAACCCAAATCAGATTTGTACCAACTAGTGGTAGAGGGTCTACAAAATGAGCTAAAGCCCAAAACAGATAAGTAAAAACCCAAATCAGATTTGTACCAACTAGTGGTAGAGGGTCTACAAAATGAGTTAAAGCCCAAAACAGATAAGTAAAAATCGAAATCAGATTTGTACCAACTAGTGGTAGAGGGCCTACAAAATGCCCAAAACAGATAAGTAAAAATCCAAATCAGATTTGTATCAACTAGTGGTAGAGGGTCTCATAACAGATTCAATGCATTCCAACACTAAATTTGAGGTTTAAATTGATAAAATTGAAAGTTTATAGTCAGTCTGGTGTATTATCTGAAAAAATAACTAAATCATTCCAGATCGGGTCCAACCATCATAAAAATCTTGATCCTGACTCTCGAGTTCAATTTTGTAGAAATATTGATAATTTTTTATTTTGGTCGTTTATCTTAAAATAAGTTAATGAACTAGTGAAAGTTAATTAAAAGGTAAAAGTTGCAACACATGTCTGAGTATTGATTTCACTTTTCCTATCAGTATTCCAAGTTTCTTGTTTATTTCTTCTAATACAAATTTGCAGACACATTTATATTGGAAAATATGCGCCAAAAAATTGTTGCGCAATTTTTGTGCAATAAAATACCGCAGTATACGAATCAAGTTTCAGATATCGTCCCAGGATTGGTTTTCTAATTCATCTAATTACTACGAATACTATCACTCAATTTTATATAGAGAATGAGAATAGAAAGATGTGATTGAAACAAAACAAAAACATAAAATAAAATATGGAGAGCCGATTTGGAGAGTCAATCCCAATTTCGAAATACATATTTATTAGAGTTAGAAGAGATTTTTGGGAGCACAAAGTACAGATTTACATGCTCGGGATCGTGGAGATTGCAGCGGAAACGTGTAATCGACACAAGTTTTATTATTATTGGTTTATTTTTGAGTTTATATTTTGAACTATTGAGTCTGATGAGCTAAACTCTATTGACTTTGAGCCTTGTAATTGTTCATTGAATCTTATTCTTTTTAATTAATAGTTGGTATTTCAATTTCATATTGGTTGTGAGGACAAATTAAACTTAATTGATTCTTGACTTAAAAAAATAGGTTAAAATATCATTTTGGTCTATGCACTTTAGATTTCGTTCAATTTTAGTCCATGCATTTTTAAATGTCTAATTTTAGTCCTCGTACTTTCAATAAAATTTAAATTGGTCCCTATTTTTTTTTTTTTTTGAGTACATTGGGGGTGGGGGATTCGAACCACAGACCTCTTGATCATCAACATATACATATGTCAGAGCTATGCTCGCTTTGACAAATTGGTCCCTATACTTAGATTGAAGTTAGTTTTATGTTTACATTGTCTGGACCAAATTTAAGCTTCATTGAAAGTACATGAACTAAAATTGAACATTTAGAAGTACAAGAATTACAATTGAACCGAATCCAAAATCCAGAGATCAAAATGATATTTTAACCAAAAAAAAAATATATTATGTATCCTTCTCTCGAGGTGGGGAAGGGACAGTAGGCGTAGAGCCAGTGCCTTGACGCTGAGAAGCCATGTAGTTAATAACTCGAAGCAATGCAGATTGGCTTAACTCGGTGCTTTTAGTTTGTGTCTCCCCTTCCATGAACATTTCATCTTCTCTGAATGTCACATCTCGGCTATTGATGCATCTCCTTTCAGTGGGATGCCAAAGCCTAAATCCTTTAATACCATCTGTAAAACCAACAAACATACATCTTGTAGCTCTAGGCTTTAGTTTACCTTGACTTTGATGGACAAACCCCACACAACCAAAGACTCTCAAATGGTCTAGGTTTGGAGGGTGTTTAGTCCACTTCTCTTCTGGTGTTAAGAGATTTAGGGAGCTGTGTGGGCACCTATTTAAGGTGTACACCGTATAAGATGTAGCTTCAGCCCAAAACTTCTCATGTAACATTGCATCAGACAATAGACATCTAACTCTCTCCATAATGGTTCTGTTTAGCCTCTCTGCTACACCATTTTGTTGAGGTGTATACCTCACTGTTCGGTGTCTTAAAATTCCTTGTTCTTTGCAAAAATTATCAAACTCTTCATTGCAAAACTCTAAGCCATTATCAGTTCTCAAGCATTTCACATGCCTAGAGGATTGATTTTCAACAAGCAACTTCCATTCTTTAAACTTGATGAATGCTTGATCCTTAGTCTTAAGGAAATATACCCAACTTCTTCTTGAGTAATCATCAGTGAGGGATAGGAAATACCTTGATCCACTGATTGATGGTGTAGGTGCTGGCCCCCATAGGTCTGAATGAATGTAGTCTAGAATTCCCTTAGTTGTATGTTGTGCTTTAATGAAGCTATGTCTTGTAGACTTTCCCAATATGCAATGGTCACAAGTTTTGACTCCAATGCTTATCTTTTGAGGTAATATGCCCTGCTTAGATAGGGCTTCTAGTCCTTTGTTGCTTATGTGTGAGAGTCTTTTATGCCAAAGAACTCCCTCATCCATGTTGTCATTGGTTACAACTAGGGCAGATTGTACCATTTGCACATCCCTAATCACATATAGACCATTCATTTTAACACCAATCAGCACTGTTTTTGAATCTTTCTTGACTTCAAAAGTTCCCCCTGAACCTCCATATGTACATCCAATGGAGTCCAACATTCCTAGGGAAATTAGGTTTCTTTTTAGCTTAGGAACATGTCTTACATTCCTTAGAAGCTTCACTGAACCATCTTGAAACTTCATAGACACTGACCCAATACCAACTACCTTGCAAACATGGTTATCACCCATGTACAATTCTCCTCCATCCCATTCTCTATAGGTTGAAAACCAACCCTTTGATGGAGTCATATGGAATGAGCATCCACTGTCTAGAACCCAATCTTGAACTTGGACTGTCTCATTCTGTTTGGAGGAGTGATCTGAGGTAGCTAGGGCATCAGAATAGGTAAAAGAACTATCCCCAACTGCGGCTTCAGCTGGTACTTTACCTTTCTGTTTGTTTTGACTTTGCTGTTTTTTTAAAGAATAGCAGTCTTTTGCAAAGTGCCCTGGTTTGTGACAAAAATTGCATTTCAGCTTAGTTTTGTCTTGATGAGTTTCACTTTGGTTCTTGTTGTTCTTCCAACCTTTCTTGTTCTTCCCTTTTATGAATAAACCTTCTGAATTTGAAGATTGCTTCTTTTGTGATTGAAGTTCCATTTCTTTTGATCTAACTGCAGAAATGATAATATCAGTAGTTAGTTTATCCCTACCATATTTCAAAGCTGTTTTTACCTCTTTGTAACTTTCTGGTAAAGAGTTTAATAAAATGAAAGCTTCATTCTCATCTCCCACTTTATCTCCCATGTGCTTGAACTCTGATGTTATTCTTTTAAACTCATTTAGATTTTCCATCATGGATTTGTTTGCATCCATCTTGTATGTAAAGAACCTTTCTCTTAGATAGGTCTTGTTAGGTAAATCTTTTGAGAGATATAACTCATCAAGCTTGGTCCACATTGCATATGCTGTTTCTTGATCAATAACTTGTCTTAGAACACAGTCATGTAAATTTAAAACCAATGTTCCATGGGCTGTTACTTCCATTGTTTCCATCTCTTCCTCTGTGATAGATTTAGGAAGTTTAGTAGGATCTTGGATAGCCTTCAATGCCTTCTGCTGTCCAAGAACAGCCTTGATCTTGGCTTTCCATAATTCGAAATCTGACTTGCCATCAAACTTCTCAATGTCATATCTTGCAATTGACATATTTGATTGAATCTTTGATCTTCTTGCTTTTCTTGATTATCAAGAACTTGAATCTTTCTTCTTCTGCAGGCTCTGATACCAATTTGTTGGGCTGAATGGGCTTCAAAGTTTTAACTTAAGCCCACAGTGACCCTAGTTGAACACCTCAATTTGAGATGGGTGATGGAGAATGTTCCACGTTTCCCCTTGTGCAACAAAAAAGGGAGAATCCCTAATTCATTCCTCAGATTACGAAATGTGAGGGTACTGCCGAGAGAGAAGAGCGAAGCTCTATGGAAATGACTCCTCAATGGCTTGTGGTTCGATGATGAAGAAGATGAAGAAGTAGATGGGAAGAAGGTGAAGATCTTCAACTATATTTCATAGCCTCGAAGACCTTCTCTTTATTCAATCTTTTTCTTTAGATGAATATACAGAGGGTTTGTACAAAGATAAGTTTCTGGGTTTTCTTTCTATTTATCTTTCTTGCTATCTCTCTGTTCTTCTTCCTCTCCCCATTCTCTCTCATTACTGAGAACAAACTTTGTATTTAAAGAATATTACAAGGACTGTTGAAGAACAATATTCAGTTTAGAGAATAACCATATTTGGTTTTACAAAAGGTAAAAGTTGCAACACATGTCTGAGTATTGATTTCACTTTTCCTATCAGTATTCCAAGTTTCTTGTTTATTTCTTCTAATACAAATTTGCAGACACATTTATATTGGAAAATATGCGCCAAAAAATTGTTGCGCAATTTTTGTGCAATAAAATACCGCAGTGTACGAATCAAGTTTTAATATAATGTACTGAAAATACAGATATCGTCCCAGGATTGGTTTTTTAATTCATCTAATTACTACGAATACTATCACTCAATTTTATATAGAGAATGAGAATAGAAAGATATGATTGAAACAAAACAAAAACATAAAATAAAATATGGAGAGCCGATTTGGAGAGTCAATCCCAATTTCGAAATACATATTTATTAGAGTTAGAAGAGATTTTTGGGAGCACAAAGTACAGATTTACATGCTCGGGATCGTGGAGATTGCAGCGGAAACGTGTAATCGACACAAGTTTTATTATTATTGATTTATTTTTGAGTTTATATTTTGAACTATTGAGTCTAATGAGCTAAACTCTATTGACTTTGAGCCTTGATGTAATTGTTCATTGAATCTTATTCTTTTTAATTAATAGTTGGTATTTCAATTTCATATTGGTTGTGAGGACAAATTAAACTTAATTGATTCTTGACTTAAAAAAATAGGTTAAAATATCATTTTGGTCTATGCACTTTAGATTTCGTTCAATTTTAGTCCATGCATTTTTAAATGTCTAATTTTAGTCCTCGTACTTTCAATAAAATTTAAATTGGTCCCTATACTTTTTTTTGTTTTGAGTACATTGGGGGTGGGGATTCGAACTACAGACCTCTTGATCATCAACACATACATATGTCAGAGCTATGCTCGCTTTGGCAAATTGGTCCCTATACTTAGATTGAAGTTAGTTTTATGTTTACATTGTCTGGACCAAATTTAAGCTTTATTAAAAGTACATGAACTAACATTGAACATTTAGAAGTACAAGAATTACAATTGAACCGAATCCAAAATCCAGAGATCAAAATGATATTTTAACCAAAAAAAAAATATATTATGTATCCTTCTCTCGAGGTGGGGAAGGGACAGTAGGCGTAGAGCCAGTGCCTTGACGCTGAGAAGCCATGTAGTTAATAACTCGAAGCAATGCAGATTGGCTTAACTCGGTGCAATTGTTCCAGTAAAAAAGAGCCAAATCCCAGCCCTTTACTCTCAAATCCAGCAACATCTTTTCAATATCTTTGTCATGTTTATCAACTAAGGGCCTTAACAATGTGTCGAACACATATCCCGATCCCTGCAACATTGTTTTGTTTTTAAGTCCTTAGAAAGTCATTTCAAATTAAACACGTATCTTAAGTTATCGTATTCATATATTATATGTTCACTAAATGTATATGTATGGTATGTTTGATAACTATTTGATTTTTTGTTTTTTGTTTTTTTCAAAATTAAGCTTATAAATAGTAAAGACCTATAAGTTTCTTTAGTTTTTTTAACTTATTTTTTACAAATATTTTTGAAGTTTGCAGAATTCAAATATTTTCTAAAAAAAAAAAAAATTGAATAAAACACACTTTTCAAAAACATAAAATAAAAAAATGAAATCATTATTAGATATGACCTCAATTTTTTTTTAAAAAAAATAAAGTAAAGTTTATAAAGAGTACTCAAAATGCAGGTAATTTTTAAGATATTCAATTTTTAGACGAAAAAAATATAAAAAAATTGTGAAGAAACAAACATAATTTTTTAAAATATAAAAAATTAACCACAAAATCATTATGTTCTCGATGTTTGAAATTTAAAAAACAATTGGTTGCACAAACAACAACCGAGCCTAAAATAATTACAAATTTAGCAAAATTTAAAACATTTTGCAAATATGGCAAAAAATCAGTGGTTATCACAGTTATCGTTGATATATGACTATCACTAATAGACTATTATCACTGATAAACTAAAATTCTATTAAAAAAAACTGAGGTGATAGACTACTGCTAGCGATAAACTAGACTCCTATCGGCGACAGACCCTACTATGATAGAAATTGTCTGCAATTTTTTTAAAAAAATGCTATATTTTTAATAATTAAAATTTCATTGATAATCATTTAGTTTTTTTCAAAAAAAAATATATGCAATTATACTCTCATATATATATATATACCCACTCAATTTTTTCTTAAAAAAATAAAAAATAAAAAATAAAAGACATAGAACAACACTAGAGAGCAATATGAAGTTGAATCATATTGCATTCTTACCTTAGTCTTTGGATACCACAAGTAGATAAAGAGAGCTAGCTTCAATTCTCCATACATGGGGAACCTAAGCCAAGGTTTTTTTACCACAAATTTTAATAACCAACACGAATCAGATTCTGAAGAAGAAGAAGAAAAAAAACGACATACCATCCCACGAAAGCATCAACAATCCTCTCGAGAACCGTCAAAATGGCCACAATGATCCTGCAAGAGATTCAATAAATTAAAATTAAGCATTCAATTCCATAAAAAATACGAACGAACTTCATCATAAATTACCTGATTACTCCTCTCATTGTCAATTAGTTTTAAGAAATAACACGTGATATTTAAGAAAAGTGGAAAAATGAATTGATTGTTATCGATGTTTACCAAAATTTACACCAATATCGAAGCTCTTGAACCTCAAGTTCGGTCTTCACCACCGCTTTATAGCACTGAAACGCGGGATACGCGTAGCCAAACAACATCCTGTAATCGATCAAAATGTACATCAAATCAAGAATCAAAGTTGATACAAAAATCGAAATCAAAATCGGAACTCACAGAAGTAATCGAATCAAGAAATCGCCCAACATTTCGAATCGCTTCCGGCCAAATTCAGCAGAAACAGAGTTTAATTTTCAACTCTCAATGATTTGGACGAATCGGAGAAGAAACTTCGGCAGTTGACTAATTAGATTGAATTGCCAAAAATAGAATTTACATTCACAGAATTATGATATCTGATCGTTAATGAAACAGAGTTGAAAGAGGATTTTCTTCATTACTCGTTGTTTAATTAAAAATCAACGTGCCTTCAACTATTTTATTTTATTATTATTATTATTATTATTATTTTTTTTTTTAATTTTTTTTTAACAATTGCGGTGTGCGTAGGATTTCTTTATTCCTAAGTTCATGATTCTAACTTGTTAGATTTCTTTTAGGCTTTAATCTATAATCCTATAGATTGATAATATCTAACATGCATGAATCACAAACCTAATACATGAATCTCTATGTTCATGAGTTGATTAAATAAGCGGAAGCGTACCTGGATTCATGATGAAGAAGATCTTTGAATTGGGTTTGCTCTTCCAATTCTACAAGCGGTTTTCTCCCTTATTCTCTCTAACGATGGAGGTTAATTAGAATGAAAACTTATCACCTATGAATCGGGGAACCACAACCCTTTATATATTTGTTATTTATTTATTATTTAACCATCATAAATAATAAATAAATTTAACGGTTTCTACACATAACTTCCATACCATTAATTATATTAATTATGTAACTTACTCAATAAAAATAATAAATGCTTAATGATCACCTTATTTTTATTGAGTTCTAAATAAAAAATAGCCCAAACACATTTTATATATATATTTGTCCAATAAATCTAACAGTGTGTTCATCGAACCATCGAATTTTGAAAATGCTTGCGGGACTTCCATTAATAATTGCCATATGCAATGTTCAAAATACAATTACTTAATTGTAAATTACAAGTTTGTTTTTCTAGGATTAAATTACAAGTTTACTGTTTTTGTCTATTTGATTTTTGAATTTTAAATTTGGTGTTTAATAGGTTTTTAAACTTTCAAACATTGTTTTACATAAATTCATCTATTTTTTATTTTGTGTTTAATAGATCTGTGACCTATTCAACATTTCTAAAATTTATGGACACTAATTGAAAGTTTAGGGTATTTCTAAAATTCATGGACCCTAATTGAAAGTTTAGGGTCTATTAGTTTTTAAAATTTTCAAATTCATGCACCTCTTAGTGTGTTCAAACAAAATTTGATAAAAACGACACAAAAAGTATACGTGGTTCACTAATGTTGTGTTAGCTACGTTCATAGGCACAAGAGAAGAGAGACAATTGTATTACGAATTTAGAAGAGATTATAAATTACAAATTATGGTCTTTCTAATGGCTTAATACAATAATGGGTTAAGACTCAACACACATGCATAATGGTAAAATCTAAAACAGATTTAAGGCGTTTCAACATAGTAAAAAATGCATGTCGGTTGAACTATGCTTATGTTGACAACCAAACCTTTTCTTATTACGATTGTAATTGTTATTTTAGAATAATACATCACAAACTACAAATGTGGAAAATAATATTCTAACCTATGACTCGTAAAAATAGATATTAATACTTGTCCACTCGAGCGAACCACAAGAAAATTCGAATTTATATGAGAAAACTATCTGGACGGACTTTTGGACTCAAAGTTTTAAAACTCGCACTTTTAGACCCATAGATGTGAAAATCTTAAAATATCTTTAGTTGTTTTTTTTTTGTAGACTCCAATCCTCTCTTTCTTCTTTTTCCTTCTCTTTTCTTCTCCTCCGAAATTAAACCAAACAATTTTCTCTAGTTTATTTGTGTGTTTTAAAAAAAATGAAGAAAGTAGGAATCATCCATAGAATTCATCTCGCGAAAAACTCTAAATAGCATGAGTTCTAATCATCTCAAATTTGCAAAAACCAAACGAAAAGAGCACATAAATTAAAAAAAAAAATTGTCGACCGATTTTTTAACGGTGAGAATATTGACCGTTATTCATGAATACCGATGGAAATACAGGTATACCGGTCCCTGGTAAAAAAAATCGGGCGTTTTTTTGTTTTGTTTTGGATGTCGTTTACTCTTGTTCATCGCCTTCCGACATCCTGTACATGACAAAAGTTTCAAAAGTAATAGATGGATTGTTACTTGTTTAAAGAGATAAAAAAAGATTATTATTACTCGCTAGAGGATTCAAAGACTTCAATTCTTTATTATCGTCATTGTTTTATTTTTTGCAACGATATTTTTAATTAATGCGAGGATTGAACACACGACCTCTTAGTCGTGGGCAGAACCTTATGCCAACGATATTCTTTATTACCGTCATTGTTGATCATAAAAAAGATAGATAAGGAAAAGAAAGAAGAGAGAGGATGGGTGGAAAAAAAAAATTAAGGACTTTTTAGAGTTTTTACACCCACAAGTGTGAATTTTAAAACCTTGAACTCAAAAGTTCAAATAATTTTCTCTGAGGTCTATAACTCGAATTTCTCGACCAAATTCTCATTCAATTGGATAAATTTTTTCAATTTCATTGTCATTTCTCATACACTTCTCTATTTCTTCGAGTGGAAAAAGAGATTAATGTGAAAAAAACACTTTGTTGTTTATTGTATTTTTCAATATTCAAACATAACTAAGATTGAAATAGTCATACGAGTCTATTTTAAATTTCAATATGCCGATCCATAACTTGGAAGAAGTTGATTTATGATCATATAATATTTAGTTAGACCTAAGGTTGGGTCCAAAAAGAGAAGTAAATAAAAATATAAGAGGACTTTTATAAATAAATATATATAAAGACTTCAAAAGTCGTGTTTGGAACAAAATCAATTTATATCTTTAAATTTTGAAGTTGTTAGACTAAATATCGATGTATTTTTTATTTATTTTCAATTCATACATACAGTTCTAAGTCAACTTAATTCTTAAAATAAAGAATGAATACTAAATATGAGAAGATATTTTTTTAATACAATAGAGTAGATAATATCTATAGTATTAATTAAAACTTCAAGCTAATAATTATATAGTTGAACTCATATCTAATTTATACTCTTCATTATAGATTTATGACTATGTTCACTTGATTCTATTTAAAACCGACTCAAAATAACCGATATAAAACCCTACAATAAAATGGCAAGAGAAATTTGTAATTTCTTAAATAAGTAGAGAAAAATAAAGAAATCACTAATATTAATAAAAAGTTGTTATTATTCATTTAATTTCACTTCTCTTTAATATTACGTTAATCCTTGCATTTGAAAAAGTCTCATAAACATATGAAAAAAGAGTAAAACTTGGTTGCTGCCTCGGCTACAAGTATCTTTTGCAGCCCAGCCACCTTTCATGATTTGATTGGCTAATATTCAAATCATTTTTAAATAATAAAAAAATATTTCACGCCGTTTATTGTCAGTAACTTTCATTTTTTTATTCCAGGTTAACAACTTTTCCTACTTTCTCTCTCTTCATTTCTCTACACTCCAATTTCAAGGCCATAAAATTTTAATTGAGGTTATTTGAAATTTGCAGGACTGATTGTGTGTTATATAGACATAAATTTTCAAGTGGGTTTTAGAGGAAGTGAAGGAAATAGTGAGAAATTTCACCGTTGGATTCATCTGAGGTTGGTAAAGGAGAAGGTAGATTGGATTTTTTTTTAAAGAAAAATCTCAAAAAAAAAAAATGATAACAATTTTTTTTTTTATCTAGAGATATCCTTTGGAGTATTGCAAATCTTACTGCATTAAAAAATAGTTAACCAAAAAAAAGAAAAAAAATACTTATTGTAGAGTAAGGAAGATAGAGTGAGAGATGAAATTGAAAACAAAGGTAATGGAAGATAGAAATGAAGGAAAGAGAGAGAAAATAGGAGAAGTTGTTTATGTGAGGAAGAAGAAAGAGAAAGTTACGGAAGAAAAAAATCTAACTAAACGGGCGTGAAGGGTTTTTTTTTATTTAAAAAATAATATAAATATTCAGCCAATCAAATCGTGAAACGTGTTGGGCTGCAAAAGATACTTGTAGCTCGGGATGTAAGCAAGTTTTACTCATGAAAAAATATGCACTAACAATTTTAAAATAGAATCTTAATTGAGGGTCTAAATGGTTATCAAACGGGACTTTAAGTTTTAGTTGATACTCAGAAACTAAGAACGAAGACTAAATATTGAGAGCGAAATCAAATTTCTAGCTCTTGACTTGGTCTTAATTGACTTTTTCAACAAATCTTCGACTAATGTTTTTCTAAACAATACGAGTATGTTCTTGCATCATAATGTTGACGTAGTTTTTAGAAAATTGGGATTAGTTTGATATGCAATTCATATTATTTTTCTTGCGAAATTATGAAAATTCTAAAATCGCGGTTTATGTTTTTCAGTATTTTCAAATTTTAAAAAATACACTTTAAACAACGTTTTAGATCGAGATCTAAATTCTAAATCTGTTATTCAACGCATATTCGAAAAAACTTCAATGTTTTTATTGAACCCATTACCTTCAAATTGATTGTTTGCATACTCCTAACTATACACACCCTTGTTTTCTATAATTTCATTTTTTTTAGGTTGAGGGTTATTGTTAAAATTGTATCTTAATCTTAGAAATAAATTATTGTTATATTTTGAAAAACCCCAATAGAAGTATTGATTTATTTTGCCAACAAGAGTAATAGTTCAATTGACATGATATGTGTGGACTATAACCCAGAAGTCTTAAGTTCGATTCCCTATCCAACTAGCCGTAAAAAAAACAATCGATATGATGCTACAATTTTGAATATTCTTTGAAAGAATTAAAATGTTTAGTATTTTTTTTTTAATTTAAAACTTTTATAATAAAAAAATAAAATAAATAAGAGCTAATAATTAGCTCAATGCATTTATGTGATAGTAAAAGGGAGCGCCAATAACCAAAGGTGACAAAGTGAGCATATTCAAAAGTAATTAATAAGCTCAAATGTTGAAATCATGAAACCCTACTTTATATTTATTTTAAATAAACAAAAAAAGTTTCCGTTGCCGGGAATCGAACCCGGATCTCCTGGGTGAAAGCCAGATATCCTAACCGCTGGACGACAACGGAAGATTGTTTAAATCTTTGTACTTTTAATTATTTATAATTTAGTCTCTACACTTTAGTATGCAACAATTTAGCCCTCATGTTTTAAAGTTTTGAACCATTCAAACTCTATATACTATTTAATGAGGTTTCTTACCTTATAGATCAATAAATTGGTTAGGGACCAAATGTCTATGTGTGGTTACAAAATAAATAATCAATACTTTATTTTAATGAGATTTTTCACTATAGAAATTAAATTTTAAGAAAAGTAAAAATATATGATGTAAATTGTTACATACCTTTAATAACTAAATTATTACAAAAAAAAAAAAAAAAAAAAAAAAAAAAATTATAGATTAATACTCAAAATATCAAAATATCAATGCATACTAATAAAAGTCAAACTTATAATAAACATAATGGACTAACTTGAAAATATGATTACAAAATTCGAATTAAAATTTAACATTTTTGTTTGGTTCAATGTGGGAATTTGAACATTATTTCATTTTTTTTCTTTATCGATAATATATATTTTACCTAGTTAAATTATACTAATTTTTTTTACCACATGGAGGATGAGAGATTCAAATCAATATATTAAGTCGGTTGAGCTATGTTCATGTTGGCTAGTTGAGTTATACTCATAAATATTGGGAATGACTTGACATGAATTCTTCCTCTAAATTTTATGGATCATGGAATGAACTTTTGTGTCATGAATTCTTCCTTCCAATTTTGTGGATCATGGAACGAACCTTTGTGGCATGAATTCTTCCTCCCAATTTTGTGGATCATGGAATGAACTCTTCGAGCCTGGATTCTTCCTGTTTTTTCTATAAATACAAAGTTCATTTGTTTTATTTTCACACGGAGCATAAGAGGTTTCATCCCTTCTTCATCGAGTGGGAGTTGTGTTAAGTTTGGGGAGCAATCGACTTATCAACAATTAAGCACCACAGTCGTGCCGAATTTGCTTTCAAGCAGTGGCTTTTTTTCCACGACACAACAACGACTACAATTTGAAAGCAAACTCACGATGTCTAGCTATCAAATCTGAAAAACATCTTCCAGATTTATTCAAGTTGGAACCTCTCGACGGATCAAATTATCGTTGTTGGTCACAAAAGCTTCTGATCTTTTTCGAGCAATTGAAGGTCGATTATGTCCTCACCTCTGAGACTGCTGAATCTTCTAACAAATCCAAGACGATTGTTTTTGTTGATCTAGAGAACTCAAAGAGTATTGTTGAGATCGATTCTGCCAAATCGGACAAATGTGAGAAGGACAACAAGAGGATTCACATTCATCTCCTCGATCATATGAAATTATTTGTCGACCGGTTCATGATTTAGAAATCAACATAGGTAATTTGGGACATTCTAGAGTCCAGGTATGACGGTGATGTAAACCAATTATGGATCATGTTTATGAGTACAAGAATTTGGTGGCAAATGTATTGATCGAAGGCATGAAGATGTGTGAAATTGGGATTTTTGTACGGACGACCCACCCCTCGGGGGCCGCGAGGTTTTTTAACCTAGTTTTTGAAAACTTATGTTTTTTGCCCTTCTCTCGTGATAAGGAAGTGCACAAAGTCATTCATACCCTTCACTTATCACGAGGAGATCACAGTTGTCTCCTCGTGATCGTGATAAGCGAAGGGTACGAATGACTTTGTGCACTTCCTTATCACGATAGAAGGTCAAAAAACATAAGTTTTCGCGAGGAGGGTTAAAAAACCTCGCGGACCCCGAGGGGTGGGTCATCCGTACAAAAACCCTGTGTGAAATTCTTCAGGCGAATGTGCTGCTGAAAAAGTTTCCTTCTTCTTAAGGTGATTACCGCAATCACTTGAAACAAAAAAAAAAAAAAAAAAAAAAAAAAAAAAAAAAAATGACTCTGCAAGAACTGATCGATCACATGCGAACTAAAGAAGCCAATCGAAGGTGAATACACGGTCTTTAAATTTTGTTAATGCTGACCTGATTGAATCTTCTGTTGCAACAAAAGACGGGTTAAAAAACAAAGAAAAATAGGTTGTTGGAGGAAAACTAACGCAAAAGTTGGGACATCAATTCAAGGTTGCTGGTGGTAGAATTGAAAAGTTCAAATTGATATGCTATGTATGTGGGAAACTGAGACACAATTCACATCATTGCAACCAGAAGAAAGGAAAGTCGGAGCAAAGACATGTTGCCAATGTTGCTCCACAAATCAACCTTGCTGAGAAGGAGGACATCATCGTTGTTGTGGTCGTAGAGGCTAATCTGGTGGAGAACAAGTCTGACTGGATTCTTGACACTGGAGCCTTGAGACATTTCTGCTCAAACCGAGAGCTATTCCACGATTTCGAGGATTCTGCTGATGGAAAGTGTCTTCATGGGTAACTCAGCTACTACTGGAGTACATGGAAAAGGGAAATGTTTTTTAAAACTCGCATCGGAAAAAACATTATCGCTTAGTTATGTACTATACATTGCGTAGGAACTTAGGTCTCTAGGAGTCTGTTGAATCGGGTTAGACTTATGATTGTCTTTGAGTTTGACAAGGTTATCATCACAAAAAATGGTGACTTTGTGAGTAAGGATAATCTAGTTGATGGTCTATTTGTTTTAAACAAAATTCATGTTTTTGCTTCCATGAATGAAAATTCTTTTCGTTTTGTCGTTGAATATGTTGGTGTATGACATGGTAGACTATGATATGTGAAAGTTGCAACAAAAAAGGTGTTCTGTGTGTATAAAAGCAAAGCATGTAAAAAAATCTTTCAAACCTGTCACATCTAAATCACGAATTACTTGAATTAATTCATTCTGATCTGGCTGATTTCAAAAACACCACAAATAGAGGTGGTAAAAAATACTATATATATTTTGTAGATGATTATTCTAGATATACGAAAAAATTATTTATTAAAATCAAAAGATGAAGCATGTGCTCAGGTGCAGAGCCACGTTGGGGTTGGGGGCACGTGCTCCCTCCAATTATTAGTTTGAAATATTTATATATAAAAAGTCGGAAAATATAAGCACCTTATATATATTTGTAGGGAAATGGTAAAGATGTCAATTTAGAGTAAAATAATTAAAAATATAACACTTTTTTTAAAAAATTGCAGATATGGCAATTTCTATCACTGATAGTATGGTCTATCGCTGATAGAAGTCTACCGCTGATAGACTCAGTTTTTTATAGAATCTTATTAGTGATAATAGTCTATCAGTGATAAAAATCTATCAGTGATAGTCATAAGTATATCAGTGATAGCCACTGATTTTTTTGCCATATTTGCAAAATGTTTTAAATTTGACTAAATTTACAATTATTTTGGGTATGATTTGTATATATAAAATTGAAAAATATAACATTAGTACTCTTCGGTGTGATGATAAGTGCACGATTTTTTAGTACTTTGCCTGGAAGCCCTCGAGTTTGAGTATTTTCAAATGCAAAATTTTTGTTTATTTTATTTTTCAATTTGATAAATTATTTTAAAAAAACATAATTCTATTTTACAATTTCTTAAAAAAAAAAAAAAAAAAAAAAAAAAAATTTAAAAAAATGATAAATATTTCAAATTTTATTATTTAATCTATGTATTTAAGTAGAGTTCTAAAATGGTTTATTATTATTTTTTAATTAATATTACTTAATATAAATATTATATCTTCGATATATATATATATGTTTAAAATTATATTTATATGAATTTAGAATTACAAGTTCATCCCTCAATTTTTAAAATTTGTATTTAAAAGATTCGTGAAGTTTAAACTTTTAGATTTATTAACTTTAATTTTGTATCTAATAGATCTTAGGTAAAAAAAAAATTAACGCAAGAATCAACAGTTGATGACCTAATTACATTTAAAAATTATAATTTTGTAGCTAATAGATACGTGATTTTTTTTAAAATGTCGAATAAGTCGATGACCCATTAATTTAATATCTAACAAAACGTTTAATATTTCAAATTTTCTAATATGTCTTTATCGATATAAAATTGAGAGTTTAAGTATTTATTAGACACAAATATAAAATTAAAAGAATCTATTAGACACAAAATTGAAAGTTTTAAAATGTTACACATTTTAAAGTTCAAAGACTATATAACATAAACGAAAATTTTAAAGATTAAAGTTGTAACTATTAGAATTGTGTCCATCTTGACAAAAAATTCGTAAATTCACTCCTGCATGTAATATGTTTTTGAAGTATAAAGTCGAAGTAGAAAACTAGTTAAAAAAGGAAAGGAAAAAAAAAAAAAAAAAAAATTGTTGTGGTGGCGCTAGGGGGCCCAACAACCCTCCCATCTTGAATTTGAAATTTAGCTTTTAATTTTTTTTTTTTTTTTGTATTTTTTTTTAGTACCTAACATAATAATCTAGACCTATTTTTTTTATTATAAATATAAATATATACTACATTTTCATATTTAATTCTATAAAAAAAAATTAATTATTATTTTTAGTTTTTTTTTTTTTAATGTATGTATATTAAAAAAATGTTAAAATGTAATTTCAGTATGTCTACTTTGTGATTTTTTTTATTTTAATCGTTGCAATTTTAAATGTCCAAATTTAGTTCTCATACTTTAAATCAATCTTAAAATTAATTTCTATTATTAGCTGGTTAACTTTTTCAAAGTAATTTAGTCTATATTAACCTCTTTATAAATTTTGAAAACATATTCACATTATATTAGGTTTTTTTTTAATAATTTTTTTTTTTTAAAGTGTTTAATAAATTTTTCAACTTTTAATTTTATGTTTAATAGATGTACGAACTTTAAGAAGTGTTCAATATATTATTCAACTTTCAATTTTGTATATAATAGGTTCTCGAATTTTCAAGTTTAAGTCTAATACATCCTTGTCATATTCAACATATTATAAATTTTAAGAATTCATTGTAAAAAAAATTGAAAGTTTAAGGACTTATTAGAAGCTATTTTTTATTAATATTACAAGTTTGAAAACTTATTATAAAAATAATGCAGTTTTCAAACTATTTATAAAAGTATTGTTGTTTTTAATGGAGGTCACCTTTTCAAAAGACGACCTCCCCAGACGAGCAAAGATCGTTTTTTGAAAAGACGATCTTCGGTCACGTGGAAGCAGGTCATCTTTGAAAGATGACCTGGGTGATGTGGCGCCACATGGACATGTCGTATTTTCGAAAGACGGCCTACACATCTGAATTAGGTCGTTTGCTTTGGCCTAGTGGGAACAAAGTAGGCTTAAGTATGACACTTTGTTTGAGGGGAGAATTGTTAGGAGTACATACAATATCCAACATTGGCTAAATAAGAGAAAGATCATGAGTATATAAGGTAGGACAATTATCTCCAATGGTATTGAGGCTTTTTGGGTGAAATAAAAAACAAAGCCATGAGAGTTAATCTCAAAGAGAAAAATGCTAGAAATCACACCTAGCCCACACTAGGTGAATCTATTATTGGATTTGCCATTGGACGTAAAAACGTGAGGATATGAGAGAAAAAGAATGGAAGTAGTTAGACAAAAAGGTGTTGGAGACCATTCGTTTGACTTTGACGAGTAATGTGCAAAGGAGTGTGGTGAAGGAGACGTCCACAATAGGACTGATGACAACTCTGGCTAACATGTATGAAAAACCCTCTATAAACAACAAATTGTATCTCGAAACCAAATAATATAAGCAAGTCTAGAAAACATCAAATTTGAATGTTAGAATTGTGGTAAGTCTGGCAACCTGAAAATGAACTGCAGGGCCCTAAAGCGAACTGAGGGGAACGAAGCTAGTGCAAATGTTGTTGAAGATGAGATGCACGATGATGCTCTGATTTTGGCAGTGGAAAGTGTTCATGAGACATAGGTGATAGATTCAGGTGCGTCATTTCATACTACAGAAAACCGTAACATTCTTGAAAATTATGGTACAGGAAATCATGAAAAGGTGTATCGTGCTGATGGAAAGTCTTTAAACATCATTGAGACTAATGACATGAAATTGAAAATGACGAATGGTTTAGTCTGGAAAATTCGCAAGGTACGTCGCATTCAAAATATGATGAAGAACTTGATTTCTGTAAGACAGTTAGACAACAAAGGATGTGAAGTATCTTTGGCCAAGGAAACTGGAAGGTTACAAAAGGTGACTTGTTAGTCGTTCGAGGAAGCAAGTTGAGGACTTTATATGTCAACAACAAATGATAAGAACATAGTGGTTGTTTAAGATCATTCGAGTCAGACAGGTTTGTGACACAACAAATTGAAACATATGAGTGAAAAAAGTATGAAACATATGTCTTGTAGTCGAAGACACGTTTTTATGTCAATTAAATTATGTTTGATTTGGCTAAAATAGATATTTATGGTCTACCAAATATCACCAAAATCCATATATTTATTGAACAAAAACAAAACGAACCCACTAAAATTGAATAACTAACATAAACAAAACTAACCCACTAAAATTGAATAACTAACATAACTATGGAAGCAAGTTTTCCCAACACAAATTACTAGAAAAAGGTACTAAAATAATTTTAGTAGAAGACATAGTTTTGAATAAATTAAGGAAGTGGATAATGTTAATAGAGGAAATTAAGACATAGGCTTTTGGATTTTGTGTAACGTTGTTGGAGGGTGGGGGCTCTCGTGACTTTGGTTTAACAATGATTGAACTCCTTCGTAGCTGTTTGAATTATGAACTTTTTCAAATAAACAATTATTAAAAAAAAAAAAAAAAAAAAAAAAAAAAAAAAAAAAAAATTATGAATTATGAATTCGTGGGATTGTTAGCAAAAGGACAAGCACTGCCCTCACGGACCATACAACTTTGTGCCAATTATTATTATTATTATTTTTTTTAAAATTTCTAATATCCACAAATATTTATTTATTTATTTGATCAAACCATATAGATCCAAATGTAATTTCTTTCCCGACATTGAAAATTTGAAATTTAGCATATAAAAACATGGGCATAAAGAATATGTATGAAAAATGATCTCGTGTGGTTCATGTATCTAACAAACACAAATCAAGTTGTTATTAATTTAGACTTTACCTATATACCCTAACTTAATATTTCATTTTAATACTATTTTAATTTTTTTTCTCCAAAATAATTTAGATTATTTAGCATCATTTTAGCAATTTTTTAAGCTATATTGACCAATATGTTAAATAATTATTCATGACAAATAAGTCTAATAATCATATTCGAGTAGTTGTAATTTTAGAAAAATCAGTTGTGAAATTAAGTAAAATAGTGTTTGGTAAATTTTAATTTTAAATTAAAAAATTATAGATGTAAAAAAAAACATATAAATATGGAACGATAAATTTTAGGATCGGATAACCATTTGATTTTTAGTTTTTGGTTTAGAAAAATTAAGTCTATAAATATTATTTCCACCCATAATTTTCTTTGTTTTGATATCTAGTTTTTACCAACGTTTTCAAAAAATCAAGTCAATTTTGAAAACTAAAAAAAAGTAGTTTTTAAAATGTAGTTTTGTGTTTAAAATTTGACTAAGAATCCAAATGTTTCTATAATAAAAGTGTAACTCATAGTAAAGAAATTAGGAGAAAATAAGCCTAAATTTCAAAAACAGAATACAAAAGACGAAATGGTTATTAAACGATACCTTAGTTTTGGAAAGTTATAAGTAGGAGTGTACATGGGTTGGGTTGAAGGGTTTTCTGACCGAACCCAAAAAAATTGGCTTGGCGGATTCCCAACCCAACATATCAGTCTACCTAATCCTTCAATTTTTCGGGTTGGGTTGGATTGGGTCGTCGGGTTGGTATTTTTTTTCTTCTTAATTATTTAAAATACATTTTTACAAATAATCATTTTCAGTTCCTTCCTCCGATATATAAAAAATGAACAAAAAGTTAATCGAGATTATTTGATCGAATACAAATTTTTAGTTCTAACAGAAAATGCTATCAATCAGAGATTCAAATCAACGACAAACCAGAAATCTCGTGTTGGGGATGGAAGATCTTGGAGTTTTAAAATGGAAGAGATTGAAGAAGAATGGATTGAGATTGGGTGTGAATATGAAATTAAGATTACTAGATGATATGATTTGTAAAAAAAATGAATTCAGATTGAATCGAGTCAAAAATGGCTCGACCCGCGAACTAACTCAAAATTCTGTGTTGGTAAAAAACAAACTCAACTTAACCCTTACAATTCAAATGGGTAGATCGAGTCGGGTTACTCGAGTTGTCAAGTCATTTGTACATCTCTAATTATAAGAATTAATTTTTGATAAATTAATCAATAATTTATTTAGACAGTTCAAAATTTTTAACACAATCTCAATCATGTTCATAGTCTAAATTTAGTTTATTCAATAATAGAGTATGAAATTTATGATTTATGTTATATATATCCACTTCTTATTATTATTTTTTAATCCATTTTATCATATCATGACCTTCCTTAGTATGTACTTCCTTGGGCTTAAACCTCCAAAATTGACTACAATTTTAAAAGTTTGAAACCATCTTAATATAAAAGTAGATCACAAGACAGACATATAAAATAAATAATTAAAAATATTATATATTTCTAAAAACAGAAAATTTCAAGAAAAAACAATGGTTCAAACATTGTTTTTTTTTTCTTCATTACTTTAATCTTCATAAATCACTCCTTTTTAATAACTTTATTAAAAAAATTAAATTAAATTGGAGCTTATCATATAATTACTAGTTGGTTAATGTTGTGACAAAATCATATCATTAATGTTGAAGGTAGACCACGAGTCATAATGAGATTCAACTTTGAAGGTCTCGAGTATTAAATATCTATTAATTGCTTTGAAAATATAAAGAAATAAATTATTATTAATTGGTCTGAAATAATTCATAGAAGTTTGAAACCAGAATTAATTCTGAATTGGAAGCTTGTATTCCTTTAAAATCAATTAATATTTCATTTTTTTAACACATCCACGACTTTGTGCTTTCCCAATGCCAAATATTAATTAAGTTTGCAGGTTCTTTAATGACTTTCTAATTATAATATTTACAAAAATTAATTAATTAATTAACAAAATCACAAGTGGTCTGAAAATAAAATCGTGGAGGATCGATTATTAATGGAGTTGATTTATTTTATAATTTCATGTAAATGGTGTAATATTAATAAGTTATAAATTTAATCATAAAAAAGAAAAATTATAAATTTAGTTTATGGTCTCTTATTTAAAGTGTTGGATAAGCTCTCGAATTTTATAACTTTCTAATATAATTTTTTTTCAACGATATTTTAATTAAAGAGAGGATGGAACCAATGACTTCATAGTCACGATTCACTAACACAACCTTATACTATGCTCGGTTTGACAACTTTCTAATATATTGGTCCTTGACAATAAATTTAAAAATTAAATGTATATTACAATGAGATAACATTGAAAGTTTAGGAACTAAATTTATAATTTAATCTAAAATTTGATATTTCAATAACTTTTAACTTTATTTCATCGGATTCAAAGATGCATTACTTATCACGTTAGTTAACCATATTCTGAAACACAAAATAAACATTGACTTATCAAATTATCTATCGGGTCTGCAAAATAATTCAACAAAAAAATATAAATAAATTCACTATTTATTTTACGTCAAGTAATACGTGAACTCCCAATATATATACCTACTATGAAGTTAGCCATAGTCATTAAAATAGACGAAAAAGCAAATATTGGCCATCTAAAAATGAATTCAAACTATGGAGTCAACATTTGCCAAAAATATTAAAATCATACAAATTAAAAAAAAAATGACTATTTATAACGTTATGATGTAAACATGAGGAAAGAGAAGGAACGAAATACAGACCAGTGGTACTCATGGTTTAAAGGATGGGGAAAACAATGAATTCAAGCAGGCGAATAGTGAAGAAATACCTACTTTATCATGTTTTGATTTTGCTTGCATACCTCTAAAAAAGCCAAACAAAAAAGAAGAGGGAATAAATAAGAAGACGAAGAATACGTTTGACCTTTATATTAGGAAATATCAAGATCAAAAAGTAGAAGTAAGGTTAAAGCCTCATGATGACAAAAACGCAACGTGGCAAAAACAGATATTCTATGAAAGTCGGAAAGAAAAGGGAAGCTTCCTCAATGTGTGGAGAAGGATGAGGCAACGACCATAACGTCGACAAACAAAATGTCAGAATCTACACGGTTGGGCTTCCGAAAGTCCTATCACAGAGCATCACCTCTTCCTTTTCACGCATCATCCTCTTTGGTCGCGAAAAACAACCACAACCACGACTATCGATTGCTTCAATCCGTAAAAAGTACTGATGTAGCTAACAATCATCTTCATAGTCGATTCATTAGTGTCGTCACCTTCAACCCTCTTTATAAAAATTAATATCATAGTATACAACTATATTATGGTCAAATAGAAAAGTAACTAAAATCTAATATGTACTAAAAAAAAAAATCTAAAATTGTAATTTATTTTGTTTTGTGTGTGATGAAATCGTATTTTTCTTTGGAAAGGAAAAAAAAACGAAAAAAAGAAATGAGTGTATTAATAAGTTGCATTCTGAAAACTGAAGAGGTTAGAATTTATTGTATAATGAATTGATCGAACCAACCAATATTTAATTAAGAGTGAAAGAGTAAAAGCAAATAACAACAAATATTTCTTAATTAAAAAAAAAAAAACAATAATTAAAATTTGGATTATTTAAGAAATTCAGACAATGTCATCATATCACGTAGGACCAGTCGTAGGTCACGTGTAGGATTTATAGAGCTCAAAATTAACAAACAAACCCCATTTCTCATTTCCTCTCCGCCATCAAATTCTCTCCTCCGCCGACCGCCGACAATGGCCGCCGTCAGAAAAAAGCTCCTCCTCAACTCCATCTCCGTCGACATTGGCTGCAGCAGTTGCCGGAAACCCAAATCCCTCCTCTCCCAGATCTTCCGCCCCAAACCCAAATCCTCCTCATCCTCCTACTCCTCCGACCGCCGCCTCTTCCGCTCGCCGGAGAAGAAGCTGAGCGACGCTCCTGAGGTTGTCGGCGGCGGATTATGGAAGATCGGCGGCGTCAGCGTGGCGGTGGAGAAGGATTCCAACGACCCGTATGTGGATTTCCGGCAGTCGATGCTGCAGATGATTTTGGAGAATGAAATTTACACACAGGAAGGGCTTAGAGAGCTTCTTAGCTGTTTTCTTCATCTGAATTCGCCGTGTAACCATGGGATTATAATTCGAGCTTTTGCTGAGATCTGGGACGGCGTGTTCTGTGCCAGATCGGCGGCGCCCACGGCGGCGCCAGCTAGAAAGAGACGCCCTGTTCGGTCACGCGCCTTCTAAACTGTCACCTCCTCAAATCATGCCTTACGAATTTCTCGATCAGTTTTAGCTTTTTTTTTTCTTTTTCTTTTTCTTAAGATAGGTTCATTTTTGGGATCTTGATGGAGTGGGAAGATGTAATTATTGTTAATTGTTTTTTGGCTAATTGTCAAATACATGACGGTATCTTTTTTTTTCTCTTCTTTTCCTTTTGCGTAAAGAAATCTTGAAGGACTTTTTTTTTTCTTTTGAATTTAATAACTAATGGTGGAAGAAAAATTAATTTGTTATATGCATATACATATCAACCACAAACTCTTTACAGAACAATATTCATGAGATTGTTGATGTTGACTGAAAAATAATGTGGAGGTGAGGATTGAACCCTCTCCATTTTAGTCAAGGTACAACTTTATAGCAATTGAATTTGGTTCGATTAGATATATATTTGATAAGTATTTTTTTTTTTTTTTTTATTGAATAATGAGTATAAAAATTAAAAGGTTGAATAGCTTGAATTATAACCTTGTTTAAATTAGTTTAAGTTAAAAAAAGTTTTAAGTTAAATAAAGGGTTGAAACTTGATATAAATTAGTCAACTATCATGTGTTGACCTAATGGTCATTAAGGGCCTTGAAAATTTAGAAGGAATGGGTTCAATTTAAATCTATGGTGGTCATTTATCAATTTTTTATGAGTTGTTTTTACAACTAAATCTTGTAGAGACAAACGGTTGTTACGTGAGATTAATCAAGGTGTACATAAGGTGTCATAAGTTAGTTCGGACACTCAGGATAAGAAATTCTAGGGCGGCGGCGGCCGACCGTTTCAAAGAAAAAAATTAAAATAAAATAAAATAAATTTAAGAGAACTGTGGTGGTTGGTCGGAGAGGTTCGGCAACGTGAGATTTGTGAGAAGAATTTGGCGGATCTAAGGAAGAAGATGAATGATACGATGATAGTTCAATCCCGAAGGTGAAGGGTGGCGCAAGCAGATCCACAACAGAGGCCGATTTTTCTGAACCTTCGAGTGAAGCTAGGCAGAGGCAGAGATGGAGGCCAGAATGATACTGAGAGATCCGTCGACGGTGCAAAGTTTTTTTATGTCAATTTGAAAGCTGAGATCGGAGATTGAGGTGAAATCGAGAGAGAGATCGACAAAGATGCGTGAGATGGTGAGATCATGGGTCTAAGATTTCCGAAGGTGCTGATTTTCGAAGGGATCTCAGGCGTGAAATCGAAGGTGGCGAGACATTCGGCGAGGCCATTCATTCCAATCGACGGTGGTTCAGAATGAGAAGGATGTGCGTGGCAGTTCTGAGCGCGAACATAACGAGTTTGCATGGCGGCAGGCCGCGTAAATGGAGCGGCGAGACGATTGTGGTGGCTGAAGAAGGTGCACAAGAACGCATGGGCGAGAGCTTAAGCGTGATGATGAAGTTAAGGCTTAAATCGGTTCGTGCAAATTGATTTGTGCACGAACCACTGGTTCGGTCCATAGAGTTCTGATCGGACCGAGATTCAACATCTTTGTGTCTGTTTGAACTGGATGGTTTGTTTTTTCGAGAGCGACAGTAGCATTTCTGAGAGGTCGGCAATGGTGCTCTTCAATTGTGAAAAGCGGAGTGAAGATGCGAAGACCAATACCGAGAGTTCGGTGGTAGGTCTTCTCCGAGAGTGCAGTTTTGGTAGTGACACCGAGAGTTCAGTGGTGAAGTAAGGGGCGACGACCATTACTGAGAGTTTAGTGGTGGGTTTTCCCTGAGAAGTGCAGTTCAACGAAGAGTTCAAGCGTTCTACAATGACCATTATTGAGATTTCAGTGGTGGGTCTTCTCTGATAATGTGGTTCGACGGAGAGTTTTGGTGTTTGGCAATGACACCGAGAGTTCGATGGTGACGTGAGGGGCAACAACCATTACTGAGAGTTCAGTAGTGGGTCTTCCCTGAGAAGTGCAGTTCGACATAGAGTTTCGGCGTTCGACAGTGACCATTACTAAGAGTTCTGTGATGGGGTCTTCCCTGGGAAGTGCAGATCGGCGGAGAGTTCCGGCTTCGACAATGACAACGAGAGTTTCGTGGTGATGTGAGGGGCAACAACTGTTACTAAGAGTTCAGTGGTGGGCTTTCCTTGAGAAGTGGAGTCTGACAGAGAGTTTCGGCGTTCGGCAGTGATCGAGATATCAGTGGAGATCACCGAAGAGTCTCATCTTACTTTCAAATTGGACATTTGTGAACCTCATGCTCCAACTTGAGGGGTATTGAGATATTATCTCCCCTATCATATTAGGAAGATGTCTACCCTATTGTATTAGAAAAATATCTTCTTATATTTATCATTCACTATCTAAGTGAGGAATTAGAGTTGTATATATATATTGATCATATTGATCCATTGAAAATAAGAAAACAAGTAAAAAAATTGTCAATATAGATTTGAGAATCTTTAATTATGTCTCTCATAATAACCGCTTGATATAAAATCGAAGTGCTTTAGTAGTTTCTCACTCCTACATTTTAACGGTGTAAAATTAACAATTACAATGTGGCGACCTCTTCGAATAATTTCTCGACATTATAATATCGATAGACTATTGAAAATGGTGGAATTACTCATTTAAATGCCTAAAGTTTGTAAGAGTGGTTATTGCAAAAGATAAAAAAAAAAGGATGTAAAGATGGAAAAGAGGTGCATATGAATGGGAAAGGTGAAGACAAAGTTGAGTGAAGAAGAGGACAATGGTTGGATGAAGAAAATAAAAGGCTGAGAAGTGTCAGCCAAAGGAATGAATGCTATTTTTCTTTACTTTCTTTCTTTCAAGATATTAAGATGTACATGTTTATCTTTCTTCAAGCCTTCAATTTCTATGGCCAAATTGTACGGTGCTTTTCAATCCTAACATACAAGTGTTATATAGGGAAGCATTATTGAATGAATGAGACTACGTTTAAGAGTGCCCTTGAGTATTATGAGAACAATAACAATAAGCACTTCCTTGAGTATTATGAGAACAATAACAATAACCACTTGAGACTATGTTTGAGAGTGCTAGCTCCTTAAAATCATTATGTTTGAGAGTAAATCACTTTTTGAAAAAAAATATTTGTTGACTATTTTGTCTCAAATGCTTATTAAAAAATCACTTCAAAAATATTTTTAGAAGTGTAGAACAAAAAATCAAAGTATTTGTGATTAAAATGGTCATTGCTTAAAGAACTCCTAAAACACACCTCCACGGTGAGTTTGACTTTTGGAAGAGTAAAAATTACTTCATTTCTTAATTATTTTTCAGAAATTTCATAATGTTTGGTTAGAAAGTTGATTTTGAAAATTTTAAAATACTCTAATGCTTTTAGGAGAAGCAGTTAATTATTATAGAAGAAGTGCTTTAACTTGAATGTATTTTTTTTTTCAAAACTCTCTAAACTTGTCTTTAGCTTATACCTTACAAATTCATAATTTTAAATTAAAGAACTTTTTTTATGATTAAAAAATGACTAGTTGTGAACATATTAAAGAAAATCCTTAAAAAACATTTGTGTAGGAACTCAGAACAAAAATTGTGTACAACTTTTGTTTGGTTTCCAAACTCACTCCTAAACTTCTTCGACGGTTGGAACTTTTTTTTTCTTCCTTCAAAGTATTAAAAATAGAATAAAAAATACATCATCTTTTTTTTTTTTTTTGGTTCAAAAAATACATTCTTATTTAGGGAAAGAAAAAGAATTTTCATGTTTGTTGACATTGATGTGACAAAATTCATTAATTTAATATTTTAGTTTTATCATGTCTCTAAGATATTTTAATAATAACCCATCATGCATGTTGATGAATTAAAAAAATTACCCTTTCCCTCTCGTTGTCATTTTTTTCCGATCAAGGTTTTAGATATCAATAATGAAAACTTAATTTTATAAAAATGTCGATGATGATTGTCAAATCGAGCATAGTTCAATTGATATAAAATTGTGTCAATGACGTCAAAGCGAGCATGACTCAGCTGACATATGTATGTGTTGATGACCAAGAGGTCTGTGGTTCGAATCCCCCACCCCCAATGTACTAAAAAAAAATTGTGTCCTTGACTAAGAGGGTTCAAATCTAAAAAAATATAATTTCTAATGTCGATGTTGAACTCATAGACATTTAAATGCCCAACTTCCCACCTCCTTCCATTTTCCACTTCAAAAACAAATTTTCAATTATAAAGCACAACTTACCAGAGTTAAGGGTTGGTATGACCTAGAATAGCTACAAATTTATATTAATCTCACCCGCTACATAAGTTGAGTTGGGTTGGTATGACCTAAAATTCTAAAACTAGTACAAGCTACAAATTTATATTAATCTTACCCGCTACATAAATTGAGTTCAACAATACGTGAAGTATAGAGGTGGAGATTCGAAAGTAAAAAATACAACGTCTTTACCATTTAAGCTATGTTTAGGTCAGCCACGAGCCACATAAACTCAAACTAGGAGCTTAAATCCATATTTCAAAAACCCCATCAAACAAAAAAAAAAAAAATGAAGATTTGAAACATAAAGTACATCATCATAAGTTACTATAAATGAGTTGCATACATCCAATAGTGACAGAAGGTGCACAAATTTAGATGTAGAAACATAAATATGAGGTAGGAGAGACATGAATGATGGAGCAGAGCAGAGATTTACATTGGAAAATGTTGAAATTGAAGCCTCTGTGGCATGCATTTAACTCACTGAATGCTCATCATGCTTCCTCCTTCACACTCAATCACCTCACCTTCTGTCCTTCTCATCATTTACTTACAATCCTTCCTCTCCTCTTCTCCCAATCTCACTCTTTCATCTACTTCTTAACTTCCCATTGGGTCAAACACGCGTTTACTTTCCCGCAATCTAAAAATGAGCTTGAATCGTCGTGAGAATTAATCGGACTGAGAATTATATTTCTTTGATGTTGTTTATTAAAACATTGCTAGAATCGTAATCAGAAATTCATAGATGTTGCCAACAAGAGCATAGTTGGAAGGAGTTGGGGAAAAAGTTTTATCCTCATTTGGCCCACGGACTTGTTGAAATCGGATAAAAAATATCAACTCCTCAGACTTCAATAGTAATTTCTATTCAACTCTTCAGGCTTCTACAATAATTATTATTCAACACTGTCTCATTTTCCAAGGCAGTACATTTCTCTATCTTTCCCTCCCACAATATTTTAATTATTTAAAAAAAAAACGTAATTTAAACAAAATGTGTAAATAAACTAAAACTGCAATTCAACATATTTTTATTATTTTAAATATAAATTACATTGTTCAATAAACATTGGTACTTAAACCTTTTTATTATTTTAAATATAAATTACATTGTTCAATAAACATTGGTACTTAAACCGAATTCAAAATGTAGTATTCTTACAATGGAGAGAAATAAAAACATCAGCTTAATTTGGATCCGTTTAAATTAATGAATTAAAATCTTTCAAATTCATAATATTTATCACACTATTGTACGACTCTTTTATTTCAAAACTATCCAAATAAAATGAATAATTAGTGTGAGTGATATTGAAAAAAGAATGTGAAGTATCGTGGTCAAAATTATTTTGTTATCTTCAAAGAAATTTGTGAACAATACATAATATAAAAAGCAAAAATCGCATTTTTTAACATTTATTGAAAAAAGTCCTTAACAATGAAAATATGCAAAATTATAGAAAAAATTGTACAAAAGAAATAGCTAAAATAAACTGTAATTGTTGATATGCTGATTTTCGAGCGCATGGATTCAGATGCAATGACAAATTTAAAAAGGTGGAGGTGGAGAAAGATGTGCTTGACACATAGGTTAGGATAAAACTATACTTATGTGTTGTTCGTTTTTTTTTCTTTAAACAAGTTTGTAAAATATGCCTACATTAATAAAAATAAAAAAATCTCAATCTTATAATTCATTAAATTAAAGATGAGTCCTAACACAAATATATATATATATATATATATATATATTTTTGATAATCAATGTGAAAAAATAATGTAAGGTATTGTGCTCAAAATTATTTTTGTTGTTTTCAAAGAAATTTGTAAAGGATAGATCAAATAAAAATAAAAAAATCTCAATCTTATAATTCATTAAATTAAAGATGAGTCCTAACACAAAAATATATATATATATATATATTTTTGATAATCAATGTGAAAAAATAATGTAAGGTATTGTGCTCAAAATTATTTTTGTTGTTTTCAAAGAAATTTGTAAAGGATAGATCAAATAAAAATAAAAAAATAAAAAATCATTTATAGAATTTATTGGAATTTATTGGAATTGAAATAAATCCTAAATAATGAAATTTTGAAATTTTGTAGAAAAAAATTGTGGAGAAGAAAACAGCTAAAATAAACTCAGACTTCAGAATTTCAGGTTCAACAACTCCCTTCCCCAAACACACCACAGACTTCAGAACTCCAGACTAAACAACTTCTTGCCCCAAATACACATACTTCAGAACTCACCAGACTAAACAACTCCCCGTACTAAACAACTCGAGACTAAACAACTTCAACTCTCCCCACTCCTTGGACCAAACGCCTTACAACTTCACTTTGACAAATTTCTGCAAGAGCTGGCAGATCATCAAAATGGTTATTTATTTATAATTGAACAAAAACGAGGAATGGAAAATGAGTCTTCTCCCCTCCACGAGACCGTTGGTCTGCAATATTCACCCTAGCCCACAAGCACAAATCATTTTTTATGCTGCCATCACATAAAAACATAAACTTTGAGTAGGCGCTTTAGGTGTGTGTTGACCATGCACTCTCATTTCATAGCGCCTGGGGAACGCAAGTTTGATCGGTTGTAAGCTTGGCTAAAGCGAAGCGCTTACCAAGCCGACTCGGGGTCTTAGCTACTCGTTTTCAACTGAGACCACTCGACCGATCTCATCCACTTGCCTTTAGGCCCGCCCACTACCAACCTCAACATGTCATTGGAGGAATGTCGAACGCATTGCAGACATGTAGAAAAAGAAAAAAGTAAAAGGCTGCTCACCTGGATCTCGGTGGTCTTGTGAGTGGTTGATAAACTGAAGAACCACGAAAGGAGGGCAAGAAAGCCCCTACTCCTAACAAGGTGCGGAGTTCTATCAAAATGAAAAGCAGCAAGCTCCGCTTGAATCCCAGGATTTAAGGGTAGATTTGTCAATCTGAATCAACACCGTCTTATTCGTTTGCAAAAATAGGACCCTTTGTTCAAAATAGAATATGTAGAAACTTAGGGTTTCAACTTTCTACCTCGGCGTTTTGTGCCCGGTTCTGAATTTTGTGCTTCAAAAAATCTATCAATTAGTGTTTCAAATGTGATGTTGTAACTCCAGCGTGTCAGCATAGTTATCCTCATCGAACGTTGTTTTCGGGGAGCTAGGCAAAAGGAAAAGGAAAATGGGATTCTGGTGAAAGCGCTAGAACTTCCGCTGAGACGACCCTTTTTTTTACCGCGCCACAGAACGGGAGCTCATGTGGAACCTTTAAGTAGCATTTTACAAACTGTTTTTTCAAGTTTAGTCAGCGCATAAATCGTTCGCGTTTGTAGTTGACTTTTGATAGGAAGTTAAAAACGACGAAGCATATTAGGGTTATCGAGTTGGGTTTCTTTCCGCATTGCAGCTGAAATGAAAGCGCAAAGAAATTGCTTGATGAGTTGAAAAACTTTTGTTTAACATTTCCGGAAATGCATGAAGTGATCGATTTTTTCGCGTGAGCTAATTCAACCAAAAAGAAAGACCACCAAAAGTCACGACCACCAAGATTATTACTCGAAAACGGCGAGGCCAAACACCTTCAAGAGTAGTATTTTTAAAATATGTCTTAAAATCTTGAAATTTTCATTTATATTTTTGATTAATTTTAAATACTATTATGCCCCTCATTAATGTGCCTATTTCATACAAAATAAAATTATTGGTGTATTAAATTTCATTTTCGTAATAAATTTTGATTTTCTCTCTCATTTAGTGTATTAATGTGCTCATTTCATGGTTCAATTTTATCTCTCTATTCCCATAAATAAATAAATAAAATAAAAAATCTCTCCCGTCAAATTTAGTGTATTAAATTTCGATTTTATCTCTCATTTTCTCTTACCACTTATTTCTTCACCATTTAATTTTGTATATATAACCACTATATATACTTATATATACTTCATATATGAGTATATACTCATATATACTCATATATACTGCATATATATTTATAACATATGTATTTTTTTATATATATACCCACCATATATACTTCATTTATGACTATATACTGTATATACTTATAGATAATATGTATTTTTTTTTTTTTTATAAAATATATGTAATTTTTATATATACTCATCATATATATTGATATATACTTCAGATATGAGTATATATGGTTATATACTTCATATATACTTATAGATATTGTGTATTTTTTTTAAAGAAAATATATGTATTTCTTTATATATATACCCATCTTATATATTTTATATATGAAAATATATATTGCAAGAGAAAATTGTTTAAATCTGGATACAAGGAAGGAGAAGACAATTTAAATGAGGAGAGAGAATACGGTTTTAATAAGGAGAGAGACGTGATTAATGCAAATTTTATGGCTTCAATTTTTTTTCCTTAAATGAGTTTGTTTTACTTTTTATTTCATTTTATTTAAATGTTAGAGAGGTTGAAGGGTATGGGTGATATCGGTTCGGTTTTCTTCGGTTTTGGACCAAACCGAGAACCGAACCGAAAATATCGGTTTTGATAAATATAGAACCGAACCGATGTCCAATAAGGTGTATAACCGATTGGTTCGGTTATGCTCGGTTCGGTTATTTTTTGGTTCGGTTTTCGGTTTGATGAACTATTAAGTTTTTTTTTTCTTTTTTTTTACCCTGGTAAAACCGCGTGAGATTGAGAGAGGAGGGAGATGGTGTGACGAAAACACAGAAATCAAATCAAATTCCTTTCAAAATCAAAACAAATCTCTTCCAAAATCAAAACAAATTCCTTCCAAAATCAAAACAAAACCTTCCAAAATCAAAACAAATATCTTCCAAAATCAAAATGCTATCGAAAAAGAAAGAAAAAAAAAATCCTCCCAAAATCAAAACGCAACTACAGGAAAGAAAGAAAAGAAAAAAAAATACAAAGAAAAAGATCAAATTCAGATTTAAAGAGGAGGGAGGCGACGGCGAATGCGATATAAGATGGCGAAGTGCGACAGCGATGACGAGGTGTGATGGCAGATGAAAATCCAGAGACAAAATGAAAAGAAAAAAAATTGAAGAGAGTTAGGGTTGATTCTAGAGACGGAAAAAAACTAAAAAGAGTTAGGGTTTCTCAAAAGGAGAATATATATACTTCGGTTCGGTTTTGGTTGGATTTTTCAATTGAAAACCTAACCGAACAAAAAAAAATCGGTTTTTCATATATACAAACCGACATGTCCGATTTTGTACTAAATAACCGATTTGAACCACTGAATCGGTTCGGTTCGGTTCGGTTTGTCGGTTTTTCGGTTTTGACTATCACCCCTATTGAAGGGTATGAAAGTAATTGCAGCTCAACTTTTATGAATTTTTTTTAAAGTAGTTAGACACTTTTGATAAAAATAGAAAGTGAGGACATTAATTTAATATCATAGCATAATGTGGTTATTTGTGTAGTTATCCCTTAAATGAACATTCCTCTAATTATACAAAAGAGTGATCAATACTCAATCCAATAAATGGTTGGGTTATGTTAGGATGGGTCAGTCAAACTTTGAGTTTGGGTTGGTCTTTGGACCACATGCCCAATGATGAGGATGGACCATATGAATTTTGGGCTTAGAATGTCAAACTTATTCTAGAGAAATTGTCCCAAATGATGATCTTTAACTTAACCGGACAAATCTTACAATTTTCTTAAAATATATTTTTTTAAAATGTTTTCAATAAAAAAAAAAATTATATCTTAATTTAAAAAAAAAATACTTTAAATAACAAATTTGGTTGGTTGCACTATATTAAAAAATTATTTTTTTAATTACAAATATATTTTCCATTTTTTACTACATATTTTGAAGAAAAAAAATTGGGGTTAACTACTTTAAAATCATTTTTTTTTTAGATAATCTATATGTCAAGTGTGTTTCTTCAAAAAAAAAAAAAAAAAAAAAAAAAGTTTTAAATTATTATAAATTTTTTAAGTGATTTTTATATATTATGATTTTAAAGAAGAAGAAAAACAAACAATTTTAATCATCTAAAATCATTTTAGACGTGTTTGAGCCACGAACTTAGAGTTGGGTGAAGTAGAGTTCTTAAACGCACTCCTCGTTTAAGGAGAAATTAAACTCGAATTTAGGTTATGCACTCAAAAGTATGTCACTCTAGATGAAAAAACGCGTGTTACACTTTAAATTATTAGTTTTTCGAAAGGTGCTTATACAACCATTGATTTTGTTTAAAAAATATTCTTTTTCCAAAAGCCACCCCATGATTAAGTTGATAAGTAATGCTAAATTTATCATTTATATATATATTCACATTTCACTTGCATAATTAATTGGAAAAAAAAAAAGATGTTTATCAATGACTAAAATATGCATAGAGGTCTTCGAAAGATAGTATCTAATTACATGTAAGTATAACATATTGGACATCATGGGTTTCTAAAACCAATTGGTGATAGAAGGAGTATCCCATATATCTTATATTGTGAGTGGAGTCTCTTCATCTTTTCGATGTAGGCTCTAGAGATGTCCATGGGGCGGGGCGGGGCCGGGTAATGCCTTCCCCGCCCCCGTCCCCGTCCCCCATTTCATTACCCGTCCCCGCGAAATTCCCCGTTTAATTTCGCGGGGACGGGGCGGGTATTCCCCGCGGGGAATTCGCGAGTAACGGGTATTCCCGCGGGTAATTTTCACCGCGAATAATTTAATTTTTTAATTTATTCTTATCCACTTTTTTAAGTTTTGTTATTTGTTAAGTTGATTAATATTATATATATTTAATTTCATAAACTTTATTGGTAAGATTTGTATTTTTTTTGGAACTTTATTGGTAAAATGTGTATTTTTTTTTAGATAAAAAAGAAGTGTGTAGTTAATTTTTTTTATGAATAATGTATATATGTATATATATAAAAAGTATACGGGGCGGGGCGGGTATGCTATTACCCGCCCCCGCCCCGTTTAGTTAACGGGGCAAAAAAAATTCCCCGCTCCCTGCCTCATTCCCCGTGTAATCGGGGATTCCCCGTCCTATTCGGGGCGGGGCGGGGCGGGGCAAATGAACATCTCTAGTAGGCTCCTCAACATGCCCTTCAAGATGGTCACCATTCTTGGGTCGGATCCCATTTTGGACCGAATACCCGTTTGAGCTTTGTGGGCTCTGATACCATATTAGACATCATGGGGTTCCATCTTAAAATCAATTGGTGATAGGAGGATCGAGTAGCCCTTGTATCTTATATTGTGAGTAAGGTTCCTTCATCTTTTCGATGTGAGATCCTCAACATAACATGTGGAATATGTGTGTATATATCCTAAACCAGTGATAAAAAACGATGTCTTGGATAGCTTCTATTGTGCGTATATAATCCTAATTAGCCTATATAGGTTTAAATATGAATATCTTGAATATACACCCTTGTTGAACAAGAAAATGAGTAGCCTAACTTGCCAATGTAAAATGAACCATTGAAATATTTTTTTTTTTTAAAAACATTGAAACAATGTCAAATGGAAAGTATAATTATTTGCCACTATTTATTTAACCAATCGAAAACACTTTGTCTTCCGAACCAACTCACACCGTCTAAAACTCTTCATCTTCTTAATCAACTCATTCGGTTTGAAACTCTCTTATCTGTTTGATTTCCTTCAAACTTCGACTTTATTTCGTCTCACCTCAGCCTGCAACGATAGAAACGAGCAGAGTAGGGGTCGTCGGCCAATCACATTCTCGAGGTATGTACTTTCAACTATCGTCATTTCTGCTTTCGAAAATCGAATGTGTTTGATTTGTTCCTCCTCGTAACTTCCTCTGTGTGTTTCTTTTCCTTTCATTTACCCAAGCACATTTCTTGTCAGGTTTGCTGGGTTGGGGTGACTTCCTCTATTGCATAGGGTATGGTTCCATTGAACCGTCTTTCAATCCGGTCTTTTATATGTGATTATTTTATCCACAACAACTACTATTTTATTTTATATGACAACTGATTTTTTTAAAAGCATAACTGGCAACTATTATTTTAAAAAATATAGTAATTTCAAACTACACCTAAGTCTCTAGGTTATGATAAATTTAATAATTTATTACTATTTATTGTATGTGTGTTTGCTTGCAGATAACTTACCAAAAAAATAAAATAATAATAATAATAATAATATGCTTTTACATGAAACATTTAATTATTTTTCTTCCAAAATAATGTTTTTTTAACTAAAAATATTCTTTTAAAAGCATCTCAAATTGGCCTTTACTATAATTATTTTCTCTTTTTTAAGTCTGAAAAATATTTAAAAATAGAAGATTTAGATATTTGTACCAAGTAAGGAAGGCATATATGTTTGAAATAGATTCCATTTTGAAAGAGTTGAAAAAGCACTGTGTGATAGGTAGAGAATCGAACTTCTGACCTATTGATCCTTAGTTAATACTTTAAGTCAGTTGAGCATTAATTACTTTTCTTTACCCTTTTCAACTAATCTCCTTGTTTACCAATTTTTTTTTTTTTTGCAACGATAATTTAATTAATGCGAGGATTGAAATCATGACCTTTTAGTCACGAACACAACCTTATGCCAATTGAGCTATGTTCGATTTGACACGTTTACCAATCTGGATGACATATTGTTGTTAAAAAAAACAATAATAAATAATAATAGCGTTGTTGTTTATTGGCTCTTGTCTTCACATTCTTTTGTCTTCTTCTTTGAATTCTTTTGGAGCTCAATGTGACTTCTTTTAGTGTTTGAAAAATTATGATTTTTTGTTCACACTCTTATTGTGATAAATGAGTCTAGAGGTTTGATGTAAACATTAACACATGATTATTTAGAACCACTCATGAGTGAGCTTACATCAACTGACATAACCTATATATTAACGATTAAGAGGTTTGTAGTTTGAATTCTCTCCCCACATATTGTACTAAAAAAATATTTAATTTTTTGTAATTTTTTTTTTAAAAACAAAAATCATTTCTTTTTGGTTGTTGTATGGGTTGATTGTAAATATCAATATATAACCGGGTATAATTGAAATAAATAAAAATCCACTCTCATCCCAACACCATGGTAGCTATCACTTTTTTTTTCAAAATTCATGAATCTAGATGTTGTTAGTCCGATCTAAGTTGTTAGATTTATTTATTATTATTATTATTATTATTTTTTTATTTTTTTTTTTGACATTTTCAAATCTAAGATGGTGAGAGGTCTATGAGTGGGCTGTAAATATCAAGATATACTCAGTATAATTGGAATGAAAACAATATTCTTTCTCATCCTCCACAAGTATGGTAGCTATAATTCTGAATACATATAAAAAAAAAAATTCTTTCCATTTTTTCGTGTTTGGTATTTTATTATAGTTATTTATCATAATCTCTCGTTATAATTAATTGATGAATTATGATAAAAGACCATTTTTTCACCATATATTTCATAAATGTCACCGGCTTTGAAATATTACGGTTTTAGTACTGTTTCGATTTTAAATCTCATAAATGTCCCCTAATTTTTAAAAATTAGAAACAAAAATTTAAAAATTTATGTATTTTATATTTAAAATGTATGGGCTTGTTGCATAAATAGCAACACGCCGAAAATAATGGCAAATCTTCTGATTTTCACGAAATCTCAGTTTCCATAGCTATGACTTGTTTTACAATTTTCAAATACGAAGATGAAACTCGAGAAGTCAAAAATCTTTTTAGAATAGGAGAATATCTTTTATTTAAAATTTTTCCTAAACAACCAATTATTTTTCTTAATATTTTTTTAATCAATTAATAGTAATTACAACTAAACTTAATATATATAGGCATTTATGTAATTTCATTTTTTTTTTTGTTGGGTCTACATTAGCCAAGTCGATTACAAAGTTGAAATTTAATTGAAAACTTGACATTTATGTAATTATAATCTATAAGGTGTCTAAAGAGCGAGAAATTGTAACATATGTCAATTTAGAATAAAATAATTAAAAATATAGCATGTCTTTAAAAATTTTGCGGATATGACAATTTCTATCGCTGATATCTTATGGCTGATAGAAGTCTATTGTTGATCACCTCAGTTTTTTATAGATTTTTGTCAATGATAATAGTCTATTAGTGATTATAGTCTATCACTGATAGAAGTCTATCACTGATATGATAAAGTCTATCAATAATAGAAACGGATTTTTTTTGTCATATTTACAAAACATTTTAAAATTTGTTAAATTTGCAATTAGTTTGGACCTGATTGTTATTTGTGCAACCCGCCCTCTAAACAACCCTAATTAATTTGTATACCCGAGGTTGGTACTTCGTAGAGATGTCCATTTGCCCCGCCCCGCCCCGCCCCGCCCCGAATAGGACGGGGAATCCCCGATTACACGGGGAATGGGGCAGAGAGCGGAGAATTTTTTTTGCCCCGTTAACTAAACGGGGCGGGGGCGGGTAATAGCATACCCGCCCCGCCCCGATTACCTGCCCCGCCCTGTATACTTTTTATATATATATACATATATACATTATTCATAAAAAAAATTAACTACACACTTCTTTTTTATCTAAAAAAATACACATTTTACCAATAAAGTTCCAAAAAAAATACAAATCTTACCAATAAAGTTTATGAAATTAAATATATATAATATTAATCAACTTAACAAATAGCAAAACTTAAAAAAGTGGATAAGAATAAATTAAAAAATTAAATTATTCGCGGGGAATACCCGTTACCCGCGAATTCCCCGCGGGGAATACCCACCCCGTCCCCGCAAAATTAAACGGGGAATTTCGCGGGGACGGGTAATGAAATGGGGGACGGGGACGGGGGCGGGGAAGGCATTACCCGGCCCCGCCCCGCCCCATGGACATCTCTAGTACTTCGTTTTAATCATTGGGCCCACTTTGTGTACAATTTCGGGCTGTATTTTAGATGGGCTTGAGTGGGGGAATGATTTGTGTATGCCCAAGCGCACATTAAAGCCCATCTTCTTTATTACAAAAGAATTTTCAAATAAGATCTTTTTGAGTTCATGCCATTTTATTGGATGTTATAATTTTTTTTTTTTACAACAAGTCACAATTGAACCTAGGACCTCTTGGTCACAAAAGGTCAAACTATGCTCTTGTTGGCTTAATAGATGTTATAATGGTTTAACCAATTGAAGGTTAGCGATTATTTTATTTTATTTATTTTTTTGACCATATGTGAGGGTGGAGATTGAACCTAGGACCTCATAGTCCGATACATCATGTCATTTGAGCTATGCTTTTCTTGACAAGGTTAGCGAATTGTTAAATATATATGGTTGTGTTTGTTGGTGATATTTATAGATTGAATCAAATCGCAACTTTACAAAATAAAAATAATAATAATATTTTTTTTTTTAAAAAAAACATAATTTATAACCTAATTTCGCCGGTATTACAGTTTACCCTTTTATGATGTTCTTTTTCAATTATAGTACAACTTGATGACACATAATGTATGTGTCTTCAACCAAAAGGTCAGAAGTTTGGATTTCTCCTGATCTAAATAATTATAATAATAATAATAAATAAATAGACAGAGGATATAGTTTTTTTTTTTTTTTTTTTCTAATATCATTTTACCCTTGTGTGGTTATGGAATTAAAAGAAGAGAAAGAAACGGTGGTTGATATTTTATTTATTTATTTGGGTCTAATAATTGTCATTTGTTATGTTATACTAATGATAAATATCAACTATGATTCAAGCTAAATTAGATTTGAGAAATTAAGTTAAATAGTCTGGACAAAATTAGATTAAAGTATAACTTTAAAAAAATTAACGAACTAGGATTAAACTTCCTACCCTTAAAAAAGAAATAGATGTTTTAACCAATAAAGCTCTAGTTGGTATATAGTTGTTGAATTAATTAGGTCTCTTAACTATTTCCATCAAAATATTATTAAATAAAGTGTCGTGTTAATTTTGATTTAGATTACAACCGCGACTCTTTGTACATAAATATCAAATAAAGTGTGTCTGGAAGAAAAATTGTTAAGGATAGAATAAAGAGTGGGTCGACACAATGTGATTCGTGGTGAAGCTCCTATCAAATAGGGTGAAGTGGTTTTATTAGGAGATATCCTACGTAGTTGTATATTTACATTGATGTCTTTAAATACACAGAAAATGTTAAACCTAATTTCCATTTTAGGTATGCAATCAAATAAAGACACCAATGAAAATATACAACTAACTATTGTAGATGTTCCCTAGTAGGTTTTGAGAATGGATAAGACAGAGTAAATCCAAATAATTGGATGGATAGATGACTATTTTAAGGGGGACACTCAGTAATATTTTATTGGAAGAGAGAATTGTTGGTCACATTGGTTAGGGAAGATAAATTATTCAATGAGTCGACTTCAATGTAGTTGACAATTTTACACCATTAAATATATGATTGAAAAATTACAAAAATACTTTAATTTTATACCACTAATTATTAGAAGACTTGCATATTTTTAAATCTACCTTCAACTCTGATGACACGGTCTCATTAAATTAAATAATTTCTCCCATGTAATTTTTATCCTCATTTCTAATTTTGGGTATGCATCTCCAATATATATATGAATTTTAAATTTGGAAAATGGGGATTTGAAATTTTTTTTTTTTTTTTTTTTAGAAGAAGGGTAAAAAGTTAAGAAGGTAGAGAATTCAAAAAGATGGAGGGAAAGATAAGATGATTCGATTTCATCGACGAAAGAGAAACAGCATTAAATGCAAAACAAAAACAAAAGATAAGTTGGAAAATGTAAACACACATGCTTCTACGCTGTTTGGTCACAATCCTTCACTCCATTCAAAAAAAAAAAAAAAAAAAAACTAAAAAACCAAAATAGTAATAATAATAATAATGTTAATGTTCTTGGAAAAATGAGAAGGATTTGGATTCCATTTCTAATATTGATGAACGTAAACATAATTCAACTGACATAATGTATAAAGTATTGGTTAATAAGTTCGAGTTGTCAAATCGAGTGTAGCTCAATTGACATAAAATTGTGTCTTTAACTAAGAGATCATAGCTCAATTGACATAAGATTATACTTTTGACTAAGAGATCATAGGTTCAATCCTCGCATTAATTAAAACACGGTTGGAAAAAAAAATTCAAGTTTTCATCCGTCAAAAAAAACAAAACAAAAAAACATTGATGATTAACTTTGAGCTCTTACATATCTTTGTCCCTATTATATTATCCATTTTCCACTACTAAAATACCCGCACACTGTTTCTTCTTTTGTCTCTAATCCAAACTATCACATGCAGCCTGTCTTAAAACACTCCTTTCTTCTCTACCCCCAACCAATTTCTTCCCCCATTGTATAATTATATATATATATATATATATGAGTACATAAAATATAATAGTACACGCTTAGAACATCTCAAATATAATAGTCGGTAGATCAAACGGAAATTGAATTATAATAATTTAGTCCACCCAACTTCAAGTTAGTGTGTCAAAGCGAGTGTGACTCAGCTGACATATGTATGTGTTGACGGTCAAGAGGTCCGTGGTTCAAATCTCCCACCCCCAATGTACTAAAAAAAAAAATTCAAGTTAGTGTTCCAAACACGCACTTATTGTCATATTCGATTTCTACTTTATATAAAAGAAGAAAGAAGATCCTGAAAGTTAGTGACGACGTGTCACGTCGACTAAATAAATTTTGGTGATCAAATTAGTTGTTTTTCGTATAAAATGTAGTGAACTCAATATAACATGGTAGGCAATGATGCTTGGCTAAAATAAAATTTAATGAGTTAATAAATATTAAATAAATCAAAGAAAAAATTAACTTTTATTCTTAAATTTGACAAAGTGTATTGATTTTTATCCTAAACTTACCGTTTCATCAAATTGAGACTTATATAAATGAATGCTGCAATTTTTACTCAAATTGGTGAGTTTTTTTGTTTTTGTTTTTTTTAGTTGTTGTTAACGTTGTTGTTATTAAAATTAGCAATGAATGGAAGTGGACTTAAAAATTGCAATATCTGTCTATGTCTAGAGTTCATCCGATTAAAAGTTTAGGGTGAAAATTAATATATCTTGCAAAATTTTAGGGTAAAATTGATTTTCCCTATTATTAGTGTAGATATAATAAAATTAATTTAAATAAAAAAAATGATGAAAAATATAATGTATTTTTTCCCTTTTATAAAATCCTAATTTATGTAATTAATTCTTGATGAAAAATGAATTGAATGATTTTTTTTTCAAAATTTTAGTCTCGTAAAGCATCTATTCCTAAAGGTAGCGTAGACTATGAGGCAGAAACACTGAAACTTTCTTTCATGATGATTGGTCGAAAGTAAATTCCAAACCTGCAACTTTAAACATTATGAACTCTTATATTTTTGTCAAATTACCCTATTTTTTATTCGCTCTTTATAGTAGCAGATGAATGATGTATATTGATATTTTCACCTATTAGTTCACTAAGCATCGTGACAAAAATTATAATTATAATTGAAAAATGGTAATAAATGTCAATTTAGAATTAATTAAAAATATAGCATTTTTTAAAACAAATACAAATATGTCAATTTTTATCATTGAAAGTAATCTATGGCGGATAGTAGTCTATCACTCTAATTTTTTTTATAGAATTTTGTCAGTGACTATCACTAATAGTAGTCTATCACTGATAGTCATATATCACCGATAACAGTCTTAGTGATAGTCATTGATTTTTGGGTAAAAATCAATTTATACCCTTAAACTTTGAGGTTGTATCAATTAAAACCGCAAACTATTGATTATATCAATCTAAACCCTGAACTTTCATAAGTGTATCAATTTACACCCTCTCTTAGAAAAATGTTAGTTTTCACTAGGGGTGTATATGAGTTGGGTTGGATTGAGTTGGAGGGTTTTTCAACCCAACCCGAAAAGAATTCACAACACAACCCAACATTTCAGTCAACCCAACTCAACCCAACCCTTCAATTTTCGGGTTGAGTTGGATTGGGTTGGCGGGTTGGTTTTTTTTTTAATTAATAGATATTGATTTTTTTAATTCACTTCAAAATCACTATTAATGAAATTTCTTAATCCTTGATTTTACTTTCAAAATTATCATTAATGAAATTCCTTAATCCTCATTTTCCTTTAAAAAACCATTAATAAAATTCTTTAATCTTTGATTTTCCTTTCAAAATCACCATTAATGATTTTTTTTTAAATATATTAAATTTATTATATATATAATTTTTTTTTTTTAATATATTGAATCCGGGTTGGTTCGGGTTGAACCGAGTCAAATTTGGTTCAACCCGCAAACCGACCCGAAAAATCGGTTTTTCAAAATAGCAACCCAACCCAACCCATATTAAAAATAAACTCAACCCAACCCGAAAAGTTGGGTTGGGTTTCGCGGGTTGCGTTTTTTTTGAACACCTCTAGTTTTCACATGCGTGGAGACTTATAATTTATCAATTAAACCCCTAAATTTTCATACAATTAATTCACATATGGAAGTTTAGGGGTTAAATGGCTAAAATTATAAGTTTTCACGTGTTTAAATTAACATTTTTAAAATAAAATTCTAACAAAATGTGTAAATTGATACACTTCTGAAAGTTTAGGGTTTAAATTGATTTAATCATTAGTTTAGGGTTTTAATTAATACAACCTCTAAAGTTTAAGGATATAAATTGATTTTTTCCCTTGATTTTTTTGCTATATTTGCAAAATGTTTGAAATTTTGTTATATTTGTCATTATTTTGGGCATGATTGTTGTTTATGTCACCAGTCCATTATAATTTCATATATAAGGTTTCTTGTCTTGGTGACGACCTACTTATATAGGGTTTCTTGTCTTGACAGCCAAATGTTGTACGATCATGCGGTTCCATGAGATTAGTTGAGATGCGCGTAAGTTGGTTCAAACACTCACGAATATTAAAAAAAATGAAAAATGAAAAATAATATATATATATATATATATATATATATATAGAATCTGTCTAATCCATTTCTCTCTCATTCTCTCAAAACTTATTTTGTTTTAAGTGTGGATTTGAACAAGATTGAGCATCAAACCCTACATTTATGAAGCATCTTTTAGTGAAGATTGTCTCATGAGATTTAAAAATTAAAAAATTAGTGAAAAGTTGTGAAGAGGAAAACATGGACATAAATTTCCGGACTGTTTTCTTTTATGGCTAATACCAACCTCCAACAACTACTCTACCTACAACAACTATTATTAATTGCAATTACCAACTTCTTTCATCTACGTAATAAATATTATTTCCCAATTTTAACCAAATATCATATAATCTTCCAATTTCATTAATTAAATTAACAACTAATCCTTTCATCACACTCTTGTCATATAATTAAATCGAAAGCTATTAGTTAATTGGATGAATTCGAACCACGAACCTTTTGAACGTATACTATTAATATCAAAATTTGGTATCAACAGTAAATTTGATTTGATTGGTGGAATGAACTTTGACCTTACAACACATGTAAAGAAAGAGGAGGGTAAATTAGGATGGATGAGGGACTTTCCACATCAACTCTGACACTCAAATTAGTTCTAGAAAGAGAGAGGTCGGGAAAGAGAACTGAATATGGAAAATTGGAATAATATGGAATTTGAATAATATCAGACTACTTACCAAATATGTTATGAATCTTTTCCTTTTATAAGATTCATATATGACCGTTTGAGGCTATTTAATGGTCTAGGAGAGTTTTTTTCTTCTTCTTTATAATTACTCTCATAACTTCCAACCGTTATCAAGGTTGTGTAATACAGTTAGGGAGACGTTTTCCTTCAACTGTCGATGATGAGTCGATCCCGGAAAAGGGTCAGTGTCTCCTCTCTTTCAGACGAGCCGACTCCACGAGGAGGGTCGCCCTTCACACCGAGTTGAGGAGGTCGACTCCTTCTTGTGGAGTCGTGGTCGAGCCGAGCCGAGCCAAGGAGCTTAGTTTCTTCTTGGCTTCTTTCTCGACTTTTTCTCGTGAACGGAGCTTTATTCTTGAATGAGCCTTTATGTTAGGGTCTTGAAATTTTATCCATAACACATACTTTATTCTAGTTGAATTATGTCCACTTTGACCGTTATTGGGCAATTGTTGTAATAAAAAAAAAACAAACAAACATTTTCATTATTTTTTAACTTGACGGAAGAGTTAATTTTAACCTTATTTCATCACTTTAATACCTAAGTTTGAGCAAGTGTGGTTAAATTAAAGTTAAAAATTGACTTGTCATTGGAAAATAAAAAAATAAAAATAAAAATTAATTTTGAAAAAATAAGTTTGGTGAATGGGTGGTGAAGTTGAATACATATAATCATTTGGGATTACTAAAGTAATTTGATATGTAATTAAGAAAATATTGCACATGGGGAAGTGCAGAAACCTAGAAAAAAAGAGCACAAATTATAATTATTTAAAATTAACATATTGATATTATAAAATAATTAATAATTTGCATGGATCATGGTGTCTATGTCTAATATCAAATTTGTGGTTTAAAATTTCAATGGCCACAGGGATTAGAAGCTTCGCCGCTCACCCTACAATCTCCCATGTTCTAAGTTTTTTTTTTTTTTTTTTTTTTTTTTTTTTTTTTTTTTTTTTTGTCTTTAGTATAATTAGCCCTAATTTTTTCATGAAAAAAAGTTAATTGTTTAAAATGATAACATAGCTATTAGAATTGATGTTTGATAATATGGTTGAAGTGAAAAAAAAATAGATTCATCGTGTATAAAGTTTCGTAGAATGATACTCTAATATTGTCTTTGATTGATAATAGACAAAATCATGCATATTTATACAATTCTAATGAGTTAATCAAAGAAATAGAATAAGTTAATTATAGCAAGTAAAACTCTGACGGTAGAGTATATACAACCATATACTCTGAGATTCACGGTGTTGATAAAGGTAGACGCCGAGATATACGAAGTATATACAACCATATACTCTGAGATTCATGATGTTGATAAAGGTAGATGTCGAGATATACGACGCCTTTTATATCGTGCTTAGAAGAAGTTACTGGAGAATCTCGAAACGATTGTTTGTTACCTCAAATTGAGTTATGAAATTTGTACTATCTATGAGATTGTACAAGTACATTACTTTCTAAAGTTTATGACTTTCTAGATTGGAAATGCTCATTTATTATTTTGATGCGATATTCGAACATAATCTGATAAAAATATGTAAAACAGATTTCAACAGATTTCAACAAGAGGAAGGAGATATAACCATATCTTAAAACGATATCGTTGAATCTAATTCAAATTTCAAACCCACGGTGGAGTTGATTTAAACTTTGTTAAATTTCTCATGTTTTTTTTTAAATAATTTAAAGATATTCATAGATAGAAAAGATAGGGACTTCCTTATCATACATTAAGAATAATTCCTACATTTTGTTTTTTCCTTCGACATGTAGCTCATTTGATCACCTCGCAAAATCCCCATTCAAAAAAATAAAATAAAAAATTAATATTTTCATTTTCATTTCAAATTTATAATTTATAATTTATAGCCTATTACAAAATCTGAAATCTGAATGCATGGTCCAAATCAAAACTATGGATTTTTGTTCTATCGTATATATATGGGACACCTTTTATTATTTATGGTCCTATAAAAACTTTATCATCTTAATTATATATTTTTTTAAAAAAAAAACTTTAATTTTTATCCTTTTCATTAGTCTCTTTCTTTTATCCCATCTTTCATTTTATCCCTTCCTCTTTTTAATATCCTTTCAAAATCCTTTTAATACATAAATTCTTGAATAATGATTTACTTTTATTCACTATGACATTAAACCGTTTTTCTTCTAACAACATACGGTCGACAATGACGAATCCAAAACTTTAAGTCAGGAGCTAAATTCGTATACATGAAGAAAATTTTGAACATATTGCTATATAGTAAGTAATATTCAAAACTTTATGTGGGCATGCAACACAAATTTGGTATAAAAAAAAATTGAACGCTTTAATATATATAATTATATTATTTTACAAATTTCATTTTCATGATCTTTTATTTAATTTGAAGAAGAATATTAAAATTAGATGAGAGAAAAATTTGAAAATAATTAAAGCTTTATGGACATTTTTTCAAAATTGAAGGAGAATAATGAGGAAAATTAAAAATATATATATATATATTATGTCAATTCAACTATGTTTTGACGACATTATTAAACCTTTATTTTTATGCTATTAAAGACGTAAGGAATACAATTAATAATATTCTTTGACAATGTATTAGGTAAAAATGTATTTCAATTATATGGAGTACACTTCCATATTCATTCAGGATCATGAAGTAACTTTTACTATTTTTATAAATTATTAAAATATAGTTGTTGTATATTTAAACTTAAGGCTATATGGAAATTATAATTTCTAACATTGACCCAAAAATAATTGGAATTATGATTGATTTTTAATTAGAAATAGTACTGAAACCTTTTTTTTTTTTTTTTTTATGTTAAACTTATGAAAGTTTCATAAGTTTAAGCTTAACTTCTATTTTGGTTTCTTAATATTTAAAATCTCAATTTTAATCTTCATGTATTATCATTGGAACTTTTACATTTGACTTTCTTAGCGCAAGAATCTGGCTTTTTTCTTCAAGTCGAAATCTTCGGCGGCACTCCAATGTTGACCTGCAAAGAGAAAACAGAGGTAAACTTGTACCAGTGTGAAACTCGGCCCATCACGCTCTAATGCTTAAGCCATTCAGAGAGTCGTGAAAAGTCGAGGAGTAGAGTTATGAGAGTAGATTATGGAGATTCTTACTTACCCCATAAAAAAAAGATGATTTTTATTTTATTTTTTTAATATTCGTGAGTGTCTAGATCAGCTTACGCGCACCTCGCTAATCTCACGGAACAGACCTGGACCCATTCCGTCGAAGAGGGGTTTAATAATCTCAAGGCCCTTCATGACCACTAGGTCAACCCTGGATGATTCATAAAGAATGATGATGTTTTCTTATATAGTGGTTAAGTGATGCGTGAAGTGCACGTGTCTGTCGAGGTCAGTCACCCTTCTCACGAGATGAGGGGACTGGCATCGTTCGTCAGACTGAGCACTTAGGGCAATGCCAATTGATCGTCGCGCACTTGTGGTGGTGGTGACCGCATGATTGTCTCGACGCTACCGGGTGAGTTGTGTCTCCTTATTTGGCCATTGGTAAAAGTAAATGTTGGTTTCCCTGGGCTACAAGTATCTTTTGCAGCCCAGCCATGTGTCACAATTTGATTAACTGGATATTTATATCAATTTTTAAATTAAAAAATAATTTAGGTTGTTGATTCACCTTTTTCTTCTCTTTTTTTTCCTTTTAATTTAGGGTTTAAGTTCAATCCGACTTAACAACTTCATCTTCTCCCATGTCAAAACTCAATCTCCACCACCATACCCCAAAAAGAAAGAATAGTTTCGCCTTCTTTCGATTCTTCAAAAAAATTAGCAAGAGAGAGAGCTTGAGTCCTCCCGTCTGTATCTAAGTTCTGAAAAAGTTCAATCTAGGAGGGGTTCCTCTTCTTTGCTATCTTTCAGATTTCTTCATCCCTCAAATGTGTTCATTGGTGGATTAATATTTTAAAGTTTGGATGTGGAAATCGATTGTGGAGAGAATTTTCACTAGAAAATCGACATTTTCCCGAAAAATTCATTGCCCTATCTCGAGGAATTGGCAGAAATTGTAGCGAAAACATAGGAATTAGAATAGAGCAAAGTCGGAATTAGGGATTATTCAACAAAGGCGATCGAAAACGAAATGATGAAAGATTTGAAAAATCTCACACGGAAGAATCATCGATTTCTTCAAGATCGAAATCAATTTCGTGGGGTTTCAGCAGTTAGAATTTACTGGGAAGCTAAAGATTGATGAGGAAGGAGAAATAATGGAGAAGAAAATATGAGAAGTTTGAGGAGAGATAATTCACTGAAGTAGACAATTTGAATCGTTTTTTTAATTTAAAAATTGGTATAAATATCTAGTGAATCAAATTGTGACACATGGCTAAGCTACAAAAATACTTGTAGCCCGACATGTAAGGAAGTTTAAGAAATCAGAATGCGACTTGGAACGTAACATCAACGATGTCATGCTGACCTCACCCACTCTAAATCCTCCCCTAACAAACTTTATTACAAATAATATATAGACATAATATACTATCATCCTAGTAGCAACTAAATGTGGAACGTCATAAAATTTGAATGGTAAAATTCAAACGATAAAAATAAAAATTAATGACCACAACTATATATAAAATTATAATTTTATCTGACAAAAAAAAAACCAATTTTTTTAAAAAATAATATTATGCCAAAGAGTCTGCTGAAACTGCAAAATTTGACAGCGACCTTCCAATTTAAAAAATCAATGGCTATGATTGTTCATCCTTCCATGACTGCAGAACTCCTGTCCCTCCGATCCTCCACGTGTAAATCATCAAATGGTGCATTAACTATTCAGACTTTATTATACAATGAGACGTGTTGCAGAGGATCAACTACTCTTTAAATAAATGAAAAGAGTTGGTTGTTTTTATAGATTTGATGGTATCAGAATGCATTAATAACAGAATGCCGTTAAAGCAAAATATCAATTTTATCAAAAATTAAAATTAAGAACAAATAATTCGGCCTAGTTTGACCTTAGTTACTTCGTACTCAATCAAATTATTAATATTAATGTTTCAAATGTTTTTTTAAAAATAAATATAAAAAGTTAATTAAAAGTAATTAACAAACATAAAAGAAAGAATACAATACAATTACTTAAATTATATTATCTATCATGAAACTAGAATAATATTTAAATGAGAACCAACATTTTTCAAACTTGAAAGTTAGAGCTTTATATTTGAATATGTATTCTCATTCTCAAAATTCCCTACCTATTTTATTTTGGTTGTTTCTATTACATTTTAATGAATAGTTGGGTAAATAATATTCTAAATTATTAATTTCAAATATTGTATCAAATTTAAATTAGATACTCAAACTAAGTGTAAACACTAATTGACATGCACTTATTTCTTTGAGGTTGGAGATTTAAATTCTAATACCCATATTTATTGTACTTAAAAAAAAAAATTAGTTTATGCCAATTGAAATATTTACTACCTTATTTGAAGATTGAGATATTATTTGTTGATATCGAAAAATAAAACTTCGTAATACCTCTAACCTTCTAGTCAATAGTTCATGCAGTATGCTGGTTGAGTTATGCGTATGTTGAGAATTTAATTTTTTTCACTAGGACAAGTGGAGAGATTTGAACCTCCACTCATAACAATTATCGTTGAGCTAAGTTCTTTGTCGAATTTAATCATAATCCTAAATAACTCAGAGATAATGAAAAAGATTTATTAATAATAATGATAATAAAATAGATTTTTTTTTTCATCACACCTTTTTATTTAATGGGTTATGTCCAACAAAGTACTAAATAAGTAAAAGAAAAAAATTACCTACACATAAGTCAATATTGAACTAGGCTTAGTTTGACAACTTTTTTGTATATCTTAATCAGTTGAGTCGTATTATTGATCTATCTATCATATTACGGAATTTCACCTCAAAATTAATTGACTTGAGAGGAGTAATTCATGCATCTTATATTGTAGGTAAAGTTCACATTTCCAATGCGGAATCCTCGACAATCTATATCGCAATGTATTTTCATTGAGAGACTTCTAATCCAGTCAAATAGATAAGTGAATCTCATTAAAAAAAAAAAAATAATAATAATAGTCGTCACTAAATAATATAGTTAAGTCATTTCTATTTACATTCTAAAAAAAACCAAATAATCTAATTTACTTTAATAATAACACAAAACATTTAAAAAAAATTAAGAAAAATTAAGAGAAAACATGATGATTATGTTCATCTAATGAAGTGATCTCCTCAATCTCCATGGATGAGGAAACACAAGGCAAGAAAGAAGAAGAAGAACAACACAAAGAATTAGAAGAAGAAGAAGAAGAAGCCGCCGCCGACGACGCCGCCGCCGCCATTGCCAAAGTGACCAATAAATCCACAAAAGCTCCAAGAATAAATCCATGGTTATTTTTTCCATTAACTCTCAAATACCAACTCAAAAGCTCCTCCAAGCTCTCCCAATCCTTCAACCCATGCGCCTCCACCATCTCCTCCATTGATTTTCTAAAATCCGAAAATGGGTCATCGGAATCCATCGATAAAACCGTCGTCCCCTCCTTCAACGGCGGCGACACGGCGGCGTTTTCTTCTTCTTCTTCTTTTAGAATCGAGCTTGATTTTCCGGCCGGCTCGATGAAGAGTCTCTTGGTGGACCTGAGACCTCGAATCATTCTCTCTATTGGGTCACCGCCGCCGGAGAAATCCGACGCCGTCGAGAGGCTGCCGGAGGACTCGGAGGAGAGGGTGAAGAAGGAGTCGGAGGAGTCTGTTGCGGCGGCGATGACGGCGGTGGTGGTTCGGAAAGAGAGGGTTCTCGGCTGCCTACATGACGGCCACGGTGGCCAGGTCGACTTGTCGTCTGATGGTGAGGATTTGAAGAGAGACGGCAGCTTCATCATCATCATCATCTTCTTCTTCTTCGATAACATCTCTCTCTCTCTTTCTGAAAGTGATTTGGGTTTTTTGAAAAGCGCTTTCAAATGTGGTTTTGGAGCTTCAAAAATTGAGGTTTTCTGTATGGGACATTAATGGCGGATCAGAAAGAGGGAGAGAGATTTTGAAGAGGCAGATGGGGAGTGAAGGAGGGAAGGTGAAATATAAAGGAGGGATATTTAAGGTTATTTAATGAGTAAAAAAGTATGTAAAACAAATCAATTTCACTTTCTTTCTTCTTTTTTTTTAGAAAAAAATAAAACTAGGGTTAAATTAAATTATGAATTTGGTACATTTGGCATTTGTGAACTTCATTTTGAGTTTAGTTTGTATGGGTTTGATTTTATTTAGGCTCGTTTGATAACGATTGGTTTTTAATTTTTAGGTTTTTAAAAATTAAGCCTATAAACACTATTCCACCGTTCTATCTTATCACTTTGTTTGTTTTGTTATCTACTTCCTACCAATCTTTTAAAATATCAAGTAAATTTTAAAGAAAAAAAAATAGCTTTCAAAAAGTTAATTTTATTTTTAGAATTTGACTCAGAATTCAAATGTTAATAAGAAAATTAGGAGAAAACAAGCATAGATTTTAAAAACAGAAAATTAAAAACGAAATAGTTATCCAACCGAGACCTTCATTTTTTGTTTTCTATTTTTGTAATAAAAAAATTACGATTGTTCCCCTAATGTGGGTATGTTCTCACATTTCTCAGGGTAACATTAGAATTAGAATGTTTAATAAAATTCCAAAAAATAAAAACAGGTTTTTAAAAACATTTTTTTAGTTTATTTAAAATTTTACTTGAATTTTGACATTCATTTTAAAGGTCAAAGTGATTTTGATACGACCTTAATTATTTATGTATTTGTAAAACTCATTTACATAATTTAAATAAAATCACTGTTTCAATTCTTTACTTTGTAAAATCTGAAAGTGTAGTAGTTTTTTACATATAATTTAAATAAAATTACTTTCAATTCTTTACTTTTGTAAAATCTGACAGAGTAGCAGCTTTTGACATATAATTTAAATAAAATCACTCTTTCAATTCTTTACTTTTGTAAAATCTGACAGAGAGTAGTAACTTTTGTAAAATCGGACAGAGAGTAGTAGTTTTGACAGTGGATTTCCAAAGAATTTGGAACCTCTTCTTTCCAAGTTTTATAATTTCTAGTTTTATCTTTTCATAATTCCATTTTCTCCATGTTTGCTTTGGATGAAAGATTTTTCTTCTTAGATCGAATCATATTGTTTGAGTGATTTGTTTCTCCACGATAAAAGATTTTCCTTCTGAGATCAAATCATATTGTTTGAGTGATTTGGTCGTTGCTTAACATTGTATTAAGCTTTGCTCTTAAAAAAAAAATCATCTTCTCGAAAATCAATATGACTACAGTGAGGTAGTGGTGTCAGCCGACATTCCTCGTCTCGATCTTAAGGGACGACGGTAGCAGCACGACTGGGGATCTCTAGGTAGTCTGGAAGAAGATCTCATGGGCCTCCTATTGTGGCCTCATGGGTCACCCTAGGCTTTAGGAGTGTGGTTGTGACGTTAGAGTCACGTCCTCATTCTGAGGGGGGCCATGACATCAGGCCGACTACTTCAGGATCGGTTATGCGACTAGAGGTCTTCGAGTAGTCCGAAGGATGGCCCCACAGGTCTCTTAGGCGGGCCTTAGGGGTCGGCCCTATGCCTCAGGATCGGTTATACGACTGGAGGTCTCTGGGTGGTCTGGAGAATGGCCCCGCAAATTTTCTAGTCGACTCTATGCCTCAGGATCGGTTATGCGACTGGGGTCTCCGAGTAGTTCAGAGGATGGCCCCGCAGGTCTCCTGATCGAGCCTTAGAGGTCGACCCTATGCCGGAACATTTTTGTAGTGTAAAACCCACAACTTCATGCTGACCATAAACAAATACGTTTATTTTTATTTTAAGGTATTAACGTCACAACAATAAGAACATTTGTTAAAATCCAAACACGTTTGTCGTACTAAAATAATAGCCATTAAATATTGTGAAGTAATCCACATAAGATTTTAAGAAAAGACAAATCATAGAAGAAAAAATTATGTCATAACTTGTATACATAATAAATTATTTATTTATTGTTTTTGGCCTAGAGGAGTTAACCGAGAATGATGTGACAATGATGTGGTGGTATTTGAATTTTGAAATTGATTCATAAAAAGAATTATAATAAATTTTTTATTATTATTATTATTATTTTTTTTTTTTTTTTTTTTTTTTTTTTTTTTTTTTTTTTTTTTTGTAAAGATTAAGAAAATCAATATTTTTGCTCGTGAAAATTAATCCCAAACCTCATATTTGAACTATACTACTATCATTCCGTTTGAGATTGCTGTAGCTTCTAAAATAATTGTTTCCAATTTTACTTTTAAAAAAATCAGCTGTTTTATGAATCAAACTAGTGTTTGATAAATTTTAGTTGTAGACTTAAATAAGTTAGTTATAGTGTTTGGTAAATAAATATTAAATTATTGTGATTTAACTATAATGATAAAATAGACATATAATAAAAATTTGTATAAATTTTGTTAAGAAAAAAATAATAAGGTACTATTTTAAAAAAAATATTTGCATTTGATTTATTAATTTAAAAATTATAAAATAAAATTTGAGAGTGATAAATAGATACTAGATATATAAAATAATTTTTTAATTTTGAAAAGATTCAAAAATTTGTTAAAAAAATGATTATTAGAGAATTTAAAAACTACATATAACAGATTTTGAAAGGTGTGCGAAATGAACGTAAAAATGATTTTAACCAATTATAAAACAATTTGTTTTACCAAACACAAAAACGGTTAAAATTTGTTTTTAATCACTTCCCACCCTTGAAACGGAGCCTAGGGCACAACCTTATACCAATTGAGCTATGCTCGGTTTGGCAACATAATAACTTCTTAAACTAATATAGTATGCAAAATAATGTAAAGATTAAAATATGGTTTAAACTAATATAGTACGTAGTTCCTAATAATCTACCTCCTTGACAATTAAACAGCTATATCAAATGTTAAAATTTATAGGTGATACGTCAATCTAAACATAAATCAAATAATTAATTATTTATAACATAAATCAAATGATTAATTATTTCTCTCTCTTCAATATGGTTGTAGGTTTAAATTTCGTTTTCTCATTTGTAATATAATTTAAAATAAGGGTTTAAATTAATGCGTTTTTGTTAACCTTACTTCTTCAGTTCATCATTTTCTTTTTAATTTCCCATTCTTCAACTCATGTTTTGAGCATTTTTTTTTGGTTGGGTTAGGCTTAATATTTAATACATAAATATAATTATTACATCATTAAAAACTTAATAATTTAAAATATGAAGAAAAAAAATTGACAAATAAATGCATTTGGAACTAAAAATAAAGTTATTCATCCTTTGAAAAAAAAAAAAAAAAAAATCATTTGTAGCAGATATTAATCACAAACTAACTTTAATAGTGGCCAAACCGAGCATAGCTCAATTGGCATAAGGTTGTGTCCATGACTAAGAGGTCATGGGTTCAATCCTCGCATTTAGTAAAACACCGTTGCAAAAAAAAAAAAAACTAACTTTAATAGTGTAAGATATATAATAATAAAATAAACGTAAGCATAACTCAACGTTAAGGTGATTCGAATCCACTCTACATATTATTGAATTCGAAGAAAAAAATAATGTTGTGGATGAAATAATCGATAATCCTAAGAATTCGCCGAAGGACTAAAAGTCTACATGAGGTGGAATGCACAAACCCTAATCGATAATCCTAAGAATTCGCCGAAGGACTAAAAGTCTACATGAGGTGGAATGCACAAACCCAAAATAGTTTAAGCTCAACTCCTACGAAGAACGACCAAGTCTAAAGTCAAGGGCCGACTCCACCCCATAGGAGTCGGCCAAACCAAGTCAAACTAACCATGAAGGGATCGATTCAAAGACAAAAATTGTTGACCCCCTCGTGATAAGGACAACGGAACTCCACATTAGTATGATATTGTCCACTTTGAGTCTAAATCCGCATGGCTTTGGCTTTGTTTTTGGTTCCCCCCAAAAGGCCTAGATAATTGTCCTCACTTATATACCATGAATCAATCTATTCCCTAACAAATGTGAGACTTTGTTAGCACTCCTAACAATCCTCCCCTCGAACAAAGTATCACTTGGAGCCTCCCCTTGAACATTGATGGCGCAGCGCGATCACCTATCGCACCCTTCGACCTCCCCTCGAACAAAGGGCTACTCTTTCTATCAATCTAGCCGACTTGATAGAGTTATACTTCTTGCTTGACACTCAAGCACTTTTTGTTCGAATCACAATATCGACTATGAGACTTCATTACTCTTTGTAAGGAATCTGAGGAACACTTTGGGTCTAAACCCGCATAGCTCTGCTTTTGGTTCCACCCAAAATGAACCAAAATGCCTCATACTAATGGAGATAATTGTCCTCACTTATATACCATGAATCAATCTCTTCCCTAACCAATGTGGGACTTTGTTAGCACTCCTAACACCTCAGAGTCGGTCAAAATGCGTAATAAACCGAGATTCGCGGTTGGTTCCGCAACAATAATATTGGTCGTTTTTGTAAGGAGTAATAAACACAACATTATTAACCGAAACGACTCATTAAGAACTCCAACAGTTACATGCAGCCAAGTCGAAGACGAAGCTCACAAAAAGAAATGGTAAGTTATTCTGAATCACAAAGAGTCATTCTCATATTCTCATATTATCAAATTACTTCTTAAACAGACTTGATCGCCCGAAGTTTCTATAGTTAACACCACACTTGTGTAAGACATCAATTCTCATTTATCTCGTAGGTACACTTTTATTCTTCTACATTCCACCAAATTCTAGTAATAACAAATAACATAAAATAAAATTTACAAGAAAAGAAAAAGAAAAAAAAGATGGATATATAAAATAAAATTTTAATTTAATCTGAAATCATAATCTATGAGATGGACAGAGTTTATCTGATAGAGAGATTTAGAGAAGATGTGAAAGAGAAATTCATGTGGCATTAAAAAGAGTGATGTGACATCTTTAATGTCACTATGAATGCAACTCACCATAATGATATCTTTTTTATTTATCCTTATTTATAGTCCCATGGCATGAATTTCAAAAATGATATTTTATACTTAATTAATTTGTATTTGTCAATTGAAATTAATTATATTTTAAATTTGTGTATAAAAAAAAAGTTGTGAGAGACCAAATGTTGTTGTAATGATTGGTTTGAGTGCTTTAAACCAGTTAAATCAGTGGAACAAAAACATATTACAAGGTTCTATTTAGAGGAGTAATTACCAGGAAGAATAGGAAATTCAGAATATCATGACGGGCTTGCATCCTAAGAGGGCAAAAATGATTAAAGCTGAAAGGGTATTGAGTTTCTCCTAGAGGAAGATGAGATGTATTGACGTTCGATGAATGATTAGATTCATTGGGAGACAAACATACTAAATAGTTTTATTTTCGGACAACTCAGAAAAGAAAAGTCAACTGAATCCAAAGGTTGATTAGAGTTGATGGATTGACTCTTCATAATGAGGAGGAAATGACAAAAGAGGCTACCATATATTTTGAAAGCATGTTCACCTCGACCGAGCCTCAGTTGGAAAGTGTTAAGTGCATTTTAAATGTCATCCCGACCTTCATCACTCCTAGTCTCAATCAAGACCTTGTTAGGTCTTTCACAAAGTTAAAAATTAAGGTGGTTGTAAAAGGAATGATCCTAGATGGTCAAAATGTTTTGTTCTTTCAAAAGGATTGGGACATTGTTAGTAAAGATGTTTTGGAATTGTGCCTTAACTTCCTAAACGGTCATGGACGGATTGAGAATCTGAACCATGCCTCTATTGTCCTAATCCCAAAAGGTAAAAACCCAAAGACTTTGGGAAATTTTAGCCCAATTAGTCTTTGCAACGCCGTCTAATAAAATAGTGTCAAATTAAGGTCCTTGGCTATAACCATTTAAAGGGAGTACTGTAACTTATAATTTATCTGGCCTAGTCAGCTTTTGTTCCTGGTAGACTAATCACTGACAATGCCATTATTGAGTTTGAATATATTCACTCGTTGAATAATAAGCGGATTGGAACTATCCGTATAACAACCCTCAAGTTGGATATGAGGTAAGGCAAATGACAAAGTGGAGTGGGCTTATCTTTGGCAGGGTATGAAAAAGATGAGGTGAGAGATTGATCCATCTCATTATGAATTGTGTCGAGTCTATTTCTTTTGATGTTCTTTTCAATGGTAATAAGTGTCGAGAGTTCAGACCGTCAAGAGGTCTGCGCTAGAGGGATCCACTCTTGCCCTATCTCTTCCTCATTTGCCTAAAGGACTTTGCCCCCCTCTTCAATTACTTCATTTTTTTTTTTTTTTTTTAAGATGACAATCTTCTCTTCTTTTGAGTAAGGGAAGATGGAATGCAGTAAAATGAATTCTCTAGACATATGAGAGAATGTCTGGGCATACCACAAATACCCAGAAGTAGATGGTCATGGTAAGTACAAATACAAAGGAGGAGGTGGTAACTCAAATTCAGAAGGCGCTCGGTATAAACTTTACTTTCTCCTTGGGATAGTATTTAGGCTTCCCCTCGTAAACCTTCAAGAACAATGGTCAAATATTTAGTTCCTTCAAGGATCATGTGTCGAAAATCCTTCAATGATGGAAGGAAAATTTATTCTCTTTGGGTGATAAAGAAGTATTGATTAAAGTCGTGATCCAAGTTGTTCTACTAGTCTATCCTCTAAAATACTTCCAACTCTCATTTTTCTTTATCCGAGTGGTTTATTACTTTATATTTGAATGATTTTCTCATACACTTCCTTTTTATTTTAAGAAAAAATGAATAAAATTTTAAAATATCCCGCACTATCATAATTATTTTTTTTTAAAACAAAATATTTTATAAGAGATAAAGAAGGAATCTTTTGGTTGCTTTCAGTTTTTGTTCTTAATATCATAAATTTAGTTACCCAAGTAAAAATGTTTTTTCCTGAATTTTATTTTAGGTTCTCTTAGTATTTATTGTTTTTCTTTTTAAATTCAATCGAAGGAGAGTTTTCAAATATATATATTTTTTTTTATCGAGAATATATTCCTTAACATCTGAGCTATGGTTGGAAAAAACAAAATTAATCTCTATTCTAGTCTATTTATATATTTTCGCTGATTTTAATCTAAAGTTTATAATTTTATTCTTCAATCTTTTGTTATATAACATTAGAATAATATGTTAGAGTTTTTTTTACAACATGTTGAGGTAGGAGATTTTTTTTTGCAATTAATGCGGGGATTGAACCCATGATCTTTTGGTCACCGGCACAATCCTATGTCAATTGAGTTATGCTCGATTTGCCATGTTGAGGTAGGAGATTGAACTTAAGATCTCATGATCACTTGGCGATACATCATTTCGAGCTATGCTCTTATTGGCTACAACTTCCACTATTAAACAAATTATAAACATAAAATAAATATGCATGTCTCTCACTAAAACTATTTTTAATTAACTGCACTCTTAATTAGAAGTATTATTTCTCTCTTCTTCTCTCCAAATCCTAGCCTCTAATATATTTTCAATCTATTTGAGAAATTTATTCAACCTTTCACTCCCTTGATTTAAACTAAAAAAACAATAAAGAAAATATATCAATTTATATCAACACTAATAATCATTATTGGTAATGCAACTCCACACAATCTTTAAATTTTGGTTTGAATATATTTTTGCAAAGTTTGTATTATGTTTATTATATTAACCTAAAGTTTTCTCTTCTTAGTACCGTATCTAGTCACACAACTAATTAATTAAACAATTTTTTATTTAATTTTAAATAAAATTGCACATAAAATCAAACCGTCAACCATATGGTAATAAGCGCATGCAACGTCCATACACATGTCACAAAAAATCTTAGTTGAAACAAGATTCAAAATTGAAATTATTCGAAATTGTTGGTATTATAGAGAGTAACTAGTAATGTAATGGACAAAATTTTGAAAGGGTTTGAGAATTTGAAGAATATAAGAAAGAGCACAATCACACATAGAGAAATGTGTGGGTCCAAAATTTGGTGGATTTATATACTACAAGTAACCCTCTGTCACGAGCCTCCCTAATCCCAACCCCATGGATTTAGCTCAAAAAAAAAAAAAACCATGGATTTAGACATTTTTGAGAGTGACCCTTTTCTTTTTTTGTAATAATCAATTGATTCCCATTTGAGCCATGTTCTTTCTTTATGGCATTTGGCTCCATACTATATTTTAGTATACACTTCATAGCATTATATAGGTTTTGCTAAGATGTTATTAGTTTTCATCGAGGTTGAATATATAGTTAAAAATAATACGTCAAATTATTAATGGCAGCAAACTGTAAACATAAGTCAATAAAAGAATTAAAAGGCAAAAATTAGAAAAATCTATTAATTGGGTAGAGGCGCGTTGATGAATGATGTCCTTAGAGAAGACGTGCCCCCACTTGCACTGAGTTTTTCGGCACTCTACTCCCAGGATACAACTCAAGTTTGTGTGCAGCTAAGCTCTCTTACGAATCTTTTTGACTTGTATGCTCTCAGATTTTGACAAATAATTTTTGGATCGATTAATTTCTGGACAACAAAAAGAACTTTTGTATTTCGCTGGTTTTCCGTTTCAGAAAAACTCTGTGTCTCCGTTTTTTTCCCCTAAACTTGAGGATGAACGTGAAAACACAGCCACAACCACGTTCTTCCTCCTAATTCTTTTCGGAGGATAGTTGAATCCCAACCTCTTTCTTTTTCTTTTTTTGACAAAGCAATTAAATTTTAATTAAATGAATAAATTAAACTAAAATAATTAAACAAACTTAATTAAATCCTTAAATTTTTCAACAATACCCCACCATAATTTAAGATTTTATGAAACATGAATATACATTTTATTTTAAAAATAGAAAGAAAAAAAAACAATAAGAGAGCATCTTTACTACGTAATAGGTGTAGGTACCTTCCGGGTTTGAACCTCCACTTAGTGAGAATAAGTGTACGTTTAAAGGAGCCATAGTGAACATAGTACAAGTCAATTTAGGAATTCTGGTCGATTTTGCACTTTATTGCACTTTAGACGGTCATGTGCACATATCCCGTTTCATGAGTGTTTTAAGTGAGTAGCCCACACCCTATTGTAGCGACCTCACTACAACACCCAAATAGGTGAGACCTCCAAGGATTGTTTGTGACCAACACCCTGCATAATATATGTCTTGATTTCATTCAGAGATTAACTCTTCCTAATCGTCACACATTTTGAGCACTACCACCATAGGAATAGGACATATAATTAAATTTTACTAGTGCTCCCATAGTCACACTCCAATTTCGTTACTACCTATTGAACCTCTTTTATGGGATCTCCAATCTTTGAGGTTAGTGTCCATTGTGGTGACTATATTATTATGGACTTTAGTCCCATTCCCCTCGATGATTCAAGAACTTGTTTGCGCGCTAAGCCTTTTGTAAACGAATCTGCTAGATTCTCTTCAGACCTGACAAAATCAATGGAAATCACACCATGAGATAATAATTGTCTGATAGAATTATGTCTAATTATAATGTGCCTGTTTTTCCCATTGTATATTTTATTATTAGCTCTAGCTAAAGTAGCTTGACTATCACAATGTAAAGGCACAGCTGGATTGCCAATTAAAAATACAGGAATATCAGCAATTAAACTTCTTAACCATTCTGCCTCTTTACTGGCTAAATCTAAAGCAATGAATTTAGCTTCCATGGTGAATCTAGAAATTAAAGTTTGTTTAGTAGACTTCCATGCTATTGCACCACCACCTAAAGTAAAAATATATCCACTAGTTGTTTTAGTTTCATCCGACTCTGATATCCAATTAGCATCACTAAATCCTTCTATTATCGAAGGAAATGCAGTATAACAAATGTCAAGATTGGAAGTACCTTTAAGGTATCTACATAACCTTTCAATTGCACACCAATGATATTCATTTGGGTTACTTAATTTATTTACGGCATATGATATATCAGGCCTAGTGCAATTAGAAAGATACAATGAACCAATTATTTGAGAATATTTATGTTGTGAATTTGGTTCTCCTGTATTCTTTTTAAGTTTCAAATTTGGACCAAAGGGGTAGATACAGGACTCAAATCAAAATAATCAAATCTCTTTAATAAATGTTCCACCTAATGTGATTGAGTCAGTATAAGATCATGGTCCCTTTTAATCAATTTGATGCCTAAAATAACATTAGCAGGACCCAAATCTTTCATATCAAAATTATTTGATAAAAAATCTTTGGTTTCACTAATGATTTTCATACTAGGTACCAAAGATAAGAATATCATCAACATATAAGCACAAAATAATACATGTATTTTCTACCATTTTACTGTATACGCATTTATAAGAGTCATTAACGATAAACCCATGAGAAATGATTACACTATCAAATTTTTCATGCCATTGTTTAGGGGGCCTGTTTTAGTCCATGAAGGGACTTAACTAATTTACGAACTTTATTTTCCTAGCCTGGTTTATAAACCCCTCATGTTGTTCTATGTAAATCTCTTCTTCTAATTCACCATTTAAAAATGTTGTCTTAACATCCATTTGATGAATTTCTAACTTGTACAGAAGCAATGGCTATTAAAGTTCTAATGGTAGTCATTCTAGCAACAGGAGAATATGTGTCAAAGAAGTCTACTCCTTCCTTCTGACTAAACCCTTTTGCAACTAATCTGGCTTTGAATTTATCTATGGAATCAGTTCTAAGTTTTTTCCTAAAAATCCACTTACAACCGATTGCTTTGCAACCATGTGGAAGTTCAGTTAAAACAAGTGTTGTTAGACAAGATTGAATCCATTTCTGTTAATAGCTTCTTCCCAAAAATGTGAATCAATAGATTTCATTGCTTCTTGAAATGTTTTAGGATCACTTTCAACTAAATAAACATAGAAATCATCCCAAAATTTGTACTGACTCTATTTCTTTTACTCCTTGACTCTAATTGTTCTAAATTTGGTGACACTATTTTAGAGGCAGTATTTTCACTAATTTTCTTATTCAATTTGTTTTTCATAGGGAAAGTATTTTCAAAGAAGCTAGCATCACCAGATTCGATAATAGTATTTTTTGTATACCCAGAAATATGTGAATTTAAAACTAAGAATCTGTAAGTGGTGTTGTTCAAGGAATATCCCACAAATACATAGTTTTGGGACCTAATTTTCTTTTTTTATTAAAAGAAATATTAACTTTTAGTCAGACACCCCCACACTTTAAGAAAATTCAAGTTAGGGATTTTATTTTTCCATATCTCATATGGAGATTTATCAGCATTTTTATAGAGAACCCTATTCAAGATTAAACATGCAGAGTATAAAGCTTCACCCAAAAATTAGTAGGCATGCCAGAGCTTAACAACATAACATTCACCATGTCTAATAAAGTTCTATTTTTCCTTTCTGTCACCCCGTTGGACTGAGGTGAATAAGGAGGAGTAATCTGATGAATTAATCCATGCACACTACAAAAATCATTCAATTCATATGAACAATACTCATCTCCCCTATCAGATCGTAAATTTTTAATTTTCTTTTCTAATTGATTTTCTACCTCAGGTTTATAGATTTTAAAAGTATTAAATACTTCATCTTTAGAGCTAAGTAAATAAACATAACAATATTTAGAGCAGTCATCTACAAAAGTAACGAAATACCTTTTTCCTCCACGAGTTAACGTATTATTGCAGACATCACTGTGAATTAACTCTAGCAATGATGAATTTCTCTCTACAGATTTAAAGGACTTTCTAGGTTGTTTGGCTTGCACACAAACTTCACATTTATCTTTACTATCTAAAGCAGATTTAGGAATTAAATACATATTCATCATTCTTTCTATTGAACTAAAATTCACATGCCCAAATCGACCATGTCATATATCAGAACATTCAACATTGGCCACAATAGAAGAAGAACATGAAGATTCATAGACATCAGCATTCATGATATTGAGTTTAAACAAACCATCAACCAAATAACCTTTACCAATAAAAATACCATGTTTACTAATTATCACTCTATTGGACTCAAAGACAACTTTAAAACCCTGTTCTACTAACAAGAAAACACTGACTAAATTTTTAAAAACTTTTGGAACATGCAGAACGTTGGTTAGGAGAAGATCTTTGCCGGAAGACAATTTTAATAAAACTTCTCCTTCTCCCTTTACGAGGGTCTCATTTCCATTTCTCATCCTTACAGATCTGGTACTTGATTCCTGGTACGAAGAAAATGTTTTTTTATTAGAACACACATGAACATTCGCACCGGAATCAAACCACCAATCAATTGAGTTAAAGATTAAATTTAACTCGGGAATATTACTGATATAATACCCGTTAGATGGGAGAATGGAGCTGGTCTGGCCTGCAATAACAACATTGGCTTGAGGTTTTGCTGGTCAGTTCTACCTTTACTGGTAACAATCCTTGCAAAATGGTTTGTCTTGCCACAAACCCAACCTGGGGATAACCCATATTATTATGATTAACATTTTTATCTTTTGGTTTGTAAATGTTATGGTGTTTTTCGTTTGGAACAGTTTTCTTGAACTTCTTTGGCTTGGGAGTATAAGCTCTTTCAACCAACAAGACTTTTGCTTGGCTATTTGAGTGAGAGACTTCTTTCAAATTCTCACGATGCATATCCTCGATTGTGAAACAACCAATTCATCGTAAGAGAAATTTTCAGGTTTTTGTTTCATGACTCTTTGAAAATTTGACCAGGGAGGTAATTTTTTTAATAAGGGAGGCGACTAATACAACATCATCAAACTTAATTCCCTTCATTTTCAAATCAAAGATAAGATTTTCAAACTCATGAATTTGGTCACAAACTGATTTCTAATCGACAATTTGGAAATCAATTCATTTTTCAATGACATTCCTTTTAAAACTTAACTCCTCTAACCCATTTTTCAATGGCATTCCTTTTAAAACTTAACTCCTCTAACCCATATTCATTTTCAAATCAAAGATAAGATTTTCAAATTCATGAATTTGGTCACAAACTGCGACCATTTGGAAATCAATTCATTTTTCAATGACATTCCTTTTAAAACTTAACTCCTCTAATCCATTTTTCAATGGCATTCCTTTTAAAACTTAACTCCTCTAACCCATATGGTCGATTTCTAATCGACCATTTGGAAATCAATTCATTTTTCAATAGCATTCATTTTAAATCTTAACTCCTCTAACCCATTTTTCAATGGCATTCCTTTTAAAACTTAACTCCTATAACCCATATTTATTTTCTAAGGCTTCCCATAATTCTATAGAATTTTTAGTTGAGCAGAAGATTTTATAGATAGAGCACTCAAAATATTTCCATGACACAGAATATCTTTTTCTTCCACATTTTTGTCGGCAGTAGATTTGATGCTAGATTGAGTAGGGTCTCAGAGTTTCACCCACCTTTTCTTTTCCCTTCTCACTAAAGGTTTCACTCATTTTTTCTTTTCTCCTTCTCAGTACTAGAGATTACAGAATACAAACCTAGGGTGGTTAGCCAAAATTTCATCTGTTGTTGTCAACTTTTAAAATTTTGTCCAGTAAATTTTATTTAAATCCAGAAGCCATACATACTTACTTACAGAATTCCTAACCAACCACGTCTTCTCTAAGGTTGTTAGAAATAATACGTCAAATTATTAATGGCAGGAAACGGTAAACATAAGCCAATAAAAGAATTAAAAGGCAAAGGATTAGAAAAGCCTGTTAATTGGATAGAGGCGCGTTGATGAACGTTGTCCTTAGAGAAGACGTGCCCCCACTTGCACTGAGTTTTTCGGCATTCTACTCCCAGGATACAACTCCCTTCAAGAGTGCTTGTGTGCAGCTAAGCTCTCTACGAATCCTTTTGACTTGTATGCTCTCAGATTTTGACAAATAATTTTTGGATCGATTAATTTCTGGACAACAAAAAAACTTTTGTATTTCGCTGGTTTTTCTTTTCAGAAAAACTCTGTGTCTCCGTTTTTTCCCCTAAACTTGAGGATGGAGAAACGTGAAAACACAGCCACGTTCTTCCTCCTAATTCTTTTCTTGGAAGGAGGATAGTTGAATCTCAACCTCTTTCTTTTTGCTTTTTTGATAATGCAATTAAATTTTAATTAAATGAATAAATTAAAATAAAATAATTAAACAAACTTAATTAAATCCTTCAATTTTTCAACAAATATGTCGATATATTCGTAAATCGGAGGGTTCGATATAGAAATTGAGGGTTAATGGATATCTCCGATATCTTTTATAAATACCTTTAAACATAAAAAAAATATTATTTATTAATTTAAATTTGAATCTAGATACTATTAAGAAGATCTATGACTTAGTTTGAAAGTAAAAAGAAAAACAATTATTAATTTAAATTTTTTTTAAAAAAATTGATTTACAGAAATATCCATGGATATCGATATTTTATGGATATATCCGTAAAATTGAAATACCGATATTAATATAGATATCGATATTTTCATCCTTGATTTTCATGATGTTGGATATATATCCGGTTAGAGTTCAATTTTGAGGTTCGAGTGCAAAAAGATAAGAGCATCAAATGTTGAACATCTAATTTAGCTTAATTTATGTAACTTAAGATTTTTAGATGTTAATATAACCATGGGTGAATGTTTTGGTTGTTTTTTCTCCCCTCAACTTGTATCCAACTTTTAATTTCATCAAGTTGGACTTTAAACTTGGACAAGTGTTGTAATTTTTACCCTTTATTTAATTTTTGCTAATTCGCCCACTAATTTTAACAAAAAATAATGTAAAAATCGTCATTCAATAAAATCAACTTTTTGCACAAAATTAAGTTTGACCGATGCACGTATTAACTATTGAATAACTTTGTCAAAATTCACAAACTTCAACAAAGATTTAGAACTAATGTCTTCAAATCTTATCAACTTTTTTACCATACATAAGAGAGGGTTAAACGCATATAAAAATATTTTTTTTATTGACAATTTTTCAAACTAAAACTTAAGAGAGGGTTAAAGTTGAATACTTTTAAAGTTTAAGGTTAAGATTGCGGTTTGCACAATCTGATGAAATTAAAAGTTTATGCTAAAAATGAATTTTTTCCCTTACTTTTACATGTTACATGTTACATGTTACATGTTGAAGATTAACTTGACAAGTTTAAGGTAAAAATCGATCATTTTCCTTACTTTTACATGTTGAACATGAACAACCATGAACTTATACTTGTAATTTGTTTAGTCACATCAACAAATTATCTCAAAATCAAAAATGTTTTTTAATTTCTTGTTTGTTCAATTCCCGAAATAGTCTATCAATTTATGGTATCAAAATAGGAAAAAATAAAAACCTAGATTTGAGATGTCCAATGGGAAAAGAACTAGGTCAAAATAAGTGGTAAATTAATCTCTATACTCGTGAAACAAAATTGTATTGTAGTTTTTTTTTTTTAAGAACATATGGGGCATGAGATTCTAACTTGAGACCTATTGCTTATAGTTCATACATTATGTCAGTTGAACTATGCTCGTGTTGACTTGTATTGTAGTTTTATTGTTTTTTTTTAACCTAGGACCTCATAGTATTTTTTTTTTTTTTAGTACATTGGATGTGGGGAGATTCGAACCACATATATCTTGATCGTCAATACATACATATGCTTGCTGAGTCATGCTCGCTTTGGACCTCATAGTAACTAGTGACTCACTTTGGACCTCATAGTAACTAGTCGATACATCGTGCCAATTGAAGTATGCTCTTGTTGGCTGGTATTTTAGTTTTCTATTATGTAATATACTGTTGGCTTGTAGTTTTCTATTATGTAATATACTTTATATTATATTATAGCCTCCTTTTTTGGTCGGTGGGGACTTTTTTATACATAAGAAAACAACTAATATATATGAAAGAAAATATCAATTTTTTTAGAATAAATATTCATTTGATAATAGTTCAGATAACAAAAATTTCATAAAAGAAGATTCATCCATCGAAAATTTTCCTTATTATCTTGTAGTTGTAGTAAACAGAAAAAAAAAATGGAAAAATTTGAAGCTCTGAAATCTAAAGAGTTCTACTTCTATCTTAATGAACTAAAATTCCTTCCAACGTAAGAACTTCAAATAATTAAGAAGAAAAAAAAACAGATTTGATACAGCTGACAACCTTGTCCACCACACCACATCAATTATTTGATTTGATGCATTCGACAACTCCCATCAACTATTCAAACATTTTCATGACAAAGATCATCATAGTATTTATGCAACTTTTGGTCAATCCTAGGCTCATCTCCACTACTTAACCACAGCCCTAATATGAATTACATGAAAATGTTTCTATTTCCCTATATGTTCAAACATTCACAAACCAAATGCAAATAAAAAGGGAATGTTTTCATGCCTCAAGCAAATGGGTTTCTGTTGCCAACTTGCCACCCCAGAATACCCATTATTAATTTTTGGGGGACCATGCTCATGCCTCTCTGCTAACCTTAATGGTGGTCCAGATTACACCATGTTCAAACAAAATATAGGGTATATTTCCTTATCATCCTAATAAACCATTCAAAAAATTGAATAAAAGATCCTAATGATAAGATTCAGTAAGCATTTGAAACCATAAAGGTAGAAAACAAATTACAGCTTGGTGGGGTGCCCTACTCTGCATCAGTTTGCAGTTTTCTACTCTCCTTCTGATTGACATGAGTACTTAACTTGTAGCTTAATAGCTTCTAGTCAAATATGCTTTTGCTTTTGGGTGTTTATGTATTGCAGATTTCTCATCAACTTATGCAAACAATGGAAGAAGAGAAGATACCTGAAAATGCTATCTTTTTGGTAATGTAAGTCGGTGAAAGGACCACCGTGCCACCCCGTCGAGTCATCACATCTGACATATCAACCTATCTCCTAGTTCTAATGTAAATGAAAGACCTTGAAGTTAAAGAGTTGAACAACACAATAACATTTCATTGAAGTCAGCATTTCTACAGTCCATTGACAAAGATAGGCTGACCAACAGAATAGTTATGATACCCTAGTTAAAAGTTCAGCAATGAATGTAAGAAATTTATAGCGCAAGAATCCAATGTGACAATTCTGATTTGAGTGCAATCTAGAGAAATTACTATAGCAATTATAAAATGGCATTTTCATGAATCGAAGGGAGAATCATAGATGTAAAGTTGAAACCATACCGATATCCAGAACTGTTCTGATATGTTGTATGGCAAATTACCGGTTCCTTGAAAGGCTATGTAGTGTGGACGTTGGATTTTACATAGCAAATTGACTGGCTGTAAGAATCAGCAACGCCACACTTTTAATCGCCATCGGCAGAATTTCAAGCAACATCCCTGTTATTCTAAAATCATTACTTCCACGTCTAGCTTTCAGAGTAAATAGAACATCAACTCCAATGGAGCAGGAGACATTTAAAGTAAAATTGAATAGTTGATGAAAACAGTCCACTACTGACTTGAAAAACAGAATTATAATGTCAACTGAAGAATGTTGGACAAATTTCCTGTCTTAGGAAATTGGTTAGCATCATCACTCCAGTGCAAAGCCATCAACAAAAGGGTTCCTAATAATCCCATCAACAAATGTTTTTCCTCAACGCTGCTGAAAGAGAGAAGAGAGAGACAGAGAGAGAGAGAGTATTGCAGCAAACAACCAACGCTCAAATTAGATAATACTATTGGGTATATTTGTATTCGATACATTTCCATCATTAAAAGACCATCCCTTTAACACAGATTGACAGGAAAAGACTATTGATCAACGATGAAGCAATGCAAATCATCAAGATTTTGGTTCTTTCCTGGAATGTGTTCAACTTCCACAGGATTACACAGCATTGCAAACTATATTTGCATATTGCACACCATATGATCATGTTTACATGATCTTGAGACTAGAAGTAGGTGCCTTCTGGAGGTTGGACCAGCTTTCGGTTATGTGGGGCTGCCATTTCCTTTTTCAGCTGTGTGAGTATATCCTCCATGCTGTACTCTCGCTGCCAATTTGCAAGAAGTGCAAATTTCTTTGACTCGATCTGTTGGAAATCAATCATTACGGAACAAAACATAATCAGCTCCTAGAGAAAGTCAGGATCGGTTAACAAAATCATCTAGGTTGGTAAACAATAACGTAATGGTGAACTTGCTGCTACCGGAGCTAAAATTCTGAAAACACTAGTTTAATATACAATTATATATTTATATTACACTCATCATTTTTGTTCTTTCTTTCAAACATCAACTTTTAGTTTAATAAAAAAAGTACTAAGAGATTCATATTGTCAAGATTGTGAATGAAATAAGAGATACCACTCCAGTTTCATGGTTCACGCATGTCATGTTGACTCTTGAATGAAAACGAACACTCGGTGGCTTATCAGGGTAATCTTTATCACAGAACAACTTCAACTGATAAATTCTACCTTCATGTACCGTCTGCAAGGAAAAAAGAAGCATGATGAATTTTTACTGCACTGTCTGTGTTGCCATAAAATAGGAATTGTAAAATAAGGTCAATTTTCTGCTTAAGACTCCTAACAGCACTTATTGTTTCAACCATTTACTTCAATTTGCCCCCTCAAGTTGTTCATACAAAGCTTTTAAAAAGAAGAGATATTCTCCAAACTTCAAGTAGAAAAACATGTTATGCTAAATACAATTGGGAAAGAGCAGAAATAGTGCCTCTAATTATGAATACCCATTAAATTAGGAGTCCTGAAAAGAAGGGCAGAAGCCATTACATTGTGTGGACCAATAATGGTGCCAGTCCATGAACGCATATAAATGTCATCTCCATCATCCATTCCATAGCTCACAGTACCATCGCCAATGCCTTTTTCTCCACGTTCAAGCTCTTCCAGCAACCTGAAGTTCCTAGGAACTGTGATGGAAAGCAAACACTTAGAAGATGCTTAAGTTCTGCCATTGGCGAGACATCAACGTCATATTCAACTCTACAATCTGCAATGTACAAATTATTTAATCGACTTGCCCTCTCAAAGAGCAACATTCAACAACATAGAAAAAGAGTGGACCCAACCGACTGCTTTAAAATCACTCCACATCAATTAGTTTTATTCAGAGAGATGCATAATCATATTGATATTTGTACTAAAATATTCAAGAATGTCTCCCTTCACTCTTCAGACATTTCTCCTATGTTCATCAGGGTGCTCTCAAAACCATCTCCTGTATCAAAAGCTTCATATACTATCACAGTGTCCGCAATGTGGATTAATTTGTGGATTGCTGATAGTACACATGATTTTGCTACAATTTTATGGATCTCTTTAACATGGTTAAGCCTTAGTGAAGCACAAATTTTAGACATGTTTTATTAAAAAAAAATGCTATCACAGTGATGAACCATATTGATATTTGTAATAAATTGAAGAAAAGATAGGAAAAAGGAGGAAGATATTTAAGAGTTCTCCCCATATTCTCCCAATTCCATGCTACTTGGAGTACTCATTATCATCCCTGCCCATCCTGCTTACTCTCCATTTATTTTTATAACCACTTGCTATGAACTAATCTCTCAAACCATTCTGATAAACTCTAAGCTAACGAATCCATATATCCACTAACTCACCCATACTCCATTACATAACAGTTAATATTACCTAACGCCCGAGAAATCACCTTGACCTTAAAGCAAAGAATATGCTAATATTCCCATTTAATTGGCCTCATCCTACCAAGTGATTGGCATTTATTATTTCAGCATATGCCAAAATTTAACAGCCCAATAAACCATGGAATGAATCATGGTGAGCTAAGGCTCAACGGTCAAAACATGCCAGTATATAGACCACGAATAATACGATATCTAACGTTCTAGGGTAGATAGTTTTCCTGTAGGCTTGTTGCAGTATAGTTAGCTATCCCAAAGAAAGAGAGTGAAATCTCAATCAGTTGCTGACAGTTTGAGAGGGAGTGTGTGTAAATAGAAAGAAAAGAAAAGGAAGAAGAAAATGAGGTATCATCCTATCAAGAGAAAGTTTAATTGAGTTTATAACATGAAATACTATACTTATTAAAGTTTTTATCTTTTTAATATAATTCTGCATTTTAAAATTTCAAATTCAAAATCGGGATACACTGAAAACATAAAATGTTGTTTTCAGAATTTTCACTATTTGGATCACATAATCCAAAGACAGTTTTCAAAAACACATATGCTAAACGCATTTTAGAAGAACTCAGTGAATCTGAAAACATAAAACATAATCCATATTGCATACCAAACAGGCCCTTATAACACTAGATATGAATAATAAATAAGGAAAGAAATAAAGAAGAAGGAAGAAGAAGAAGCATAGATTTAGAAAGGAGAAGGCAAAATATAAAAAACGTGGGAAAAGAAAAAGAAGAAAATGTAGGATTAGGAAATTGTGGGGTGGAGGGGACCCTATAGCTTTAGGACTAAAGATGAGTTCAGTACAAGATGGAGAACAAGAACAACAGACACAGGCTGAAGTCAAAATATACGAAAAGCAAGTGCCTTGTTTGCTATCAAAGAGGGAAAACGAGGGCTGACTGCTGAAGTCTCTTGAGTAGAGCATTCACATTCGTCACAAAATCACATTTACGGGTGCCAAATGTCAACCCAAAATGCGCAACATATTGTGTGCAGCCCATGATCACTCACACGATGAAGGCTCCAGGCATCTTGCCTCTCACTGAAGGCGCCTAGGAGACAGTTGAGGAAACCATTGAAAACATCATTCTCCAAAATATTTAATGTGTATGGGATAAAAGAAGCCGACAGGATAATATCCCAACCACATATCAGTCTAAAATGAGAATTCTAAGAAAAAAAAAGTAGCATCCTCATTGTGCTATATAAATTACAGTCTACATTTACAAAATAGCTATTTTCATTTTTAAAAAAATGCACAATTTTCAGCATAGAAGCATGTCCTATCATTTGCAAATCCTATTGTTCAACCTCGGAGGAAAAAGAGCTTGAGTTGATTTTTTAAAGTTTAAAGCTTAAGGGGTGTTTGGGGCACCAAAAAAATCTCACATCTCCAATTTTGACTTTCTTAAATCAAGATTATGAAATGTCATTCTTAACATCATTATTATCACAAACAAGTTCTACTAGTTCTTTAGTTTTCAGAGTTCAATTGAGCTTCGCCCAAAGCATGTCTCCAGCCTAAGCCCCTCAAAAGTCTTCTAAAGTACAGTATGCATGTAACAAAAAAAAATCTGGAACAATCAAGAGTAGACTTTTTTCCTCCTTGTTTGAGATGATTAATAAAATCAATTCACCTTGAATTCATGATTACAATCTGGATAAAGAACCTAGCCAAAACATAAGATGATGTGACACTCAAATAAAAATCTTATCATTAGAATACCCCCCTTAAGAAAACATGCAAAATGAAAACAGCTGAGAGATACAACTATTTACACAACAAAGAAAACAGTGATTGATCAGTCAAACAAACACACATGTAATCAGTAGCCAGTAGCCAAACCCTACCCCCCAAAAACACGATGTAGAAGATATCCATCCAAAATAAGCCACAGAGATCAATCACAATAAAGTGATCCGAGTTCAATCATGAAGGTCCAAAAACCAATTTCATACCAAAATTACTCCGATCGACAAAATCAAGTATAGCATTAAGATTTCAGAGCAAACCAAATCTCATAGAATACACACAGCAAATCAAGAGTAAGAGAAGAGAATAAATCGACGGCGAAGAATGCAACGAACAGATATATGCAAAGGGGTCAAATAAAATCAAAAGAATTGAACAATTAACAGAAACCCATCGATGGAAATAGTCAAATCAGCATAAAAATTGAAGGATGCGAAAGAGAAAGCATGAGATCAATCGAAAATTGACGAACAGATTGAAAAGAAGACTGACCAACGACACTCGAGCCTCCTGAACCGAGCGTCATAGATGAATGAAAAATGGTTAATTACGATCAGCTAGCAAGGATCTGATCGAAGAAGGAACACTTGAAGAAGAAGAAGAAGAAGAAGAAGAAGAATCTAAGAAGATAAAGGACAGAACGAGAGGAATAAAGAGGAAAAACTTGAAGGCTTGTGGAATCGATAGGTTAGAAAAAGGGGCTAAAAAAAAAAAAAAAAAAAAAAAAAAAAAGTAATTATTATTATTTTGGAATCAATGACCATACACTAATTATTTGATGGACTTTTCTTTCAAAAAGAAAACATTAATGGGCCTTGTTCTGTTGGACATTTAGATGATTGGGCCTCCATATTTTAAGCCCAACATTTTCCAATACAATTGGGCCTTTACCACAAATGTATGGACATTTTTTTCTTAGGAATAAAAAAAAAATACGCAATTGGAAGGTAGCTAACAAATTTTCATATTTTCATTTGATAGCTACTAGGAGGGAGAGTTAGCAACTTTCGTTTCGATAGCTACTAGGAGGAAGAATTAACAACTTTCGTTTCTAAGATGGGAAGTTACCACCTACATAACAAATTTTAGAATCCCTTTTCGATTTTTTTTAAAACAAGTGTCTAACTTATATTCAGATCTCCAACAGTCATAACATATCTCCCCTATTACAGCGAACAACCCTCCTGTAATTATGAGTTTTCAAAACACAACTCATACTATCATTTCAGTACGAAAATGCTCAGTTTTCCTCATCAATTTATTTCTTCTTCCTCGCTCAATCCATTAGAATTCGTCTGTCTTCACCGCCGATTTAATGGCTTCTCATCAGATTAGTCTTGCTTTCATTGGTGTATGAGGTGACAAGAACATCTACTACAACTTTAAGGTTTGCATTGTCCATGTACCCCGTGATTCAACCCTTGATGAACTCCACAAGTTCATCGTTCCACTCATTTCACTAGATGACCCGAAAAAGATCTCACAGTTGTCCTATTTAGGAACGGGGAAGAAAAAATGCTGGATCACGAGACTTGTTGAAGATAGAGACCTTGTGTGGGTGCTAGCATGGGTATTCGAATCGTATGTACGACGACTCTGTCTGGTTGTCCATATTTGAGTTGTAGATACAAGCACATACAATGACGATGAGAGTAGTAAGCCGAAGAGGATGTCATCTCTGAAGAAGAGAAATTTACACTTCTTCGATCCATATCATATTGACGAACTTGCTGAGAACTTGGGCATTATCAGCGGATTCAGGGGTATATACTTGACAATACACTTCGTCAATCCAGATCGTTTTTCCAGAACCTGAAAGCAGTATTTAGTGAGCCCAATGACCTAATAATTGTGTTTGACTGTCACAAGAACTTGGCAATACACTGGTTGTGATTTTTCAGAACCCTGAGTTTCTATTTTCCATATCTTCAAGATAATGTATACTTGCCAATATACTGGTTGTGATTTTCTAAACTTTGGGTTTGCATTTTTCATATCTTCACTAGGGTGTATACTTGGCAATACACTGGTTGTAATTTTTATTATTTTCCCCCTTATTCTCTCGAATTAAATCTTACATTTTTTTGTAGGGCGTTTGAGTTCAATCGTCCAACGTTTAAATATCAGTAGGTAGTTTCGTCACAACACATTATAAATATTAAGCTAACTAGCTATTTTTCAACAAAATAATTGGGTTAACTATTTTTCAATTTGCAGTATTTCATTTCAGTTATTCCTCGGGTAAGAAAAAGAAAAAAATATTTTTAATTAAAAATATGTGTCATTTTGTTAGGATTTAACCGAAATTTGACGGAATGACAAAAAAAAACGAACCAAATCCAAAATTGCGACCACCATATTTTCGCCAACATTCACATTTTAAACTTTGGATGTACATTTTTTTTTTTTTTTAGTTCTTGGATATACATCTAATAAATGTTCCAAATCTTAATTGGCTATTTTGAACCTTGGATATATATCTAATCAATGTTCCAAATATTAATTGGTTATGGTCTTAATAATAATAATTGATAAAACTAAGATATGCACCAACAACACAATCATATTAATTGTCAACAAGAGCATACTTCAATGACATGATGTATATTAATTGTCAACAAGAACATACTTCAATTGGCATGATATGTCCATTGACATGTAACATTTTATCTTTGAGAAGAATCAATTTAAAAGAGAAAGCAACGAAAAAATTAATAAGAGATATTGGTTTTTAAAAAATATAGGTTAAATTATCAAAAATATTCCTCGATTATGGGTTCCGTTTCAAAAATACCCCTAAACGTTTAAAAGTTTAAAAAATACCCATAAACTGTGAAAAACGTTTCAAAAGTACCCTCAACATTAATAATACATACAAAATTATGACGTGGACAGCTAAATCACAACGTGTTACTTGTGTGACATGAAAAAAAATGAAAATGTGGACATGTGAGGTGTTAAAAAAAATCATAAAAACATAGTCATGTGTGTGATACTCCACCAATTTTACCCTAATTTTGTTTTGTTCTATGATATTTTGAATCGATAAAATATGATTTTCATGATTTTTCAACAGCTCAGACATCTACATTTTCATTTTTTTTCATGTCATACAGATACAAGTGATAATTTAATCGTTTACATTAGAATTTTGTGTGTTGTTATGTGTGAAGGCATTTTTTTTAACGTTTTTTTCGAGAATATTTTTGATAATTTAACCAAAAATATATTAAGATTATAAATGTATGAGTGAGAATTTACACTTGACCACTATAAAAAAAAAAAAAAAAAAAATTATTAATGTCCTAAACTAACTACCTTCAAAATGCAAAATGGACTTTGATTAGTTGAAATAAGAAAGTTGAAAACTAATCTAAACAAGTAGTACTATAGATAAGAAAGATAATTATTTTTTGGTAATTATTTTTTTACAAGAAATGAAATATTGTAAGGTAATTAATGCATATGTTGTATATTTGATATAATAATATTTAATCTCATTTAAAATGAATGAAACAGATCTCAAATATTAAATACAACAGTACTCAATTAAAGAATACAATAAATACAATTAGAAATAGGAAGTTCCATTAATTTGAATATATTTATAACATTTAATGGGTTATGAAACAGGGCAAAAAGTAGATGGAAATAAAATAGAGTTGACCTAAATATAGCGTATAAATAGAACCTAAAATGTTTGCATGTCCAATTAATTCATGTATTATTTTTGCTTAACTTTTATTAAAACAGAAATATAAATTCAATTTAATGCAATATTAATGCAGTTTCACCAATAACACTTCAATAAAAAAAAAGGTCCGCTCCACAAATAAACAATAATGAGACTCAAAATAATTACAAATTTAATAAAGTTTAATTTTTTTTTACAAATATGACAAAAAAAAAATTAGTGATGATCACTGATAGACTTTATGATTATTACTGATAGATTTTAGGGAAAAAATCAATTTATACCCCTAAACTTTAGAGGTTGTATCAATTAAAACCATAAACTAACGATTGTATCAATTTATACTCTGAATTTCAGAAGTGTATCAATTTACACCTTCGGTTAGAATTTTATTTTAAAAACGTTAATTTAAGTACATGAAAACTTATAATTTTAGCAAACAAACCCTTAAATTATCATAAGTAAATCAATTGTATGAAAGTTTAGGAGTTTAATTGATAAATTCTAAATCTTTACACATATGAAAACTAACATTTTTCTAAGAGATGGTGTAAATTGATACACTTATGAAAGTTCAAGGTTTAAATTGATACAATCGTTAGTTTAGGGTTTTAATTGATACAACCTTCAAAGTTTAAGGGTATAAATTGATTTTTACCCTAGATTTTATAACTATTACGGATAAACTTCTATGAGTGATTGACTTCTATCACTCATAGACTATTATCACTGATAAAATTCTATAAAAAAAAAAAAGACTACTATCAGCGATAGACCATACTATTCGTGATAGAAATTGCAGACAATTTTTTTAAAAAAATGCTATATTTTTAATTATTTTACTCTAAATTGACATCTTTTACAATTTTTTCAACAAAAATATAAATAACAATTAATAAATTTTTTAATTAATTGGAAGGTTGGGAATTTTAATTCGTATTTATCTCAATCTGACGCCAATCGCATTCCAATTGTCCTCAACTGCCTTCCCTCAATTACTCTTGCATTTATGCCCTTTATTTATTTATTTTTGGATTAAAATGTATGTCTTTCTAATGTACTTTTTTTCTGTTGTTATTTAAATATACCCTCCCATTTTAATTTTTCTTTTTTCAATCCTCCAACTACTTTCAAATTAAAATACACCACCTCAGCTTCTATTTATTATTATTTTTTTTACTTTTAAATTCATTTTTCGTCTCGAGATCTTGTGTTTATTTTGTACTTTCAAATAAAGAGTGAAGAGAAGATGGAAGAATAGAGGATTGCACCTTAGCTAGTTCATGTAAATTCAAAGAGTACCTATAAAATACGAATACGACTTAAGAATTCGTAGCTTTTTCTCTAATTTACATGCTCATGTGCTAAATGATTCATTTTGATGTCAGTATAATCTATTTGGATTAAAAATTTGAATGTTTCTTAAAATTTAAAATTTATCACTATGTTTTCTTTTCTGGTTAATGGCTCGTTTGAGGATTTCTTTTCGGGATGTCGTAGATTACGTTAGGGAGACCACATGTCTTCCTATTTGTTTGTGATGATTATAGAAGTCTTTTCTTCGATGATGTTGAAAACTCCCTCTGTGGATTTTTCCTTTCATCACTGGTGTGAGTGTCTTCAACTGACTCACCTCTATTTTGCGGATGACCTAATGATCTTTAGAGCGGAGTGATTGTTTCTCGCTTGCCTTTGTCCGAACGACTCTTCTCAGGTTCAGGGGTTGTCTGGGTTGTGTGTCAACTCTGCCAATAGTTTTATGTTTTGTGTTGGAGTTTCTTTGTCGAAGACTAAGGGATTGGTTGGTCTTATGGGGTTTCCTCTAGGCTCCCTTCTGGTTCGGTATTTGGGGTTTCCTCTCGGGTAGACTGTCTTTTGGGGACTGTAAGCCCCTGTTGGAGAGAATCACCGACTGTGTTCTTAGTTGGGCTGCGAGGGTCATTTCTTCTGCTGACAGACTTCTTATTCAGTCTCTCTTGCAGAGCTTTTAGGTCTACTAGGCGAGTGTGTTTGTTCTCCCTGTTCGTGTTATTAATGATGTGGATTGTATTCTTCGAGCTTATTTGGGATCCTGGTAGGTCGGATGAAGTTTTGGTGGAATACTCGAAACCCACATAAACAACTACTTTATCTTTAAATCTTTCATATATATTTTTGGTTCAACAAACATATGTGTTGAGGACAACTGATCTCAAACATCTCCACAATTATATGACGATATTGTCTACTTTGGACATAACCCTCACGAATTTATTTTTTATTTCATTAAAAAAAATTCATACCATTGGTGATGGTTTTCATCACTGCTAGTGCTTGGGAGGTCCTTCAACCTCGTCGGGACTGTGTGAGATGGGCGAGTTGATTGTGGTTTGGGGGTAATATCTCTCCTCGCTCCTTTGTTGCCTGGCTGGCCATTCAAGATCATCTGTATACTAAAGGCTAGGATTCATGTCTAGGATCCTTTGGTTTCGTCAGGAAGTGTGTTGTGCCCAAATACATTGGAGACACGCGACCATCTTTTCTTTGAGTGACTGTTTAGTAAGACGATATGGATGAGGCTGCTGAGGTGGGGTCATTCGTCTCACATCGGGTGGCGCCCTGGTCTATTGAGTTTGATTGGATTTGTTGCATGGAGCGTGGTGACCGACTCATGCATCAAGTTTGACGGTTGACTTGGTGTGCGACCATTTACCATATTTGGTCGGAACGGAACTCACAGGTTCATGTGGCTAGCCCCCGTTCTCCTCAGTCTATCTTCATTAGTGTCCAGGTCGATATGACCTATAAATGTGCCTTCGTGGTTGGGGGTGCGTTGGACTTCAGCCTCAATCAATGTTCCTCCTTGAGATCTGTTTTCGTGAGTTGCTTTCATTATTTTTCTTCTTGATGTGTGTTTAAGTGTCTTGGCCCCAGATTGTTGGGTCCTCATCGTTTGCTTTCGTAATATATACCCTTTCCAAAAAGAAAAAAAAAATTGAATCTTCATCCCATTTGTTTAAAATGTAATTCTAGATATAGGAAAAAAAGTTTGTAATTTGGATTCTTGATTTTGCTTGAGAACTATTTTTTCTTTCTTGCCTCATTGAGTTTTTATTCTAAAATATTTCCAACCCCTAAGTAGAATATTCAAATCTTTACTTACATCCACATTTTTTTATAATTACATTAAAAAAAGAAAAAAAAGAAAAAAGAAACAATTGTATCACTGTTATAGAATTAGACTTACATTATCACCTTCTTACTTGTGGTTTAGTATTGGAAAAAATAAAATTTATTCTGCAAATACACAATTTATTAAAAAATTAAAAATCATACTTAAGATAGAATAATTTTTAAAAATGGGACTGAATGACAGTGAAAGGAGAGTAGATGAAGTCAGAGTGAATTCCTTATCCCATCTTTTTAGGGTTCTTTAATATTTGTACTGAATCCTTCTTTATTTAGAATTTTGGAATAAATTCAAGAAATATTCATTCAGAAGATGGGACCCTTTGCACTTAATTATAATTATATTTTACTAATACAAATATTTAATTTTCATACTTATTTTAGTATGTTATTTAAACTCTCAAATATTATGTCTTAGTTTCTTTTCTTAACTGTCATTAACAATATTTAACAAAAATATTGTTTCGAACCCATATATGTCTTACTAGTTGCTATATATAGCTGCCAAAGCGAGCATAGCTCAACTGGCATATGTATGACTTGATGACCAAGAGGTCTGTGGTAGCTTTAAATATTCGTCCACTAAAATATTTACTTATCAAGTAAATGATAAAAAAATTTTGTAATAAAGTCTTCATGGTCATTAGACGATACATGTCGGTTGAGCTATACTCTTGTTGGTTCTTGTATTTTAACTTTAAACTTGAAAAAATGTTACAATTTTATCCTCTGTATTATGACATGATTTCAATGAATTATAAAAATATATATGATACATTGATAGGATTTAAAAAATAAACGACATTAGAGCTAATTTTTTTTTGTTGAAACTGTGTGTTTTAGCAAAGTTACTCAATAGTTAATTTCTATACTTAAATTTGTGCAAAACTTGATATTATTGAAATTACGGATATGTTTACATTAGTTTTTGCTAAATTGTGGGTGAATTAACAAAAATGGAATAGAGTGAAGAAATTGCAATATTTAACTAAGTTTATGATCCAAGTTGATGAAATTGAAACTTTACCGTGAAAATTGATACAACACTTTACGGTGAAAATTGATACAACATGCAACTTTAGGGGTAAAATTTGAGAATAATTTTTTTTTTTTTTTTTTTTTTTGCAAAAGGTAATAAACTAATAAGTTTTATGGAGTAGGGCTTTTTGAGTTCAACAAATGTGGGTAGATTTGAATCTCTTATCTAAAGGAAGGGAGTAGTACATGTCAATTACTGCTGAGCGGATGACTCGAGTCCTATTAAACTATCAAAACATACTTAATTTATATATAATTTATGACATATTTATCATAAATATCTAATAACTTAGTGGTAATTATATATCTAATCTAATCCTTGGTTTGAGCCCTTTTTTATTAGTAAACTAACATTAAACTTAAAAATTTAAGCTTAATCAAATTAAGTATACCTAATCATTTTCAATATAATTTAACGCCCTTCACTTATTAGAGGAAGTTCCTCAACAATGTTGAATCTCTTATCCCGCATTAATTAAACACCTCTAATTTTTTTTTTCATCATTTTATGATGTAATGTGTATTTTTATATTGAATAAAACTACACTAATATTTTTTAGCCACTTAAAATACATCACTTCAAAAATTAGTAAAAACTCCTATATATAAAACTACACTAATATTTTTTAGCCACTTAAAATACATCACTTAGCGGTTTTTTACGGATGATCCCCTCGAGTGTCTTAATGCCAAATATTCCAGTTTTTTGAAACTCAAGTTTTTGACATTTTTTCGTGATCAATCTGTGAAAAATCTATAGTGCCCTCGTGCTCAAGAGAGACGACTATAATACCCTCGTGTTCAACGAAGGGTACAAATGACTTTTCACAGAAGGAGTTTGTTAATCGTTGTAAAACACGAAGTCATTTGACATTAAGACTCCGAAGGAGTCACAAAACCCCTCACTTAACTAGGGGTCGAGGTGCGTAAGATTTTATAACCCGTTTTTTCAAAACTTATGTTTTTTTTTACCTTCTCTCATGTTAAAGAAGTGCACAAAATTTGTAGTACCTTTCATTGAGCATGATCACGAGGAGACAACTATAATGCTCTCGTGCTAAGCGAATGATACAAATGACTTTTCACAGGAGAGAGCACTTGCTTATCGAGAATGTCAAAAAAACATAAATTTTGAATAGAAAGTAAAAAAAACTTACGCAACGTGAAGAAAGGGTGATTCGAGCAAATACCTCACTTAACTAGTGTCCCATGAGTGTTGAATAAATAAATTTTATTTTTAAAATAAGATAGATTATGGTATATTTTATTTTTCTTTCTTTGTAATTAAAAAAAACAAAAACACAAAAAAAAAAAAAAATGTAGAACAAGTACAAGTTAAACTCTGGTTTAACAATGTGTACTGGAAATGACAGAACCAACCAAGGAAGCTGAAACCAAATAGAAAAGACACAAAGAATTTGGTAAACCATAAGAGAAAAAACAAAAGGGGGACCCTTCACTTCAGTTCATCTCAATATCTAAATAAATTAATATTAATTCTTCTTCATAAATCTATTTTCAGAAAAAGAAAATTGGAAAAGATCAGCTAGACCTTTTTCTTTTCAATTTCACATTCTAAAAAAAAAAAAAAAAAAAAAAAAAAACATTTAACAGGCTAATGGAAGTTGTAGATAGTTTAGATTTAGTAATTTTCTGATTTTGTGTCTCTAGATCCTCCTGGCGACGGCCTTGGACGGCGGAGCTGCGGCGGTGCCATCATGGAGAAAATCAAGCAAAACAGAGCTCTTGCATTTGGGGCATTTGGGGTCGGTCTCCGACAGCATCACATACATGAGGCACCGAGGGCAGCCCACCAGCACCATTGAAGTCGCTTCCGGGCTGCTCGAGTATCGCAGTGCAGCGGCATCATCCTGGTTTAGCTCCGACGACACGCAAGAGCTCGGTGGCGATGTGGGCGATACCGTCGCTGATCGGCTCGGCGATGACATGAATGGATGTGGCCGTGGCGGCGACAAGTTCAGCTTCAACTCTAGCTTTGGAGCACTTCCATTGCTTCTTCTGCTCATTTTCTCCTACTTTTCTTTCTTACTCTGTTAAGAAATTTATCGTAATCTATCAACTTAAACCTGTACTAAAAAAAAAAACAGAGCTTGAATTTGAAGTTGAATCATAATAGTGTCATTTTCTTCTTTTGTTTCATATAATAGTCTATTTATGGGATATTTTACAAATTTACAAACCTATAAATTTCAAAATACACAATTCATAGCTCTTTTATACAAGTGCAATGGACGACTTTAGTAAATAACCAAATATAACACTCGAGCAACGAGTAAAATATAAAAAATAGAACTTGAAATCAACATTATAGTATGTATATGAACATACCTTAAAATTTGGAAAATCTGACGGCGGCGACGGCGGCGGAGGAGGGTGAGAAAATGTGAGTGAGTTGGTGGCAAACATAGGACTCCGGGGAATGATTTATATAAGGAAATGAAGGTGGGAAAGTGGGAGGCAAAAAGAGGAGAGAGAAATATTTATTTATTTATTTATTTTATTTTATTTATTATTTATTATTATTATTGGGTTTCATTAATTTAGAGAGGGGAGAATTAAATTTTAAGGAAAAGGGGCAGGGAAATGAATTAATGTGGGAAATTAAAAAATTGCAGCAAATTAATTACGGATTTTAAAAATAAAAGCCAAAGGGTATTTGGCCTTCATTAATTACATAAAGAGTCGGTGTTTAATTTTGATTTTTGGCTGCAGAAATCAAAGTTTGCCGACGGGGTATTTATTTTTATTATTAAACTCCAAGAATTAGCTGCCTACCTTCGCCCAAACTTAAATGATATTTTTATTATTATAATTTAAATTAAAATCAAAATCAACCCAATTTATTTCTTTTACTCCCAAATTTAATGACGGACGCCAACTGTGATTAAATGGTGAATTTATGTTTTTTAGGTTCAAAATTATGCACATTCAATTACAATTTATTCAAATTTAGGGTTTAACGTTAATATTCACTAACTAGTTAAATAAACACTATTTTTTTTAATTATGCCAAATCATGTACTATCCCATCCACTTTAATTTTAATTTCATCATTAATTTAATATTATTTTTACCACGTGATGGGAGATTCAAATTTGTAATCTCTTGATTACTAGTAGTTGAGTTATATTTATGTTGGACGAGTGATTGGTTTAATTATTGTAGTGTGAGAATTGAACCATCGACTTTTATGATGGTAATAAATGTTTTATCTCCACTAACTTATGTTCTAATTGGTATATTTTAATAATCTTTAGTTCAATAAGGTGAACTTAATTATTCTAATTAATTGGTGTCAGCATATAAATAAATTAATCAAATAAATGTGCAGTTGTTTGTTCACGTTATAAAACATAACAACCACCCGAAAGAATTCCTAAACAATGGTTAGATATCTATATCATTAAAATGTTAACAGCTAGGAGAGAAAGGTAGAAAATGACGGTCAATTTTTTAGTGATTATGTAGGATGATACCTAGATACAATAAATATGCAACTATTTGCCAACATGAACCTAACTGAACTGACGTAAATGTGAACTAATGACCAAGAGATCAGAGATTCGTCGTTCCCTCCACCCACATTAATTAAATATTTTTGGATAACTATATATAAAAAAAAAAAAAAAAAACCTAGATTTTACAAAAGCTAAATTACTAAAAAGTACCTAATATACTATTCTAAGGCAACATAAATCCTTTGTAAAATTTCATTTGTTGTTGTCTATTTATGTTTCCAATGGTGGCAAGGAGTCGGAATTATATTTTTTTTGCAGGTAAAATATTCACACGATTTTTATCATTTTCTTATGTAATGTCATTTTTTTAGTTTACTTTATTTACAAGCATGATAGAGATGCATGATATCAATAATATCTTCAAAATATATCTAAATAAAGAAAGAAAAAAAAAGAAGACATCTTTTCAAAACATAGCTATTAGTGGTTCCAAAAGGCCCAAGGTAATTATCATATTTTTTTTTTTTTTTTTTTTATGTTCTATGCTCGATTTTACATTAAAATTCTTTTTAAAAAGGATAATTGTTTTAAAAATTGTATCAAATTTGAAAATTTATTTAAGTATGTACAAATATATTCCTTGATTTTTAAAAGAACATTTCAAAAAATAAATTACAAAACAAAAAAAAATGTTTGTAAAATAAATTACTATTTTCTTTTTAAGTAAAATTAAAATTGCTATTTTTGTTTGTAAAATAACTAAATTGATCTCTATCATTTGAGTTTAATTCAATTTTGTTCCTATAATTTTAAGGGAACCTTATAATCTGATTAAATCTAACTAAATAAAAAATGCTTTTTTTTTTTATTTTTTTTTTATTTTTTTTATTTTTTTTAATTTTTTTATGGAGCCAACTCAGTACAAACTCTAGCCAATAACCAAGTCACTCAAAACCAAAACTTCGATTTCAGGAGGGAAATCCTCCAGCCAAATCAAACGTAATCGAGAAACCAACGTCATTTGTGCTAACTTATGCGCCACCGTATTGCCTTCCCTCACAGTAAAGTTGCAACTGTCCCTAAAAAGGCGTGGGAACCGCACACATAAATCATCAATCAACTTTCCCACTTTCGTCAGGTCCTCACAAGGTTCCTCGAACAAGCGACAAACTCGAAGTGAGTCTGTCTCCAAGACCATCGGACTTAACCCCGCCTCCCATGCCAATATTAATCCTTTAGTTGCCGCGAGGCTTTCTGCCATCAACGCATTTCGCACATGCGGAAACCACATTGTCGCTGTCAGCATGACATGACCCATAAAATCACGAATCACGACCCCTACTCCGGTCGTGCCGTCAACACTTAAGAACCCAACATCCACGTTCACCTTATAGAACCCACGTGGGGGGGCCGACCATCTCGACTGCGCCCTCCCCTTCAGTCACCCTTTTCCGATTAGCCTCCCGAAAGGAAGTCAGATAATTCGACACCCAAGACCCAAGATCCACCAATGGTTGTATCCCAGAAAATCGGGCTCGGTTACGACTGTTCCATACCGCCCACCACAAGAGACTCAGTTCCTCAAACTCCAGCCAACTCACCTTATCCTGCAAGAGCCACATAAGAGAGATATCTTAAATATTTTAGAATTCTATCTTAATATCAATTGACAATAAAAGGTGTAACTCACATACCTTATAAGATTGTGAGATTCTTTCACTTTTTTGATGTGAGATATCCTCAACGTTACAATCAATTATAGAAATCAATATATGATAATGATTTATAATGGTCACTCCCCATCATACTTTCTAGTTTAAACACATTTTTCTCCATAAAATACATTTTATAACAATGATAAAAAAAAAATCTATATAATTCTCAACTTTTTTTTTTTTTTTTTATAAAAGTGCTTTTAATACCAAATTTGTTTGGTTGCAGAGAAATTATTCTATTAGTACTTCCAAATGTGCTTATAGAAAAAGTGATTTTATTTAAAAGGATTTTTTTTCAAAAGCTATCCAAACAGTACAATACAAATCATTAGGATGAAATTGAAAATTTCAAAATCATAAAAACCAAATTGATTCTAAAATCTAAATTATATGGACGAAATTGATAATTTATAGTCATGATCTAACGACTACAAACATATAGGTTCTAAGTTCAATCTTCTCTCCACATGTTGTAAAATAAAATAAAATAAAATAAAAATAAAAATTATAATTTATAATTCTTTTTTTTTATATAAAAAATACATTTTTTATCCCTAAATTTTGAACATAGTCTCTATTTGGTTCCTAAATTTTAAAATATTGCATTTTTATTTATGATTTTTGAGTTTAATTTTTATTTAGTTCCTAGGTTTCTAAATGTTACATTTTTATCCATGAATTTTGAGTCTAATTTTCATTTGGTCTCTAGATTTTGAGATTTTACTCTTTTGTCCATAAATTTTATTTTATTGATGTTCACTTTTAATGTCTGGTGTTAACTTTTAGTTAATTAATTAAAAATAATTATGGTGTAAAAAATTTAAATTAATTTTAATAGTGATGAAAAATTAGTGAAAAGTAAAAATTAATTAATTAATAGAAAATTCACACAAATGACTAAAAATGAGTATTATTAGTGAAAAATTCAGGAATAAAAGTGTAAAATTTTTAAACTTAAAAGTCTAAATAGAAACTATATTTAAAAAAAAAAAAATACATAGATTTAAAAGTACAAATAATAAAAAATGGATAATTTTCGGAGTCTAAATAAATTCCATCGAACTGCTATAATAAATTGAATTAAACACCTTAATTAATGTCTGTTGCGACTTAATGAAGGAATGACAACTGCCACATATTCAATTATTGACGTTAGTTTTAAATATGGAAAGAAAATGGACCTATTATCATTTTCGTTATTATATATTATATATACGTTTGAATTTAATTCAATCTAGATCCTTAAATATTTGGACAAAAATCAATGTATCCTTAAATTTTGGAACTTGTATCAATTAAAATGGTAAATTAATGATTTTATCAATTTAAATTCTAAACTTTTACAAGTGTATCAATTTACACCATCTCTTAGAAAAATGTTAGTTTTTACTAGGAGTGTACATGAGTTGGGTTGGATTGGGTTGAAAAGGTTTTTCAACCCAACCCGAAAATTTCGGGTTGGTGAATTCTCAACCCAACCCAACCCTTCAATTTTCGAGTTGGGTTGGGTTGGCGGGTTGACCTTTTTTTTAATTAATTTTTTTAATTAATAAATATTTATTTTTTTAATTAACTTCAAAATCACCATTAATCCTTGATTTTTCTTTCAAAATTACCGAATGAATTTTTTTTAAAAAAAATATATTGAATTTATTATATATATAATTTTTTTTTTTTTTTTAATATATTGAATTCGGGTTGGTTCGGGTTGAACCGAGCCAAATTTGGTTCAACCCGCGAACCAACTCGAAAATTCGGTTTTTCAAAATAGCAACCCAACCCAACCCGAAAAGTTGGGTTGAGTTTCGTGGGTTGCGGGTTTTTTGAACACCCCTAGTTTTTACACGTGGGGAGACTTATAATTTATCAATTAAACTCCTAAGTTTTCATACAATTTTTTTATTTTGAGTACATTGGGGGTAGGGGGATTCGAACCACAGACCTCTTGGTCATCAAGTCACACATATGCCAGCTGAGCTATGCTCGCTTTGGCAAGTTTTCATACAATTGATTCACTTATGAAATTTTAGGGGTTTAATTGCTAAAATTATAAGTTTTCACATGTTTAAATTAATGTTTTTAAAATAAAATCATAACGGAAGATGTAAATTGATACATTTGTCACATATAAATTGATACAATCACTAGTTTAAGATTTTAATTGATACAACCTCCAAAGTTTAAGAATTTAAATTGATTTTTTTCTTAAATATTTTTATATGATCTGTATATTAGTTCTTATATGTCATATTTTAATCAATAAATTTTATATAAAATAATTATTTTAGTTATGTAGACGTATTTAAAGACATGACTTTCTTTATAGTGTTGTAGGGTGAATAAGCAAGAAAAAAAAATCAAATTTATTACGATTCATTTTCTTTTGCAAAGATATTTTAATTAATGTGGAGATTGAACTCATAACCTCTTAGTCAATGACACAATATGATGTTCGGTTGTGCGCCGTCCAAATTTTTATTCGTTTAAAAAAAAATCAAATCCACATGAAAGAAGAATATAAATATCTAAATATTTAATTTCTTTATTTTTTTTAGTTCAATAATTGTGAGCGGAGAGATCGAACTATGACTTTTGAGATGATAATTATTGATGTCTTTTTTTTTAAATTATGTTCAAATTGTCTATCTAATCACTTGAAGTATGTATTTAGATGGAGTTGTAATAATGGTGAATAAATAAGCAAATAATGATAGCATTTAATTGGGAAGAAAATGAAGAGAGATGATATTCAAATATTTTCTAATATAAGTCAAATATTAAGGGTCTAAAATTTTCTATTGCGTCCAAATCGCATGCATGCAAAGGGAAATCGTGGAAGAAAAAAATATGAACAATCTTAGCCAAATAAGTCAATACTAATTAATTAATTAATTAATTAATTTCTCTCTTCAAAATTCAGTATTTTTTTTATTTATTTAAAAAAACTATTTATGTTTATATTTATTTTTGTTACATGTCTTCTCATTATCATTCTATTGTCCAGCTTTACTTAGTCAAATAGTCTCCATATTGACATTGCACAGTTTAATGTGAGGATTCTGTGAGTTAATTGCACATGGAAAAAATAAAATAAAATATGGTCTCCAAATTTGAAAATCCAAAAAAAAATTATATATATATATATATATATATATACAAGGTTTAAATATTTATTTTTGTTGATAATATTTTTTATTTATAAATTTTACATAAAAAAATATTTATAGACAGGTGTATCAAAGACTTCCTATCTAAGTGTTCAAATAACCTTAGTACCATCATATAATTTAGCTTATCTCGATGTCATATTAAAATAGAAAAAAATATGAGTTTAGTCCATGAACTTTTAAGTTTGAGTCTACTTAGATCCATAAATTTTAAAAAATATCTAATGAGTCCCTCAATTTTAAATGTAGTATCTAATAAGTTTCCAAATTTTATACGTGTCTAATAAGTCCCTAACCCTTCAATTTTGTGTCTTAATGAATGTGAATCTCTAAATTTTTTAAAATGTCAAATAAATCAAGGATCTATTAGATTTGAAATTGAAAATTTGAGGATTACTTTTTAAAATTGAGAGATCTATTAGACGACTCAAAATTAAAAATTCAAACACAGGTTAGACACTTTGCAAAAATCATAATTTTTATTCAAGAGAAAACACAATAATGTGAATATATTTCTAAAATTTATAGATAGAAAGTTAATAGAGACTAAATTATTTTTGGAAAAATTAACGATAAACTAATAATGAAAACTAATTTTAAGATTTGTTAAAACTTAAAAATTTGAGGACTAAATTTAAAGATTTGAAAGTATCAGGACTACAATAAAATAAGTCTCAAACTATATACATTAAAATGACATTTCAATCTTTATTTTTTTAATATAAAAAAAATTGAAATAATAATTATATTTTTATTTTAAAGAAGAAATTAAAACAAAAAAAATATAATATTAAATATTTGTACATTATGAATACTTTGGAGATATATAATTATTTAAAAATAAAAATGAGATGTGGCTTATTGTTTATATTTATATAAAAAAAAATATAGGTCTAATTATTTCTAAGAATAAATTTCTATATATCAAACAATCTTGGGGCAAACATGAATGAGAGGGAGTTTCCTACCTTCCAAAAGAGTAGTTTTCTTGATGCTCTCTCTCATTTTTTTTTTAATACATTACTTTATTTGTTTAAATTTAATAAATTAAATTAGCTAATGCATTTAAATTACATTTATAATCAATAAACCTACATTAAAAATTTGATAATAATGTATTAACTTAATTTATTAAAATCTATACTTGATTTTTTTATATAAAAATGACATAATAAACTTATGCAGTTATTTTTTCAATAAGACTGATGCAATTAATTATGAAAATGTTTATTATTTTTAATTAATAAAATATTTAATCAAGTAATTATAATTATTTTTTTTTTAAAGAAAAGACTTTATTTAATCAAGGAGATAAAAAGGCCACATAGGCTATATTAGTGGTTTTGTCTAGTTCAAAGAAAGACAATAACCAAACACGAAAACTAGAAAGCCACAACATAGAAGATATGGAAAAACCTCTTTGAGCTAACTCGTGGGTCGTTCGGTTACCTCACGACCAACATGAAAGAAACTCAGATGATTGAATTCAGGTCTCAGAACCAAAATGTCATCAATCCAAGTGTGAACCTCCGTCCAAACTTCAAGATCTCCGTTAAGCATTCAAATAAGAACGAGGGAATTAGAGGACGCCTTTAGATTCTTGAATCTCATTCTAACCGCAAGGTGCAATTCTTCAAGCAAAGCCATAGCCTCCGCACAGAGAGGACTAAGCATCACCTTCTTGTATCCATTACAATTATTATTTGGTCGCATAAAATTTATTTAGTAGATATAACATATTTTTAAATTTTTTATAAATATAGAAATTTTTATAAGTGATAATAACTAATAACTATCAATTTTTATTAGTGATATTGGTAGACTGAATTTTTCCATATTTACAAAATATTTTATATTTTGTTATATTTGTAATTATTTTGAATCTGTTATTTATGCAATCAACCCTTCTTATTTTTTGGATGATTAATTTTTAATCATTATAATTAATTATCCATGTATAAAAAAAAATTATTCATCGATTACTTATAATTAATTAACTATTAGTTATTTTTTTAAATTAATTTTAGTTATTTTATTCCCAACAATCTTATTCCCAAACATAAATTACAAATGACTTATAAACATTATCAAAATGTGTTTAACAGATACTAAATGTGTTTAAGAGATACTAGTAACAATTTATCAAACAATCACTTGGTGTAACGGGAGCACATCGCCTAGATAGCCTAGAGTGGAGTTGATCCTGCACCTGTGCAAAAATTTAAATGCATTATTAGCGTCCAACTTTCAGCGCATAGTGGGGGTTCGATCCTGCCTTAAGGCGGGGGTTTCAAAGATTATCAAACAACCCCCACTTGGTGCAACGAGTGAGTGAGCGCATCACCTTGATAGCCCAACCCAGACTGGGGATTGATTGATTCTAAACCACGCACCTTTGCAGGAATTTAAATGCATTATTACTGCCCAGATTTTAGCGAAACCGAGCTACATAGCTCAATTGACATTAAGTTAAAAAGAGATACTAGTAACTACACCAATGTCCAACACCACATGTAGCACAATAAGTACAATAGTTTTTTTTTTTTGTGGCGACGCTTTTTCTCCCAACGCAACAAAAATCGTCAGGAAAAACAATAAATGTCAAAGTTTTTTTTAAAAGCGTTGGCAATGTTAAGAATTAGTGCAAATTTATTTAGTTTTAAATCTTTGAAATTAAGGTGATGCCACCTATTTAGGCTAGTGCCACCTCTTTAGGTAGTGTCTAAGGTTTTTTAGGATTATGTCTTAGTGGGATCATGGGAGAAAATTAAGGTGAGTGGAAAAGTAATGAGTATTAATTTACTATTTAATTAGCTATAAAAGCTTGTAATGTTTTCAATTCAAATCATCGAATTATCAAACTCAATTGATATAATTCTTTCCTTCGTGCCATTTCTCTTCTGTTTCCACACTTCCCGTTATCTTCGTTTTGTTACATGGTATCAGAGCTTCAAGGTTCTTTGTTTTGTGTTTGAGTTTAAATACTCGTTGAAGATGAACGGTGGAAACGGTGTTTGTGTAGACAAACTTGCCGGTGATAATTATAGCTATTGGAAGCTATGTATGGAAGCTTTTCTACAAGGGCAAGATCTTTGGGATCTTGTTTCCGGTGATGATGCAGAAATTCCAGAAGATACTCTGGAGAATGCTGAGGCACGAAGAAAGTGGAAGGTCAAGTGTGGCAAAGCTTTATTTGCTTTGCGGACTTCTATTGGCAAAGAGTACATTGAGCATGTTCGTGATGTAAGTTGTCCAAAGAAAGTGTGGGACACAGTTGAAAGGTTGTTCACTCAAAAGAACACGACGAGGTTGCAATATTTGGAGAACGAACTTGCTGGAAGGACTCAAGGTAATTTGCCGGTTTCAGAATATTTTCTGAAAATTAAAACTTTATGTTCTGAAATTTCAGAATTAGATAAGGATGATCCTATTAGTGATGCTCGTGTGCGTCGCTATCTTATTCGTGGACTGCGAAAGGAGTTTATGCCATTTATTTCATCGATACAAGGTTGGGCAACTCAACCTTCTATCATTGAGTTGGAGAATTTGCTTTCAAATCAGGAAGCATTGATGAAACAAATGTTTAGCAACTACAAGGAAACTCACTCGGAGGTGGAGGCTGTTATTTATGCAAAAGACAAGGGAAGAGTTCATTCTTCTCCAAAGCTTTATTCAAATGACGGCAATGATTCCAAAATTGAAAGGCAGTCCAAGGGCACTTCAAAAGGATGTTTTAGGTGCGGCAAACCGGGACACATCAAACGTGATTGTCGGATAAAGGTGGTGTGTCAACGTTGTGGAAAATTCGGCCATATTAGACAAAATTGTCGGGTGATTCTCAAAGAAGCAGAAGCAAATGTTGTACAGGAAAGTAACAAACCTGAACAAGTTACTTGGGAACAATGCTTATCAATTGAAGTTATTGATCAACCCAATAACTTGCATGCTAATGCTTTTATAGATTATAATGAGGATTGGATTGTTGATTCTGGTTGTTCTCATCATTCAACTGGAAATGTTTCTCTTCTCTCTGATGTACGTACTCATCAAGGAAGAAGAGTCATTGCGACGGCTGATAATTCCATACATCCTGTTGTTCAAGAAGGACAAGTTAACGTTAAGGATGATACATCAAATATCGATGGTGTTTCTCTGGAAGATGTTTATCATATTCCGGGTTTAAAGAAGAATCTGGTTTCGGTCTCTCAGACTGCCGACTCTAGGAGGTATGTTCTCTTTGGTCCAGATGATGTGAAAATTGTTTCTAATATTAAACAATTTGATGTTGATGTTTTGTTTACGGGAAAAAGGAAAGATTCCCTCAATGTTTTGTCTGCAATTGATGCATATGTTGAAAAGACATGTGAGAATGATAGTGCAACACCTTGGCATGCTCGGTCGGGTCATGTTAGTTATCAATTGTTGCAAAGAATTTCTATGAAGAAACTTATTGGTGATATTCCCATCTTTAAAGAAATTCGTCGTGATGTGGTTTGTCTTGGTTCTCAATTTGGGAAATCACATCTTCTTTCTTTCCCAAATTCAAATAATAGAGCTACGGTTGCATTGCAGTTAGTTCATTCAGATTTGATGGGGCCGACGAAAATACTCAATTATTCTGGTTGTCGTTATGTTATGGTTATAGTGGACGATTTTACTCGGTTCACTTGGGTGTATATTTTGGAGGCTAAAAGTGAGGCTTTCTCCAAGTTTATCCAGTTAAAGGAGCTAGTGGAGAAGAAATTTATGTTGTCAATAAAGTGTCTTCGCACAGATAATGGGGGAGAATATATGTCTGATCAATTTCAGACATATTGCAAAGAGCATAGCATTCAACGCCTTAAATCTATGTGCTTGTCTTGGCTGCATGCAAAGAATCTTCCAAAGGAGCTTTGGGCAACAACTATTCGGTCAGCTTGTCACGTCATAATTCGTAAACCCAATGTGAGTTATGTTCGAGTTTTTGGGTCAGTTTGTTATGTTCATGTTCCAAAGGTTAGGTGTTGTATATTTGTTGGATATGGTACTCACAGAAAAAGATGGAGATGCATGGATCCAAATAGAAGAGAAAATTTTATTTTTCGAGATGGTTTGTCTATTGGTTTTAAAATGAAGAGTTTGGGTGAAGCGAGACGTTTTCTTGGCTTGAAGGTTGAAAAGTCAGGTGGATACTTTGTCTCGTATGCAAATACTTTGTTAACTCGGTTTGACATGAAGGAGTCAAAGTCAATTACTACTCCTATGGAACCATCCTTGAAGTTGCTGATATATTTATCAATCAAGGCGCTTGGTAAATCCAAGTTTGAAGAATTCAGGAGTGTACTTGGTGCTGTGGATCGTATATTTGCACTAAGGGGGAGTGTTAAGAATTAGTGCAAATTTATTTAGTTTTAAATCTTTGAAATTAAGGTGATGCCACCTATTTAGGCTAGTGCCACCTCTTTAGGTAGTGTCTAAGGTTTTTTAGGATTATGTCTTAGTGGGATCATGGGAGAAAATTAAGGTGAGTGGAAAAGTAATGAGTATTAATTTACTATTTAATTAGCTATAAAAGCTTGTAATGTTTTCAATTCAAATCATCGAATTATCAAACTCAATTGATATAATTCTTTCCTTCGTGCCATTTCTCTTCTGTTTCCACACTTCCCGTTATCTTCGTTTTGTTACAAAAGCTTGCCTTGTTGACGATTTTTATTAAGAGTAAAACTTACTTGCATCACGGGCTAGGCAACTATCTTTTGCAGCCCAGTCATGTGGCATAGTTTGATTGATCAAGTTTTATCTATTTTTTAAAATTAAAAAATCATATTTTAAGTCTCATGTCACTTGAACGCTTTTTTTTAATTTCTTTTTTTTTTCCTCTTTCCATGGCTTCTAATTTCTTATTTTGCCCTTCTCTTCAATCTTCTCCAATATCTCTTTTATGGATGATTTGCTAGTGCCAAATCTTAGTAAAAATTAAATTTTCTTAATCTCTATATTTTCTATCCTTGTATTATCTGTTGCAATATTTTGCTTTTAAGAGATTGATTTTTTTTTTTTTTTTTGGTGTTTTTCATAGAAATTCATGTTTGGCCAAGAGTAGAAAATATAGAGATTAAGAAAATATAGATTTTAAGGGTATAAAATATAGATTTCAAATTTTACTAAGATATTCCAAAAAAATATGGAGAGATTAAGAAAATATAAAAAATATAGAGATTAAGAAAATATAGGTTTCAAATTTTTACTCAGATATTCCAAGGGTAGAAAATATAGAGAGATTAAGAAAATATAAAGATATTCCAAAGATAGAAAATACAAAAAGATTAAGAAATTATAGATTTCTACGGAAAAACACAAAAAAACAAATCTCTTAAAAATAAAATATTGCAACAGATAATCCAAGTGTAGAAAATATAGAGATTAAGAATTTTTTACTAAGATTTAGACAGTAACAAATCATCCATAAAAGAGATATTTAGAGAGGATTGAAGAGGATTGAAGAGAATGGCAAAATAAGAAATTAGAAGCCAGGAGAAAGAGCAAAACGCCACAAGTATGATTTTTCTTTAAAAATAATAGATAAAACTTGGTCAATCAAACTCTGCCACATGATTGAGCTACAAAAGATAGTTGTAGTCCGAGATGCTTGTAAATTTTACTCTTTTATTAATCGTTGACGGATGTTGAATAAAACCCTAAAACTTTTATTTCTTCTTCATTTCTCTCTCTCTCTACCTGTTTTGTTGCTTTTCTCGGACATCGACAAGTAGGCTAAAGGTATTATTCATCTCTATTCTTCTATTCGATTTCCTTCGATTTGCAATCTCCTCCGTCAGGTGAAAATGCCACACTCGAGCTTCTTGATTTGAGTGTAGGGGTGAATGAATGCTTAGAGATTGTTTTGAGTGTGTTAAGTGTAGGAGACTATGTGCTTCAAGTACACATTCGAGAACTGAGGTACTTTTGAGGCTAGCTATGTGCTAAGAGATTGTTTTGATTGTTTTGAGTATAAGGGGTGATTGAGTGTGCTTAGAGATTGTTTTGAGGACGTTAAGGGCATGTTTGAGACTCATTTTGACATCACCAAAATCAATTTTTTCATTGCCAAAATCACTTTCCTTTCAAATAAATATATTTGATTTTAACTAAATTTAAAATCATTTAAAATTGATCATTGAAGCATTAGTTGATAGGTGATTTTGGTTAAGGTGATGGACCCGGACCCCTCAAATTTACCCTTCGATTTAAAAAAATTGTGAACTATCGATGACGGGCAATGACCGTCATTGAAACAAATATATCCCAACGCATATAGTACGTTGGGTAAAATGTACCTAATCTAACACATATAGTGCGTCGTTTTAGACTACTTTAACTGACGCATGGTGTCGGGTTGATCTTTTCTGACACCATTTTTCCAATGCACGTATGCGTCGAGAATGACTTTATCTAGCGTATTTTGAGGCTTTTTTGAGGCTTTTTCGACGCATTTTTGCAACGAAAAATCTTTGAATTGTTGTAGTGTTAATTACCCGGATGCATGGTAAGAAAGATCTTCTTTTTGGATTTGGGTGATGAATTTTGGAGGTTGGAATTCAAACATTGTTATCTAGGATTAGGATGAGACTTTAGGGGATATGATCAATGTAAGCAAGAAGAATCCTATCTCGAGGGACATAGGAAAACGAAAAAGGCAAGGAATTTTTGGAAATTTTTTGCCTTAAAGTATTATATGAGAAAATAAATTCGTTAGTCAATAATTAATATTTTTTTTTGTTAAATAATATTTTTAATTAATGTCCAATTTAGCAATTCTAAAATCAATTTTGAAATCAAACATAAATAGTTCAAAATTATTCCAACCAAACATGAAAATGATGGGATGAAAATCATTTTTACAAAATTAATTATACTTAAATCACCGTCATTTTCATAAGTGTTTGGTTTAGATTCTTAAGTGTTTAATTTTTGAAAAAAAACATTTTAGAATAAATTGAGACCCAAAGTAAATTTCGTGGGAATGAGTTTTTGAAATAATGTATTTTGAAACACTTGATATTAACTTTAAAAAAAACTGTTTTTTAGGTGTTTAATTGAAAAACCTATCAACTTCTCATATTCTATTAAAATTACAAAAATACATTCACACTACAACTTTAAATTTTCTCTACCCACCAACCTCACCCTCACCGGCGACAATCTCCGACCACCACTGCCCCTCACCGGCTCCGGCGAACTCGTCTGACCACCGCTGCCGCTCCCCACTCTAATTCTGTCACCGACCATCAACAATAGTAAACGGACCCCCGACCTCTTAGTTAAAAACATATTCTTATGCCAATTGAACTAAGCTTGATTTGTTAGTTCAATTGACAAATATATATTTAAACCTATTAATTCATACTTTTTATTAATAATTGGCCTTTATAGTAATTTGAGAGTAAGAGAAACACTTGTAGAGCAAACCAAACACACTTGTAGATAAAAACACTTTTGAGAAAATGTAACCAAATACATGAGTGTTTTAATTATAAACATTTCTAGAAAAAATATTTTTTAAAAAATGCATTCTTTGAAAAACATTTTTTTAGTAGTCAATCCAAACACACCCTGAACCGTATGTCGAATTTTTGCGTTAGAAAAAATCAGAATTGTTGTAGTGTGTGCTAGTCTAATAGATCTATATTCTCTCGCAAGAAATTTTCAATATCATTTCTATTTGTCACCTCCATTATTATTTCACTTTCTAGCTACACAAACATGTCCATATCAACTTAACTAGGAACCTTATTCGACCAAACCTACCCAATATAAAAAAAAAACAAAGGCATAAATCAAACTCAAATTTGGATATTGGATGGTCTACCAACTCAAAAACTCTTCACTACTTATGATGTCACTTGTATTGTCATAAATTGGCAAGCTTTTATCTAATCTGCTTTGTTGTATGTTTCTCACGTACTTTTAATACAAGTATCTTATTTACCAAAAAAACAAATATTATTATCATCTTATTTACCAAGAAAATAAATAATAGAAGGGAAAATTGATATGAGAGAGTAGGTGCGACATTATTGTACGTTCAAACAAAGGGCAAATTATCGAAGATTGTATAAAAAATTGAGTGAGACAAACAAAAAAAAAAGTGTTTCGAATGGTCGATTAAACGACCAGAAAATTGATGAAACAAAACATTGATTTGGTTCGGTCCTAGTCGGTCTCACAGTTAATTATTTCAGTTGATGATGATGCAACTGTATGTGTTGTGTTGTTTGTGACTGGTAAAAGTATATATTTTCTGGACTCATTACTTGTGTTCCTTGCGAAAATATGTCAGCATAATCTCTGCTAAAGTTTTTAAGGTTTTTTTTTCTTGTGAATCGTTTATGATAAATCAATAACAAAGAACAAGTAAGCGCAAAAAAAAAATGACACAGATTTACGTGGTTCACTAACGTCGAGTTAGTTACGTCCACGGACAAAAAAAGAAGTATTATTACGAAATATGAGAGATTACAAATGAACAGTGAGTCTCCGTACCGACCCGTCGTAGAGGGTCATAACAGATTTAAGGCATTCCAACATGAACTATAACAACATGAATATGATAATGAATGTTAAGGTTTATTTGTTCGCCAAAATATGCATAGCTCAACCGTAACTTACATGTATTTCTTTGATGATGATAGAGGTTTAAATCTCCCGTAATACTAGAAAAAGAGGAAAAAAAAGTTTACTTTGTCCATGTTTCACCTTTATGTGTAAGTCAAACTAATTTTAAAATTCTTGATTTTATTTGTAATGTGTATTGAAAATTCTGGAATATAACTTACAAGGTTTTTTGGAGAAGGAAACAAATTTGTTAACAAAAGCCAATTTCTTATTAAGTTATTCTTTCATTAGCATATTTGAACACATGGATAATGCTACTCGGAAGAAATGAATTTTGTTGATCTGCAAGTCGTTAAATTTTGCCGATGAATAGGTTTAATTTTATGTTTCAAATAGTATCTAAGTGACATTTGAATTTTATGTGTCAAGTAGTATCTAAGTGACATGTTCGCGTATAAATATAATAATATTTCATCAACATTTTATAATGTAAACCAATTATTTATGAAATTGTCTAATTGAAAAATGGAAATTTTGAAGATTTAAGGAACTCAAAATTAGAGAGAAAATTTTAAATCTATAACTTTTTAGTAAGTTTTTTAAACCGATTGAGGGGACAACAAGGTATCCTCTCTTTCGCCCAAGATAGATTGATTTAGGGTGTGTTTGATTTGCATTTTTAAGGCCCCGTTTAATAATGCATTCAGTTTTTGGTTTTTTGGTTTCTGTTTTTTGTTTTTTAAAAATAAAAATTATATATGTTTGATAACTGTTTTTTGTTTTCAGTTTTAAAAAAATAAAAAACCAAACTTGTTTGATAACTGTTTTTGGTTTTTGGTTTTTCAAAACAATAAAATTCAAACTTTGGATAATTACTATTTGTTTCATATTTTTTTTTTTATAAAATAAAAATTATTTTTTCTAAAGTAATGTTAATTTATTATAATGTCAAAATTGCAAGATTGATCAAAATTTAATTAAGGTACAATTATTTGATGAAATTGAAATTTTAGGGTAAAAAATGATTTTCTCTAAAATAAAAAGAATATTTTGTGTCGATAGTTTAAAATATTAGATAATCTTTAGTTGACGTTTATCATCCCTAAAGTCAAAAAATAAAATATATTGATTGAATAAGGTGGTTAGGTACATTGATGTAACATCACAATAATATTAAAATATAATATACTAGAAAAAAATTATTTGAATAACATTATAATATATTATATTAATAATATTTTTATAAAAAAAAATATTAATAATATATTTTTTTTAAGAATATATTAATAATATTAATGATAATTTCCGAAAAAAAAATATTAATCACAATTTGATTTCAATTTCATTAAATAAATAAATATTTGATTTGAAAATATATCTAACTCGTTGAAAAAAAACAAAACAAAAACAAATTATTGAAAACTTTTTTTTTTGACCAAACAGACCTATTTTCTAAAAAATAAAAACCAAAAATCAAAAATAGAAATTGAAAGCGTTACCAAACCGCCCCTAAATGTTTAATTTTTAAAAAAAATCATTTTGAAATAAATTGAGATGTTTGACAACCACCCAAAATAATTTATTTGAGAATGAATTTTGTAAATAAATCATTTTGGGTGAAACACTTTGATATTAGCTTTTACAAAAAAAAAAAAATGTTTTTTTTGGTGTTTAATGGAGAAACCTACCTAAATTTTCATAGTGTATTAAAATTACCAAAATGCCCTCACACCACTCCTTTAAATTTCCTCCACCCATGATTGTTGTCGGCCACCTCCTCCGACAATAATGTCGCAAAGCTGATTTCTGACGGCCATCTCCGGTCACCGCATCTCCGACGACCATCGCAGATCTCCGACGTCCGTCTTCGGTCACCATCTCCGATGACCACCTCCGACCACCATCGTCGATCTCCGATGACCTCCGACCGGCCACCAGCGACCACTTCTGACGAAACTTCAGACGATATCTGGCGACATCTCCGACGACAACCACCCCAGCGACCTCCGACAATGCCTCTGACGACAACCACCCCGGCGATCTCTGACAGCTAACGACGACCACCACCAATCTTACCCCATCACCGACTATCGACAATAGTAAACGTCAAACATATTTTTTAAAATACAAATTTAAACTTATTAATTCATATTGTTTATTATTAATAATTGTTCTTTATATAATTTGAGGAGAAACAATTTTAGTGGAGAACAAACGAAACACATTTGTATATAAAAACATTTTTTAGTAGTTAATTCAAATTTAAACCTAAACTCAACCCTACAAAAATTTAAAGTCTGTTAAGGACAGCGGAACCCAAACATCATGACTTTGCTTTAAGTTTCACCCAAAATGCTTCATACGATTGGAGATATAGTTGTCCCCCTTATATACCCAAAAAAAAAAAAAATCTTATCTAGCTAATGTGGGATATTGTTTGTACTCTTCACAATCCTCTACTACACAATATTGACGGAGAGGCCTTTTGGACAACAAAAAACAAAGCCATGAAGAATATGTCCAAAATGAACAATATCATATCAATGCAAAGAATAAGAACGTTGTCCCCAACAAAGTCTAAATTAGTCACATCGTAAAGTTAAAAAGATGTTAAATTATAAGTTTAGTCCCTAAAGTTTCAAAGTGCCTAATAGATTTCTGAAATTTCAAATTTGTGTCTAATAGGTCATTGAACTTTAAAAATATCCAATAAGTCCTTAGACTTTCAATTTGTATCAAATAGGTCCATGTATATATTTTTAATTAATTAATCTATTAGATATAAAATTAAATTTTATATCTAATGAAATCTTAAACTCTCAATTTTGTGTTTAGTAGATCTATGAATTTTTAAAAACGCCAAATATGTCAATGACCTATTAGATACAAAAGTGAAAATTCAGGGATCTATTGGACACAAAAATGAAAATTTAAGAACCTATTAGACACTTTTTAAAGTTCGAGGACCTATTATACACAAAATTAAAATCTTAGAGATCTATTAGACACTTGAAAGTTGATGGACCGAATAAACATAAATCTAAAAGTTTAGAGTCTAAGTATGTAATTTAACCTAAAAATAATAATAAATTTATAATTTAACCTATTTAATAATGGTTAAATTAAGGGTTGGTTGCACAAACAGCCATCAGACCCAAAATAATTGCAAATTTACCAAAGTTTAAAACCTTTTGCAAATATGGCAAAAAATCAGTAGCTATCACTGATAGACTTTATGACTATTACTGATAGACTTTATGACTATTACTATAAACTTCTATCAGTGATAGACTTCTATGACTGACAAAATTCTATAAAAAAGACCACGTTCAGCGATAGACTTTTATCAACAATAGACATCAGCGATAAATCATACTATCAGTGATAGAAATTGTCATATCCGCAATTTTTTTAAAAAAATGCTATATTTTTAATTATTTTACTCTAAATTGACATCCCTTAAATTAATGTTATCTTTATCTTCTATTTTTTTTTTTTTTTTTTTTATGCTCTTTAACTCTATAAAAAGTGAGAATATTAAAGATGATAAGACTCAAACGTTTTTTTCTTTTCTGATAATGTTTGAGGTGATTCAATTAAGATTTTTTAATCACTAATGATGCATCATATATATATATATGCACGTGAGTTATGCTCTTGTTCACAATGAAAATTAAATTAAAATTAAGTCTTAAAATTGAGATTAGATATAAAAAAAAATAAAAAAAAATAATAATAATGAAGGAGGATATTAAATAGTGTCACACAAATAGAGGTATATATCTCTTGAATCCTACATTAATAATCAATCTCTTAAAAAAAGTTGACCCTCATTTTCAGGATCTCTCAATTGCGAATTAATTTTCTGTCTTTTGCTTACTTTAAGTCAACTTTTACAACATTAAAAATTAGTCTTTACTTCAATAAACAAATTTGACCTAGTTTAAAATATATATATATATATATATATACTACCACATGAAGCCAAAACATTAATAACTAGATTTCATGATTTGAGCTTAATTTTAATTTTAATTTGTTTATTTTTATTATTTTTTATAAAATTTTAATTTTTTTATTATTATTTTTTTTTAGTAGGGAGTCGATTTTTTTTTTTTTTTTTTTTTCTTATAATTCATACAATATTAGACTGGTTGAGTTATGCTTATGTTGGTTAATTTATTCACTATTGAGTTGAAATTGAACCCTACATAAATCACATCTAAATTATTTTTTATCCACTTGAAAAATTACTTCCTTTTTTTTATTTCTTATTCAACCCTAAACTTTAGCAATTAAAAAATAAAGTTTATTGTCACACAAATAAAAAAAAAATGTGTCCGATAGAATTAATTCATATGACTAAATTAAAATATTTAAAGCTATAAAGAATTGGATTGAAACTAAGTTAGAAGATTAAATTGAAACCGTGTCCAAAACTATGGGGTGACCAATTTCATAATTTATCCATTTTATGTTTGGTTGGATGGATTGAGTATTTTTCTCTTTTATTTTTTTAAAAAAACAATATTTCTCACACGAATACATAGTAATACATTATTTTAGAGGGGGAAATAAAGAATAAGAGAAGCAATCAAAGGTTTTAAAAAATATATATAAAAAGTCAAAACATAAATATCAAGTGTGAGAATGGGTGAAATAATATTGAAATACCAAACCAAATTATTTTCTTGTAATATATTTTTTCCTATTTATAGAATAATAATAATTAATTATTTATTGACTTTAAGCCATAAATTGATGATCAAGATGAAATGTTATGGTTGAATTGGGGTAGTTTGAAAATTTGATGGATCATATCTTAAGAAGTCTTCTTTCTCTCAAATACAAAATGGAATAATAGTTTGAAATTTGATTTATGTATTTTAGAACAAAATATGTTTTGTTAACTATTTTAAAGGTTGTTAGTTTGAAGAAACTTTAATTTCTAATTGTTGATCAATGGTGATTTTTTTTTTTTTTTTTTTTTTTTTTAGCTTTAGGGTCCATTGAATGGAGAAGAGACCAAGCATGTTAGGTCTCTCCTTCCCCCTTGTACCAATTGTGGTCAAATAGACTCACTTTTTAATGGTTTTTTTTTTTTTTTTAAGGGAAGATTTCCTTTTTTAGCTTTCCTTGATTGATGCTTTGATTTATTCTTTTGGTTGTTCAAATTATTTACAGCAGTCAAAAAGGTTTCTGAGTTGTCAACAAATTTTGAGATGAGCGCATTACCTAATTTATTCACAATACAAAATAGTGAAATCAAATATCAAATTCAACATTTCTTTCTAATCGTATTTTTTTTTAAAATTTTTGAATATCTATCTAAAAAATATCATTTTTTAATACAGGGCTCAAAAGAATCTCCAATTCTGACAGAACTATAGTCCAACTTCGATAATCTTTATCTTTTTATACATAACTCCAAAAAATAGTGAAACTGAGTATCAAATTGAAGCTCTCTTTGTTCGCTTTCCAACCATATCTTTTTCGAAATTTTTCAATATCTGTATTTTTGAATGAAAATAACTGTTCCGTAGATGCAGAGTCATGCATAGTCATCCACGTGGAGCAAAATCGTCTTTTCAAAGGACGACCTCTTCAAAACAACATCATTTTTAAAAATACTTTCAAACCTGCAATATTTTTTATAAAAAGTTTTATTAAATACAATATTAAAAAAAAACAGCCCAATATTTCCGGCATTTGGGCAGCTATTTAAAATATTTTATTACAACCAACCAGCTTGTATTAAACAACCACTTGCTGGAGCCGCTTAGCACACTGTCGGGCTTTAGTGAGGGTTCGATTTTGCACTTGTGCAACGGTTGAGACATGGTTTGTAAAAATTGTTTGAAACTTTTTCAATATATTCTCTCAAAATGCATTATTTTCATTCAAATTGAGACTTCTAAAATAATATAAACATCATTTCAAAGAGTAAAATCAATTTCAGTTTTTTTTTAGTTCAACAATATCTAGGATAAAGATTCTTCGAACTTCTGACTTTTTAGTCGAGATGATAATACTTCACTTTCTATTAATTTCTAAAAACCCGAGCCTAATTCAAGTCGAATGGTCTAGACTCCTTGTACATTTGAATTCATTCCCTTTTATTTGTAAATGTAATACCCTATATAAGGGGAAAGAAAAGTCTCTCATTAACTCACAAACTAATTTGAGAATCTTAAAATGGGGTAAACCAATTTGAAATTCCACTCTAGAATAATGAGAAGAAGCCATGGAAGTTGGCCAATATTAAATATGGGGCTGTTTTTCTATTACCACTACCCTAAAATTAAATAAGAAATCAGACTATTGAAAGAGTTACAGTTGAATGTATCAAAATAGAAGAAAAAAAAAAATAAAAAAAAAAAAATTGAAATTGAATATGAATATTAATTATATGCAGATCCAATTAGTGCATGAAATGAATATTCAATAAATGTGATGTGAGCCCAACTACACATTCACTTCCTATCTAGACCTCTTTTTTTTTTCTTCTTTGATAGGTCGTTACCAATGCTCTCATACTCAATAATCTCAACTCCCATTATTTTTTTTTTTATTTTTTTTTTTAATAAGAATTTGAAATTTCGAATCCTGGGTATGATATTATTCACTTTGGATATATGTGGGTGGGACCTTTACGACTTTATATCATTAAGATTTATTTGGAAAATATTTATCAAATTATAAATCTATTTTATATTTTCGAAAATAATGTACGATTGAATAACTGTTTTTATATCGTTATTCTATTTGTTACGATAAATCGAACAACAAAGAACAAATAAACGTAAAAGAAATCGGCACAGATTTACGTGGTTCACTAACATCGTGTTAGCTACGTCCACGGGCAAAGGAAAAAAGTAGTATTATTATAAAATAGGAGAGAATTATAAAATGACAGAGTGACGACTAAAGTCATTACAAAGTTTATACATGACACCCTTTTCTAATGACCTAATACAAAATGGGTCAAACCCTAAAACGAATAAGTAAAACCCAAATCAGATTTTTCTTTTAAGGGCATTGCCCCATACCCCAAACTGTGAAGGAATTCCAACACTATTTTTCTTATTTTGTTTTAGTGTGGGTTTATAGATTAACCTTGTTTTCTTAAGAATGAATGAAGTTTTTTTCTCCATTGAGTCGTATGTGAATAGAAACTTCATTATACATTTTTGAGGATGTGAATGTAGTATTACACATTGGTTAGAAATGTGGAAGATCTTAATTAATTAGGTGTATAAATTAAAACAAGACCGACAATATGAGAATTAGGTTGTTTAGACGACAACTTGAGTGTAGCTCGAACTCATTTGGGTAAGACATATATACACTTACAAAAGGTTTGAGGTTTAAATCTCTCACTCCCACGTGTTGTTCAACTAAAAAAAACATTTAGACAGAGTCCAAAAGTGATACCGTGACTATGACATTTTAGGTCTAAAAAATGGATAAAATATCATATTGTTATAGAGATCGATATTGAAGAGATTTGTTGTCTTTTTTTTCATACAACAAATGAGGATATTGAGAGATTCGAACCTCCGACTTCAATATTATCCCTACTTTTGTATACAACATTAACTTTAATGAACCCTTTTATTTTTTATCTTTTATCATTGCTCTTCTTTTTTTAAATATATTGTTTGTATCGATAGAATTTAACTATATATATATATATATATATAAAATTGAAATGTTTTACAATTTTGACACCGACAAATATTTTGATAGTGATTTGAATGTTTGGAGAATGAATGAAAAATAAAAGAGGCATAGAATTGAAAAACTTGATTGAATGCTAGAAATTCAAAGCCCCTCAACTGTGAAACTTGGAATTTCAATATTGAAACCAATCCCCATTGAATGTATATAAAGTGCATTTAGTAGCCCACCTATTAGACCACCCATCAATTTTTGATACATAGAAGAGAGAAAAAAAAATATATACCTAAATAGAAATGTGTTGTACTTCTTCAACAATTTTATATAGTTTATTATTTTCAAAATTATTAGGTTTTTTTCATTTTTATTTTATTTAATATGTAATAGGGAACTTGAATGAGAGAGGTTGATACCTCAACTAGCTAAAATTACTAAAAGTCACATGTTTAAATCCATATATATCTTGCTATTTAATTTGTAATACTAAAAATGTACTTTAACTAACATTTGAGTAAATATAGTGAAAATATAATTTCTATAAATATTCTGAAAATTAAAAATAGGAAAAAGAAAATTAACATTTTTTTTTGCCTTGAAAATTTGTGTACAATTTGACATAACTAAACAAGTCAAAGTGAGCATAGCTGAGCGTTAACTAACATGCATTTCCATCTTTAGAGGCCGGAGTTCAAATTGATCGTACTCCCCATTTATTATACTATAAAAAATAAAATAAAAACATAACTAAGCAAGCCTTAAACATCACACTAAACTCATTTCAAAAAAAAAAAAAAAAACATCACACTAAACCTATTTTTTAATTTCTGCTAATTGAGAGAGAGTAAAAATCTCTTAGGGGCGTTTTGGATTGGGGTGGTTTGGGATTATAAACCCAAAACCACGTTTGGGGCACGGAATTGGGTACCCGGAGTTTGGGAAGACGAACCCATGGGTTACTCCTTCCAAACCTCCTCCAAATATTGCACAAAATTAAACTTGATTAATGCATAAGATCAACAATCAAACACATCTTTCAAAACTCACAAATTTCAACAAAATTTTAACTTTAGTATCGCTTTTCTCTGAAGTTTCATTAATTTCGAACGACAGGATAAAAATTGATGTTTTCTCAAAAAAGAAAATTTTCTATATTTTATATCTTTTGATAAGAAACTTCAGAGAAATATATCCCTATATAAGAAACTTCCGACAAGTATAAAACTATAATTACAAAACAATGCACCAAGAAGCTAAATTTTGTACAAAGCTACAAAACATGTCAAAGCTTAAAGAATTATCTTCTAACATTCTAGCATTCATTTCCTTCCACAAATACCACAAAAGAGCTCTAAAGGAACAACATTGGCTCTATCTTTCAAATTTCAATCATCTACTTTTTTAGGAAGACAAAAGGCGAGACCCATCGTCCAAGCTAAGAAAGTCCAAGAGTGTGAAACAAACTCACAACGGAGAAATAAGTGATCAAGAGAATCCGCTCTTTCAAACAAAGTCTACATCCCAAAGGCAAGAGAGCCCAATTTCTAAACTCTCTATAATCTATCTTCTATGTTAAGACTTCTAAACACCACTATCTCAAGAAAAATTTGGACTTTCTTTAGACACCTACTTTTCCATATCAAACTTCCCAACTAATTAAGTCAGTAGTTATTTAGGACCTGTTTGATAACGTTTTCGTTTTTTGTTTTCTATTTTCGTTTCTCATTTTTTTAAGAAACGGACTTGTTTGATAACTATTATTGTTTCATGTTTTTAAAATTTGAGAAACGTTTCTAAAAAACGAGCCAAATTTTGAGAAACTTCAAAAAAATGTTTCTCCCCGTTCCGTTTCTCTTGATATTAATCTGTTTCTAAAATGATGACAAATTAGAGTTGGTTCATTGGCAAGGAAAGCACCTAAATATGCTCTTCACCTATCAGGTCCTGACTTTAAATCCTCAATATAACCCAAAAAAAAAAAACATTATTAATTTTTATGTTTTTTTTTTTCATAAATATGTATTGACATCGACATTTTATCGATATTTTCATCCACATTTCCATAAAATTGAGACCTCGACTTTCCATAAAATTGAAGCATTGACATTTCCATCGACATCGACATTTTTTTTTTCGACATTTTAAACTTTGCAAATTAGCATTTCAAGATTTTTAAATTAGTTTAAATTTCGCTCACTATTAAATATCAGGTTGACAAATAGTGATATTTTAGTTATATAACATAAATTTATCTATAATATAATTGAAATGTCGATTCACCTCTCATGTCGATATTGAGCTCATTGACACGTAGAAATGTCTACATGTCAACGAAAATTTAAAACACGATCCATAACAAACAATGACGAATTGACAACGACTTCGAGATTTTAGAGTAAGGAAGACATCATCCTCGAGGTAGGGAATAAGTGTTTAACTATTGACATTTTTTCACTACGAAATGTTATTGAAGGTTGTTTTGGCGTGTTGGAGGCTCGCTTCCCTATTCTTAAATAAATGTCTCCTTACCAACACACAAAAACATTAACCAAATCAAATCAAATTTGGATAACATTTGAAGTATAAATAAAATTTTATGGTTGTTTTTAATTTTGCATCGAGACTTATTTGTATTTGATTATGTAAACTTTAGATTTTTTTTTTTAATTAATGCATGTTATATCTTTTTTATATTATGTATACTAAATTCCATTTAAACTATTAAAAAAAAACATAAAGAGAAAAAAGAAACAATTAACAAAAAAAAATAATTATCAAACATGATAATGTTTCTATTTTGTTTATTTTTTTTTCTTCAAGAAACAAGAAACGTTATCAAACAAGTTTTTGTTTTTGTTTATGTTTTTTCAAAAAGCAAGAAACAGGGGTAGTTATCACACATGTTCCGATTTCTAGTTCTCAAAAAACAGAGAACAAGAAACAAGAAACGAGAAATAGAAAACAGGGAGCAAGAAACAAGAACGTTATCAAGCGGGCCCTTAGGGTCTCTTAAAGAGATTCTGAAAAGGCCGTCTTGGTAGAATAATTTTCAAAACTATCTAAAGCCCAAAGGACGTTGTCAACTCCATCTCCCAACTACACCGAACAACTAAGCACCTCCACTAAAATAACTCAATTGTTTAGCTCTCAATCAAACAAATTTGTTCGAAGTCTAAAATTCAAAGCTTGATTATATAAAGAAAAATCCTCCATTTTTTAACCTCAACCCGATTTAGAATAGAGATTCTCTGTCCCCTTTGGGCCATGGACAGTCTCATAGGTAATTTGACTGCCTCGTCACAAAAATGCACCTAATGGTCTACCTTTAAGCTTAGTTTGAGATTGCGATAACTTTTAAAATAATTGCTGTCAGCGGTGTTTTTAGAAAAATCAGCTGTAGCATGAAGTTAATTAGTGTTTGGTAAATTTCAAATTTAAACTTAAAAAATCTAGTTACAGTGTTTTATAAATTACTGCTAAACTTTTATGAAATAACTATATTGACCGAAATATAAATTTATTTCAATAATTAAGTATGAATTTGTATTAATATTTAACTTCAAAAAATTTATAAGGGAATTATATAAAATTTTATATAATTTAAATTAAAGATTATATTTTGTTTACTCTAAATAATTTTATAAACTATATAAAAAAAATTGATATATAAAGATTGTGCCAAATAAAATCTAACTTTAATTTAAATAAATAATAATAAAAAAAGAACAATAATTAAAAAGCATCAAATTAAATTAAAAAAAGAATGAAATAAGATTAGTTAAATTGTGAATAATTCGTAAAATAAAAAAAGATTTTTAAAATTAGTTAGTTAGACCAGATTTTTAGAGAAACCAAATCTAAAAACTATTATTTAATAGCTTTTGTAAATAAACCTAAATTTTAAAAGTGATTTTATTTAAATTATTTAAGAATCAGTTTTACCAAACATAACAAACCATTAAAATTATGAGTAAAACTTAGTTGCAGCCTCGGCTACAACCATCTTTTGCAGCCCAGTCACGTGCCAGATTTTGATTGACCAAGTATTATGTTTTTATTTTTAATTAAAAAATCATATTTAATGCATCACGTGACTTCAACTTTTTTTTTTCGGCTTTTTTTCCTCTTCTCCATGGCTTTTAATTTCCGATTTTGCCCTTCCCTATTCAATCATCTCCAATATCTTTTTTTTTATCAATGATTTGAAATTTTTTACTAAGATTTGAAAATAGCAAATCATCGATAAAAAATTCTGCGACAATTTTTAATAATAATAATAATATCTAAAACCTCACCATTGTCTAACATCCTATGACATTTTTTAATAAAATTCTTCTTTCCTCTTTTATCTAATTTCTTTGTTCATTTCAAGTTTTCAACTCAATTTCACTTCATTTATCATAAAATAAATAATTAACTATTACCTTTCTAAAATTCTAAATTCTGCAATAAAATTTATCTTTCCTCTTTTATCTAATTTCTTTGTTCATCTCAAGTTTTCAACTCAATTTCACTTCATTTATCATAGAATAAATAATTAACTATTACCTTTATAAAATTCTGCCAATTTTCGCTATGCTATTAGGCATATGGAGAGATTAAGAAATGTTTACTAAGATTTGACCGTAGCAAATCATCCCTAAAAAGAGATACTGGAAAGAATTGAGGAGATAAGGGCAAAATTGAAAATGAAAAGTTATGGGGAAGTGGAAAAAATGAAAGAAAAAAAACATTGAAATGACATGAGACATTAAATATGATTTTTTAATTAGAAAAATAACATAAAACCTGACCAATCAAATTCTGGCATGTTGCTGGGCTGCAAAAAATAGTTGTAGCCCAGGCTGCAACTAAGTTTTACTCTAAAATTATTTCCAAACGGCTTTTAATGTCAATCACAAACGGGACCTTAATCATGCCACTGCATTTTGATACTCCCGATCTTACGCTCCAATTGATAACGATAAAAAATAATACTACTCTCATCTATGAATTCCTTTGTTTTATTATTTACTTTTTACAAGTGTTTTCAAAATCTAAATCGAACTTTGAAATTTAAAAATATAACCATTTTATTTTATTTTATTTTAAATTAAGCATATAAACACTAATTCCACCTATAAACTTCTTTGTTTTGTTATCTACTTTATAATATGTATTAAAAAACCAAATCAGTTTTGAAAATATATATATATATATATATTTTTATTGACTAAGAATCCAAACTTTTCTTAAAAAAAAGTGAAAACTATACTAAAAAAATAGAAAACAAGTATAAATTTCAAAAATAGAAAACTAAAAAATGAAAGGGAGAGTTAACAAATTGAGCCATAGTTTTTTATCAAAAAAAAAAAAAAAAAAAAAAAAAATTGAGCCATAGTTTTTAAAAACTTGTTTTTGTTTTGGAAATTTGACTAAAAATTCAAATGTTACCTTAAAAAACTAAAAACCATCATAAAGAAATGGTAAAAAAAGAAGAAATTTTTTCAAAATTCAAATAGCAATCGAAACAGAACCTCAAGAATTTGATTTTGAAAACTAAAAATCGAGTTTTGAAAACTAAAAATAAGTCTCGCTCGATAACTATTTAATTTTTTATTTTTAAAAATTAAGCATATAAACACTACTTCCACCTATAAACTTCTTTGTTTTGTTATCTACTTTTATAATATGTATTAAAAAACTAAATCAGTTTTGAAAACTAAAAAAATCCAAATTTTTCTTTAGAAAAAGTGAAAACTATACTAAAAAGAAAATAGGAAAAAACAAGTATAAATTTCAAAAACAGAAAACTAAAAATTTCAAAAGTTACCAAAGGGAGCTGTAGTTTTTAAAAACTTACTTTTGTTCTTAAAATTTGATTAAGAATTCAAATGTAGACCTCAAGAATTCGATTTTGAAGGGCACTACTCTTTCAGATTTTGTGTTGGGACAATCGAGTTCTCTCCCCAATGGTAGCAGCAGAACATGGACTAACTGATGATGTATCGTATCGACGAATAAAAAATAAAAAACTAGAATAGGGAAGGAACTCACAGTACTTACTTATAATAGAGCTTATATTTGATATAATTATCAGTGATGGATAGAGTTGAACAGGGAGAAAATATTCTACATCTACAGTTGAGAGTCCTATCAAAATGTAATAATGATTCAGACTCAACCTCTCATCAGGAAGCTAGATTACTGATTACTAACAGAAACGGAGCTTGCAAGCAGCAAGCGTGGCATCTAATCATCTAACATCGGCTGCTGGTCGAGCACTGTTAGAAGCTCGGTCAAGGGCGTCACCGTGATATTCTCCGCCTCGTGTTCACCCTTGCACTGGAGCAACTGTCTTCTAAGACTCTGCACTAGCTCATTCAATCTCTGGATATTTTTCTCTTGGGAAAGGATAATCTACAGTAGCATTGAAAGAATTTGTATTATAATTACAGAACTTATTAGAAACCAAGAAAAGCATTGTCATCTTCACGACTTAGATTCTACTAGAGAAATTTGGAAAAGGGATCATGAATAAAATGGAGAAAAGAAACAAGAAATCACAACAAAAATGTAAAATAAGTAGTATTTGCAAAACAATTCATGATATTGTTAATTCGGTTCTACTGCAATTAGGGAACTAAAATTTATGAGAATTAGTTTTGGAAAGAATTATGTAGCATGGTCGCTGTAGAGCCTTAATTAAGGTCGCTGCGTCATTCATTTTTAGCTCTGATTGATCAACTCAGAGCATCATTTGATTGTTGAATGAGTTTATGCTTATGGTGACCACCTACCTAAGATACTAGAATCGAACGAGTTTCTTGAAATAGTGAATGGTCAGACAAATTAACTAGTGAGATTAGTCGAGGTATGTATAAACTGATTCAGATACTCAAAAGTATTAAAAAGAAAAAGGTATCAGCATGCCAAGTTGCCTAAGCCATTTTAATAGCAAAAACCTTTCACACCTAAGACTAACCCATACGACAACTACCTAAGTCCTATAACATCTGGTGTCAAGAAACTCTTAAAAGGTATTTAATATTTTAGACCTCGATTTGAACCGTAACCTCAAAAGCATCCAGATTTGCAGTTTGCCCTTTTGATTAGACGGCCAATCAATGATTGTCGAAGCATTTCACAAGAATCTAAAGAATGAGAACTTTGACAAGTTAGAGATGACTAGCTACAGAGTCTACAAGGTATGTATTTCATGCAATAGTGTCATCTACCGGACCATATAGGATTAAAATCTCAGGCACCCCGTAGTTCAACAATTCAGTTTAGTCAAAGAAGCACAGCAGTATAAGAATGAACACAGGAGCTCTAAACGAAGCCGAAACAACACATAATCTCGTGTTTCAGATGCTATGGTGTGTAGAGGTTACAGGTTACATATAGTTCTACTTTCTTGGTAAGGCAACCTGTGAAAGAAAATGTGAACCTGGCTACTGATAGCATTAAATAGATACTTAAGTTAATGTTGCAGAGGATTTATACAATCAGCAACGATAAATATGCACACTTCCATATGCTATACAAGGAAATACTATCAAATGGTTGGCACATGAGACTCAATGAACATTTTACAGAGGGAACAATGAAAATTTCCTTGAATTTTGCTATCAAGGATTGCTGTGAGGCCTCCAATTCCTGGTGTTTTGATTGTAGAAAACCCTTCATAGAGAGGGAGTTGGAAGATTGGCTAAGCACTATTTGTCCTTATGTTTGGAAAGGAATCTTGAATATCATTTTAGTGAATGTTGTGGTCTATCATATGTGAGAGTACTAATAGGGAATATGTTGGAATATTAGTAGAATATTAGTATGGGCATAATGATAATTAGTTAAGGGTGTCTTGGTTATAAATAAGGGGAGTTAGAGATCTTAGAGGGCGGAACGATTTTGGTATTGTCCAGTGTGAGACTTTAGGGAGAGACATAGCCCTCTCGAAAGGCTATCGATATTGTAATTCCTTGTGATATTGTAGTATACTTCTATAGTTGTGTTTCTTGTGTTTTCTTGTTAGGAGAATTCTAACATCATATTATACAGCCTCTAAATGGTCTTCCATTGATGAAACTAACAGGTCTCAGATGACCAATGACCTATCATTCACAATCACTATATCTCAAGATAGCAAAAGCACAAACAAGAAAGGAACACCCTAGCGCTTTGAACCCAGGCACACTGGAGGAGGAGGGGAATGCATCTAGGGCGCGATACCACTTAAACCAAATAGACTTTTAACACCCTAGCGCTTTGAGAGACCAGGAACTCTCCCTTTTAGAATGAATTCTAAGCCAAAATACTAAAATGTTCACATGTCCATGCAAGGCTACTCCCCACACAAGATATACTCCCCTTCCATGGCCTATGGCCCTGTCCCACCCATTACAAACTTGGGGAGCACAAATATTACGCACTCCCACACCCTAACTAGCCCTCAGAATTTACCAACCTTTCTGAAGTATCGCAAGGGTGGCGAGTTTTTATAGACCCCCGGGAGCAATCCCCAAGGATTCAATAAATACAACACCGTTTAATAACCCTTCCGTTTTTAGTTTTTTGTTTTCAAAATTATGCCTACTCCCCCTCAATTTCTATGGTATGTTTTCACTATTTTTGCAAATACACGTGATTTTTTTATTTTTTTTCTTTAATTTAGCTTAGATTTTGAAAATATTTTGAAAAAGTAGAAGTCAAAGCAAAGAAACACATAGGTGGAAGTAGTATTTATAAGCTAAAATTTCAAAAACAGAAAACCAAAAACAAATGCCCCATTTGATAACCATTTGATTTTTGAAAATTAAGCTTATAAACACTACTTCCACCTATGAATTCTTTGTTTTATTACCTACTTTATACAAAGGTTTTCAAAATTCAAACCCAGTATTTTTAAAAAAACTTGTTTTTGTTTTTTGAATTTGGTCAAGAATTCAAATGCTTCTCTAAGGGAAATGAAAATCATGGTAAAGAAATTGTGGAAAACAATCACAATTTTCAAAAACCCAAAACTAAATGGTTATCAAACATAGTCAAAATGATTATCAAATGGGACCTACATATATTGTTTCTTATATGTTAACAACAATTATAACAATTGAACATCTAATCACTTAGAGCATTGGCAAAATTTAAACACCTGAAATATACAAGTGCTTAAGCAAACTTATAGGAAAAACAGATAGATAACTGGAATTTCACCTTTTCTTTTACACCTTCCTCTCTTTCAGACACATGTGGTTCTCTCTGTGAAGCGTTTGGACCTGCTTCAAGCTCATTCTCATACTGTTGCCGCCACTCAAATTGCGATGAGAACACGATCAGTAACAGCAGACAGACAAGAACCCAAGGTCTTGACATTATTACAACCAAGTTTTATGTAATCCTATCCTGTTTTCCAAAAAGCAATCAAGTTTTCAGTCCTACCCAATTGCTGCATATATATAACTATGCATCAATATAACTAACTTGATATATTCTAAAAGAAATTAACTAGAAACAACAGTTGAAAACAGGGTTGAGATAGACAGAATCAAGTTAGAGTTATACAGAGAAAGAACATAACCAAGATGAATTTAATTCCTAGTAGATCTACAAGAAACAACTCAAATTAACTTCCGCAATGTTCTTCATCAATTTCACCCTGAACTTAAATTCAACAAACACACAAAAATCGAAAGCTCCAGAATGAAAAATCCCCTTTCGTTTCTCCTTCTCTTTGAGAGAATTATAATTCAACAAAACGAAAATAAAGACATTAACTTTCTCACCTTCCAAACACGACCTGAGAATCTACAGAAAACCCAGGAACACGAGCTGAAATCTTCACCGAAATTACCATCCACTATTGCTTTGCAGATTGTGAATCACTGAGAAAAGCTCAGAACACAAATCCCTCAAAAATATGAAAACCCAGAAATGAGAAAGGATCAATATGAACAAATTGGGACTTGGGAGACGGAAATTTGGAAGAAATATTGCAGAGTTAAGAGGATAAAAGCAACCCACTGATCGAACAGCGCATCTTAGTTTAGTTGGAATTGGATTTCTTCGAGCTGAAGCTGCTTGCTGTGCATCGCGTCGCGTCGCATTCAGCTCGGATGAGCGAAAGTGAGCCTCGCACCATCGCACGTGTCCACCATAATCAAAGAGTCTCATTTTTTTTCTCTCCATATATGAATGGTTAAATTAAAATTTACTAATTCAATCTGAGAATTTAATGTTGATTGTGTATTTAAATGTGTTTGATCTTTAATTTGATGTAGTTTATGTTAAGGTGTTAATGTGCGTCATAAATATGTTCGGGTTTTTGGGTAAACGATGTTTGCTGATAAACCAACCGAAACTTTTGTCCTCTACGATGAATGTTTGATTTTAATTTCATATTTGGGTTGAAGTAGACTTTTTGATTCTATAAAAGTTGTTGATTTGAAAAGATTCGTTTTCAAATGAAGTAAATTTTTTTTTGTTGATGTTATTCATTTATCGCACAAGGTTCATATTTGGTTTCCTCCTCGTTGATAGGAAGTTCAACTTCGCTGCTCATAGCCTCGTACTTTGGTTTCTCATGCTTCAAGCACTCAGAGATTTGGGTTGAAAAACATTTGTCATGGATGACTATGGTAGTCCTTGGAGTCCGAGCGGATTCATATCCTAAGGGTCTCAAAGATTTGGATTGAAGAACACATGTCATGAATTGCAACGAGTTCATTATTAGTTTAACTACATAATTGGTAGTTTGATACGTCAACTTGGACATAACTTGGTTGGTTAAGATAAATGTCCAAGAAAAATACTTTTTTTTTTTTTTTTTTTTACCAAAAGAGATATAAACCATCAACTTTGAAATGATAATTGGGACTTTGTCTGACGGTTACTACACTTTAATTTATGTAGTTATTGAGTTGTATTAAATCAAACAATTTTAGTAAATGTTTGTTATTTGACTTATATTTCTAAAAGAATTATATTGAAAATTTTAAATTATAGAGACCAAATTAACTAAAATTATAGAAACTTCTAAAACTATATAAACTAATTTTCTAATAAAAAAAATACTTTTTTTTCCATTAACTTTCAAAGTAAACAAGTTTTGGGTTAAATTTCCAATTTTTATTTTTGTGGTTACATTTTGGTTCAAAGAGAAAGAATCAAAGAAATTAGAAACGTAGCGATTTCTGATTTCTCTGTAAATGGGCAACTCTCAATCGCCTCAAACAAATTCTCGCTTCGCTACAGCCTCCAGGTTTCTTCACTCTCTTCACGAATTCATAGATTCTAATCCATCAAGTTTTTGATTGAATTCAATTATGGTTGCAGAGCTTTTACTCATAACGAATTGGAAGATCTCAAGTCACTGTTCTTCTCCCTTGCTGCTCAATCAAATAGCAATGGCAAATTCGTATCGCCCTCTGTTTTCGAGGTCAGTTTCTGTCTCCTCCATTGTCAATATGGTTGATTTTTGATTTTGCCCTTCAACGATTTTCTTGGGTTTTTGTTCTTGGTAGGATTGTTTTGGACTTCGTGGTCCTATTGGAGAAAGATTGTTCGATTTAGTGACACAGAAGCGCAAGGATCAGAAGCTTACCTATGAAGACCTCGTTATAGCTAAAGTAAGCCATTTGGGGTTTCCTTATTCTTCAAATTCAATATTGTAGTTCTTGTTTGTTTGTTTATTATCATTTTTAATCGAAAGTCAATGCTGCACATTTAAAATTTTCATTCATTGATGGGATAGTTTAGTTCTCTAAGCTCATAAGCACTAGCAGTCTTCCAAAGGTGGTGCTACTTAATCCCTCCTTTTCGGGATAAGGGTAGAGTTTTGTGGCAGACTTGTTTCTTTGCTGGGTTATGGGGAATTTGGCTTGAGAGGAATGCTAGAATTTGTAGGGAGGTAGAGAGATTGTGGGAGGAGGTTTGAGAGGTTGCTAGGTCTTATGTGCGTCTGTTACCTGACTTTTTTGTAATTATGGACTTGGTTTGATTGTTTTGGATTGGAGTCATTTTCTGTAGTTAGTGGGTGGAGTCCTTTTGTGTGGACTGTGGACTTATTTTTTGTATGTCCTTGTATATTCTTTCATGTTTCTCCAAGGAAACTCGGTTTCTTACCAAAAAAAAAAAAAACAAAAACTCTGTTAGCTCATGGCCATGGCCTTGTGAGCGAGGTGACAATATTTGACAAATGAGGGGAGGATTCCAATCAACGACTGATGGGGGGAGATACTAGTATCTAACCGCTCAACTTGCAATTGAGTTTCGGTGTTTGCTTTATTTAAAACTAACATCAAACGTCTGGGAAGGCCTGGAAAAAACTCTGTTAGCTCATGGCCATGGCCTTGTGAGCGAGGTGACAATATTTGACAAATGAGGGGAGGATTCAAATCAACGACTGATGGGGGGAGATACTAGTATCTAACCGCTCAACTTGCAATTGAGTTTCGGTGTTTGCTTTATTTACAACTAACATCAAACGTCTGTAAGGCCTGGAAAAGATTGTGCAAGACATAAGGAAAGGAAATACAGCTGTTGGCGAACTTTTTGAGCACCTGAATTTTGGCCATTCGTCATTATTGATCTTTGAAACCCATCAAATATTCTTAATTCTAGTTGTGATGGTTGTTCTTATTTTGTCATCTTTTCATTGAAGGGCACTTATGAGAAAGGAACAAACGAAGAAATTGAAGAGTTCATTTATCAGTTATTAGATGTGTCAGATGATGGTGCCCTTGGGAGGTAATATCTTCTTCTTCTTCTTTTAATGGTGCCCTTTTATTCTTAAAAAAAAAATGATTTTGACTTTTAATAACAAAGGCTACTACTTACTTCTATTACCCACCAAATCCCAAAAAGTAGTTTTTTTATTTAAAATCTGATTGGACATGATTATTATTATTATTTTTTCGATAAGCAACAGTGATCTTCATTCAAAAAAGAGAGAGACAACCTAAGGACCGGGTAGAGGGAACCCCTACCCAAAAACTAAACGATGAGAATCTTCCAATTGTTACTAATCATCAAAAGGTTGTAGTTACAAAAGAATTTTGAATGCAATAAATACCACCTAGAGGTTGAGTTCTGTACATAATTACAAGAATTTTGATCGGACATGATTATATGTGCCTTCTTAGCTTTCATGCCAATGCCAGGTCTGATCTGGAATCGGTTCTAATTGCAATTTTCAATTATGTATTCTCCTCAACAAATAATGAACCTGGATTGGATTCACATCAGGATGCTGTACAAATATTTGTTCGTGCGGCGACTTTCTCAGAGAATAATGAACGATTTACTTATGAAGATTTCAAAAACTGGTGTACTCTGCTTCCATCTGTAAGGAGGTTTCTTGGAAGCTTACTGATGCCACCAGATATAGGTATTTTCTCATCTTTATATCAAACTCTGTTCAGTACTAGTTAGATTTAAACTTTTTAGTACTATAAGTTCGTTGGAGTTTGCTTATTATTTTCTCAAACTTCGATTCCATGTTTTTCTTCATGCATAATTACGCTTGATTTTGATTAGGTGTTGTCTTAGTACATTCATTCAAAATGTTCATCATTATCTACAAAGGTAGAATTCTTACATCTGAGTTCTCTTTGTCCATGATAAATCTACAAATCTTGAAATGAACATACAGTCATGCATCATTTTGATTTCATTCAATGTAATTTTCTTCATCATCACTCTCATCATTTTTTATTTATTTATTTATTCTTTTTGGATATCCATGAGTGTCTGGGCTAGCTTGTGCATACCTCGACTATTCTCACGGGACAACTGCTCGACCCTACTACATTTGGTTGTCAAGGAAATTCGTAGGATATTAAATCCTAGGTAGGTCGTAGGTGGCTACCATGACTTGAACTTATTCCCTTAAGCCCTTTATTGTTTTCATGGCTCTTACTGACCACTAGGCCAACCAATGATGGGTCACTGTCATCATTTTTTATTAATAGTTGTTTTTGACTCTTTAATATATTTATCTTATTTCTTTGTTTTTCTGGTGCTACAATCGACTATTATATTGTTATCTGTGATTTAAATACTTCGATGTTGGACTGGAGTCCCAACCCATATCGACAGTGGTCTAGATATTGAAACTTCAAAGAAAGGTTTATATGTAAGTCTTATGCATTTTGATGGTGGTTGTGTAGGGAGACCTGGTTGTCAAGTTCCAAGGCTGGTATATGGGGAAAATATAGATTCTAATCTTGTGTTACTGAAGAAGGAATATGCTTGGCATTTAGGAGGAGCTCTTCCTCAGCATGAGCTGGAGGAGTGGAGACTACTGTACCATAGTGCAATAAATGGGCTGAGTTTCACTACATTTTTGGGTAACATAACGTAAGTACGTTTAGCCATTTTTTTTTTTTTATAAGCAACAAGGGTTTCATTAGAAAAAAGAATGAAAGCATACAGAAAGGTCCAAGATGTCAAGAAAGAAAGAACACCGTAATCTTATGGGCTTGGATTCTAAGGAAGGAGCTTTTTCTTCTCTTATTTTCTCCATAGTCGTGTAAGAATATGCGTAGACCCAAATATAATATAACCAATTAGCTTAAACTTTTGGGTTTAGTGGATAATAGAAATACATACTCGCAGACTGAGTCTCAAGTGTGTTGCTTTAAGAAGAAAGTACAATATGTAAACTAGATTACTTGATTGATCCGCACTATTTTTCGATCGACGGTTGACTTGTCATGTTGATCAATCAAACTTTTCCGAACGAGCTTGGGAACTCCTTAAGTCTTATTTTCTGTGTTAGTTAGCTGACTGCAACCAAATCTGAAAGAGGAGCTTGCTTTAAGAACAATTGGTTAACTAATTTTTCTTTCCAGAAACGATGGAGGACCGACGGTGCTGATCGTGAAGGATAAAGAAGGTCATATATATGGAGGTTATGCTTCTCAGCCGTGGGAGAGGCATGGTGATTTCTATGGAGATCTGAAATCATTTCTATTTGAGCTGTATCCAAAGGCAGCCATATTCAAACCAACTGGAGCAAACAATAACATACAATGGGTAACTTCTCCACTTGCTTTCTAATTTTCATTATTTCTCTCTTTCACACATTATTTTGCTCCCTCTTTCTAACTTTCTTTCTAACTTTTCTATTGAACTCATATCCCTCTATAAAATTATATACCTCCCTCTAGTTTTCATATCGGTTAAATAACAAGTTTAGTTTTTTTACTTTCAAGTTTGTGTAATTTGGTCCCTGAACTCTCAATTGTGTGTCTAATAGGTCTAAACTTTCATTTTGTGTCTAATAGGCCATTGACATATTAAAAAAAAATTAAAAATTAATTTATTTATTAGTTATAAAATTTAATTTTATGTTTAATGGGATCATAAACTTTCAATGTTGTGTCTAACAAGTCCTAAAAATGTCGAATAGGTCAATGACATATTAGACACTTTTTGGATCTATTGTACACAAAATTGAAAATCCAATGACCAATTAGACACTTTTTTAAATGCAAGGGCTAAGTAGATAGATACAAACATAAAAGTTCAAAGATTAAACTTGTAATTTAATCTTTCATATTTGATTTTGACTCTGAAAGTCTTGTTGTTTGGCAGTGCGCTGTAAATTTCAGCTCAGATAGTATCCCAAACGGCATTGGGTTCGGAGGTAAGGTGAACCACTTCGGTCTGTTCGTGTCAGCAAGCTTCGATCAGGGGCAGACGTTTGTGTGTACGACATTCGGGAGCCCGTGCCTGTCGAAGACTAACCGAGTAGAGCCGGAAGTGATAGAATGCTGGGGAGTAGGACAACATGAAAGGCAGAGTGGTGGTAATAACAAAAATGGAGTGAAGGGTACTGTGTTGGAGAGGTTTAAAGAAGACCGTCATATGCTCAACATGGTTGGCCTCGCCAATTCCAGTGACTGATCACAATTCAGAAATCGTCCCAATTCCATGCATTTTCATTTGACATTTGGTATGAAGTGTATTTTACTTAAAATAACATTACTATGACCTTCATCATGTGTGGCTGTGGAAATAATAGAATCTTTCGTGTGGTGGAGTGTTCTTGTTGCGATGAGGTTTGGGAGACGGTTAGGTTTAACGTTTCTTTGTGGGCTTCCGTCACTATAACTTTTTGTGGTTATGGTCGGTGTGATATTGTTGGGTTGAAGTAATTTTATGAAATTTGTTGGGGCTTGTTTTTTGTATGCTCTTGTATTCTTTCATGTTTCTCAATGAAAGTTCAGTTTTTCGTCAAAAAGAAAAATAAATAAATAACATTACTATATATATTATAATATTGTTGTATATTGTTACGAAATTATATATATATATTGAGATTGGGGATATATGTTTTAACTAATTATGCTTAAAGTTACTCTTTTTTAAAAGAAACAAAATAACAAATGAATCAATTCTTTTTCTATTGTGATTATATTAATTATATATATATTACTACATATTTTTTAGATTTTTGATCAAGCACTTAAATAAGTAAGTTTTAAATAATCTATTTCTAAAGAGTTTCTTAACAAATAGCTTTTAAAGTTTTTTTATTAAGATATTTTTTCTTTAAAAAAAAAACTCTTGATCTTCTGGAGTGAAATCATTCGAGAAGTTGCATTAAACTCATTTTAAATTATTATTTTTTTGTAAAAGTGCTTGTTGAAAACTGACTTTGTTTATTTAGGCGTTTAATAACCATTTAGTTTTTAGTTTTTAGTTTTTTAAAGTTAAGCCTATAAACAAAACAATACATTCACATATGAATTCTTTGGATGTGTTATCTATTTTCAAAATCCAAACCAAAATTTAGAAAAAAAAAAAAAAAAAAAAAAAAATTCAAAAATTTACTTTTGCTTTTGGAATTTGACAAAGAGTTGTAATGTTTCTCTAACAAAGATGAAAGTCATGGTAGGAATTCACATGTGGATGGTTTATAGGCTTAAATTTCAAAAACTAAAAATTAAAAATCAAATGATTATCGAGTCCTAGACGCTGTGTTTGAGGTTTTTTTAAGTGGAATGTTGGAAAACTATTTTTAGCATGTCTCTTGAAGGAAGGACTAAAATTTGACCCAACCATTTTAAAATACTCCTAAAATAGTAAAATAGTGCAAAAAAAAAAAAAAAAAAAAAAAAAACAAACAAACAAACATTGACTCAAAGGAAAAAAAAATTAATTACAAACAAACATTTAATATATTACTATGGCAAAAATATAGAGTATTCGAAAAAATAAATAATCATAATTCATGTGTCAATTAAATATGTATATGTTAAAAAAATGGAAATGTTATAAATAAAAATTGTAAAAATAAATAAATAAATAATAATAATAATAAAAAAAAATATCCACACAACCATAACAATAAAAGAAACACAGACACAAATACACTAAGAAAGCCCAAAAATGGTCCATACGTATATATATTTACCACGCAAACCATATTTCTAACGTATTCTTAATGTTGTTTGTAAAATAAAAAGATATGACCAAACCGAGCATAATTCAACTAACATAAAGTTGTGTCATTACTGTCAAACCGAACATAGTTCAATTGACATAAGGTTGTGTCCTTGTTCAATCTTCTCACCCCACATTAATTAAATACATTTGTAAAAAAAAAAAAGATATATAATCTAGAGAATCGAAGCTACCACCACAGGAGATGCACTTCTTATCGTATTATTTTCAATAACCATGAGTGATTTGAACTTTTTTTAATGACACAAAATATATGGTAACTTTTTCTAATGACACAAAATATATGGTAATTTTAGATGAAAGATTATAAATTTCCTTCGAATAGTTTGCATGTATTATTAATAAGGGCTCACTTCGAAACACTTTTTTCAAACTGCATGTCAAATCTCCACTTTAAATTCCTATTTTATTTTAGAGAAAAAAATCACCAAACATACACACTACAAGCAATTTTAACCAACTTTTAATTCCACCAAATTTTGAATGTGATGTAGACCCTAAACTATCAACTTCATCAATTTGAACCCTAAAATATATTTTTTATTATATTTTTGTTGGTAGTAAATGAAGAGGCTCCATTGTTTTTTATATCTTTGAATGTCCAAGCGAGCTTACGAGACAAACGACCCTATAACATTTGACTGTCAAGAAAACTTGTGAGAAATTAATTCCTAGGTAAATGGTCACCAAGGATTGAACTGATTCTATCTGAGAAGACATTAATAGTCTCAAGACTTTTTATGACAACTAAATCAACCCTTATAGCATGCTTTTAACATATTATAAGACTATAGTTCTCAAGACTCTATGACAACTAAATCAACCCTTATAGCATGCTTTTAACATATTATAAGACTATGGTTCACAATTTGATGAAATTGAAAGTTCAAGATCCACAACGAAAACCCTCTTAATTTAGAGTTCAATTTAGATAAAATTAAAGGTTGAAACTGCTACCACCGACCAAGTTTAGAGCTTCAATTATTTTTTTTACCTTTATTTTAAGGTTGATTACATAAACAACAATCAGACCCAAAATAATGACAAATATAACAAAATTTAAAACATTTTGCAAATATGTCAAAAAAAAAAAAAAAAAAAAAAAAAAAAAAAAAAAAAAAAAAAAAAAAAAAAAATTGACTATAGTTGTCCTTGACATATTTATAATTTTTTAAAAAAGTGCTATATTTTTTTATTATTTTACTACATTGTTATAATTTTCCTTTATTTTAAAATGATAAAATTAAATAACATAACATGATTATAAAACCTGATAGTCACCGGTTAATATGACATGTGGGGGTGGGATCGAACTTAGAAACTTATAGTCACTGGTTAATATATCATACCAATTGAGCTATACTCTAGGTATTCGTTTCATAAATTGAATCGTTTCATAAATTGAAATACTAAAAATAGGATATTAAAGGATTAAAGTATCCCTGCCCTATAATAATTAAGATTTATATATCCACTAATTTATATCATATATTTCCAAAAACATTGAAGCTCATAGTATCAACATTCTAATCTTGCCATGTTGTTCTTCAAATTCATAAAGTTCATCAAGAAAATATTAAAACAATACACGATCCAAAAATACTTGGAAATAAAATCTCTCTACTGAAGAAGATTACTCTAAATCAATATGAAAATTAACAGAAAAAAAAAAGTAAACAAAACTAAATCACAAAATTGTATCGAGTCCGAACAAAAAATCAGAAGTAAGAGCAAAATTCTAGCTGTTAATCTCAGTACCTCCTACCGCGAGCGCCCGATCCAAATCCAACCTGCTGCGGCGCAGACGGATCGACCTGAACAATCCCTGGAATATCGTTCATTCCAAGCGAAGAAAGCATATCGAGAGTCTCCTTGTCGACCTCGATTTGATCGGATTTAATGGCGGATACTTCAGGAACGAAGTCCATTCGGCGTTCGCGCTCTTCCTCTTGAAGCTTCAGAGAGATGCCGCGAACAGGTCCTTTCTGGATTCGTTTCATGAGATGAGTGGAGAATCCGGCGATCTTGTTTCGTAGTCTCTTGGAGGGGATAATGGCGACTTCTTCGAGGATCTTCTTGTTCGTATGGAAGTCGAGAGTCATGCGCGAGTAGTAGCGCTCGATGACTTGACGAGAAGATTTCTTCACTGTTTTGGTGCGAACACGACCCATGTTTCTGCCGGAGAATTCGTCAAACGCGGCCGGTGAGCTGAGACGACGGCGGAAGAAAAGGCGGCGAATCTGAGTGCAGAATTTTACCTAAAGAGCAGAAATTTAGGTTTCGCGGAATATATAGCTCTTCTGAACGAGCGGATTGGTCTTTAAATTGGTGGGCCTGTGTTTTGGGCTGGTCAAGTTTTCCTTGTAAAAATAAATTTTGGGCAACTAGAGGAATAACTATAATCGTAAAAATAACTGAGACCTATATGTAGTATAATTCTTAAAATGTTTTGAGACTAAAATATCCCTCTGAAATTTACGTCGTCGTTGAAGAATCCAATCACTTAAAAGAGAGAGGATTTTAAAGAAAAATACTAACAATTAGTAAACGGTTGGAATAATTTGAATTAACAAAGGAGTAATGATCATTTCATGAGAGGAAAATGATGTTGACGATTCAAATAAAAAATCGAACTTAAAAATATTGTATTGTCTAGTATACACTAACTCGAAGATCACGACAATGGAAATTCAAAGGGCTACAACTTATATACTGAATATGACAAAAAAAAAAAAAAAATGTTACAACTCAAAAAAAAATGGTGTAAAAAATGCGTTTGACGAAAAAAGAAAAGAAAAAATAGATCGTTGGATTTCATTTCACATCCTCATAAAAGGTCCAATCCTATCAATGTACATAACACCATTTAATGGTAGAAAAATTCATCCACCTTCCATAACCATAAACACCATCGTTTGACACGATCCACCTTGAACATCTAACCCATTTTAAACCTCTCTCTCCCTCATTTCATTCATTTTGATACAAAATCCATTCACCCACCTCACAATCGAACTCACATCTCCACCTCTCCTCAAGAAAATCGTCGTTGTCTCCGTTCATATTCCACTGTCGTCCCAACTTCGATTATCGTCACTGCAAGCTAGTAGAAGAGGTGCCCGTTCCGATCGCATCCATCGCCGTGTGCAACGACCCGATTACGCGACCATTCTGAGCCTCTGAACACCTATATCGAATACGGTGCACTCGAACATCCAAACTCGAGTACGCTAAAATGAATGATAACTAGTGTTGTCCTTATTTTGAACCTAAAACCCGATTTTGAAAATGAGATTTTGTTTTAAAATAAGTTTAGGATCCCGTTTTTATAGGGATTTAATTTGGTCTAACTATTTTGAAAATGATTGCTCGTATAACCCACAAATTTTGGCCATCATTTGGTCTAAATTAATCCCATTTTTATCGGGATATAATTTGGTCTAACTATTTGAGAACATGCTTGGTTGGGTATACATTTTTGTACAATTTTATATATAGATTGTTTTGTGTATACATTTATATACATTTATCTCCTCCCTGTTCCTAAATAAAGACATTTGTGAGATCGTTTTCTAGTCATCTAGTGTTAGGATCTGATCGTTTAAGAGATGGAGAAGAAATCAATTGCGGTAGAAAACTAGGTATTTTGGTACTTAATCATAAAATGAGTAAGGTTTTGGAAACCCGACCACAATTGTAGGAGGGTTGTTCGAAATAATATGGGAATATCTTATGGCGGTTGGGGATTTGAATATAAGTTGAAAACCCACAATTGTAGGGGTTGAATCTGAGCTGCGAGTTTATTTTTTTTCCCTAAAATACATATACTCGATTGAATGGACAACAAATTCGGTCAAATTCGGTTGGGTACCAGTTAAGTAAATACGTTTATATATACTGGACATAACCAGTATAGAAAGTGTTCTCTCCCACCCTAAAATCTGCAAATATGAAATTTGATTAGCTATATTTCATTTCGATTTAGTTTCTCCTATATTTAGGTGTAGGTGTAGTGTAGGATATTTGCACTTGGTAGCAAAAATCTTTTACATATTAGTAAATGTAGAACCAACTTTTTGGTTTTGTAAATGTGGCAAAAAAAAAAAAAAAAAAAAAAAAAAATATATATATATATATATCAATTTTATTCTCTTTGATTCTAAATTTGAGTGATATAGCTCAATATAAAGTTTATTAGTTATTTAATACAAAAATATACTAGTGATATAATAAAGTTTATTAGTTATTTAATACAAAATATACTAGTGATATAATATGTATTAGGATCTGAAAAAAAAAAATAATAAAAAAAGTATATCACTAATATAATTCATATACTTAATATTTAACTTATCACTAATAAAATTATATACCTAATAAATAAAAATAAAAATATATTTTTTTTTCACTTAATTTTTTTTTTTGTGGTTAATATAGTTTTTTTTTTTTTTACATGGGTGAAAAATTGAATTTAGAATCTCATAGTCACAAGGTCATACATTATGTTGAACTATGTTTTTTAGCCATGTTTTTTTTTTTTTTTTTTTTTCTTCTTGGGGTTAATATAGTTGGTTGCCATAATTAACACTTTTCTCAATATTAATAACAAACATAAAAAAAATACAATGACTCGTTGTTAAAGGATTTCCATATATTTGAAATTAGAAAAGTGGGTTATATATTTGTAATTATATATATATATATCACTAAAATCATATGTTATTAATATATTATATATATAATATGAAATATATTAACGACGTAATTGAAATTGATATATCACGTATGTGAGTAATTGTTTGTTTCTTCGTTACAGTGATATAAAGTCATTTTAGAAGTCAAAGAAGACATTAAATAGAACATCAAAGCCATTAACACTCACTCAAGTTGTTGTTTTGGCATTTAGCAAAACAAAATTCGTAAAGGTTGGGATCTTCGCACTTTTAATTTAATCTTCAAATTTAGTTCATAGAGATTAATCAACAAAAAGTACTTTCAAGTAGGTGCGTTAATTAGTTATCTTTGTCAACTAATACATACTTTTTTTGGGTTCTAGAAAGTTTATTTATGCATGCTGTTGGGTGAAATTATCGACCAAGTTAAGTTTCAAATTCCCCAGAGGACTAAGGCTTAAAGATAAGGTGAGGGACTCGAGACTAGGTCGGGCTCGAAGGGTTCGAAAGCAACTGAAGGCTCAAACTCAAATGGGCCAACAACAACCTAGAAAGTCAAATAAGACCCAAAAGAGCGGGTCTCTAAAGCCTTTGGAGGTCGACTCCTCAAGGGCATATGGGTGACATGAATCTTGAAACTCTTCTCGAGTAAGTCAAACCACCATTCACAGTTGAAATCATGAAAAAAGAGGTCCCACCAAAGTTCAAATTACCAACTATGCGAGCCTACGATAGTTCAAAGGATTCAGTTGAATACTTTGATACGTTCTGGTCGTGCATGAAACTTCATGGAGTCCGGGATGCAATCAAATGCAGGTCATTTTCATGTACTCTCATGGGACCCGCTAAGAAATAGTTTCGATAGTTGAAAAGGAAAGTCGATATCATCTTTCCGATGACTAGCCTGAGCCGTTATCACTCAGATTTAGGAGGCGAGATCAACAAAAACTATCGACCCACCTTCTCCATCAAGCATATAAGCAATGATACATTGAAGGAGTACGTGTGTCCCGTTTCAATAGTGAGACACTCCAGATAAGAAATTATACAAATGAGACAACCTTCATGGTCATCGTAGTTGAGCCGAAAGATGAGAACTTTCTCTAGTCCCTAGGAAAGAAAACAACTGCCACCTACGAAGAGCTACTTACTATAACACAGAAGTACATGAGCGCAGGAGAACTACTCCACTCAAAGAATATGCCTGAAGAGAAAATTCGATGACCCGACCACCATAAGGGAAGGGACCGATGCGAAGAGGACCGAGTCAAGGCAAAGAAAAGGAGAACCGAGGACCGACCTGATCAACTAATCAACCAGGGTCTCCCTTCAAGTAAGTTTGAATGTTATTCCTCTACTGTTGTTCCAGTCGATCAAATTTTGATGGAAATTATTTGAGACAAAAACGTGTTGATGATGCGGGTAGGATTAGGGATAACTTAGTGGTAATCTCAGGTTTAATCTTTAGTTAATCTTTTAAGTTTCCTTTTAGGATTTAGTTTGCTTTTAATTCTCTATAAATAGAGAATCCATCATTTGTATTCTTTAACTTTTCATAACTTTGATTTGCATAATACTTTGAGTATTGATTTCTTAAAGTGGATTCTTTTGTGCCAAATTAGGCTACATCAAATTGGTATCAGAGCGAACATCAAATTGGTATCAGAGCGAACATCAAATTGGTATCAGAGCGAACGTCTGGGCAAACGTTGACTGACGCCGGTGAAAGTCCGGAAAACTCTTATTGACGTTGATCGCAAAAGAGAGATCTTTGAGTTGTGATCGTTGACAAACATCACACACCTAATGACAAGGGGAAACTCTTAAAGAAAATTCACCAAGAATGAAGTTTTCCAATTCAAGAAACATGCCCAAAAGTAGATACACCAATCGATTTAAGCAAGAAAACCCCAAATTCATTCAAGATCGGTACTTTAATTTCAAATCTACTGATTCAGAAGATGAATTTGAAGATGACGACCCGACCTATGAACAACTCTTTCAAAGATATCCTATCAAGAACTACATCAAAAAATTTATCCTAGTGATTTCAGTGAGTTCGAAGAAGATTTTGATGCAACTTTGAACAAAACTATGATTGAAAGATACCAAGAACTATCTCATCTTTTAATCATACCGTTTTTTCAAGAAATCAACCTAAAAACAGGAATGGTTGTTCGGATCCATATCTTACGCCCTACAATCAAGTTGGAATGGATTATAATAAGATTCAGAGAACGAAAAAATCTTATGGGTATTCGAATATGAACATGTATAATTGCGAATGGCAATGAATTGAAAAATTCAGTAAAAAAAAAGGAATTTTGTCCAAAGAGTTAGTCGATGTTACACAAAAACTTCAAGAAAATACAAAAATATTCGAATATTCCCGAATAGGGAAGATGTGAAATAGGTGTGTGATGAACAACAAGCAAAAATATTGCACATGGCAAAACCATAAGTGATAGTAAAAATTCGAATATGAAATTCAAAATTGGCTTGACTGCTGCCGCTGCCACCTCAACCACTCAGATGGAACCATCACTGCTGAAGGTTGGAGATGATAGAAGATACACAGGGTTGTTTTTTGGTTGCTCACGATGAAGAAGAAAGGAAGATATGAGGACAATTTTGACATTTTTCCTAACCCTAATTACAAACCACATAGATCAAGTTCATTTAGTGAGCCAACTTCAATTCATGCGCATTTCATCAGAATTTTCAAATTACATTAACGAATCATTCAAAGTCACAATTCATTTTCTACATATTATCATGGAGCATTAGTTTAACTCCATTATGAATTTTGGAAAATTTTATACTGAGATTTTTTTATTGGAGTATTTTGCAATCATCGAAAGAAGCGTCGTGTTTTCTTGGAAGGATAGAATGATGCGGGTAGGATTATGAATAACTTAGTGGTAATCTCATGTTTAATCTTTAGTTAATCTTTTTAGTTTCCTTTTAGAATTTAGTTTGTTTTTAATTCTCTATAAATAGAGAATCCATCATTTGTATTCAATAACTTTTGATAACTTTTATTTGAATAATACTTTGGAATATTGATTTCTTAGAGTGAATTCTCTTGTGCCAAATTAGGCTACATAAGTTGAAATGACCAACAAAGCTTCAAACTAGATCACACAAGAGGAATAAAGATGAGTGTTATCTTTTTTTATTGTGACCACAATCATTCTACCCCCAATTGTTTTGACGTAAATGAGGCGATTGAGACACAAATTCAAAGAAACAAAGACCGAGGAGATGATGATTTACCGCCTCCGCGAGAGATCGAAACATTTTTTGGCAGCCATGTGCGGAAGGAGAAGCGAAATCGTTCAATCCAAGAAGGCTAACCCATCTACTATTTAATGTTGGTTAAAGCCTCAACCTATGCTTATTCGGTGACATAATCAACAACCACCACCTAGAACTTAATATGTCTTCTTCTCTAAAATCCAATAAGCTACATCCATGGAATGTCGAGTACTTAAAGATTTATTTCTAGCAATCGAGTCATGTAATGTTTTATTACTCCATTTTTTACTTAATAAGAATTTCTTCCACATCACTTCGTATAACTCAAACAAATTGTTTTACAAAAGTAAAAGTCAAACCCACATGAGTAGGGGTCGGATCAAGTGAACGCAATTCCAAAGAAGTAAATGAGCAACCAAGAAGTAAATGGCCCCCTTGGGAGGGGGCTTAAAAAAGTTTACTCCTTTCGGAGGAAGGCAAAAACGTTGACCCCTTGGGAAGAGGCCAAAAGGTCGACCCTCTTGAGAGGAAGCAAAAAGGTCGATCCCCTCGACAAGATGAGACAAAAAATGTTAACCCCATAAGAAGGAGTTAAAAGATTGACCACTTTGGGAGGAGGCTAAACGATTAAATCCCTCAAAGGAAGAATAAATTCTATGGTGATATTTGCGAATTACTTAATCCACCAAGTTTAGATATTTTATAGTCTTAGTGGACGCATCCAGTAGATGATCATTTGTTCAAATAATTAAGCTAAGAGCATAATTTTATTATTATGAAATAAATAAATTTTATTTTGATAAAGCTAGTGAATAAGTGTTTAATGATTATTGAGATAAGTGTTGAACATCTTGTAATTCATGTTCATACACAAACTGCTTTTAATGAAATCATGAGAGCAAAACTTCTAATATATGTATGGGTTCATCTTATTTTGCATGAAGTGAGTAGCTTATTCTAATTCATTTATGGCTAGAAGCCAAAATATATTCCAACTAGGATGTGTAGTAAATGTTCAAGTTGTTCCACCACAACATACAATGATGAGTTCCTCAAATGAGGCTAGAAATATATTAAATTTGATTTCTCATCAATAATTATATATCTTGAACCCCTAATGGGTATTTTATTTACTCCATATTTGTTAATTATTGACATTAATGAGACAAATTTCTCAACATTAGGGGAGAAATTGAGAAGAAGTTGAAAATATAAATTGAATGAAATGCATTTGTTATTGTCTCATTGTTAGATCGTCATACAGATCAATGTGAACTAGAAATTCAATTGCAAATCAAATGCTAGATTTTGATATCCCAACATAGTAAATTGTCACAACTAACAAGTTTGAGACACGTCAGAAGCGTGATAGATCAATGAGTTCCAAATATAAAAATCCTCGAAGAAGAGTAGTCAATAATCAAAATGATTCAATTGAGAACGTGGATATTCATGAAGAATTCCTGAATATGACTACTCATAAGAATATTGAAGAAGATTAAATACCTGAGGATAATAATGAGATCTCGATAAATTATGTCATGACAAGAAAAATATGGAACCAAACAAATATAAGCTGACAACTATTTTGCTAACAATGTTGCTTATGATATTTACGAAAATGAAGATTATGAATTTCGTTATAAAGAAAAATGTCGACATAGAAATGATTGACTTAAGTGGAAAGAAGGAGTCCAAACACAACTAAAATCATTTTCAAAATGTGAGACTTTGGACCAGTAGTCCAGACACCAAAAAATGTTAAACATGGGGGATACAAATGGTTATTTATAAGAAAAATAAATAAAAAGAATGAGGTCACCAGATATGAAGCGAGACTTCTTGCACAAAGAATCTAACAAATGTCTGATATAGATTATGAGGATGCAATAACATTGAGTTATTTAATTGATCTGATTGTGTATGAAAAGATTGACATGTACATCTTATGAATGTAGTCAAAACATATTATATATGAATCTTATTATATGAAAATCCATGAAGGATTAAAGATATATACTGGGGTCATATAATTCAAATGCAAGTGAATTATATTCGATCAAATTACAGATTAGATCCTTATATGGATTAAAACAATCCAAACGAATGCAGTGAATATCGATTGAAATAAGGACCTTATTTGTCCATATGGTTTAACAAAGAAATCACAGTCAGGATTTGTTATATATTATTGTTGTATATGTTGATGATTTGAAGGTAATGTAAACTCCTGAAGAGATTCCAAAAACAATATAGTTTCTTAAGAAATAGATCGAGATGAAAGTTCTCGAAAAACAAAATTTTGCATTGACTTGCAAATTAAGTATATAGAGATGAAATTCCATCAATCAATTTATACGGAAAAGATTTTACATAGACTAGGTACATCATTGAACATTTCAATAGTATTTCATTCACTTGATGTGAAAAATATATCTTCTGATCTCGAGAAGATAATGAGAAACTTATCGGTCCTGAAGAACCACATACTTTTAGGAAATAAGTGCACTTATGTATGTTTACTAATTATACACAACATGTTGTAATATTTTCAGTATACATTGATATAATATCTCTCCAACAGAAAGATATCGAAATAGAGTTAAACATATATTATCAGGATTAATTTACGTAGATTTATTTTGTAAATCTAATTTTGATCTAGTTGGATGTAAAGATGCATGTTATTTATCTAACTCATATAATGTGAGATCTTAGACAATTTATTAAATACACGTGAAAAAACTTTTATATTATCGAAGTCTTTGAAGCAAACTATAACAATTACTTTTAAATCATGTCAATTCACGAGACAAGTCGATAATGTGCATGACTAAAACTATAAGATTCTAGCCCAACCGATCATAGTTCAATTGGAATAAGTTGTGCATTTAACTAAGAAGTCATGAGTTTAATCCTCGCATTAATTAAAATACCTTTGTAAAAAAAAAAAAAAAAAAAACTACAACACATAGTAAATGGAAGAGTAGATTTTGTCAAACCGAGTATAAGGTTGTGCTCCTGATTAAGAGGTCAGAAGTTCAATCTCCACATTAATTAAATACCTTCGCAAAAAAAAAAAATTAACGGAATATAACTCAATTGTGATAAGGTTGTATCCTTGACTAAAAGGTAGGGATGACAACGAGGCAGGGCGGGGTCGGGGATGCACTCCACATCCCCGTCCCCGCGGAGATTTTTCATCCCCATCCCCTTCCCGTTCCCCGTTTCGAGAAGTCGAGGTCGGGGTCAAGGAATCCCCGTTCGAGGATCGGGTCCCCGCGGACGTCTTTTTTTTTTTGGCATAAGTTGTGCATTTAACTAAGAAGTCATGAGTTTAATCCTCGCATTAATTAAAATACCTCTGTAAAAAAAAATCTACAACACATAGTAAATGGAAGAGTAGATTTTGCCAAACCGAGTATAAGGTTGTGCTCCTGATTAAGTGGTCAGAAGTTCAATCTCCACATTAATTAATTATTTTCGCAAAAAAAAAAAAATAACAGAATACAACTCAATTGTGGTTGTGTCCCTAACTAAAAGGTAGGGATGACAACGAGGCAGGGCGGGGTCGGGGATGCACTCCCCATCCCCGTCCCCACGGAGATTTTTCATCCCCATCCCCTCCCCGTTCCCCGTTTCGAGAAGTCGGAGTCGGGGTCAGGGAATCCCCGTTCGAGGATCGGGTCCCGCGGGCGTCTCTTTTTTTTTTTTTTTTTTGAAAAAAATATAAATTTTATTATTGTTTTTATTTATTTAAAACTAATTATAAAAAAAAGCATTTTACATTTTTATTATAAATTTAGTAAAAAAATTATTATATTATGAAATTAATTAAAAAAAAAAATATATATATATATAGAGGGTTGGTTGCACAAACAACCGTGATGCCAAAAATAATTACAAATTTAGCAAAATTTAAAACTTTTTTGTAAACATGGCAAAAAATCTGTGGCTATCACTGACAAAATTCTATAAAAAAAAAGACTACTATAAGTATAGAAATTGTTATACTCGCAATTTTTTTTTAAAAAATGCTATATTTTTAATTATTTCTCTAAATTGACATCGGTTACAATTTTCCTATATATATATAAATGATAGTACGTTAAATTTTCTTTAAAATAATATATAAAATATTACTATTTTATATAAATATAATATATTATATATATTTTTTAAAAAGAATAATAGAAAACTATTCGAGGCAGGTTCCCCATCCCCGCTCCGTCTTCGATCGGGGACCCGAATAAAATCATCGGTTTGACCCCGTACCTGGTCAAACCGAGGATTTTCCGACCTGATTGGGTCGGGGACCCGGAAGGACCCAACCCTGTAGGGAATTTTGCCATCTCTACTAAAAGATCATAGATTCAATCCCGCATTAATTATACCTTTAAAATAAATAATAATATTCATCCAAATTTTTTGAATTGATTAAAAAGCTCTTGTGTAACATTTGATTTCTAAAATTTCACAACTTTATTGAGTTATTTATACGAAACAATCTTACTATAATAAGACTTTCTTTTAAACTCTTAAAACTATATAGTGGTTTATATAAAAACACAGTATACTTTTATATATAAAATGCATTATTTTTTTATTTTTTTTAAAAATATTTATAATTAAAAATTGTAGCATTTGACTTTATTATAGAGTTATTTATACCAAACAATCTTTAAAATACTATAATAAAACTTTCTTTTAAACACACTTCAACTATATAGTCGTTTATATAAAAATAATATACTTTTACATATAAAGTGCATTGTTTTTTTTTTTTATTTTTAAATATTTATAATTAAAAGCTCTCTTGTAGCATTTGACTTTATTATAGAGTTATTTATAAGAAACAATCTTTAAAATACTATAATAAGACTTTCTTTTAAACAAACTTAAACTATATAGTCGTTTATATAAAAACAATATATAAAGTGCATTGTTTTTTTTTTTTTTTTGGTAAAGGTATTTATAATTAAAACCTCTCTTGTAGCATTTGACTTTATTATGGAGTTATTTATACGAAACAATCTTTTAAATACTACAATAAGACTTTCTTTTAACCACACTTAAACTATATAGTCGTTTATATAAAAACAATATACTTTTATATATAAAGTGCTTTTTTTTTTTTTTTTTTGTAAAAGTATTTATAATTAATTCGGGGTGAGAATTGAACTCCTAACATCTTATTTAAGGAGACAACTTTACACTCATTGAGTTATGTTTAATTTGATTGTAAATTGCTTATTTGACAAACTATTTTAAGAAGCTTTCGATCAATAATTCATCCAAGTTTATCTCCTATGTTTGGTGCAAATCTATAACTCTCATAGCTATAATGACACAAACTAATTTTTTTAACACTTTTTATACATATGCTAATATGTCTTACCCACAAATAATATTATATTAGAAATTAAGGACATATAACTCGTCATTTAACATAACATAGTTTAACGGTTAAATCATCTACTTCTTTGTTGTATTAAAAAAACTTTGAATTTCAAATTAAGCAAACATGAAATTAAATATTAGTCGGTCAACAAATCTCATGCTAACTTTTTCTATTTTGTAAGTCACTAAATATATACAACCAAAAAAGATCATAGCATGCATTTACATTCTTTAAGAAAGATTTAGTCAAAACTCTAAACTTAAAGGAAAAAATTGTGAAAATATTTTTCTTTTAAATATGACTTTATAATTGTAAGGACCATATTTAAATTTGACATATAGTAGAAGTCATTGATATCTTAATTATTTGAGCTTTGCTTAAGTTAACGGGTAAAAATTATTATAATTACAAAAAAAGGACTGTTTTTAAATGAATCGATTCCCATTTTACTCCAAAATATTAAAGGTGATTTAAAGTTTAAATAGGACTTATGGCGAAGTTTCAAGCAATTGAAACTTGAAAGAGCCGATTTTAATACCGAACCTATTGGTTTATTTTTGGAATATAATCTACTTAAAAGATTTTAGGTTAAATTATTAAAAATATTCTTGAACTTTGGATTCAATTTAAAAAATATCCCTAAACTTTTAAAGTTAAAAAAAATACTACTGAAATATAAAAAACGTTTAAAAAATATCATCACCATTAACATCACATGAAATTGTGGACGGTCAAATTCTAACTTGTACTCATGTAACATAGAAAAAATAAAAATGTGAACGTTAAAAAGATGATTGAACCTCTAACCTTTTAATCAATGACACAATCTGATGTCAATTGAGCTACGGTTTGACAAAATATAATATTGTTTTTATCACATATTAGTTCAAACCGCACTCAAAAGTAGGACATTTCCCATTTTTATAGGGAAGAATTGATGAATTTTCTCACATTGAATTGATGTGGATCATGTATTGGAGAGCGAATTTTAAAATAAAAATAAGAGGAAAGAAATTAAAAATTTAAGTGATAATAGACCCAACCTATTAGGATTTTTGAGGAATTTTAATTTCTTTCAAGTAAATGTTGTGCACAATCTTTTCTTGCCTTCCAAAATTTAAATAAAACAACCCACTACCCAAATTTTTTAAAACTAAACCACTAATTTGAATTAATAAGAGTTAACAAGTGCATAGCGACATAATTGTATGTCTGACTATGAAGTTCTAAGTTTAATGTATGACATAATGTATCGTTGACTATGAAGTCTTAAGTTGAATCTTCCACTCCAATATGTTGTTAAAAAAAAAAAAATTGAATTAATAAGAACCTTCTAACCACTTAATTAACTGACTGAATTAAAGTATTAAAAAAAACTTCTAAAATTTAAAAAACTAATAAAAATAAATAAAAGTAGAATTGTGAAATAATTAAAAATATAACATTTTTTTTTTAAATTACAAATATGACAATTTTTATATGGATATCCTTCTATAATGATGCATATAATGATTATCAATGATAGCTACAGATATAATTCTATTTTTTTTATAGACTTTTGTCAAGGACTATTATTGATAGTAGTCTATCAGTAATAGTTATTTTATCAACGACTATTGTGATGGCAGTCTATCAGTGACTATCACTGACTTTTTGCCATATTTGTAAAATGATTTATATTGGCTAGATTTATCATTATTTTGGATCTGGTTGGTATTTATGCAAGAGTAAAACTTGCTTGCTGCCTGGGCTACAAGTATCTTTTGCAGCCACCTCTCATGATTTGATTGGCTAATATTTAAATCATTTTTAAATAATAAAAAAATCTTTCACGTCGTTTATTGTCATTAACTTTCCTTTTCTTATTCCACCAAATTAACAACTTTTCTTACTTTCTCTCTCTTCATTTCTCTACACTCCAATTTCAAGGCCATGAAATTTCAATTGAGGTTATTTGAAAACTCCAATTTCAAGGCCATGAAATTTTAATTGAGGTTATTTGAAATTTGCAGGACTGGTTGTGTGTTAACTGTTATATAGACATAAATTTTCAAGTGAGTTTTTAGAGGAAGTGAAGAAAAGAGTGGGAAATTTTACGGTTGGATTCATCCAATTGAAATTTGCAGGACAGATTGTGTGTTAACTGTTATATACACATAAATTTTCAAGTGAGTTTTTAGAAATTTGCAGGACTGATTGTTTGTTAACTGTTATATAGACATAAATTTTCAAGTGAGTTTTTAGAGGAAGTGAAGAAAAGAGTGGGAAAAATGATAACAATTTTTTTTTATTTGTCTAGAGATATCCTTTAGAGTATTGCAAATTTTACTGCAAAAAAAAATACTTATTGTAGAGTAAGGAAGAGAGAAAAAATACTTATTGTAGAGTAAGGAAGAGAGAGTGAGAGATGAAATTGAAAACAAAGGTTGCAGATAGAAATGGAGGAAAGAGAGGGAAAATAGGAGAAGTTGTTCAGCTATATATAAATACTTATATTATCACAACTCTTTTTTTTTTTTTTTTTTTGAGTACATTGGGGGTGGGGGATTCGAACCACAGACCTCTTGGTCATCAAATCATACATATTCCAGCTGAGCTATGCTCGCTTTGGCTATATTATCACAACTCATTCCTTGTATGTTAATGTATTAATTTAAATTATTTATGAACTATAAAAGAAAAAAAGTAATTTGTTTATCTTATTAATGTGTACCGTAATGTGTTTAATGCTTAAGGCTAGTGACGTTTTAATGTGACTTTTTTGGTACATTAATGATAAAGATGCGTACAAGTAAATGAACTATAATTAAAGTTGGTAAAGGTTGAAGTCAAGGAAGAATCAAATCACTCTTATACCTTCCATATGGAATGAAGAAAAGTTCAAAAATGATTTTAAATCCTACAATTTGAAATTTATTATTATTTTTTAATCTTATTTGAGAAGGAAGATTTGAAATGAATTTAATTAAAATTTTGTATTTGAATGGTAATTAAAAAATAAAAGAAAAATAATTTACTAATACATGCTTTAATTTGAAAAATCGTCGTAAATAATCGAAACTGGACCGTCAATTTAAAAAATAGTAAAAAACAAATGGTAAGATTTATGTTCTAATGTGATATACACATGTAATTCAACAATCTTATATTCTCATAACCTAAATCGTTTTACATATGTTTTACATACACATCAAATTCGCAAATAAGAATTTGTTATTTTTTTCAAAATTTTAAATTTAAAATACCGTTTTTCTAAACCTAAAAATGATTATTTTCTCTACCAAATTTTATTTACCAACTTGTTAGTAAGAAGAGGCTCCCAAGTAGAGATGTCCATTTGTCTCGCCCCGCTTCGCCGCTGCCCCGCCCCGAATGAGACGGAGAATTCCACGGAAAATGGAGAAGGGAGCGAGAATTTTTTTTTGCCCCGTTAGCTAAACGGGACAGGGACCGAATACTTATTTATATATATTATTCATCAAAAAATTAATTACACACTCTTTTTTTTGGTCTAAAAAAATACCCATCTTACAGATAAAATTAAAAAAAAACACACATCTTATAAAGTTTATTGAATTAAATATATATAATATTAATCAACTTAACAAATAACCAAACATATTAATCAACTTAACAAATAACCAAACTTAAAAAAAAATGGATAAGAATAAATTAAAAGTAAATTATTCGTAGGAAATATTCGTTACACACAAATTCTCGTCCCGTCCCTGCAAAATTAAACAAGGAATTTTGCGGGTACGAGTAATGAAATGGAAGATGGGGCAGAGAAGGCATTAGCCGACCCGTCCCGTTGGACATCTCTACTCCCAAGTCCCTAAACAACTGAGTCGAGACCGAGCTGTGGGTGGAGCCGGTGGAGTTTAGGGTAGAGAGATTTGAGGGGAGAATGGAGGATGGGTGGCGTTGGCTGCGTTTGGGGCGGGCGGAGAGGCGGTCACAACGAGAGTTTGGCGATGCAGATGGTTGAGCTGACTTTGGAGTCTTTAATTTAGTGCTTTGAGTGGCAGAAGGTGGGAAAAAAAGATGGTGGATGTCCATTAAGGTTGTCTTCACTAATTTTTTTTCTAATGTCCATCAAGGTTGTTTTAGTGATAATCAATAACGTGTTTTATCCAATATGTATAATTTTTAATTTGATTTTTAGTAATTTAGGTTCTGTTTTTTAAAATGTTTTCGGATTCTGCCCTAAGTTTTGAAAACAACTTTTGTTTTTGTTTTTGTTTGTATCCAAATTTCAATTTAAAATTTTAAATGTAGAATTATATTTAAAAGGATAAAGATTTTAATGAATTTATTCAAAAAAAAAAAAAAAAAAAAAAAAAAATAGAAATGAAATGGATATAGCATTTCACATTATAAACTTAATTCATTTTTGTTAAATTAAAATATATATAATATAATCCATTATAAATTATATGTTTTTGTAAAATAATAATTATACAAAATTTATAACATAAAATATGTTCGTATACTAATTAATAATAGTTTATATTCAACCTATTAGTGGGTTTATAAAAATTTTATCAAACACATTTTGAAAAATTAATTAACTTGAGATTCAATTTCTAATTCTGCTACCAAACAAACATATCTAAAAACATGAAACACAACTATATTTTTAGTGAATCCTTCGTTTTCAAATTTTCGTTTTCAAATTCCGAACGAAACACGCCCTAGTAACTTGATTAATATTAAAAAAAAAAAAATTGATTTGAAGACTTTAAATATTTGGGTCTATCACTAAAAAAACATTTCTATAGTCAACCTCTATCAACTTATCTATAAAAATTCTCTATCGGCTAAATCGAGCATAACTCAATTGGCATAAGGTTCTGTCTATGACTAAAAGGTCATGGGTTCAATCCTATCGTTGCAAGAAAAAAAAAATCTCTATGAATATATTATTTACATTTCTATATATCTTTACCAATAATAAAATTGTGTGATATTTATAAATACTCTTAAATTAAGTTAGATTTACTATTATTTTATGTTTTTATCGTGGTATATACAAATTGCTCATTAATGTTAACTTAATTTTATTACATCTGCAAAATTCGACTATTTTAGTAATATATATATAGGGCTGGTTGCACAAATAGCAATCAGACCCAAACTAATTGCAAAATTAGCAAACTTTAAAATGTTTTGCAAATATGGCAAAAAAACCCGCTTCTATCACTGATAGACTTTATTATATCACTGATAGACTTCTATCAGTGATAGACTATTATCTCTGATAGACTATTATCACTGACAAAAATCTATAAAAAGCTGAGGTGATCAGCGATAGACTTCTATCAGTCATAAGATATAGCGATAAAAATTGCTATATCCGCAAAATTTTTAAAAACATGCTATATTTGCAAACAATAAGTCTTAAATTGTCATTTACTACAATTTCCCATATATATATATATATATATATATTAAAAATAAATATAAAAAAGCTTAAAATATTATATTTTTTGACCAAGCAAAATCTCTTCTATAAATATGTAGATGACCACCATCATAGAATCCCACCCATAAAGCAATAATAAATCCAAAGCGCTTCCCTTTCACCGCTTCCTTCAATTCTGCTTTTCTTCTTGAAGAAGATCAAAGATGAGTCTTAATTGCTCTGCAACTCCTCCTCTTAGAAGGTAAACTCATTTATTTTCATGGCCAAACCAAAGAGTTAATTTCACTCCTACCATTTTCAATTATTTGAAAAATACATTTCAATTTATTAGAGAGTAATTTCTAATGCCCAATAAAAATTTCTAAGAAATTTAAGTAATTTTTGAATTGCAATTGATCTTCCATCCCCAAGAAAAGGAAGAGATCTTCATCAAAGTTTACTATGTTAAATTTATTTTGTACCGTCTAAATTCTCCTTTAATCATTAAGGATTTTATCGAGAAAGATTACTTTTTTTTTTAGGTCGGTACTCGGGTAACTTTCGACTTTATTCTTTTAAATGACTTAATTTCTTCTCCAAATGAATATAATTAGAAAGACACATTAGATTTATTACAATATGACTAATTATTTTATACTTATAAAAGAGACGGTACTAAGCTAACAAGAACATAAACGGTATGATGTATAAAAAACAAAAAACGATAATAATCCTGGAATTTTTGTACGGATGACCCACTCCTCGGAAGCGTGAAGTTTTTTAACCCAATTTTTTAAAATTAATGTTTTTTTTTACCTTTTCTTGTGATAAGGAAGTGCACAAAGTCATTCGTACCCTTCGCTTATCACGAGGAGATCACAGTTGTCTCCTCGTGATCGTGATAAGCGAAGGGTACGAATGACTTTGTGCACTTTCTTATCACGAGAAGGTAAAAAAAAAAAATATAAATTTTCAAACACAGGTTAAAAAATCTCACGCACTCTGAAAGATAGATAATCAGTACAAATGAAAATTTTTAAAAGTAAAAAAAAAAAAAAAAAAAAAAAAAAAAAAAAAAAAAAAAAAAGAATATATATAAAAAAAGAAACCTCATTTTTTTATTATTAAGCGGTGTAGTTTGGGAGTTTGCAGACTGGAAGGAAAGGTGGCGATCATCACCGGCGGCGCAAGCGGGATCGGAGCTAGCGCAGTGCAAATTTTCCACGAAAATGGAGCGAAAGTGATAATCGCCGATATCCAAGACGAAATCGGCCAAAAAATCGCCGACCAACTCGGCGAAGATGTAAGCTATATCCACTGCGACGTGTCGAAGGAAGAAGACGTCAGCAATCTGGTCGACGCCGCCGTCCGCCGGCTCGGCAAGCTCGACATCATGTACTGCAACGCCGGCGTCATCGACCGTCCGTTTGGTAGCATATTGGATGTTACAAAATCTGACATGGACAAGGTAAATATATATTAAACTATCCCTTAACCCCAAACCAATCCACACAACTTAAAATCTCATTCTATAAAATAATATTAGTTTAATTCTTATTTTGATGTCACAATCAACAAAATTATTATTTTTTATATTCAATTCCAAACTTTATAGTTGAAGTAAGCAAGTGGAATTGATATGTACACCTTCCCAAAAAAAAATATAAAAAAAATAAAAATAATAAAAATAAAAATAAAAATAAAAATAAAATCTCAACTTTATAGCCTAATAGAATAGATAGCAAAATAAAGAATTATTAATTTGTCGAAATTAAAGGTCTAAGATATTGTGATTGATGATTTGATTCTTAGGTCTAATAAAAATTTTACACCTTCAAATGTAAGGGTATAAATTATATACACACAACTTTGTAGGTTATTATAGTTGGTGGGTTATAATAATCTGTGTTTGAGGTGCAGAATTGTATAGTCTGAGTTTAGTAAGTCTGTGTTTGGAGTGCAAAGTTGTTTAATGTGTGTTTAAAATACAATTTATTTTTTAAAAGTTAAAAAAATAAATATTATTTAAGAAATCACAAATAATCGACAACAAGAAATTCCGTGGAGAGAGAAATAATACAGTTTTCTTTAACAGTTTAAAATATGTGTTTAAAAAAATAATTATAGCATTTGAATGCTATAATGCTATAATGATGTAAGCATAGTTATTATTTTATTAAGCATAGCATTTAAATTATAGCATTAAATGTCAACAAGAGCATAGCTCAACTGATTCTCTAGAGACCAAGAGGTTTTAGGTTCGATCCCCACCCCACTTATAATAAAATAATTTTGTATTATTTTAGCCTAATATGCAAGCATAGTTATTATTTTATTATTGGTAATGATACATATTGGAAATTAATGAAGGTGTTGGGCGTGAACGTGATGGGGGCATTTTGGGGGGCGAAGCATGGGGCGAGGGTGATGATACCTGAGAAAAAAGGGTGCATTCTGTTCACAAGCAGCGTAGCCACCAGCATCGCAGGCCTCTCAACCCACCCTTACGCAGCCTCCAAATCCGCCATCTTGGGCCTCGTCAGGAACCTCTCCGCCGAGCTCGGCCAGCACGGCATCCGAGTCAACTGTGTCTCCCCCTTCACCGTCGCCACCGCCATTGCCGGCCCCAGAGACTCGGCCCAGTCAGCCATGCTCGAGACCATAGTCTGCAACTGGGCCAATCTCAAGGGCCGCGTCCTCAAGGCCGACGACATAGCCAAGGCCGCGCTCTACTTGGCTAGCGACGAGGCTAACTATGTCAGTGGCCTCAATCTCGTCGTCGATGGAGGCTATAGTCTTGTCAATCCTTCCATGCTTATGAGCCTTAAGCTCAAGGACTAGAATTATAAATTAGGAATTTGGATCATTTGAATGTTTGATGTTTAGTTGAGGATTCAACTATCTTTGTGACGTTTTGCTTTCCAAAACCAACATATTTGGATGTAAAATTACAAACTCAATTTAGAGGTGTCTAATAAATTATTAAATTTTAAAAATATTTTTATAGGTTTTAAATTCAATTTTCTATTTAATAGATCTCTAACCTATTTGAAATTTTATAACTTTACATATTAGACACAAAATATAATTTTGTGTTTTAGAGAACTACCAAAATTAAGAATTTAGACATTTATCTGTCCATTTGAAATTTAGACATTTATTAAATACATAATTGAAAGCGAATTTGGTATAAAATAAATATGAGAGAGTAAGTGACAAGAAGAAAGGCGAATTTGGTATAAAATAAATATGAGAGAGTAAGTGACAAGAAGAAAGGAATATTTTGAACAACATTCCGTATTAGACATCATGAGGTTCCATCCTAAAACCAATTGGTGATAGGAGAATCATGGAGTTCCATCCTAAAACCAATTGGTGATAGGAGGAGTAGCCCATGTATGTTATATTGTGAGTGAAGTCCCTTCATCTTTCCGATGTGGGATCGGGATCCTCAACAAAGCCTCATTCTCACGTAATTTCTCCTTTGTTCATCGCCCCATCAAAGCTCTTCGATCTTTCTTGAAAGATTTGCTTCCAGCTGCATTGTGTTGTTTTGGATCATGATGAATATTTTGCTCGGTGTTGTTTTGGATCATGATGAATATTTTGTTCGGTGTTTTTTTGTTTTTGTTTTCCATGGTTAAAGATTTGTCGGCGGTAGGTTGAGTTTTAATTTGTGTTTGATTTTGGTTTTCACTTCCAAAGAATCAAAATCAGTAGTGGAAGTGACCGGGGTGGATCCAGACATTAATATTTTTTGGAGACAAAAAAATTTATGTTATAAAAATATAGAAAAAATTATCACAAAAAAATTAAAAAAGTTATTGGTGATAAGAATATGTAAACGTACCAAAGACACCAATTGACATAAGGTTGTGTCTTTGACTAAGGAGTCGAGATTCAATCCTCACTATGCATTAATTAAATAATTTTGTAAAAAAAAAAAAAAATCTAGTACTATCATATAATTCAATTTTGTTTCTAATGAATCCATAGATTTTAAAAAATGTCGAATAAAACGAGGATTTATTAAATTTAAACTTGAAAATTCGATGACCTATTAGATACAAAATTAAAAGTCTAAAAATATATTAGACACTTTTTGAAAACAAAATTATTAAAAAAAAAAACACAATTTAATGTGAATATTCTTCCAAATTTTATAGAGAAATGTAATCCAGACTTAATTACTTTTGGAAAAAAGTAAACTAATAGTAAGTATTAAGTTTAAGATTTGTTCAAAGTATGAAAACTAAATTTGACATTTGAAATTATAATGACTAAAATAATACAATTTTCAAAGTATATAAAGACTAAAACGACATTTTAATACTTTTGAATATATATATATATATATATATATATATATATATATATATATATAAATGAAACTTGAAAAAAAAATATTTTTTATAGAATTAAATATTTAAAATTAAATATGGAATGTATTTATCATTTATATTAATAATAAAAAATATATTTAAGAAATTAGTCATGTAGGTAGTCCGGAAAATATAAAATATGTATCGAACTAAAGAATACAAAGAAGATGTGCGATTGACACATGAGACTTGTAACTATGACAAACTGTCTTTTCATTTACTTTAGGGCTCGTTTGGTTCAATGGCTTTGAAGGATGGACATGGACTTGAGATGTTCAAGTCCATGTTTGGTTTGAAAGTTGATAATTTATGCCTGGGCATTCCTTTAGCCCGTGCATCATTTATTAATTTTAGGTATCACTTTTCAAACCCTCGGAAAATTACGACTTTTCCTTTAGTCCGGACATAATTTTCTCCATTCTTCTTTTTTTTCTTCTCCGACGGTATGTCTTCTTTTTCTCATTTGTTTGCTTGTTTTTTTTTTAAATCTTCTTCTTCCCAGACTCTGACTTAGGTTTAGGGTATTTTATTTTTTTGGTTAGATTCATTTCAATCTCTAGCTATTGAAACCTATTCGATCTGAAGATGAACCAGAATCGAATGAATAAATATGCGATAGCTAAACCTGTGTGTTAGCTATGCGATCGCATCGCATAGGTAGCTATCTTTTGCTCTTACTTGGTTCTTTATGTTTTTTATTTATCGTAACATTAAAGATGAAAGAGAACTAGAACCCATGCATAATAAGTAATTATAAGTGTGATGTGATGATTTGTTTGAACTAAGACTACCATATAATAACTAATCATAGAGTAGTCATTTTTGGGCTTGAGAATGGGCTTTAGAATGTTATGAGTAGTCATCTTTCAAATGCTAATGAAAATATTCAAGAAATTGCTTCGTTTTATCGACAGGTAGCTGAATGAGAATCTACACGAGAGGAACGACGCATTTATTAGAGTTTTGAGTTGACATGCTATGGATGAACCTTTGAATTAGCATGTCACAATATTTTGTAATTTTCAGGTCTACGAACATGAAACTATTGGGATATGGATCAATCTCATATTGTGTATGTTATGTTTAGTAATCAATGATAAATTATATTTAGTTTTCGAATTATATAACCATTCTCGTTATTTCTTCAATTTTATTATTGTATTAATTAATTACAATTAAAAATTTATTTGCAAATTTGATGACATTCACATGTAGCACCAAACACAAACAAAATTTAATTCCCATGAAAATCTGATGACATTTCCATGCAGCAACAAACACAAACATCATTGATTCCCATGGAAAACATGATTGATTTCCATAGAAATCGGATGACATTCTCATCCAGCACCAAACACAGACATCATTGATTCTTTGACATCTTATTCCCAGGCATCTGCAAATCCTCAAACTAAACGGCTCCTTAGGGGCCAACTTCTATACATTACTAATACTATATATTTTAAGACATTTTTTTTTTTTTTTGCAAAGATATTTTAATTAATGCGAGAATTGAACTTATGACCGGTAGTGTATTCATATATATATATATATATATATGAATTTTAAGATTGAGATTTTGTATTTTGTTTTTATTAATGTATGTATATTTTACAAACTTCCTTAAAGAAAAAAGAAAAAAAAAACACATAAATATAGTCTTACTCACTCATGTATCAAACACATAATTCTTCGCTTCCACCCATTTAATCTCGTAATTCAATTTAAATTAACTGCACTTGGAATCTAGCATCTTAGCAATTTTTTTTTTTTTTTTTTTTTCATTATTAAGGACTTATTCCAATAAATTTTAAGAATGCGATTTTTGTTTTTTATTTTATGTATCCTTCACAATTTTTTTTTAAGATAACAAAAATAATTTTGACCACAATATTTTACATTTTTTTAATATCACTTATATTAATTATTTATTTTATTTGGATAGTTTTGAAATAAAAGGAAGTGATACAATAGTGTGTTAAATATTACACGTGAATTTGAACGATTTTAATCCATTAATTTAAACAGGTCCAAATAAGCTGATGTTTTTATTTCTCTCTCAATACCATATCTTGTATTATGTTTAAGAATCAATTTTGATTGAGCAACCTAATTTATATTTAAAATAATAAAAATAGGTTGAATTGCATTTTTAATCTTCTTACACATTTTATTAAAATTATATTTTTTTAAAAAATAATTAAAAATATGGTAAGAGACCGAGAGGGAGGAAGAGAGAGAAATATGCTGTCTTGAAAAATGAGATCGACTCCAATAATAACTATAGTTGAAGTCCAAGTAATTCAATACTATTTATGGTTGAAGTTTGAAGAATAATTGATATTTTTTAGCCGAATTCAACGAAAACAAAAGTCCGTGAACCAAACGTAAAATAAACTCTCCAACTCCAAGGACAATTAGCCCTCCTTAAGCTTCATATCCCCTTTTATCCTACAGCACCAGCCCCCGCCATCCACTCTCCACACATTATGGTCAGAAAGCTTCTCTCAACTCCAGAAGCACTATAAAATTAGGACAAATGGACAAATGAAAACGATGAACTAGAGAGAAAAGAGATTCATATAATAAAGAAAGCCAAAGAAAAAGAGTGGAAAGAGAAAGATTTGATTGGGAGAAAAGAAAGTAAAAAGAAAAGGAAAAGCAATTGGAAGGAGGTTTTTGGTTTTTTTGGATTAGGATTTTAGATTTAGATGAAATAAATTTGTAATAAAAAATAAGTTTATTATTGAAAAGGAAATTAAAATCTATTATTTATCAGTGACCAAAATTAAATATTGGGCAAATAGCCAACCCGAACATAACTCAAGTGCCTAGCTCAACTGGAGTCACTAGTAGAATCTCAAGTGGTGTGTGCAAAGTCTTCTAGTAATATTGGTGTTTGTTCTGCTTATATTGTTCTTAATTTAGTTAAGAGTGTAAATGTTGTTGTGTGACATAGAAGGCTTGGACACCCTTCTTTAAAAACCTTACACATTTTAATTAATTGTTGTAATTTGCCAGTAAAGTTGAATGAAAATTTTGATTTATGTAAAACCTGCAAATATGGTAAATCTCATGCTCTTCATTTTTCAAGTTCAAGTTCACGTGTTGTTGCTCTTTTTGACTTGGTTCACACTGATCTCTTGGGGCTTGCCCTTCTAGCCTCTATAGACGGTTATCGCTATGCATTTTTTTGATGAGTTTAGTCGTTATGAGTGGATTTATCCCCTGCGGTTGAAAAGTAAAGCACATGCATCATTTGCTCATTTTTCTAGTATGGTAAGAGATCAGTTTGAAAAAATAATCAAGATATTATTGCAGTCTGACAATGGAGGTGAGTACAAACGTCATGACTTGTGTGCTCAATGTTGTGCAAAAATTCACTACGCAAGCATACACAATCGATCGTAGATAGTAATTAGTAGACAAGGTCAAAAAGCAGCATCAGCAAAAGAAAATTAAATTATAACAATCTTAAAGAAATATTAAACTAAAAAATGACAACAATTGAGACTAAAAATGATAGATTAAGGTGTTGAAATTTATTGCTTATTTTTATGCTTATTTTCGCCCCGTTGCTACAATAATGCTACAACAATGAGAAGAATGCTACCACAATTCTACAATATAGTCAAATAATAAACAAGAATTTCATTTTTCAAGCCCGAAAATGATTTCTAACCTTGGAACAATAAACCTTGAACTAAGTTAATCATATATCTATGGAAATATAGCATCAAGAACACCAATAAACATAATTTTCCTAGTTTTGCAAGCCAAAAATGTATGTCTACACATCTGAATTCACTACTTAAGAAAACATGAATAAACTTGCCTCAATTTATTTAAAGTGATGAATCTTAAATAGAAAATAATCATTCAACATCCACGGGTAAACTATTAACATATGTCTCAACTATAACAAAAGAGATCAAATAGGCATTAAAACACCACAAATTTCGACCCTAGAAAGTTTAGTTCATAGTTCTTACAAAGGAAGCAAACAGGAAACAAACCACTAATCATAAGGATCTTTTTTTTTCCTTCTCTTGAACCGTCAGTTTTTTGAGTTTTTTTTCTCCCACGAATTGCTGCCTCCCTTCCTCTCTCTTTTCCTTCATATGAACTTTTTTTTTAGGCTTCTAAGATAAGGGATGATGTGTTCCTTTCAACCCACTTATGACTAATTCATTTAATTTTGGGACAACTAGATGAATAGTCGCAACCAGAAATGCAGGTTGAAAAGTAAACTCAATTCTTTTGTTAAAAAATAGTCAACATCTATATTTAGCATAGTATTTATAATGTGTTGGAAGGAAACTGCCCCACCCATAAGATTAAAGTTTCCTGGATTAAGGATCAAATAAGATAGATTGGTAAAAATGGTAAATTTGCAATTTTATTTTATTTTGAGCGTCGAGATTCTGTCTCCTTGAAATTTCTGGCTTGTTGACTTCATTTTGGAGCGTCTAGATGTATCCCCTCAGGTTCCGCAGTTAGCTAGTTTTCTTCTTGTCTTGGCTCTAAGCCATCAAAATAGCTCTTTTTAGCTCAGTTTTTCATGGAAATACTTCTAGAAAGGTTCGGTTTGGTCAAATTGCTCAAAATCTTCAATTTACACAAATAATATCATGAAAGCATTCATGTAAACTATAAAACTAGTATAATAAAGGCCCTAAAGATAGCCCATTTTGTGTGCTATCACTAGCGAGCTCCGATTTTTGCTTCTCTTCGTCTTCGGTCTCTACGTCGATGTCTCTGTCTCTACTTCCGCATCTCCAGTCCAACTGAGTCATCATATGACAACCCGTGCTAAAGTGAGCATCTTTAAGCCTAAAGCTTGGGCCTCTACTACTTGCACTGGCTGGAAGCTAACGAAACTCACGCGCATCGTTGATGCTTTGGCCACCCTTGTTTGGAAAGCTGCAATGGATCTGGAGTATATGGTACTTTCCGGAATCAGACGTGGACTTTGATTCCGTACCACCATCTTCGTACTTAAATGTTTATGGGTGTAAATGGGTGTTTCGCATCAAACGATCTCCTAATAACTCAACTCAACGGTACAAATCGTGTGTTGTTGCGAACGAGTTTCACCAAAGTCCTGTAGTTAAACCCTCTACGATTCGTGTTGTACTGTCGAATGTTGTCTCTTGTAATTGGATGTGCGACAAGTTGGTTTTAATATTGTGTTCCTCAATGGAACGTTAGAAGAAGTCGTGTATATGACTCAACCTCCCGAGTACGTGGATGCTCACTATCCCCACCATGTCTGTAAATTAACCAAAGACATCTATTTTCTCAAACAGGCGCCTCGAGCTTGGAAAAATATCTTGAAAACTGCCCTGCTATCTTGCGGTTTCACTCACAGTCGTGCTGATCCGTCCTTGTGTTCATCTATCGTCAAGGTACTTCCATCATTTTTCTTCTATCTATGTTGACGATGTTATTGTCACTAGAACAACCAGGATATATTTAGGCATGTTAGGTTATTTTCTGAGGATACAAGTGGCTTATTTAGAGTCGGAATTTTTGTTGACTCAGACTAAATATATGGATGATTTGTTGTCCAAACTTTATATGGTTCACTTGAAACTAACTTTTTCTCCTACTGTCATGGGTAAGCATCTGTCTATTTTTTATGGACAACCAATGGACAATCATTTTCTCTATCGAAGTACGATTGGAGCTCTACACTATTTAACAAATACATGGCCTAACATTGCCTATGTTGTTAATCACTTGAGTCCGTTTATGAAGCAGCCAACTGATGTTCATTGGCAAGCCATCAAACGTGTGCTTCGCTATCTTAGAGGTACCCGGTATATGGGCTTACTATTTGCATCCAGTTAAGAATTCTCTGTTTCCGCTTTTCTAATGTTTATTGGGCTGCCAACGTTGATTATCGGAAGTCTGTAGTGGCCTATTGTGTATTTTTTGGTAATACTCTGGTCTCTTTGGTCCTCTAAAAAGCAAACTATTGTTGCTCGGAGTAATACAAAGTCTAAGTATCGGGCGTTAGCTCGTGCATTTGTTGAGATTTTGTGGTTGCAACAACTTCTCGACGAGCTTAGGGTTGTTTCTAAGTCTATTTGTGTTTTGTGGTGTGATAATTGAAGTGTTGAGGCCTTAGCTACCAATCCGGGGTTTCATGTCCGAATGAAAACATATCAACATTGATGTACACTTTGTTCGTGATCAGGTTCTTTGTGGTGCTCTTCAAGTTCGTTAGGTATCGTCTGCTGGTCAACTTGTAGATTGCCTTACGAAGCCTCTTACTCACTCTCAATTTGGGTATCTTCGCGTTAAACTCGGTGTTGTTGAACTCCCTTCTCGTTTGAGGGGGATGTAAATGAGTGCCATAAATCTCATGGCCCAAGCCGTAGGGAGACCACCTAATCTCTCTTCTAGACTCTTCTTTTTCAACTTTCGTCTTGCAGGGTTACATCGTGTCTGAATTAACAAATTCAACAATTGAAGTCACGCAAAAGTCAGGTGACATTTTCTTATATGGATTTTGGCAACAACTACCCACATAATTTTTCGAATCTGGATTTTTAGTCGATGATATGTATGCCTTAACCAGTTGAGCTATTTATGCTCGCAAATTGATGGTAACTCAAATATATATATATAAGAAACAAGTTTGACACTTTAAACATAAAATGTATTAATGGTATTTGAAATTTAACTAAGAGCGTGTTTTACTTCCCCCCAAACATAATCAATCAAACGTAATTCTGAGGATGTATCCCACTTCCTTCTCCATTGAAGTTGTTTACCTCAAACCTCAAACGTAATGAAAGTGTGGGTCCCACGCCATAATTTACAATCAAATTACACCCCTAGATTACATCCAAGTGGGTCGTCAATGTGATTCTCATCGCACATTAAACAGGACCCACCTCCAATTTGTGCATCTATTTCATGTTTTGCCCTTTCTTTTTCTTCCTCGAAATCTTGCACATCTCCAATGTTATCTCTTTCATCTTCTGTTTTCTCTCTTTCTTCATGTTCTTGTAATCTGAAACGTTTTCAAATCAACTTTTAAAAATCCCACATTTTGTAAAAATCTGGAACGTCGTCATTACCATCTTATTCGTCTACTGTTTTTCTCTCTTACTTCATGTTCTTGTAATTTGAAACATCTTCAAATCCATTTTTAAAAATTCCACTTTTTTTTATAAATCTTGAACGTCACCATTATCATCTTCTTCGTCTTCTGTTTTTAAAACTCCATTTGATTTTTTTTTTTTTTAAGAACCCTAAACCCTAAAACTCCATTTGATTAATATTTTCTTTCTTTGTTTTCGTACATGTTAACAATCTAAAGAGAGTCTCTAAAATAATCCATTTTGATTTATAAGCGACCTTTAAACATCACAAAAACTAAGATTCTCAACGTTCCTTTAATCGTAGACGACAATCTGTCGAAAAAGAAAGTTATGTTAAATCAATAGACTGTACCAGAAAACAAAAATAATGGTACATGACTGCGCACCAAGAGTCTGAACACGATTTTGAAAAAGAGTACGTAAGAGAGAACAAACACGAGTTAGAGGGTATTGTGATAAAATTACAAAATTTTACAGGCAAGTAAACACCCCCAAAATGAAACTGATCAAATTACGTTTGAGCCAGACTTAAGTAAATAACATCAAAGGAAAACCAATTGCGATTGAGCCTTTTTTATTACGATTACAAGTTAAATTACATTACGACAAAGTAAACGAGGCATAAACTAGATATTACATGGAAAACATAAGCATAAAGCTAGTGGGAGGCAACAAGCAACCTAATTTTCTGGGTACTCAAAAATTTGGATATTGGGATTAACAATACTAAAACCTCCATCAATAAACAAATTATGGCCACTCACATACCTAGCCTCATCACTAGCCAAAAACAAAGCCGCATTGGCTACATCCTCAGCCTTAAGCGTAACTTCTTTGAGGTTGGCTCTAGAGTTGACATACTTCTCAAACTCCTCATCATCCAACCCTATAAACCTTGTAGCCAAAGGGGTCGCCAATGCATACGGCGACAAGCAATTCACCCTTATCCCAAACTGCCCCAACTCGACAGCCGCATTCTTCGTCAGCCCGACCACCGCATGCTTCGAACATGTATAAGCATGTGAGGCCGAACCGCCAATATACGACGCCACACTCGCAGTCGATATTATGGAGCCACTTTTGGTTGGGATCATGACCTGTGATGCATGTTTGATGCCTAGGAACACGCCTGTGACGTTGACAGAGAGGACTCGCTCGAAGTCTTCTTTGTGGTTGTCGATGATTCGAGGCTTGCTCGGGTCGGCTATGCCGGCGTTGTTGACCATGATGTCGAGCTTGCCGAAAGTGGTGATGGTGGTTTCAATGGCGGCTTGGATTTGAGATTCGTTTGTGACATCACAGTAGACGTAGATGGAGTTGCTTGGGTCGAGTGTGGTGTTGACAAGAGTGCGACCGAGTTCGTCTTGGATGTCGGCTATTACTACTTTGGCGCCGTGGTGGACGAACAATTTTGCTGTGCTTGCGCCAATCCCGCTTGCGCCACCGGTTATTATTGCTACTTTTCCCTCTAGCCTGATCAACGACGTAAGAGGAATTATTGATTTGAGTAGTTCATAGTTTAGGGAAACAAAGAAAAAAAATATGAAACTTAATTTAAGATGAAAGAATATGAGATCTTAGAACATAATACTTAGTTATTACCACTAATTTTTCACAAACTAAGAGATGAAAAAATTATTCCATGAATGTGGTTGTCACTTGATAACTATTGTAGATTACAAAATCTATATGTTGTCTTAATAATCCGTTGATACAAATTTGTTGTACTTTTGCAATTTCTTTCATATACATATTGTAGCGGTCACTCTGAATAATTTCTCATGACATGAGAGAGAAAGAGAGGATACTTATTTTTTTTCATATCTTCCTTCTTTGTTTGAAAAGAGAAGAACTACGAAATTTGAACCATGTTGTAAGTGTACTTACAACTATATCACCCAAAGACTAAAATGTTAGGAATAAATATTGACCTATGAAATTATAATAAACCGATAATTTCAACGAATTTAAATGAGAATTAGATAATTTAACAAATCATAACTATTTTAATTACTAATCCAACATAGTTCAATTGATATAAAGTATTAAAAGATGGTTGAGTTTAATCGACGTTAATTAAAATATATTTTAAAAAATAAATTATTTTAATTAGAGTATTAATTTTTTTAAAACAAAAAAAAAATCTATGCTAAGAAATATGAACACGAGATAAAAATGCGAAAAGTAATCAAATTTATTGGAAAGAGAAATTGAAAAAGGAAAAGACAAAAGAAATTAAGATTTTTGCATTGAAAAACACCACCGACAAGTCGAGTGGATTAGAAGATTATCATGTTTTTTACTATTATAAGTAAAGTATGTCTTATTTTACTAATACTAAAATAAAAAAGAATCTCACTTTATTTTTTTTACTCTGATATGCAAAAATTTTGAAAAAATATATGGTTGGAAAACTAACATCGAAACTTCAATTTAATATGTGATTTCACTATTTTTAAAGTTGGATATAAAAAGATAAACATCGTCGAAATTGACCTACAATTCTAAAATTTGCAGAACCATATTCCAACTTCGATGTTCCATAGCTCTTTTGAGTAGTGTGCATTAAAGAATCGATATATTTTTAGTGAGATGTTCAAAAATTTCGAAAAAGATATTGTTGAAAAGTTAACACAGTCAATTTGACACCTGATTTTACTATTTTTAGAGTTGTATATGAGATGATAGAGATAAGTTGGACTATGGTTCTGCAAATTTCAGAATTCTACCTCAACTTCGACAATCTTTATCTTTCGATATACGACTTTAAAAATAGTGAAATCACATATCAAATTGAAGCTCTCGGTGTTAGCTTTCTAACCATATATTTTTCGAAATTTTTTCATATATGAATAAAAATATATTGATCTTTGAAAAGTACACTGTTCAAATTTTTTGGAGATCATCCTTTGAAAAGACGACCTGTGTCGGCCCAGAAGAACATCTTCTTTTGAAAAGAAGATCTTCATCCACGTGGAACAAGACCGTCTTTTCAAAAGACGACCTTTGCTCTCGTCAAAAGACGATCTCTCATAAAAATAGCATTATTTTTAAAAATGGTTTCAAAACTGCAATATTTTTATAAAAAATTTCAAAAATTACAATATTAAAAACAGGCAGAATTTCAAGCCAAATTTAAAAAAAAAAAAATAGAATTAATTTTTTTTTTTTTTTTTTCAAAATTTAACTACAATTTTAAAAACACTTATAAAAAGTAACAAAACAAGAAAATTCATATTTGAAAATAGTATTTATAGACTTAATTTTTAAAAATTGAAAATAGAAAATCAAATAGTCATCCAAACCTATTTTTTTCTTTTTATTTTTGAAAAATTTAACTTGAATTTTGAAAACATAAGTAAAAATAGATAACAAAACAATAAAATTATAAACTTGATTAAAAAAAAAAATCATAAAATTTAAACATCTATTAAAGAAATCTAAATCATTAAAGAGATGTAAAGAAATCTAAATCATTAAAGAGATGTAAGAGTTGCCCAACATGAGTATAAACATACGTAAACTATGAATTAATGACCAAGAGATACAAATTCGATCCCATTTCGTGTTAATTAAAAAAATACTTTGCAGAAAAAGAATAAAAAAATCTAAGAGTTGGTAGGTTTGTTTTTTCTTACTTTGAAGAGATTCAGAAGATAATTACCTCCTTGGCCCTGCTACTGCAGAGATAAGCTTACTGCTTGCCATTTCTTCTTCTTCTTTTTCTTCTTGAGAGAGAGAGTGAGTATGGATGGGAAGGGGTTAGAGGAGTCTTTTAAATTTATAATGGAAAATAATTAGAATATTAAACAAAAAAATGTTTCACAAAATTATTTATTTTGTAAGAATTCATTTCAATTTCGATAGAGACAAACTATCACCATGTGCGTATGGATGGATAGGGTTGGGGTAAATTCGTAATGAAAAAATAGAAGAGAAGATTAAACAAAAACAATGTTTTCTTTTCTCATAAAATCTCATCTTTAGATTAAACTTATTTAAAAAGTAAAAGAAAACAAATGTTTTTTTTCTTTTGTAAAGCGAGGATTGAACCCATGACCTCATAGTCACGGGCACAACCTTATATTAATTGAGCTACGCTCGGTTTGGCAAAACAAACTATAGATGAAGCTCGAACTTGAGACTCAAAGGATACGAAGTTTATAACCACTGGACAACACGGCGTTTGTAAAAAAAGAAAACAAATGTTAGTGACGCGGGGATGGGATGGCTTCCTTATAAAGATTTTTTTTTTAATTAAATGCATTTTCATGGAAGTTTCTAGTTTCGTCTTTAAAATATCAACATAGTTTAACCGACATATGATATAGATTAGTGATCAATTGGTTACGAATTTGATCTCCATCCTCACATATTATCGCAAAAAAAAAATTTATCATTTTTTTTAAAACAAACATTTAGATTTTGTCATATTTAAAAAACTAAAATAAAACTAAAATTTTAAAATCTAGTTTTTGTTTTTTAATTTTGTTTTATTTTTAAAAACATTCGTAGAAAATAGATAAGAAAACAAATAAATTTATAGGTAGAAATATAATGTTTATAAGTTTCATTTAAAATATCAAAAACCAAAAATTAAGCCTAACCATTTGATTTTTACTTTTTTGTTTTTGGAAATTAAGTTTATAAACCTACTTCCACCTTATAACTTTCTTTACTTTTTATCAAGGGTTGGTTGCATAAACAACATTCAAGTCCAAAATAATTACAAATTTAGCAAAATTTAAAATATTTTGTAAATATGGCAAAAAATCAGTAGCTATCACCGATAGACTCTATCGTTGAAATATGACTATTCATGATAGACTTCTATCACGGACAAAATTCTATAAAAAACTGACTATCAGCGATAGACTATACTATCAGTGATAGAAATTGTCATCATATCCGCAAATTTTTTAAAAAATTGCTATACTTTTAATTATTTTATTCTAAATTAACATCAGTTACAATTTTCCTTTTATCAATGCTTTTAAAATATCAAGTTAATTTTGAAAACTAAAAAAAATAACTTTTAAAAAATATAAAATAATTTTATTTTTGAAATTTGACAAAAAAAAAAAAAAAAAAAAAATTAATTAATTACTTCTCTAAAAAATAATAAACGAAGTCTAAAATGATTATCAAACCTTTCTTTAAGAAAGGTAAAAATATAGTAAAGAAATGAGAAAAAATAAATATAAATTTTAAAAATTAAAAATTAAAAATTAAATCGTAAATTAAAAAAATTTGGAAATGTTTTTTAAAAAAAAACTATTTTAATTGGAAAAAGATCAAAAATCCACTTAGAAACCTATGGATCAGATACTTTCAAGAAAAAAACAAAAGTCAGAGAGCGAAAAATCTATGGCCAATGGATATGAACACGAGTTTAAAATTGGATATGAACACGAGTTTAAAATGCGAAAAAAGAAATCAAAATTATTGGAAAGAGAAATTGGAAAAAGGAAAAGATTGAAATTCAAAATCAAATCTTTTTTATTCTGTTTTTTAATAATATTATATTTTTTAAAATTTATTATAAAAATATTATAAGTTTGAAACTATTTATAAAAATATTGCAGTTTTTAAATGAAAACGACCTCCACACAAGCAAAGGTCAAAGACGATCTTGCTCCACATGTATAAAGATTGTCTTTTGAAAAGATGATCTCCATCGTTATGTACTTCTTTTATTAAAAAAATAATATCTTTTTAACCAGATATTCAAAATTTTCAAAAAAAGTATGGTTGGAAAGCTAACAACGAGAGCTTCAATTTGATACCTGGTTTCACTATTTTTTGAGTTGTGTATCAAAAGATAAAGATCATCGAAGTTGAACTATAACTCTGCAAATTTCAGAACTGAAGATTGTTTTGAGGAGTGCATTAAAAAATTGACATCTTTTTACCCAAATATTAAAAAAAATCGAAAAAGGTACAGTTAAAAAGCTAACACAGAGCTAACACACAGAGCTTCAATTTGATATCTAGTTTCACTATTTGTAGAGTTGTGTATTAAAAGATACAAATCGTCGAAGTTTAGCTACAGTTTTGAAGTTTTCAGTCGTATCTTCAGTTCTGAGTTTAGTGAACTTTTCATAACTTTGACGATATATATCTTTTGATACACAACTCTAAAAATAGTAAAACTAGGTATCGAATTGAAGTGTTAACTTTTTAACAATACCCTTCTCGAAGTTTTTGAATATTTGGGTAAAAAGATATCAATTTTTTAATGCAGTTCTCAAAAGAATCTTCAGTTCTGAAATTTGCAGAACTATAGTCCAACTTCGATGGTCTCTATCTTTTGATACACAACTTCAAAAATAGTAAACCAGGTATCAAATTGAAGCTCTCGCTGTTAGTTTTCCAACCATACCTTTTTTGAAAATTTTGAATATCTGAGTAAAAAGATATCAATCGACCTCCATCCATGTGGAGCAAGATCGTCCTTCCAAAAGACGACCTTCATCCACTCGTCTTTCCAAAAGACGACCTTCATCCACGTGAAACAAGATCGTCAAGGTCGTAAGACGACCTCCATCCATGTGGAACAAGATCGTCTCTCCAAAAGACGACATTCATCCACGTGAAGACGACTTTCATCCACGTGGAACAAGATCGTCTTTTGAAAAGACGACATTTGTTTGCGTGTGGAGGTCGCTCCATTTAAAAGTGCAATATTTTTATAAATAGTTTCAAACTTACAATATTTTTATAATAAGTTTTAAAAAATTCAATATTATTAAAAAACAGCCTCACAACTACCCACAATTTTAGTTTTAAACCTTTTTTTTTTAATTATTTTATTTATTTTGTATATAAGTATTTAAACTTTAAATTTGAATAAGTATATCAATTTACATCCTAAGTTTCCATTTCAATCACCATTAAAAACGTTTGTCACACACATCCAAAGCCACATGTTACTTGATCTATGATATGTACTTATTTGTTATTTTTTTAAAAAATTATAAAAAAAAATAACTAAATCATTTCAGATTGGGTCACCACGCTGACATGAAAACCACGCATGATACTCTTGTAGGAGCCACACAAAAACATGGATTCTTGTGTTTCCTCTCGCCTACGGTACATATCCTTACCAATAAGGATGGATGTGAGGAAGATCCAGACGACAACGAAATTTGAGCTCGGGTTATGCATGTGAGAATAGGTAAGACGGTGATGGAACATTAGACACCAAAATCTTATCAAATCTAAACTTGAGGGTCTAACATTAGAGACCAAAATCTTTTTTTCATCACTAAAATATTTTTCTTCTTTTGTTGATTTCGAATGAGCACCCACGATCTTGCATCCCTTTTTCTCTCTTTTGTGATGAAAAAAAGCACAACACAACACTTACTTTTATAGATAAAAAAGCACCACCCACTTTAGTTAATTGACCAATCAGATGGTGCCAATTTTTTAACAAAAAAAAAACCTTAATCAACTCAATGGACTTTTTGAATTTTTGTTTTGGATTCACACATTTCTTAACATCAATTGCTTTGATGCTAAATTGATTTGGTTGAGGTCTTTGTCTCTAATTTATATATAATTTCTCTATCTTAACTTCCCATTTTATTTTATGGTGTGACAATATCAATGTTGTTCATTTAAGTGTGAATCTCATTTTGCACTCCAAGACAAACATGTAGAGTTAGTCATTTATTTTGTCCCACTTCCACTTTCATAAGAAGCTAATGTTCTAACGAAGAATTTATCTGTTGTTAGCTTCTTTAATCTGCTTCACAAAATCTGTTGGAATGCCTTAAGTCTGTTATTATCCTCTACAACGAAGCACCCTGGTGGGGTATCGGGGCAACGCCCCTAAAGAAAAAATTTGATTTGGATTTTTACTTATCTGTTTTGGGCTTTGACCTATTTTGTATTAGGTCATTAGAAATGTGTCATATATAAACTTTCTAATTACTTCAGCCGCCCTTATCTGTTCATTTGTAATTCTCTCCTATTTCGTAATAATACTGTTCTTTCTTCTACCCGTGGATGTAGCTAACACGACGTTAATGAACCACGTAAATCTGTGTCGATTTCTTTTGCACTTATTTGTATTTTGTTATTGATTTATCGTAACAAAATCGATGTTGTCTCGTAAAATTTTGTAAAATTTTGAAGCTTATTACACAAATTACATGATAAAAGAAAGGAATCCATCTTCATTTAATAAAAAGGAAAGCCACAACCCCACCTAATTTTCTGGATACTCAAAAATTTTGATATTGGGATTAACAATACCAAAACCTCCATCAATTAACAAATTATGACCACTCACATATCTACTCTCATCACTTGCCAAAAACAAAGCCGCATTGGCTACATCCTCAACTTTAAGGGTAACCCCTTTTAGATTTGCCATAGAATTCATAGCCATCTCAAACTCATCATTCTCCAACCCCACAAACCTAGTTGCCAAAGGTGTGACCAAAGCATACGGGGACAAGCAATTTACCCTTATCCCAAACTGCCCTAACTCGACAGCCGCGTTCTTCGTCAGCCCGACCACCGCATGCTTCGAACATGTATAAGCATGCGAGGCCGAACCGCCGACATACGACGCCACACTCGCCGTCGATATTATGGAACCGCATTTGGCTGGGATCATGGCTTGAGCTGCATGTTTGATGCCGAGGAACACGCCTGTGACATTGATGGATAGGACTCGCTCGAAGTCGTGTTTGTCGTTGTCGATGATTCGGGGCTTGCTTGGGTCGGCTATGCCGGCGTTGTTGAGCATGATGTCGAGCTTGCCAAAGGTTTTGAGGGCGGTTTCGATGGCGACTTGGATTTGGGATTCGTTTGTGACGTCGCAATGGATGTAGAGGGAGTTGGTTGGGCCGAGTGTGGTGGTGCATAGGGTGTGGCCGAGTTCGTCTTGGATGTCGGCTATTACTACTTTGGCGCCGTGGTGGACGAAGAGTTTTGCTGTGCATTCGCCGATCCCGCTTGCTCCGCCAGTGATTAGTGCTACTTTTCCCTCTAGCCTAATGAAGTATAGATCAAAACAATGAAACTTGGTTTGAATGATTTACAATATAGTGGGAGAATTTCAAACATCTAACGTCTTGATGTTGATTTTGGGTACATATTTTATGTTAATTGGGTTACATGCTCATATTACGTTTCGTTATTACTAATAAACGAGCAGAAATTTTCAAGCCAGATTGAAAATTTGAAATTCTCAATTTTATGAAAATGTTTAGAGATGTTATTTCTTGAAAAATATATTATTTGTAGAGTTTGTATTCATATATTAAATATAATATAAACAAGCAGAAGGAAAGTGACATAGGAGCTTCTTCTTTTTTACTTTCCTGGACAAAAATGTTTCTAAGCTCCATGATTGAATGGTTACATATCATATATGTTATCAAAAAATGCACAAAAATGTTGATTTTCTGACATGAAACTAAAATTTGCCTATTAACTCAATTATTGGTTGGAGACATATAACATCATCGATACACATCATTAAAGTTATCTTAATCTATATAAAAAAAATTCAAATGAAATACCAGCAAAAACCCTATAATTTCCTAAATTGATTTTCCAAACCACCTTATATTTTTCAAACCTTTATCTAAAAAAAATAAAAATAAAAAACAAAAACCTAATAAGTTACTTTAAATTTTGTCCACGTTAGAAAGATGAAAGGACCTCACTCAAAATATAAGATACATGAGTTACTCCTCTCATTATCAATTGATTTTGAGATGAAACCTCATGATATCAAACATGGTATCGAAGCTCACGAAGTCTAAACGGATATCGATTTAAAAATGGTCCAAAGAGACACAATTTTGAGGGGACATGCAACATGTAACATATAAGGATACATGGGTTACTGTGATGAAACTCATGATATCAAACAGATTTAACACTACAATTGTTCTTATCAGATCTAGATCTAGATCTATCTATATCAAGTAGTTAAAAGTTTCGAATTCTCTCACGATCATGTATTAAAAAAGAATCGATCGTTAAAGAGATCTAAGAATTTGTAGGTTCGAGTTTTCTAAATTATAGAGAGAGTTGAGAAAAGAATTAAAGAGAAAATTGAAAAGCATAATGTTCCTGTGGGTTACCTCCTTGGCCCTGGTATTGCAGAGATAAGCTCACTGCTGTTTGCCATTTCTTCGAGAGAGAGAGATTGAGAGAGAGAGTAGGGATGATGGGGTTAGAAGGGTTTTTTTTTTTTAATTTATAATGGAAAAAACTAGAAGATTAAACAAAAAAAAAAAAAAAAAAAAAGTTGTTTTAAAAATTATTTATTTTCCAATTTCATGGGTGATTAAACAAAAACTTGTTTATTTTGTAAGAATTAATTTTGGAGTTAGTAAAGACAAATTAAGAATATCATCTTATACAAGGAGAATCTTATGTTTAGATTAAGCTTATTTAAAGAATAAAAGAAAAACTAACTCTGAACTTGTATAATTGTATCAATTTTTCCCCACGTGCACAAAATAAATTAAAGATTGTCAAACCGAGCATAGCTCAATTGACATAAGGTTGTGTCCTTAGCTAAGATGTTATAGTTTCAATCGCATTAATTAAAATACCGTTCCAAAAAAAACCGAATAAAAGAAAGAAAAAAATGTATACCCTTTTCATTAGGGATGTTTAGATGGCCCAACTTTCATTAGGGATGTTTGTGAGGATAACAAACACGCTTATTTATTTTGTAAGAATGAATTTCGGATATAATTAGTAAAGACAAATTGAGAATATCATCTTGTGCATGAAGAATCTTATCTTTAGATTAAATTTATTTAGAAAATAAAAGAGAAAAAAAGAGGTAGAGACAAAAGAATAGCTAGAATTTATTGAGAGATACGTGGAGAACAAAGATCCTAACAACCTCTCCTTTTTAACAACATCCGAATTTGAAAAATCAAATCACCTACAAAAACAAAAAAACAATGATTTAAATCTTTAACACTATTCATCTTCCCCTAATTATAACAACCTTGTTTGACCCTATTATTTCAAATCCTTCTCATTCATTTATGTTTTGCTACTTATTAATATTGTTACGTGCTATCTCAGCATGAGACAAACGTCTGACGTCATGCTGATGACGTCAGAAAACTTGGAGTCCCAGACTCATCATTATAGCGCCACGGAGATGGACGTCCGACCCTTCGGACGTCCGACCCTTCGGACGCCCACTTTCTCGAACCACTCTCAAACCGACCAAGTGTCATACCGTCAACACCCCACGTGGGTGACGAAGCATCTGACGGGACATCTTTGCCTTACCTAACAAGGCAGAAGTATAGCAGTCTCCGCTGATCCGCCTAGGATCGGGGGAATCGAAGATCCTCATCATAGGATAAGCATGGGCCAACACCGATTGGGCCACGCCACCTCGTCGGGGATCCCGGATCCTCATGATGAGAGAAGGATGGGTCGACCCGAGCAACCTCTCACCTATATAACATGCCTATAAGGGTATGAAAAAGTATGCAACATAACGCATTCTCACTCCATTACTCATACTTACGCTCAGACCTCTGACTTAAGCATCAGAGTTTCGTGGTCCTAGCCCCACACCGATGCAAGTTTGATCTTCATTCCCTGTGCAGGACTTTGACAAATCCGATGACAACCACTCACGACGGAATCAACAGGAAAAGAAAAGAGTCAAATTCTTGCATCAACAAATACAATACAGATAAGTACGTTGTATATACAGTAAAATACACTAGATAAATAAATTTAAACGATGACTTAAGATAAGAGTAGTATATATGGAGAAATACATTTAATAATTAGTATATATTATGAAATACGTTTGTCTATAAAAGTCTATATAAGTAGTATATTGAGAAATACACCTAGACAAGTAGTATATATTGAGAAATACACCGATAAAAGTAGTATATATTGAAAAATACGAGGGGAAAAGATAAATACTAATAGCTTAAAAACAAGGAAAGACAGTAAATAAAATTAATTAGCACACTTAGTCCTCATTCGATCCCAATGCTCTATTTTTCTCGATGTTCCAACTTCACTGAAAATCCTAGTAAACTCTAGACTTTATGGCAAACTCAATACGACACACACGATCCTCATTCGCCGCTCATCCAAAATTGTTTTCCAGCAACTCCTACACTGTCGCAACTCCTCTTATTGTGTGAATTGAATTTCCAAAGTAATTTTTCGATAAAGGTGGGTTTAGTCTCGGTCTGTTGTTTATTGTCATTATGAAATCGATGATCTGATCCAACGGAAACCCACAGACTCGTGTTATGCATCTCCACACGAGGGCAGATAGAGACTAAAGGAGGATATTTTGTTGATTTTTGTACTCTGTATTTGCCTTTGCCTTCAATACGACCACCGATTTCGACGAAAAGTGGAAGATTTTTTTGTTCATTTGGGGTGCTTCGAGTCGACTAATTAATTGATTGGGGTGTGTGAATGGAAGTTTGAGAATTGGACGTTCGAGAGAGGGAGTGACAATTCGGGCGTTGCAGAAGAAAATAAAATAAGCTGCATGAGGAGACTTAATGACGTGAATGGAGAGGAGAGGATGAAGTAAACAAATTGTTAAGATTTCAATTTTAAACTAGTTTAAAATCAAACCCATATTTGTAGGAACTATTGTATTTGATTTTATATATATATATATATATATATATATATTTAGAATCGTAAATATTTATATCGGTTGTGTGGTATGACCGTAACTATCCATATCTACCCGGGTATATAACTCTCCACCCCTAAAATGTAGTTAGCTATCTACTGCGAATACGTAATTTAGTTAGTTATATTTCATTTGAGCTTTTAAATTCTAGCTATTCTTGAGAATTCCCGAAAAAGTACACCATTTTAATTAGAGATGTCCCTGTTCCCATCTCAGCCTCCTATTTTTTTTTTTTTTTTTTTTTTGTAAATGATGAAATTTAGGTGGTAATAATGCATTTTAAATTGCCTCATAAGTGCAGGATCAAACCCTCATTCTGGGACAAACTACACAATGCACCGAGCCTCTTCACCAAATGGTTGTTCTCTCCGCTTCCTATATTTTTTTTTTTTTTTTTGACAACATGTGGGGTGGAGATCGAACCTAGGACCTTATAGTCACTAGTTCATACATCATAACCAGAGTAATGGTTGTGTTCTCCGCCTTCTATTTGATTCTCCATTAAGTCTAAGAAATTTTCTATTAAATTTTGCAGACACCGTTGTTGACTTTTTGAGTTTTAATCTCGACTAATTAATTTAATTAATTAATATTTTTTTATGATAACAAACACATTTAGTATTAATTATTTTTTGGTTATTGGTGTTAGTTATTGAGAGCATTGATTTATTTTAATGTTTATTTTGATTTCCACCAATTTATCTTTTTTTAGGAAGAAGTGTTTGGAGGCACCAACTTGGAACGAATTATAACTAATTAATTGTCTTGACTTCAATAGTATTTACTATTCATTATTATAATCCATAAATTATTATAATCACTAACTATTTTAACCCACATTTAGATTTTTTTTTTTCTGAAACAAAATATTTGTATTATGAATGTATACAAGTGTTGTGTAAGCATGTATGTAATGGTAGATTTGAACACATGGTATGTTAGGGGCAACAGATCATCTACCTATTTGCACATCGATATAAATATTGTCCATTTTGACCATAAAATATTTTTGGGTTTCACCCAAAAGGGTGTGTGGGACTTTGGTCGTCGCACTCCCAACAATCCTCCTCTCGAACGAAGTACCACTGAACCTCCTCTCAAATAGTCATCTATTCGTCTACCTTTTATCCAGGTCAACTCTCCCTATCACCAGTGTGATAGAGTTCAACCACATATCTCCACCGATGACGACGTCTTTGAGGCTCACCATATCTTTGTTCGGCATCCGAGGATCCTACCGACACGACTAATTGTTTGTATGGGCATAACTTTGATATACTACTTCTTAGGGACAACGTAACTCCACATACCTCAACATTGGTATGATATTGTCCAATTTGGACATAAGCCTTCCTGAGTTACCTTTGGTTCCACCCAAAAGATCTCGTACCAATGAAGATGTTGCCCCGCACTTATATACTCACCATCTTCCAATTTTCTAATCAATTTGTGAATTTCGTCGTCACACTCCCAATGGTAAAACCAGAATTTTCTAATCAATTTTTGTTGTCACCTTAGGCATCTTTCTGTCTCGTCGTCCCAACGGCAATCTTGCCCATCAAATAGCCGAAAAAGAGGGAACAAAAAGGGAGAAAAACTTGCCAAAATTCCAAATACTCTTTTATTTTTTATTTTTTTTAAAGGAAAATTCCATATACTTTTGACAGGTAATTTGACCACTATTTAGTATTTTCGAGAAATTTTGAGCATCCATCTATATTTTTCTTAGCCATTTATGGGCTTTTATTTTTAAGAAATTTTATTGCAAGTTATGTGACCTTGTGAGATTGTTCCTAAATTCAAATTCTTGTAAGGGTAGCTTTGTATCTACAAGAATTTTGGTTTTTGGAACGGGCGTTCTCTCGACGGTTTTAATTTTGACGGCGGAAAGCATCTTTCTCAACGGTTTATCGAATCGTTGAGACAAAATCAGGTTATCTCGACGGTTTATTTATAAACCGTCGAGCAAAACCTGGGTTTTTTACGTTTATAAAAATTGGGTTGTCTCGACGGTTTGGGAAAATCGTCAAGAGAAAAACCAGGTTGTCTCGACGGTTTGGGAAAACCGTCAAGAGAAAAACCGGGTTGTCTCGACGGTTTGTTAAAATCGGTTTTTCTCTCGATGGTTTTAACAATTTGTGGAGTAAAGAATCGGCTTTTTTTAACATTTATATAAACCGGGTTATCTCGACGGTTTTTAAAAATCGTCGAGAGAAAAACTGGGTTATCTTGACTGTTTTGAAAAAAAATCGTCGAGAGAAAACCGGGTTTAGGGTTTTTCTCTCGACGGTTTTAACAATCTGTCGAGTAAAAAATCGGTTTTTTTTAACATTAATATAAATCGGGTTCTCTTGACGATTTTTAAAAACCGTCGAGAGACAAACCGAATTATCTCGACGGTTTTTAAAAACCGTCGAGAGAACCATTTTAAACCTAATTTAAACAACCCGTCAACATTTACTCTCTTCTTCCATTTTTCTTTTATCATTCGCCCTCCCTGCCGCTCGCCTCACCCTATAACGCCCTCGTTAATTTAGTTGTTTATGTTTAGTTAAAAGATTAATTGGATCTGATAGTTTTAGGGTTTACCTTCTCAATATATTTCTAGCTTAGTTAAGTTTAGTTTAAATTTAATCAATTTGATTGTTTAAAGTTAGTTTAAGTTTAACTAATTTAGTTTAAGTTAATTTGGTTGTTTTAGTTTAGTTTAAGTTATTTGGTTGTTTAAGTTTAATTTAAGTTCAATTTAAGTTTATGTAAGTTTTAACTAGTTATGATTTTTTAGTATATATATATATATATAGTTATATAGTGTATGGTAGTTCAGTTCCAAATGTTAGGTTGTTCATAAAGTTTTGAAAATGTTAAGTAAATTAATTAGTGTATGGATTAATCAAGTTGATGCATGCTCTTAGAGATTATATTTAAGTTGGGTTGATGCATGTTCTTCAAGCTTGTATTTGAACGTGTTAAGTAAATTTAGTTCTCATGTGTTGTTATAAGTTATATTTTTTGAGTTTATGTTCGTAAGTTATAATTTTTTTTTAATGCTATGTTGTAATGTGTTATTGATTTTCTTATTTTCAGATAGTTTGAGTCGATCACAACTAGATCCATGAATTTTGAAGAAAAGAAAAAATCTCAACAACTTAGATTTGAAAATAAAAAAAAATCTATCTCACTAACAACATTCATGCATTTTGAAAAGAGGGGTTAATTATTTTTTTTCCAAAGTTGAAATGATCACAATGTACAGGGACAAGAGTGAAAAGAGACTAAGATCCTTACTCACTTCGAAATCATTTTGGGAGTCGAAATTTTCAGCCAAATTCGCGATGTTATTCACAAAAGCTGCTTTCGAAGATTATATGAAGTTGACGAGTTCGAATGACGATTTCTTCTATATTTGTGTAGGCTTAATTTTTTTGTGTATTTAAACTTTCTACAAACTAACGATAAAACGAATTTAGATTATAATAAATGTACTTTTGTATAATTTTGTGTCCAATTTCTTTAGGTATTATAAGCTTCAAAACTTCAAATTATGAATGTATTTCAAATGAAAAATATTTTGAGATTAATATTAAAAAAAAAAAAATTAAAGATTTTGCCTAAATCGTCGAGAGAAATACGGTTCTCTCGACGGTTTAACCAAACCATCGAGAGAAGTACGATTTTCTCGACGATATAGGTTTAACTAAACTGTCGAGAGAACCACACTTCTCTCGACGATTTAGCTCAACTGTCCAGAGAAGTGGTTTTCGTTGAGAGAATCACTTTTCTCGACGATTTAGGTCAACCGTCGAGAAAAATACTTCTCTCAACGGTTTAGTTAAACCGTCTAGAGAGGTTCTCCCGACGATTTTTTTTTTCCGTCGAGAGAAGTTCTCTCGACGATTTTGTGGGGTATCCTTTTCAATACACTATTTTTATAGCTAGAACCATTATATACTCTCAACAGAAACGTCAACATCATTTTTCACTGCAAAAAATAACCATAATAATTCAAATTATTTCAAATAATTTCCACGGTTTTCTAATTGACCTTGCTTCCTTCCAACCAATTTTTCTCTCTTAAAATCAACCCTTTTTTTTAATTGATTTAATTTTTCAACGGGTGAAATCTCATAAGGGTATTTAAGTCTCAACGTAGTTTAAGTAGTTTACTAATTATAGTTGTTAGTTATATTTTATTAGACGTTAGCTATTTTTCAGTAACCACTATTTCATTCTAGTTATTCCTCTAGTTGCCCCTATCTTTTATTTCCAACAATCTTATTCTCATACATATCATTCTTAAACCTCTTTTATTCTCATGCATCTACAAATCTTTAAACCAAACGACTTCTTACCCATGAGGTAGGCTACCTAAGCCTACTCCACATATGACCCATGGATTTTGGAACTCGGAGTTGTGCCCTCAAAATCGTGAGTTGAACACAGTATGCTACCCCACGCATACTATTCAACTCTTTGCTACTTTGTCTTAGTTTCCTCCCTCTCACATCTCACACCCATATGATCTTAGTATTAATCCTTGTTGTAAATGTTGTTAAAGATTGTTTCGCTCTCACACCCATATGATCTTGGTATTAATCTTTGTTGCAAATGTTTTTAAAGATTGTTTCGTTACTTAAATTTTGGATATCTACATGAAGAAAAGTTAAAAAATAAATTAGATTTACAAAATATATTGGTAATGAAGTACAACCACTGCAACAAATTTTAGCAACGAAGTAAATTTTTTCGCTAAACAATAAAGTTTTAGCAACGTTAAATACAAACGTCACTAAAAGATCGTTTTTAGCGACTTTGTTTAGAGATTCGTTGTTGAATGTTTCAGAGACATTACTAAAGACGTCGCTAAAAGTTTTCAAAAAAAAAATCGTCTCACTTGCGAAAACCGTCTCCCCCAAAAAGCTTGTTCGCCGCCATCGCCTGTCCACTGGTTTGGCTCAAAAGGTAACCATTTCTCTTTCGCTTGTGTGAGGTAGATGAAAGTTGGCTCAAAAGGATACTTAGTAGCATATAATGGCATGCAAGTGTGATTTAATATAGACAACACTTCTTTAACAAGGTCTTGAATAAGATCAGCCTCCTTCCTGTTGCTAAGTACATCATACAAGAGAGATAAAAGATGATGAACATAGGAAATAGTAGATGAAAGAACACTTCTAGCTTTCGTCCCAAAAAAATTTAAGAAGACGCGTCATTAGCGGCGACGAAGCTCAATGCATTGCTAAAACTTTTAGCTGACGTTTTTGGTTTTCGACGACTTTTTTTTGTATGTTACTAAAAGTGAATTTTCTTGGTGTGCATACTTTCAAAATTTAAACTTAAAACACAACTCTACACCTTAAACATAAACTACCTAAATCCAAATTTCCAGGCTACTTAAATCCAAGCTACACAAGTCGACTCCTTAAGCCAAACACCCCCTAACAGTATTTCTTCAATGGAGAAAAATGCTTATAAATGAATTTGATTTTCTTCAAAAACACTTTTTACTAGTTGCCAAACACTACAGATTTTTAACACTTTTCTTCCTCTATAAGCCCTTTAAAAGACATTTCAACTCATGATACACACAATTCTAAATTCTATAAACTTAACTGCACAACAGCAATGCATCTTCTTCCACTGTGTGCTTGACATTTCACATAGCCTTACCATTTCTTTATGGCAAATCCAAGTTGCAGACAAAGCATATAAATTCATCTACATTGCTCTGTCAAAGCCCACTTTAGTAAAACAGTAAATGTGGTAAATATTTTAAGTGCTTGAAAAATGGGCTAATACCATTCTCCTACCTTCTACACAAAGCATCCATCTGATGTAATATCAAAACTTTCCCCATATATTTGGCTGAAGTTTCCTAATTACTGCGCACAGATTGGTCATCCAAGTAAGAAATTGCAACTGCAGCATGAAGAGCAGCTCCAACTGGAAGAACTTGCTCATCTAGCACAAGGTATGGCGAGTGCAACGGTATCCCAGAATTCATCGTTTCGTTCTTTGCTCCGATCATGAAAAATGCAGCAGGCATCTTCTGTGAGTAGAAGCTGAAATCCTCAGCTGCCATCATCTTTGGAAGATGATGCACATTTGATTCTCCTCCCAGCAAATGTGCTCCCACCTTCTTTGCGTGGCTATACAATCCTTCGTCGTTGACAGTAGCCGGGTAGAATATCGCCTTTCCTTCCATGAAGTCTACCGTGGCAGTACACTGATGCACAGCTGCTTGAAATTCTATGACCTGGTGGGATGATCCGAGTAAGCCAACACAGTTTCATGTATCATAATTTCCTAAACTGAATGATTATTTTTCCTTATTTATTTCACGATGTCGATGAAAAGTCTATAGATTAATGAAGAACTCGTGATGGGTTATGGGAACTGTGGATCCATATATAAAACATATTCTCTATCTAGAAACTGAAGTGGAGGGGTACCTCTTTTATTCTTTGCTGCAGGTAGGAAATACCTTCCACGGTCATGCTTCGAAAAGTACCTCCAAATGTTACGGTTTCCGGGATCACATTCCCTGCTTGGCCACCCTTAACGAACCCCACGGTGATCACCTACCAAAAACGAATATGCTTACTGTTAAATTTCAACATGTTCGAAGAACTCATCTTAAAATTGCCAGCTAACATTAGAGAACAACATTGCACATACAGTTTAAACTATGATCTTAGCAGTGTGTTTGACATGCCTTTAAAAAGTGTTTTAAAGTGAAATACTTGATATATAAGCATTTCTGAAGAAAAAAAAAAAGTTAAATACTCATCTAAAAGCACTTCAAGTGTTGTCTATTTTTACAAATTTTCAAATCACTTTTGATTATTAGTTTTTAAATCGCTTTTAATTGGTAAAATCAGTCTCTAAAGTTTTAACCAAACAACACAAATTTTGAAAAAAGACATTTTTAGTCATCCATAAGTACTTTAAAAGGCATGCCAAGCCAAACACATACTTAGTTTCTAACCTACTTTGGTAGTTTTTTGTTTGTTTCTAAACCATTTCACAAGATATAATGTTAAGATGATAATCTATTTCAAGTTGACCTTTCATCAATGAAATATAAGAGATGTATTTATAGGGACAAATTTGTAACAATCATGAAAAAGTAATCAATCTTGACTACCCAAATAGATCCTTCTATGCACGAAAAGAAAGAAAAAAAAAAACGAACTATTGGTTCAAAACTTAGATTGAACCAAAAAACCAGTTTGTGGACGAACAAAAACAGAAATAGTTTCAACAATATTTTCCATATGTTTAGTTGGAGAGATAAGATTACCCTGGAATCAAGAGGATCTGTTTCTCGAGAAATTATGTGTTGGAGAGAGATGATAGCCGATGACATAGCAAGAACTGGATCTCTTGCTTTATGAGGCATTGCAGCATGACCACCAATTCCTTGAATTGTAGCCAAAAACCTACCACTACCAGCCATAAATGGACCAGCCCTTGAACCAATTGTCCCTACTGGCATATCTGGAATAACATGTAACCCAAATATGCCTTGGAACTTGTCCAGAGCACCCTCTTTTAACATATGGTAAGCCCCTGCACGTCCCTCTTCTCCAGGTTGGAAGACAAGCTTCACTGTGCCCTTTCAGAATTTATAAACAGTTTCCGAAATGAATCATATCAATCAAATCAAATCAAGAAAATGAACAAACAAAAGCCTTAAACTAACCATTTGGGCTCGTTTGATAACCTTTTGGTTTTTGGTTTTTGAAAATTATGCTTATAAACACTACTTTCACTTATGGTTTCCTTATTTTGTTATCTAGTTTTTACTAGTGTTTTCAAAATTCAAGCCAAGTTTTGGAAACTAAAATAAGCAGTTTTTAAAAACTTGTTTTTGGAATTTAACTAAGAATTCAAATGTTTTCTTAAGAAAGATGAAAATCATTGTAAAGAAATTTGAGAAAACAAGCCCACAATTTTCAAATCCCAAAAACTAAATGGTTATCAAACGGATCTAGTTTTTTGTTTTTGGTTTTTGAAAATTGTGTTTGTTTTCTCACAATTTCTTTACAGTGATTTTTCATCTATCTCAAGAAAATATTTGAATTCATAGCAAGATTCTAAAAACAAAATTGGATTGGATTTAGAAAACATTTGTAAAAGGTAGAAAACAAAACAAAGAAACTCAGGTGAAATGAAAGTAGTATTTATAAGCTTAATTTTCAAAAACCAAATGGTTATCAAATGGGGCCTTAGTTCCTCTCCTTTTTTTTTTTAAGAACATGTGGGGGTGGGGATCAAACCTCGAACCTCTTGGTCACTAGTCCACACATCATGGCAGTTGAGCTATGCTTTTGTTTGGGCCTTAGTTTCTCTTGATTATGAAGGTTGATATAAATATTCGTATATTACCTTTAGCTCATTTCTTCTCTGCTGAAGTAACTTAGCAGCTCCAAGAAGCATTGTGACATGAGCATCATGGCCACAGGCGTGCATTTTGCCATTGTTCTTGCTCTTATGCTCCCATTCAACCAATTCCTATTAACATGGAAATATTGAATCATCACTCATATAGCTAAAGTTATAGAAAACACAATCATTCCATTCAGATTTCAGAGTGCCAATGGATAAAATTCCCAGGAACAGAACAGTAATTGACCTTAGTCTATTAATTTCATCAAAATTCTAACCCAATTAGAAAGAATCGAAACCGAATTCGTAATCCACTATGCAATTAAATTCCTTCCCAATTTCAAGGGGGGGGGAAATTAGGTCCAAATTGAAGGCAGAAATCAAAATAATGATTCGAAAAAAATGGAAACCTGGATTGGAAGAGCGTCCATATCAGCCCTAAGAGCGAACCATGGATGCGCACCTGATCCAACGGAGGCGACAATCCCAGTCTTAGCGACGGGCCAAGTGAAGTTAATCCCAAGAGATTCAAGCTCGGTTCGGATGAATTGACTCGTGTCGAATTCCTCAAACGAGAGCTCTGGATTCTCGTGCAGTTTCCTTCGAGCCCTAACCAACCAGTTGAAAAAATCGGGAGTTCTTGCCGATTCCAGAAGCTCCCGAGTTAGATGATTCAACTCCAATGGCGGTTCAGGTTCCAGTGCGGATGATATACAGAATGGGAAGATGAAAATTAACGAGAACAGAAGAATTTGCTCCATGGGAGAGAAGCGATGGATCTTCCTGCAATCAAATTGTGATTGATTTTGAAGTTCGTTTAAACTATTTTAAACTATTCTATTGGAGAGTTTCTAACAAAAAGAATTCGTTTTATATTCAATTTTTAGTTCGTTTGGAGTGCATTTATCTAACGCAACATCTACGTTTGTTTGAAAAAAAAATAATGAAAAAAATTGGTTTTCAAAAACAAGACTCAAGTAGAAAATGAAAACGCATTTCTTATTCGCATTGGAACCCGACTTTTGACGGGTCAGCCCTTTTTTATGCGCCGCTTTACCCTAAAAGGAAAATGAGCTTTGTTCATCTGGGCTCCCGACGCTCCCGTGGTTCGCAAGAAGGAAAAATGACTCATCTTCCGCCTCTTGTTGATTAATCAGTGTCGGCGTCATGAGAATGGAAAACTGGAGCATTTTCTGCATCAGTGGATGAAGAATCGCGAACATAATAATTTTTGGTTGACTATGTTCCTAGAAAGAAGATACTTCCGAGAAACGATGAGCACGACTGAAGTCACGAGTTTTGTTCCAATTTAAAAACTTTAAATTTGAATACAAATTTTGAAATTAAAAAAAAAATAGAGAAAGAGATTATCCTAACAGAAAATAGAATTTCAAAAATCATAAAAACCTACCGCAATTAGTCACCCAATAATCAGCATGTCAAAGTATCTCCCTTCTCTCAATCTGTTTCAGAAAATTGGTTCAATCCCTCCCTTTATCTCATTTGGGATAATTTTAAATTTTAAAAATGGTTGTATTTTTTTTTATTTTCTTTCCATACGATTTGAGAGACAAACTTCCTCCCCTCATAATTTTCTTCTTCGTGCAGACACATTTTGATTAATTTTAAAATTTTAAAATAGCACTTCGTCATAACATGTTTTTATGGCTTCAAATTTTCAACATTTTTTTTCTTTTGTAGAGAGGAAGATGAACGGTTGAAGGAAGAACAATAGAAAGGACTATTAAAACCAAGGAGGAATGAGAATATTGAAAATCTCAATTAAAGGAAGATTTTGCATTTTTTTTTTATTTTAGACTTCCAAATCCAAAAACAATGAAAACGACTAAAAGTTGTTTTTCTAATTCGGTTCTAAAATGGTTTTGATTTCCAAAAACGATTTTCAAATTTTAACTCACCAAACATATTTCTCACATTATATCTTATCCCAAAAAAAAAAAAAAAAAAAAAAAACTAAACGAGGCCTCAAGTTTTTTTTGTTTAAAAAAAGTTAAGTTAATAACTTAAAAACAAGTGTTTCCTAAGAATGTATTTCAAACACGCATGCTTCATTACATTTTTTTTAAAGTATACTTTTTTTTTTTTTGTTCACAAGATCTTCTTTAGTTTACTTTACACTAAATTGTTTTTACTAATGTTAAATTACTATAAGAAGGATTATTAATAAAGAATCTGAATTAATAAGTTTAAATTTGTTCTTAAAACACTATGACCAACATTGATTACCGCACTGTCGATGATTGACAACGGTGGGAGGGCGGAGGTGGGCGGCGACAATGGTCGTTGAAAGTCGTTGGTGGTCACCGGTGGTCGTCGAAAGTAGTTGGTGGTTATCGGTGGTCGCCAATGGTTGAGATAGTGGTAGTCGCTGGCAACAACCATAGTGGAAGTGAAGGTGAAGAATTTGAAGGAATAGCATGAAGGTATTTTGGTAGTTTTAATATATTATAAAAAATTGATAGAATTCTCAATTAAACTCAAAAAAAAAAAAATCTAAAAGTTAATATTAAGAGTTTCTTCCAAAATTACTTATTTACAAAATTCAATCTCTAAAAAGTCATTTTGAATGGTTGTCACACTACAATTTTTGCTAAAATGATTTTTTTTTCAAAATCAAAACCTTGAAAAGTCAATCCAACCACACTTTAGATTTCAAATCATTTAATTTAATTATGTAATTATTTAATATTTTGGTGATAATAAATTTAATTTTATTTATTAACAATTTTAGTGTGGTGTTTATAGTGTAGATACTAGGTAGAGCTTGATAGTACAAGACTATCTTTATGACCTTTGTCATGCTAGTTTTGTAGTTTAAATGAATGATTTTATGATATTATTTGTGTTATCGGCAGATTTCGAGCAATTGGAGCAAATCGAAGATTTCTATTAGTATTGTCATGAAAAATGAATTTAAAATATGCATTTCGATGACCTAGAGCCAAAATAAGAAGAAGGTCAACCAAAACACTTGAGAGTAGCGTCTATACCTCCAAAATGAAGTCAACAAACCAAAAATCTCTACGTGCACACGTTTCACCCATGGAGCGCCCCACCACCATGACACTTTGTATTGTTTGATTCTTATTCCAGCAAGTTTTAATTATGTCTTCGCCGTCGAGCTACAACACCTTGATGTTGTGCTCGACACCGTCTTTCCAAAAATAACTGTATGCAATTTTGAGGTAGCATCGAGACGTTGTCCTTAGCGTCTCGACATTGTCTCAATTTTTGCTATAAATATTTCTCTTCCTAATCTGGTTGAATGGAGCCAATTTGAAGAGTCATGCTCATATTTCAAAATGACATCATTTTTAAAGTTAGAAGAGAATTTTGAGAGCACAAAGAAGAGAATTATATGTTCGGGATCGTGGAGATTGCAACGGAAACGTGAAATCAACATTAGTTTTATTTCTTCCCCTTTTAATTTGTAATTTTGTTATGGGTTTAATATGAAGTTTATATTTTTAATGTTGAACGTGATTAACTATTTTTTTTTTTATTGATGTAGTCATTAGACCTAATGATTTGATTAATTTAAATGTCTTTGGTAGATTGTTTTTATTTCATTATTCATGTTTTTATGTGCTCGGTGTCTATAATCTCTTAGGTACATATTATTTGTTTTATTGATCTGAATTTATAGTAATAAGTTGTAATTTAGACTAGAACTTAATTGCATGAGTAAAGAGGTTTTGACAATAAATTGATTAGTACTTCTTTAGATATTGTTAAATGGGCAGTCTTATGGGGTGTTTGGAGCACCAACTTGGAGTTCGGTAGACTCAGTCTACGTTTGGCTTACCGGCTATTATAACACATTGTCGATAAACTAATTATACTAACTTCAATAGTATTTATTATTCACTAACTTCAATAGTATTTAATATTCACAACTATTATAACCCACAGACTATTATAATCATCGATTATAATAACTCACACAGCGCCTCAAATAGTCGGGGCGTTTGACCCCTGTTTTGGGTTGAGATGGTTTTGGGTTATAAACCCAAAATCATGTTTGGGACAAGGGTTGGGAACTCCGGGTTTGGGCAGCCAAACCCATGGGTTACCCCTCCCAAAATCCATGGTTTTTTTTTAAAAATTACAATATATTGGTGGGGTCCACCATTTGTCTCTTCACATTCTCATACTTATGGTGGGTCCCAACATTTCTCTTCTCGTTTTTCTCCTTATTATGGTGGGCCCCACCAATTTTCTTCTAATTTCACCCTTATATTTTAAGCGATTTACTGGGTTATTATTAAAAATAGCCTTCTTAGCACATAAACTATCTAGACTAACTTTGTTTTTTGCCACTATCATTTTGAGTAGGTGCAATCTTGGCCAGATCCGGGACCAAGATTCACTTAAAAAAAATGTAGATCATGGTTGCAATCTTGATCCTGCAACCATTTTTTTTTTAATCGAATTACACTCTACCTTACTAGTCTTCTTCTACTTTGTTATCTACACTTTACCTTAGAGATATCAAAGATTTTGATTCTTTTGTTTGGGCCAAAAGAGTTATTTTACAATTTGTCATATTCTTGATGTAGCTTAAAATTTTCCATAGTAGGTATTATTTTAGGGATATTTGGCCAGATGACCTTAAATTAAGACTCATTTGAGAGATTGACCCGCAATTTTAAAAAGTAGTCAAAATGACATTTTGCTGACATCACTTTCGCTTGGATTTCTCTCGCTCTTGTTCACGAGAACGAGAACGAGAACGAGAAATTTTTAGTTATAAAATGGAGCCCGCAAAAGAACAAGAGCGAGAGCGAGAGAAATACTAGCGAGAGTGATGTCAGCAAAAAGTCATTTTGACTACTCTTTAAAATTGCGGGTTAATCTCTCAAATAGGCCTTAATTCAAGGCCATCGGGCCAAATATCCCATTATTTTACAAGATTTAACATGAAAGGTGAATCTCATAAACCTTCATATATATATATATATGTAAAGTCATTTCTTCTCATTTATTTGTATGTTTATTTGAAATTCAAATTGTTCCATTTATCAAACTTTAAATTTTAACACTCATTCCTATATTGTTTCTTTACTTTCTCTTTATACAGTAATTTCAATATCATTATAAATTTATAATCATAACATTACAAGAATTAAATAGTTAATGGTTAAGGAGTCTTCTTTGTTCATTTCTGAACCTTCCCAAAATTCAAAACTTTTGTTATTTTGATTTAAAAAAGAAGAAAAATGACAGTGACAAAAAACAACGTTAATTTTGATAGTTGTGAAGAAGATTATTCTTGATACCGATCAATTTACTCACGTTAATATTTTAAAAAATAACATTTAATTTTTAAATTAACAAATTAAAATTAAAAAAATAATAATGATTAACAAGATTCAATTTATTTCAAAATAGCAGGTCTTCTAATTACAAAATTAGAATTTTTTTTTTCATTCTTAATTTTTTAAATTTCTTTTTTATTTTATAATTTATGTGAAACTTAACTTTATGAAATGTTTAAAATTATAAACTTCGGTTTGTATTTAGGGAGACATATAGGTTGTTGTTTCATTCTTGTTTTCTTCGCTCTAGGTCTTTCAAATTTTTTTTTTTTTTAATTCCTTATCCAAATATGTATTTTTTAAAAAAAATATATATCAAACCGATTGACATGACATGTTATGTTTTTGGAGACGTTTGAATGAAATATTTAATTTTTTAATTCTTTATCCAAATGTATATTTGATTCTTGTAAGCAATGTTTTGATTGTTGGAAATAATTTTCTTATTCTTAGACTATAACATAAATTAAATGTTTCTTTCAAACGTCTCAAAAAAAAAAAAGTCACATGCTGCCTAAAAAATTCTACAACTCACAAAACATCCACTAGAAAATAAGAAGAAAAAAAAAATTGAAGTAGCAAAAGCAAAAAAGAAAAAGAAAAAACTTGTCCAAACCTGAGTTTCAAAACACTGCACCCTAAACACTAGTTTCTGATTCCACGCTTCTCAACACGGCACCTCAAACACTGTTTTTTCTGATTCTTGGGGTTCAGAACCCTCTCAAACAAACCTCCACGGTTCTGAACCCAAAACAAGGGGTTAAACGCTCCCTTAATGTCTTGCATGTTATTAAAAGTTAAACATATATGTTAGTTTTATAATTTGCATGAGATTTAATTGTAGGAAAGATGCAGTTTTTATGATTTATTTCACTTGTGATTTAGGACAGAATTCTTAGTAGTTAATTGATTGATTTATTGGTTTAATTGGTGAAATCAAGTCACTAAGATATCTCTATGGGTCATTCTCCATCTTTTATTTTATGTTTTTATACTTACATTCTCTAAATAAAATTGAGTGATTATTTATTCGTGGTACTAAGTGAACTAGAAAACAATTCTTGAGTACGATATTCATATTTACATACATTATATTAAAATTTGATCACACTTACGGTATTATATTGCATAAAATTGCGCAACAGAGCTCGAAACAAGTTTTCAACACCTTTTGAATCACACAAATCCGAGTTCAAATTGAGAACTTATACAAAACAAAATTGAACCAAAATTCCTCCACGTTGCAAAAAAGTGCTGATGTGGCAATGATGTGGTCAACAATAGTCGATTTTTGCTGCGTGGCATGATGACATGTTGGTCTCAATAGTATAAAATGTTGACATGGCAAATGACATGTTGGGTGACGTGACAAAGCTAACGAATCATATGTCAACACGTGGCAGATGTATGAAATTGATCGAGCCTCCCAAAACGTAACACATGGCGTTGATTTAAAATTAAAAGAAAAAAAAAAAGGAAATTGATTTTTTAAAGGCTTACTTTTAATATTATATATTTTATTAAAATCTAACGTATGAAAATTCGACACGTGGCAACTCTCTCACCTTGTTTTCCCATGATCGGCCATCTATTGATTATTATAATACTATATTTTTGTTTTCTATTAATAGTACAGATGTCCATTTGCTCCGCCCCGACTCCGTCCGGAATAGGACGGGGAATCCCTAATTACACGGGGAATGAAGCAGGGAGCGGGAATTTTTTTTTGCCCCGTTTACCCGCCTCGTCCCGATTACCCGCCCCGCCCCGTATACTTTTTATATATATACATATATACATTATTCATCAAAAAAAATTAACTACACACTTCTTTTTTTATCTAAAAAATACACATTTTATCAATAAAGTTCTAAAAAAATACAAATCTTACAAATAAAGTTTATGAAATTAAATATATATAATATTAATCAACTTAACAAATAGCCAAACTTAAAAAAATGGATAAGAATAAATTAAAAAACTAAATTATTCGCGGGGAAAATTACCCGCGGGGAATACCCGTTACCCGCGAATTTCCCGCGGAGAATACCCGCCCCGTCCCCGCGAAATTAAACGGGGAATTTCGCGGGGACGGGGGCGGGGAAGGCATTACCCGGCCCCGCCCCGCCCCATTGACATCTCTAATTAATAGTCACGTGACCAATGACTATATTTTTTTTTTCTTCATCTATATGTAATAAAAAATTGGTAGAAATTTTTTATTCATCTTTCGAGAGCATATTCCACCATTTTTTTTTAGCAATTTTGAACTTTCATTTTTTATTTTTCATAGCTCTTAGAGTTCTTTTATTTGTAACAATTTCTATTTGGGATATTTTTTCCCTACAAATTTAAAAGTTTAGATTTGTACATATACTCTTTGAGAATTTTCTTTAATTTATAAGTTTAAAGATGGGTTGTAACGGTTTGATTATTAATCGTAGAAAGAATTAGATTTGTTCTTGCTCCGTCAGCGCCACGTTTACTTTCCGTCCAACATTCTAACGAATTTCTACTTTCGAAACGTTTATGAAAAGTCAATGGTAATATTACAACATTTGAAAGAATATGAACAATTTAAAACAAAGAGCAAAGTTTAAGGGTGTTTTTTTTTTGTTATTAACCTCGGGGTATATGCCTTAATCAGTTAAGTTATTTTCTATTTCTAATTAATATGAAACTTTAAGTACACCTTGACGAGTTAACTATGATGTATGCTTTAGTCAACTAAATCCACAATAGCAATAATTATCTTACTTCGTAACTATCGGTAACCTTTTTTATTTCTTAGTTTTTTATTTTTTTTATCTTGAAGTATTTGTATCCTCGAGTCAATCCCACCATAGTTCACTAGATAAGATATTAATTATCATTTTAAATTAATTAAAAAATAATAATAGTACGACGAACTCATTTTTATACTTGTGTGAATCAATCTAATTTACCTTTAAAGATTTCAACTCTTCAAATTTAATTTCAACTTAAATTAGTGATGAAATTAGGTCTCGTTTACTTCTACTCAAACGTAATCAAACAAATGCAATTCTGATTGTGGGTCTCACTTCCATTCTTATTGAAATTGTTTACCGAAAATTGCAAATGTAATCAATCTGTGGGCCACACGTCGTAATCTGCAATTAACAATTAATCAAATTACGTCCCTTGATTACACAAAAAAGGGTGCCCACCCTTTTTTGAGTTTCTCTTCCTTCCTCGACATCCTCAACTTCACCCATACAGTTTTACCATCTTCATTTTTTTTTCTCTCATTCTTCGAGCTCGCTTAATCTGTGTATCATCTAAATAATGAATTTTAAATATTACATAAACATATTTTCGTTGGGTTCGTTGATGATAAATAATCAAAACAATGGTAATAAAATAATCTTATTTTGACTTATTAGCAACTATTAAACATCACGGAAACAAACTTAAACGCATATCCTCAAATAGTCATTAATCGTAGACGAGAGTATGCTAAACACTAGAGTCGGACAAAGAACAAGAGTATGCATGGAGAGTCTGAACAAGATTCAAATGAAAAGAGTATTATGGTAAACTTACAAAATACTCGGGAGTTGATTTTTTTAAAAAAATTTACCTTTATGTTACTTGAACCATGTTGATGTTGGCTTGAACTTAGCATGATTCATTAGTTTCGTTCAACTTCGAAAAATATTGATTTTATCACTTATTTTAGTTTCGGTTCAACTAATGATAAAATTTAGGGTTTGGGGCAACACCAATTTTTATGTACAAATATACAAAGTGCTGAAAAAAAGAAGCTCTTCAATGGTTGAAAATTTTCCAAACACATCACCTTCACCATTATCCAGTTCCAGATGGTCTACTGCATAAAAAAAAATGCAAGGAAACAAGAAAAGAAAAGAAAAAAGAGAACATATTTTTGAAGAATTTTTTGTACTGGAAAACCAAAAAAGAAGAAATAAATAATTCAAAGCATTTCTTTTTCTACAGGAATCTTACAAAACATGAGCAGCAGTCTTCTATTTCACAATATATATCTACTGAGAACCTTGAGCCTTTGAGCAGCGGGCTGCTGCAACTTTTTATCAGCTCTCAGTGATGGCAGGCAACAGCTTTAATCTGAAACCAGAGACTTTTCTCAACCCCTGAATTGCATTTGCCTTATATGTTACGCAAACAAGCTCGAGGGACCGAATGGTCCTCGTCCCCGGGGTCATTTGTACTTCCTCGAACTTAGACCGTCGCCTCTAACCTCCATCAGCCTAGATTTCAAACCATTATTACTTTGCACCATGGAAGCCCTCTCTGTGACTGTATCAGCAAGGTCTCTTGAGGGTCGTGCTTGTTCCCACAGCCTTGTCGGGCTGGCAGTGACTTTAAGCGAACCAAACCTCGACCCGGATAAGATCTGGTCTCTGAGGTTCTTTGATGAATTGTATCCCTGAAAGTGATCTCCATAAACTTTTCCAGAAGCTACTTTCTCCAGTACAGAGCTTCTTTCCCAATCAGAGGCATGATCTCCTGAAATTGGATGGTTTTCAGCTTGGCTTCCTCCCCATTCCACTCCATCAGATATGCTTCTTTGTAAAGAAGTGCTTTTTCTTGATACCTTCTTAGAAGTAGATTTTCTTGCCTTGTGTTGTTCATCATCTATTGAAGGCCTTCTAGAATCAAGAGGAATACCAGAAGAGTGAATCCAATCATAGCTTTTGTTGTTGTTGTCCATATTTAACTCTATAGAATGAAGATCACTCTCAGCCAAATCTTCTTCACAATCCACTCCATCTACAACTTCCCCTTCCCCTTCCTCCTTTTCTTCACTTTGAAACGAGCGAACCCCGTTTTTATTTAGGTACGCTGCAAATTTTACTTCATCCGAGTGATTTGATCCGAACTCCTTTTCTTTAGCCCTTTTGATACCCAAGAATGCCTCGAGTTGATTTCTCAGTTTATCAACAGCAGCATTTTTGTCCTCGAGATCGTAGTTGGCATCCGAGGCATCTGTCTGAATTTGTTCCTCGCGCAGCACAGCAGCAAGTCGCTTCATCTCTCTTTCTTTCTTGACATTGTCACACAGTTTAGCAGATTCTCTTTTCATTTCCTCGACCTCTAACTTGTCATCCCCAACATCGTTTGCTAAGTCATCACATACCTGCTCCATAATTTCCCTTGCCCTTTTTTCACTCTCGAGTTCTTTGACTACTTTCAGAAGCGATGACTTCGTCTCAGCCAGTTCTCTCCCGAGCTTCTTGTTCAAGCTCTCGAACCTTCTCCGAAGCTTCCTTTCAACTTCGAGCTCTCCAGCCACAGACTCAATAGCAGCCTCCACAACTTCTTGCTCCTTGCTTTTCCATGCTTCCTTCTCTTCAGCAAAGCACCTCATCAGATAGCTTATGTCATTCTGCTCATACCTTTGCTCTTGGATAAGTTGATTGGTCTGCAATCTAGCCCTCTCCAGCTCGGCATGTAGGGCGGAGATTAGGGACATGCTTGTCGAAGGACGGTCTTCATGGCCCCAAACACGGTTAATAATTTTGAGAAGCTCCTTAGAAGTTGTCAAAGCATTACTAACATCCTTCAACCGTGTCTTAGCACCAACACTCGGTGCACTTGGAGTTTGGACCCTCGATCTTGTCTCAATCTATATCACAAACAGCAAACTCTCATACATGAACACTCTTTTTCGCCATCGGTATAAAAGCAATCAGTAATCACATTTGTGATATGCAAAGACGAATGTAGTACAAGAAATCAAACAAAGATGAACAATTAAAGCAAATTTTGCAGTTCTCCAAGAAGCATGTAAGATTAAGATACAACACACCTCCATCAAACTAGCATTGCTCACAGAATCAAGAACACCAACACCATGTTCAACAAGCTTTAGCCTATGAGACATGGACGGAGTTCTCCGACAGCGACTTCCCGTTCCCGAACGATCCGCCCTCTACAAAAGTACAAACCGAAATCCTTAACATACATGATGGATACAAATCCAACTGATCACAGGAAAGGAACAAGGCAATGTTAGATCATATTAATTAGAAGAGGCCCTTCATCACAACCCCACATGTCGATTTCCTCCATTAATTTGAATCCCAAAACCAAAGAATTGAACATATAGAAACAAACAGTTCTCTCAAACAACAAACAAACAGAGCTTTACACATTTGATGCAGAAGATCAGATAAAATCAACCAAACAAGAGAAAATAATCCAATTGAGAAATTAGAGCAAAAAATCAGAAACCCACCTCGGAAACAGGGCTATGAGACGGATCGGAGAGATGAGGAGGCAAATAACCAGAATGAACCGACCGTGTCGTTTTCTCTCTGCCCTTCATTTCCTTTCTCAATTTCCTCTCGTCCAAGGTCAAATCCTCCTTCAGCCTCGTCGACGGCAACTCATTCATCTCCCAGAGCGTCGCCGCCAGCTTCCTCGCCGACACCGGAGCTTGCTTTGACCGACCACTGCCGCACTGATGGAGGTCGTAATTTGGGGAATCAGTGGAACGAAATGCAGAAGCAGGGGATCTCGATCGAGAGGTCATAAGCCTCCATGAAGGCAATGGAGTGGACGATCCAGCCCTTTTACCCACCAAAATCGCTCGTTTAATCCTGTAATTTTGAAGAATCGAAGATGAGGAAGAAGCCGAAGAAGAACAGCCTCGCTTTCTGATTTTCCCTGGAATCAATTCCGCCGCTAGATTCTGCCTTGGCATCGTCAGCTCTTAGATCTGTATATTGAGCAAAACAATCGAGAATCAGAGAGAATTACCCTGGATTGATTACTCGAATGAAAAGCAAAACAGTTAATAAATCAATAGGAAAAAGCATAGAAACAAACAATTTCTCTTTTCTTTCCCATTTCAACTTTACCCTTTTTCAAATCATAGCAGAGCCAAAATCCAGAGGAAGGCTAAATGGGTTTATGAATCAACACTGAAATACGAAGTTTAAAAGAATCCCCACAGAGAAAAATGCGAGAATTATAGAAGAATGAAGCAATTCAAATAGAAGGAAATACAGACTGTAAGCTAGAAGAAGAAGAAGAAGAAGAAGAAGAGTGCAATAGGGTAAAAAGAAAACAGAGGTAGGGGAGTAATCCGGTGTGGCCGGGACCAGCTATGCTTCAGAACGTGAAGTAATTGATTAGGATAACAACCAAAATAAAATATTTAATTTTAAATTGTCGTACGACGAAACGGCGTCGTCAGAGGAATTTTGGATTCTGTGATCTCTCTCGTGTCTGCGGTCAATTTAATTTAATTTTTTTTTTTTTTTTTGATAAAAAAAGTTAAATTAATAAATGAATTAAAATAAGGCGAATTGCACAAATAACAATTAGGTTCAAAGTAATTACAAATTTAGCAAATTTTAAAATATTTTACAAATATGACAAAAAAAAAATTAGTAGCTATCACGGATAGACTCTATGGTTATGGTTGATATATGACTATCACTGATAGACTACTATCCGACAAAATTCTATAAAAAAGACTACTATCAACGATAGATTTCTATCAGCGATAAACTTCAATTAGCGATAGACTATACTATCAGTAATAGAAATTGACATATCTGTAAAAAAAAAAATTAAAAAAAAAAGGTCGGTTGCACAAATAGCAATCAGGCTCAAACTAATTGCAAATTTAGCAAACTTTAAAATGTTTTGCAAATTGGCAAAAAAATTCGTTTCTATCACTGATAGACTTCTATCAGTGATAGACTATTATTACTAATAGACTATTATGACTGACAAAAATCTACACAAAGTTGAGGTGATCAGCGATAGACTTCTATCAGCATAAGATATCAGTGATAGAAATTGCTATATCCGCAAATTTTTTAAAAACATGCTATATTTTTAATTATCTTATTCTAAATTGACATCTGTTATAATTTTCCAAAAAAAAAGCTATATTTTTTATTATTTTACTTTAAATTGTTACAATATTTTAATTAAAATATTAAATTGGATGAAATTAGGGGAAATTTAGAGGGGGCGATAGGGACATGTTTGAAAGGCAAAAATCACCGACCAATTAAATGTGGTTTGAAAAGAAAACTGTCACTGTATAGATTGTCTTACTAGGAAACACCTCCCCACTCCAATGCCCATCCTTTTTTTCCTGTCTCTTCATAAATTGGTTTTTTTTTTAATAAATAATTACATAAATAAGATATTTTTAAACTATTTCCAAAATTAGATACTTAAATCTAGTACTATAGTCATATACATAACCATGATTTATGGAGTAAATTGTATATTATGGACACGATTTATGGGTTAAGCATTCACACGATTCTATTAATACAATGGGTAAATTGTATATTCTGGTCGGCGAGTGAGAAAATTCCTTAACAAGATTCTCAATGGAGAAATCTAAAATTACATGGAGCTAGAAGAAGTCCACGACGGTTAATCGGTGCTCATTGAAGCAGTTGTCGGTGGAAAGTAGAAAATTTTGCGTCGTAGAGCAACGACCGTGGGGGAATGGGCGGCTGAGATTAGAGATTCTTTGTGATTTACCCATAAATGAGATTAGAGATCCTTTGCGATTTACATCCTACACGATTTAACTATCATACTTTTACAAATAGTTTCAAAAGTACCATAGTTTTGTAATTATTTTAAAAAAAAAAAAAAAAAAAAAAAATTATTGTAACAAATGTCAATTTAGAGTAAAATAATTAAAAATATAGCACTTTTTAAATTTTTTTTCCAGATATGACAATTTCTATCACTGATAGTATGGTCTATCGCTGAAAGAAGTCTATCGCTGACAGTAGTCTATCACCTCAGCTTTTTTTTTATAGAATTTTAGTCTATCAATGATAGTAGTCTATAAGTGATAATAGTCTATCAGTGAAGTCATATCAACGATAATTCTATCAGTGATAACTACTGATTTTTTTGCCATATTTGCAAAATGTTTTAAATTTTGCTAAATTTGTAATTAGTTTGGGTCTGATTGCGGTTTGTGCAACCAGCCCTAAAAAAACCTCATAAATTTGTATGTTTTTTTTTTTTTTTCGGTTAAAATAAAATAGGTTAAATTAGTTTATAACGGTTTAGTGTCTTTGTATTTGAAAAGTTATATGATTTAATTTTTAAAATTTTAGTAGGTAACGATTTAGTCTGAGACATTAACTTTGTTTCATATATGGTAATGAAATGAATATAGATTTCATAAAGTTGATAAGCAAAAAGGGGTGAAGAAGACTGACCAAATTTAATAAGAGGGGAGCAAATCAGGTGGGTTGGTTTGGTGAATAAAAAATAGAGATGGCTTTTGGGTTTAATAAGTGCTCTAATGATAATTGCTGGTGCTCTAGCCAATAATTAAGGACACTTCAATTCAATACCATGCTAACTTCCTACTATTTCTCATTAATTTACCATCTTCTCCATCAATATACTTTTACAAAAAGCACTTTCCTTTCCCCCCAAATTATTATATTCTTTGAGAGAGAGAGAGAGATTTTAAATGGTAAAATCTTGTAAGTGAAAATTTAGTTCCCATGCCATGTTTCAACACAACAAGCAAATTAAATCATAATGGTAACTTGGTAGATTTTGTTTCTTTTCTAGGAAAAGGAAAAGGAGAAACAAATGTTTGAAAAGTTCAATCCAAAATAGAATCGATGACATAATATATAAAACTGGTGGCATAAATAACCATGCGAACTCTAAAATAATGATAAATATAGTAAAATATAAAATATTTTGCAAATATGTTTATAAATATGACAAAAAAATCAATGATAATCACTGATAGACTCAATGATAGCCATTGACAAAATTCTATAAAAATTAAGAGTGTATCAGTAGCTATCACGTTAAAAATTGTCAATTTACAAATCTTTTAAAAAAAATGTTATGTTTACCATTATTTTAGTCTAAATTGACACCTGGTGCAATTTTCCTAATATATATATATATAAGCAACCATTATTATAGTGCACTATTTAGTCATGGTTAAAATCATTTCAAAGTATTGTTGATTTAACGTCTAGAATCTAAGCATAAATAAAAAGTTTGTCCTTCAGACCTCCACATTGGTATGATAAGGTTTTACTTTTGGTTCCACCAAAAAAGTCTCGTATCAATGGAGAATGTTGTCTCTCCTTATATACCCATGATCTTCCCCGATGTGAGACTTTGGTCGCACTCCCAACATATGGTATATGATTTGACTATATGGTATCACAAATTCCTATAATAAACTTTCTGTGTATGGATCACTGGCTAAGGCTGGCTTAGATGGGCTTGACTTAGACGGCTTAATAGATGACTTAATCTGTATAATCTACTGAATCCACTTAAGCTTGATATTTTTTATAATAGTTTAAACCTAAGTGTAGTGGTTGATTTTTCAATTATTTCAACTTTACAATATAATTCAAATACAAAAGAGCGAATATAATTTTAAAAATGTTAAAGCTTATACTTTAATTTTATTCTTGTAATTGTTATTGTTACATTCGAAATAAATTTGGAGTGATCAACATAAACATATAGACCAAAACCTCAAACTAATTTCTAATAAAAAAATTTGCTTTTGTAAATAATGACACAAAATTATTGCCGAGAGATAGACAATCTAAAATTATAAAAAAAATTCAACATAAACATAGTTCAACTGACATAAAACTTATATCTTCAGATTTCAACCATGAAGTCAAGATTAGAATCTCCTACTTCATATACTCTTAAAAAAAGAAAGAAAGAAAAAAAAAATAAAAAAATAAAAAAAATTCCCTACAAAATGTCCATTATTAAAGTAAAATAAGCTGGGCAATCTATATATTTTTTTGTAGATATTTTTCATCAGAAAGCGCTTTCAAAGTGCTTTCAACTACCAAGGTTTCTGCCAACTTATGTACATCTATTGTAGTTGGTCGCTACTCAATTATTCATTATAATTAAAAGTTAGAGTACGAGACAACGATAATTGCTATGCACACAATGCAAACATTTTTTTTTTTAGTAACAACAAATAAAAAAACATGATTTTTTTTAAAAAAAATAATGCTAAACATTAGAGAATTAACGATTGTGTTCATTTATTGGAGGTGTTCTTTAACTCAAATCTATACCGTTTTAGTTGGTGAAAATAAATCACACTCGAATTTATACTGTTTTAGTTGGTGAAAATAAATCATTCAACAATTCGACCGTGTTATTTATCTCAAAGCGTGTTGACAAAAATTCGACTATCAATATAAATTATCTGGAATTAAAAAATCACGTCAACATGTGCATAGCTCAATCAACATATTGTATAGATTTGACGTAGAGATTCAAAATAATTAATTGTACTTAGAAACAATAAATGCACAGAAACAATAAATGCACAAAAATAACGCAATCAATATGCAATATCAAGGCATGTGCAAATTTATCACTTTAGGTCATTCTAAAAATGTTATCTTCTACGCTACCCTATTTAAGAAGATTTCTAATAAAAATACTATATGATGTCAAATCGAGCATAACTCAATTGACATAAAATTGTGTTCTTAACTAAGAAGTCATAGCTTCAATTCTCGAATTTGTAAATAGCTCAAAAAAAAAAAAATAGTAGAATTTTGGATATACCTCTTTCGTATCACCATATCTTTTTAGGGACCGTTTATTTTTTTTGGAATCTAGATAATCGAAATCTTTGAATGTATGGAATTATAGATATTCAAAAATATAGATGCCTCAATGTCATATTAGTTTAAAGTTGGTTAAAGAGGTCAAAATAGCATGAAAGAAGGTTTTGTATAATTTGGAGCTTTTGGGTGAGAAAATTAAGAAAAACATGAAGAAAGCCAAAGGGAAGTGTTACTTACCCAAAAATTCTCTGTTGTAGGAAAGTGCTGAGAAGAACCGCAATGCCGCTGCAATACAAAGAAATGCATGCGCAATTTTGTGAAAATAAAGAACATATAGTGATGCCCCCATCGAAACCGAAGACTGTTTTAACGAAGAATCGCGGGTGACGTGGAATGAGTCAACTCCGCACCTACTTTTAGTTGTTGACTACGAGTGAATTTGAGGGAGTTATGGTAACTACCCGAACTCCAAGTAAAAAAAAATATTTAATTATTATTGTTATCAAGCTCGAGTTTAAGTGATTTGAATGTTTGAAATTTAACGTCTAGAATCTGAACATAAATAAAAAGTTGGTCTTAATATTTTAGTGTACCTATAGTATATAATTTGACTATATTGTGTCACAAATTCCTATACTAAACTTGATATTTTTTATAATAGTTTAAATCTAAGTGTAGTTGTTGATATTTCAATTATTTCAACTTTACAATATAATCCAAAACACAAAAGAGGGATTGTAGTTTTAAAAATGTTAAGCTTTTGTTTAATTTTATTTTTTAATTGTTATCATTGCATTCAAAATAAATTTGTAATAGCTCATGAGCTGCTAAAACACAATGTGTTTCTTTGATAAACTTTGTTTTTGTGTTTTGTCTTAGCTTTTCTCATTAGAATAGGATGTATTTATACAACCCTAAACTCCCAAAACATATAGAAAAACTAACTAAATGCTAACTAAACACTAACTAGTTTCCTAATCCGGTAATTCTCTAATATCAACATAGATGTTAGAAATTCAAATCTTTTACCTCACTTAATGTCAAAAAAAAAAAAAAATATATATATATATATATATAGTAAAATGGAGACCATCGAACTAATTTCTAAAAAAGAAACTTGTTTTTGTAAATAATGACACAAAATTATTGTCAAGAGATAGATAGAAGATCTAAATTAAAAAAAAAAAAAAAAAAAAAAAAAAAAAAAAAAAAAAAAACTATTAAAGTAAATTTGTTCAATATTCAATAAGCTAGGCAAATCTATATATATTGTAGATATTTTTCATCGATAAAACGCTTTCAAAGTGCTTCAACTACCAAGGTTTCTCTTCTGGATGTTGCTTTCCAACTTATGTATTGGTCGCTACTCAATTATTCATTATAAATAAAAGCTACTACAAACAACGATAATTGTCCTAAAAATAAAAAATAAAAAAATAAAAAATAAAATATATATATAGAAAAATTGTAACCGATGTCAATTTAGAATAAAATAATTAAAAATATAGCATGTTTTTAAAAAAATTGCGTCGCTGATATCTTATGGCTGATAGAAGTTTATCGCTGATCACCTCAGCTTTTTATAGATTTTTGTCAGTGATAATTGATAATAGTCTATCACTGATAAGAAGTCTATGATCTGATAAAGTCTATTAGTAGTAGAAACAAATTTTTTTGCCATATTTACAAAACACGAATAAAAAAAAAAAATTCGAAACGGATTTTTATTTATTTTTAATTAAAGTATTTTTAATATTATATAGCATTTATATCGCTAGGGTTAATGAATTTATCTTCTATATCGGTGGTAGTGGGGCACCCTTACACACGCCAACTCCTGCGTCGAAGCCTGCTGCTACCTAATTTAGTGTTCTATTTATTTTTAATCTTTAGCTATTTTTTAACTTTTGTAATTATATGTATCAAAGGGATATTAAAAATATATTCACCATTTCTTTAAAAAAATTAATTGCATACAAAAAAAAAACTTGAAATTGTTTGTTAGCTTATATATTTATATTGATGTATATAATGGTTTTTTATACTAATATTAAGTTAAATTATAACTTTAGTCCATGAATCATAAGTTTGTATTTGTCCATAAACTTTTAAAAATGTCAAATAGGTCTTTGAATTTTTAATTTTGTGTCTAATAGGTCATAAAATTTTAAAATGATTAATATGTCCCTCAACTTTCAATTTTATGTCTTATAGATATATGACATCTTCAAAATTTTAAAAAAATTAATTCATCTATTAGATATAAAATTGAATTTGATAGTTAACGAGACCTTAAACATTCAATTTTGTTTCTAGTAGATTTACGATTTCTTTTTTAAAATATGGAATATGTCAGAGATCTATTAGACACAAAATTAAAAATTTAGTGATCTGTTAGACATAAATTAATAGTTTAATGGCATATTAAGACATTTTTCAAAATTCAGGGACCAATTGGAGACAAAATTGAAAGTCTATGGACCTATCAGACAATTTTTAAAGCTTTTGGGTCAAATAGACACAAACATAAAAGTTCAGGGACTAAACTTGTAATTTAATTTTAATATTACTTGATCTTAATGTTATATATCAATGCATCTAAAATTATATTTATATGTATTTGTTCCCATTTGACATAAAATCCTAGATCCGCCACTAATTACATGCAATTCAGACATTTTTTTTAGTAACAACAAATAAAGAAACATGAAAAAAAAAATTGAAAATGCTAAGCATCCGAGAATTAACGATTGTGTCTATTCATTGGAGGTGTTCTTCAACCCAAATCTATGTCGTTTTAGTTCGTCGACATGACAAACGAGTTGGTGGGCAAATAAATCCTTCAACTATTCGACGATGCTAGTTATCTCGATGACGGTTGACGAAAAGTTGTAGCTTAAGTACATATAAGTGTCATTTTTCATTGGACAATTTTTTTTTGTACCAATAGAAAACTCGACTATTAATATAGATTATTTTGAATTAAAAAATCACGCCAACATGAGCATAGCCCAATCACTATATTGTATAGACTAGTGACCTAGAATTTGACCTCTCACCCATATTTGTTAAAAAAAAAAAAAAAAAAAAAATCACACCATGCACTTGAAGTGTGTTAACTAAAAAATATAAGTTGAATTAATGATTTACTATTTATTTATTTTATACTCATTTGTTTATGTGTGCATAGTTTTTTTTCCACTAATTTTCTTCTCCTTCCTCTCTTCATTTTCCTTGGCCCTTTTCCCCATTTCTTCTACTTGTTTTCTGATTTCTTTCATTATGGTTGATGTCAAAATTTGGATGGAAGATGAATTTGTATAGAATGGAGATCAAACTAATGCCCTCGAAGAAAAAGAGAAAATTATATATCGGTGTGATGCTAAGCCACCTATATTTCGACATACAAGTCAGTACTGTAATTGTAAATAATTCAGACAAAAGAGTAGTAGAATTTTGGATATACCTCTTTCGTATCACTATATCCCTTTAGGAATCGTTTTTTTTTTTTTTGAATCTAGATAACCGAAATGTTTGAATGTCTGGAATTATAGATACTCGAAAATATAGATGCCTCATGAACGTCATATATACCATAATTTTGCCTCTTAAATCTATCATATTTGAATAAATAAATGCATATTAGGTAGTGTAGTGTCACTTAAAGAGTTCAAAATAGCATGAAAGAAGGTTTTGTATAATTTGAGGCTCTTATGCGAGAAAATTGAGAAAGGCACGAAGAAATTCATAGAAAAATGGTATTAATAACACAAAAATGCTCTGTTGTAGGAAAGTGTTGAGAAGAACTACGATGCGATTACAATACATAGGAGTGCATGCACAACTATGTGAAAATAAAGAACATAGTGATGCACCCGCATCATTGGTTGCATCGGAACCCGAAGACTATTTCAACGCAGAATTCCAAATGTCGTGGAATGAGTCAACTTCGCACCTACTTTCAGTTGTTGACTCTGAGGGAATCTGCTAGAGTTGCACCCACCTATTTTTCGCCACTCGTGGCTAAAGCTATAAAAATGACTCTTGCATCTCAAATGAGGGGAGGTTGATTTTCAGAAGAGAAAACCCACGTACCACTTCTTTTTACATCCCATCTCACCCTTAAGGAGTAACACATTTCTTTTCTAAGATTACCGAGTCTACAACTCTTATTTTTTGTGTTTCAATCAAGTTGTACTCGTTTCAATTTACATTTCTGTTTAGTTTTTCAATGTGTACTGATTTTGCAATGTTTTTCATTTATTCTTTTATTATGAGCCAAGTCTTTATTAGGGATTTGATCTTGTGAGTACTATGAGACTCGAGACGCTTAATAAAGTGTGATCGTTGTACAATTCTTTGCATATGTGCTAGTTTTCTCATTGAGTTAATTTTTGTCTTGTTGATTTGAATTGATCACTTAAATTAACATGCTAGTTGAGTCTGAATGGTGAGAAAACTTGGGCAACATCACTGATTTCCTGAGGAATACGGGACTAAGGGCCTAGGAATAGGACGTCAAGTACACTTAGGAATAAGGCACATCGTAGGGTTACAAGATTGTATGTTTTGTTTACCCAAGTTCACATTAGCTATAGGAATAAGGCACATCGTAGGGTTACAAGATTGCATGCTTTGAATTGACCTTAAAAAACGTTATTGGTGATAAGAATAGGTAAGTGTAATGAAGACTTCCTAACTAAGTTCATATAAACTTAGTACCATCATATAATTTAGCTCATCTCGATGTCTTATCAAATAGAAAAAAAATTAAATTACGAGTTTAGTTCATGAACTTTAAAACTTGAGTCCATTAGATCCCTAAACTTTAAAAAGTGTCTAATAAGTTCCTAAACTTTCAATCAAGTATCTTATAATTTCATAAACTTTAAACGTGTCCAATAGGTTTCTAAACTTTCAACTTTGTTTCTAGTGAATCCTTGAATTTATAAAATGCCAAATAGGACAAGAATCTATTAAACTTAAAATTGAAAATTTGAAGACTCATTTTTCAATTATTTTCCTTGGAGTGTTTCTCTCTCTTGAGTTTTGGCATTTGCCCTTTTGTTTGAGGTAAGACCCTCATGTTTGAGTTTTGTAGATGAGTAGTTCCCTTAAGTACTGATTTCGGGACTTGAACAATGGGCCCCACCCTCTCACTGGCCCGAAAGGTTCTTGGTTTATGGTTGGATCATAAACACATGTTGTTCATTAGAGAATCAGTGGTACTTAAGGTGTAAGATATAATTACAAGGGTAAAACAGACTTTTGACCTAGCTGTAATTACGAACAACTCGTGAATGATCGACTTGAATGTAATGATTATATCCATGGACACAACTTGTCCTACAGTGCATAAGAGTGCAACTTGAGGCCTATAGTTGAGTGACCTAAGGTTAATGAATTAAAGTTAATTGATTAATGAGTTTAATTAATTAATTTTGTATTATTGAAGCTTATAAATTTGTAGGTCCATAAGGTCCCTTGCTAGGTCATAGTAACACTAAAATGATCAATTTAGTTGATTGAAAATTTTGAAATATTCAAATTAATATTTAATATATTTGATATATTAAAGGTAAAGAAGAGGAAAATATATTTAAATAGCAACCAGACTCAAAATAATGGTAAATATAGCAAAATTTAAAACATTTTGCAAATATGAAAAAAAATCAGTAACTGTCACTGATAGACTGTTATCGCTGATATATGACATCATTGATGAACTACTATCAGTGATGAATTACTATCGATAGACTACTATCAGTGATAAAAATTGTCATATTTGTAATTTTTTTTTTTAAATGTTATATTTTTAATTATTTTACTTTAAATTGGCATCTGATACAATTTCTTTTTATTGTATTTGATACATTAAATATTAGAATAAATAATTTATGTATTAAATACATTAATATTAAAAACTATATATACATATGAAATTTGAATGAGATTCAAATTGATTAAATGTATATTATAAAGGATTAATTGTATGATATTTGAATGAGATTCAAATAAATATAAAATACATATTTTAATATAATAGATATTAAAATGTATTTTATCGAATAAAATTAATTCATAAATGCCCCATATAGTTTAACTAAAACGTTGGTCAAAAACACTACTCACTCATTTGCAGAGAATGATTCTCTCAAACTACTTCTTTCAAGAAGGTTCCTACAAACTCTTGGTCTCGTGTTCGAGTCATAGCGAGAAAGATCATGGTCTTACTTTAGAATTGTAGTATTGAGCAATTTTTGTATTCCGCCTTTCGAAGTCATGTCCCTGACTTTGGCTAAGGAAGCCTACATATAGTTGAGAGTCACTAAGGAAGGCGAGAGGTTATAGACTCCTATACTTTTTGTCATCTGCAACCCGGTCAACAACGCTTTGTATTCTGCATATTTCTACAAATGATATGAAATTATTTATTTTAACATAATTCATCATGGCTTTGCTTTTGATTTTAACCAAAATCTTTCCTACCAATAAAGAAAGTTGTCTTTTGCTTATATACCTATAATGTTTCCCTTACCTAGCCAACGTAGAATTTTGATCGAATTCTATATAGCTTCTACCTCAAATAAGTCACATCCATTGAAAGCAAAAGACCTACTAAAAAGATCACTTACTTAGTCTATTAAATTAGTACTAAAAAGTAGTATTTTTTTAGTACAACAAACGAGGGTATGGAGATTTTAAGATTACAAAAGACCAAATTTAGTGACGGTTGATGTGTGATTCTGGTTTCAAGTCCACGTAAGCGTTTTAAGTCGAAGTGACGAGTTGAGGTGTTGGATTGACGTGCAAACTTGAATCCATGGGATGAGTCCCAATATTGATAACATTCCCCAATGTCGCACTACGGTTTCATACCTGACATTTTAGAGGAGATCACGAGATTGGGCGGTGCTGACCTCGACTCGAACCGATCGTGGTAGACCTTTCCTTCAGACTCCCAAATCACACTTTTTTGACTTGGTAAATTTGTCACTTCTTGTGGGAGCTCGTCAGTGGGATCCCCGTGACTCAGGGGTCCTACTTGGGTCGACGAACCTCCTCACGAGGACTCTTTGATGTGACATCTACATAGTCCAATGTTGGAGCTTACGTGGACCCGCGTTGGCCTTGACCCTACACATAACATTGACTCAGCCTCATCATCGGGCCCGAAGCCCAAAGGCCGGCCCAAGCCCAGCCCAAGCCCGATCCAAGCCCGGCCCATGGTCAACGGTTGACCGGCCCGGCCCAGCCCAGCCCTTTCATTCATCGGATTGGATATGGATCTATTTTTTTTTAATTGGATCGGCCCATGGGCCGGCCCGTTCGAGCCGTATTTGGATCGGCTCGTTGGGCCGGCCCAAAGGCCCGATCCAATATAATAATTTATTATATATAAATAATAATAATAATAATATAGAAAAAAATGAAAAATATCATCATTATAATAACATTATGTTATTATTTATTTGCATGCTCATTTGAATTATCATTTTTTTTAGATTAAATTTATACAAGTTGTATAAATTATCTTGTGTGTTCAATGAGATTGAGAAAAAAAAAATGAGTGGCAAAAGAAAGAAATATAATATATTATGAAAAGAAGATTAAATAAATGTGTACTTTAGTACGAGGGGAAGATAGTTGAAAATGCATACATTATCCAAAATCTATCATATTTTTGTCCCACATCGAAAGTTTTGAGTTTGGAGGAGATTTATTTTCTATAAATAGGTTTTAATCTCATACAAAATTTATATTTAAAAATAAAGTTTTTATTTAAAGGGTCAACCCAAGCCCGGCCCAAAGGCCCGATCTAGGCTCGATCCAATTTGGCCCATTGAGTTTGGCCCATGGATTGGGCTATGGACCTATGTTTTAGGGGTCGGGCTGGCCCAAGCCCGGCCCAAACAGTGGCTTAGGCCCAAAGGGCTTGGGCCTGGGCCAAGCTTGGGCCTTTGATTCTTTGGGCCGGGCTGGCCCGGCCCGGCCCAATGATGAGGCTGAACATTGACTAATATCGAATTTTAACCTAAAATCAATTTGTATTATTAATTAGTTTGATTAGATTATATGCACACAAATCAATTATCACAATTCAATTATCGATTGATCTAAAAACTTATCTTGAAGACCCCTCTAATTAAAGTAGGTTGTTGGGTTGAGGAATATGATTCCAAATTTCCAATGATTAAGAATGGCTTGCCCTTTCGAAGTGGCCACCCTTCCTATTCCATCAACCTTTCCATTTGGCCCTCCTCGCCTGCAAATCTTTCAACTTGCAAATTATAGAAAATATGATTATTTTGACTTCTTTATTTTTAAAACACAAATGATTAATTTGACTTATTGGTATATTTATATTTGAAAAAATATATATGTTTTTAATGATAATAATAATAACAATAAATCAAGGATGTATCAGTTGTTTTTTAGGTCAAACTTTCAGATTCATCTAATCACAACTTAAATGCTTAACTTTAGATAAAGTATTGCAATTTTTATATTAAACTTGAATAAATTGATTTGTTGTTTTTTTTTTTTTTTTTTTAAATTATAAGATTCCTATTCAAGCTGACTTTCATTAAAATTAGTGAGTATTAGAGGCACTAATATGGGGTGAATTAAATTATTATAAATTAAAACTAATGGTTGAATTAAGAGCCCAAAAAAAAAAAATAAAAAATAAAAAAATAAAAAATTGCGGGTTCAATTTCATCAACATAAAAATGATATATCGAAAAATTACCTAATGGTCCCTCAAATTTGGTTTAGTAGTCCTCGAGGTTTCAAATTCAACAATTATACTCTGAATTTGGTTCGTTTTTTTTTGTCCCTCCATCAATTTTTTTTTTGTTAAATCCCAACACAATGGACGTGACACCTATTTTTTAAAAAAAATATATATATATATATAAAATATTTGTTTTACTTTTCTTTCTCTCCCACCTCCCACCTCACACTTCCATCTTTCATCTTCTTCTCTTCTCATGTTCATCTTCCTCTCTTTCTTATCCTCCTCTCTCCATCTTCTCACTCTCATGGCCGTCGACATATCGTCAACGACTGTTTTTTATTTTATTATTATTTCTTTTCATTTTTCTCTTCCTCTTCTCCCTTTCCGTCTCTCTCTCACCCTCTTCCTCTCCCACTCTATCTCACTTCCATCTCCCCTTTTCTTTTCCTCGTTTTCAAAAACAAAAACAAAAAACAAAATTACACATTTGTACAAAATAGATATGTGTTAAAAAAAAAAAATCCCCTCTTCATCTCCCTCTCTCTCCCTCTCCATCCCCCCCTTTCTTCTCCCGGTTTAGAAAAAAAAAATCCCTTTTTCTTCTCCCTCTTCCTCTCCCTCTCCATCTCACCTTCATGTCTCCCTTTCTTCTCATTTTTTCAAAAAAAAAAATATTATCGATCTATTTAAACAAATTTATATTAATTTTTTTTTTTTTTGTTTATCTAGGTAACAGTTGTTCACTCCGGCGACGGAAGAGGAAAATAGAAGGAGGGAGGAGGAGAAGGAAAGGGGAGGAGGAAAATGAAAAAAAAGAAAAGAAAAAAAAATCGTCGGTGATATCCATGGGAAGGAGAAGAAAACGAGGAAAAAAAGAAGAGAACGAAGAAGAAAAAAAAAAACAGTCGTCGACGTATCGCCGACGACTGCCATGGAAGGAAGAAGATGGAAGATGGATGAAGGTGAGGGAGAAGAGAGGAAAAAAAGAAAAAAAGGAAATATATATATATATTTAAAGAATTTAATAATTAAAAAAATATTTTTAATTAAAAGTAGGTGACATGTCAGCCACATTCATTTAACAGAAAATTTGATGGAGTGCTACCAAACCCTCGAAGGATTAATTTTGAAAATTAGGCCTATTAACAATACATTCACGTATAAATTCCTACCCTAACTTTCATCTTGGTTAAGAAAACATTACAAAGTCAAATTCAAAAAATAAAAGCAAGTTTTTGAAAGTTTTTTTTTTTTTTTTTTATATTGAATTTTAGAAACACTTGAAAAAATAGATAACACAATAAAGAAATTCATATATCAATGTATTATTTATAGACGTAATTTTCAAAAATAAAAAATTAATAATCATTAACTTTGTTATTTGTTTAAAAAATATTTTTATTCTTTCTAAAAGTTGCAATAAACATTTTAAAACTATCCTTGAAATAGAATTTTATTGGAATGTTGGAAGAAAAAAGTCGACCCGGTACGACCGTCACTTCGTTCCAGGTTACCGCTAATTGCAAAGGGTATTTTTTTCTTATTATAATTTAGTTATTAAATTTATACTTGGGACAGTAGCCTTTTTAGATTCCTACTTCACACACTTCACTCTCTGCAACAATGGCGTCTCCATCCACTTTCCTCTCCATTTTCCTCTTCCTTTCCCTCCATTTTTGTTCTTCCTTCTCCAAATTTCCCTCTCCCTTCTCTTCTTCCCTCCTTCTCCCTCAAAAAAACCCCCAAATCGATTCCCTTCTCTACCGCACCAATTTCTTCACTCAGATCCTCGACCACTTCAACTTCAATCCCCAATCCTACCAATCGTTTCAGCAAAGATACCTCATCAACGATACCTACTGGGGCGGCGCCGCCACGAACGCTCCGATCTTCGTCTACACCGGCAACGAAGGCAACATCGAATGGTTCGCACAGAACACCGGGTTTCTTCTCGAATCCGCTCCACATTTCCGCGCACTCGTCGTTTTCATCGAGGTTCGATTTCGATTTTGCCCTAATTTCTTCGATGTTCTGGAAAATCAGTAGCGATTTGTTGTTAGATATAGATTGATATGGAATTGCAGCATAGGTTTTATGGGAAATCGATTCCGTTTGGGGGAGATGAAGATGTGGCGAATAGGAATTCGAGTACGCTTGGATATTTAAGCTCAACGCAGGCGTTGGCGGATTATGCAACTCTGATCACCGATTTGAAGATGAATTTGACGGCGCTTGATTCGCCGGTTGTGGTGTTTGGTGGTTCTTACGGAGGAAGTAAGTCAATCTTCGCCATTCTTCATTTTTTTTTTTTCTTCCAGTTTCTTGATTTCATCGTCGTCACTGCCCTGTTTTGAAAAGTCTTTGGAGTTTGGGAAAATTTGATTCGTGTCGTGTCTTCGGATTTATATGGATGAATGAATTTTAAAAAATGAATAATAACAATAATATAATATATATATATGACCGTTTTTTAATTTTTAGCTTTCTCCCTCGGATATCATTTTTATAGTCTATCAGCAATGCATCTCTATTATTTTTATAATATAAACATCTATTATCGATGTACTATTTTTATAATCTATCTGCGATATTCCTGTATGACGATAAAATTTTACCATATTTACAAAATACTTTTAAATTGAATTAGATTTATTATTTTATATTAGATTTTCATTCATGCAATTGACTCCATTTAAAATTCATATATATATTTATTTTATAAAAAAAATGCATATTTTTTTTGAAAGTTGTAATTAAAAATACAACACTTTATTAAAATTTTTGCAGATATGACAATTTCTATCACTGATAGTAGTATTTTTTTTATAGAATTTTGTCAGTGATAATAGTCTATCAGTCATAGAAGTCTATGACGAATAAAAGTCTATCAGTAATAGTCATAAAGTCTATCAGTAATAGTCATAAAGTCTATTAGTAATAGTCATAAACTCTATTTTTTTGCCATATTTGCAAAATGTTTTAAACTTTGCTAAATTTGTAATTATTTTGGGTCTGATTGTTGTTTGTGCAAACAACTCTATTTTTTTTTTGTTCGCGAAAAAGAAAATGCATATTGTTGTTCTGAGGTTATAAGTTAACCATATGATTTGACCTAGTGGTCAATAAAGGTCTTGAAAATAATGACTACCTACACTTAGAATTTAGTTGAGGTGCATACAAGCTTCCTCGAACATTCTTAAAGATTGAAAAAAAAAAACTTAATTTCAAGGATTTAAATGTCGATGGAAATATCGAAGTCTCAATTTTATAGAAATGTTGACAACGTGTGGGATGAGGGAAATCGAGTCTGTGACCTGTTGGTCACTAATCTAAACAATATGTCGATTGAACTATATTCATGTTGACAAGATTCACACTTTTAAATGAGTTAAAATCTACTCTCTTATTTATTTTTGCAAAAATATTTAATTAATGCAGGATAATGATCAAATTTCTGACTACTTGGTTATCTATGTTCATGTTGACAGAGTTAAAATATACTTGTTATAATATTATATTTACAGGGTACGTTTTGTTGTTATTGTTGTTTTTTTTTTAAAAATATTTTGTTGATTTTATATGGTATGATAGAAATGTTGATTCACCTCTCATGTCGATGTCGGACCTAAGAATGTGTGTAATGTCAAGATATTGACGGAAATTTAATAAGTGGATGATATTTGAAGTAATTTTAATATTGATGAGTTTATATATTATTTTAAAATAATTATTGTGGTTTGGTGGGTATTGCAGTGCTGGCAGCATGGTTTAGATTGAAATACCCCCACATTGCCATTGGAGCTGTAGCATCATCTGCTCCCATTCTTCAGTTTGAAAACATTACTTCTTCTTATTCCTTCAACAACATCATCACCCAAGATTTCAAGGTCTCTCTCTCTTCTTTACTTTTTCTTTCCTTTTCAAATTATTTTTTCATACATGTTGGAATATAATAATAATAAAAAAAACTTTGAAAAACCTATATAAAATTAGCCTTAAATCAACTTAATTTTAATGCTAAGTCTATGTTTTAGTCTAATATTTGTTTTTTTTCTTCAATTTAGTTTCTATTTATTTAAAAAAGTTTCAATTTAGATTCTTATATTTTTAACATTAGGGTCTCACTAATGATGAATGTTAAAAATAAAATGACCGCTAATAAACTTACTTGACATAATGCTAAGAGATTATCGTCTAAAAAAACTATCAGAATTAGCACTCTTTCAAGAGAGTATTTTTGTTGGTAGATCCAGATGACAATCCTAATCAAAATTGGGACCAAGATTTTTTTGGGTATTTTTTTTTTTTTTTGGATTTAGGGCATTTTTTTAGTTTGTACTTTTTTGCCGTAATTTATACCTATAATATATAAACATAAGTATGGTCTTACTTGCAAAAGAAGTTTTTTACACCATTTTTATATTTCAAACTCTTCCTTCTTCCGAGGATGAAAATATTCGCGGATATGTCGATATATCCGTAGATATATCCGTAAATCGAAGGTTTCGATATAGAAATTAAAGGGTAATGGATATATCCAATATCTTTTATAAATACTCATAAAACATAAAAAATATCATATATTAAATTTAATATGAATCTAGATACTACTAACTAGATCTATAACTTAGATTTAAAGTAAAATAACTTAAATATTAATTTAAATATATTTTTGTAAAAAAATTGATTTACAGAAATATTCATGGATATCAATATTTTATCGATATATCCATGGATATATCCGTAAAATGGAAATGCCGATATCAACGTGGATATCGATATTTTCATCCTTGCCTTCTTCATACAACCATTCCCTTTACTTTGAGTTGACTTTTCTCTAATGGTTTTTACATTTAAATAAGGTGTGTAGTTGTTTTTATATCGGAATATTTATTACATTTAAACAAGGTCCCCTTTAACTTCATGAGCAAAGAAGTTTTGGCCCTAAATCTAAAAAGTACCCCAAAATCGATAAAACTGTAAAAAAAACCGTGGTCCCGATCCTGGTCAAAATTGTCACCGGGATGGGCCAAAAAAAGAAAAAAATACTCCCTTAAAAGAGTTCTAATAGTTGAAAACACAAAAAGTTATTTTTGGCAATAACCAATACTAAATGTATTGGTGAAAATTTAAAAGATAAAAAAAAAGTAATCTAAGAGAAGAAAACTTGAAATTTCTAAGAATTTTCTAGAAATTTGGAGGAAGAATGAGATTTTTTTTTTCATACTTTAGATGATCTTTCTCCCCTAAATTTCTTTCAATTTTACTAAGTATTGTGCAATGTAAATTTATTTTCAATCAATTTTAACATTCAATCAAAACTTAAATTAAAAAATGTTAAAACATAAGTGACTAAAAAAAAAACATCAAATATTGAGACTAATTTATAGATTAAATTATATATAAGAAAAAATACTCTTGAATTTTTCTCTTTATTTAAAAAATATCTATATTCTTTCAAAAGTTGCAATATTACTCTTGACCTGTTATAAATGCTTCAAAACTATTCTTGAAGTATAATAATCCGTAATGTGGGATGAAAAGTCGACATGGATTGTGACCTGGAACAACGTGGTGGTGATTGAGACGCTTGCTTGAAATAAATCTGAAAGAACAGTGTTCCACTATGTTGACTTGTCATTCAACATTCCAACGAATTTCTACTTCAATGACAATTTTGAAACTTTTATAAAATGTTAAGAGTAATATTGCAACTTTAAAACAAAAGGTAAAATTCAGGAGTATTATAACTTAACTTTAACGGCCTAAATAAAAATAGAAATCTCAAACTTTACCTTCAAACTTCAAACCAACTATTATGATGCTAATATAATTTTTTCTTTTTCAAAAAAAGAAAAAAGTTACAGTGTGTTAGTTAGCTCAAAAATCTAAGACAAAAAAATTGAAAAATTAACGAAAAATAATGAGACAATAGATTTTCAAACCAAATCCAGCACAGAAAATTTGAGAAAATGAAATTAACGTAATTTTTTTTTTAGAAAAGTACAATATAAAGAAAAAAAACATGAAAATGTGGTCCCCTAATAATAATAGTGTTAAATTGGGTTGAGGTTGAAAGCAAATAATTAAAGATAATCTTTCATCAAGTAAGGACAACCCCACATGCCTTGTGTCTTTGTATAAAGCAGCAGATTAACAAACAAAGATGCCATCAAGATTGCGACACAAATAACAAAACAACTCAATCGACAATAATAATAATAAATATATTTTTTAATATCTTGAGTGTGTTCGGACTAACTTACGCGCCTGACCCTACAACAGTTAGGTGTAAAAAAAAAAAAAAATCGTAAGAAATTAATTCCTAAGTTAGATGATCACTAAAGATTGAACCAATTATCTCTAAGAAAACTTTAATAGTTCAACCAAGGTTGAAAATAATAATAAGGTCTTTCATGACTAAAAAAATAAGGAACGATTTTGTTTCTTGAACTTTAACAATTTAAGTCTCTAAATTTGGTTTGTAACTCCATACTTCAAATTTATAACAATTTAATAATGTGTTAACAACTTGTCTTATTTGTAATTTAAAACATTTTACAAATATGTCTAAAAAATCAGTGGCTATCACTATAGACAAATCAATGATAGTCACCGACAAAATTTTATAAAAAACTGAGATGATAGACTACACTATCAACGATAGACTACTATCCGTGATAGAAATTGTCATATTTGTAATTTTTTTTTTAAAAGTGCTATATTTTTAATTATTTTACTCTAAATTGACATCCGTTACAAATTTTCTTAAAAATACATTTGGTCCCTAATTAGTTAATCGATCTACATGGGTAAGAAATTAAATCTTAATAATATTTTCATAATAGAGACTAAATTATTACAAATTTAAAAGTATAAAGGTTAAATCAACTCAAATTTAGACACACCTTAAATCTTAAAAGTATTTTTATTTTTATTTAAAAAAAAAAACTTGATTTTTGATAATTTGAATGTGATTGCGTGTGGGGAAAATTTGTACAGAGTGAGAGCCAGAATTGTTACAGGGTGATTAAAGGGTCATGGCAGAAGATTGAAATGGCTGCAAACCAACCAGGAGGGCCCGAGTTGCTTCGCAAGTCATTCAAATTTTGCAAGTAAGTTTACAAATATATATTTTTTTTTCACTAATAATTTAGTCTCGAAATTTTTAAATAAATAACAATTTAGTCCCTAAATTTTAGCGTTGTCCAATATTTTTAAAATTAAGTGTCAATTTTTATTACGTAATGACTTAGTATGTATAAGAAATTCCATTAAATCGTAATTATTTTTTTTCATGATAAGAACTAAATCGTCACAAATTTTAAAATACATTACATACTAAAGCTCATAGATTTAACTCTTACAAATTCAAAAGTATAATGACTAAATCGTTATAATCTAAAGTTCAAGTACTAGGTTGTAACCGTAATACTATTGTTGAGAAAATTTTATTTAATTTAATTTGATTAAAAGAAATATGAATATGTAATGAGTTAAATTAATATATTCAGAGAGGCAGACTCGGAATCGATTCAAAACTGGCTGTACACTGCAATTTTATACACGGCGATGAGCGATTATCCCACGCCGTCTAATTTTTTAAATCCCCTCCCACCTTATCCAGTTAAACAGGTAATATATTTTTTTTTTTTCTCTCTTTCTTTGCTATTTTTTATATTTATTGAAAAATATATTTTTTTAGCTTACTTTTTATTTGGTCCATAAATTTTAAACATTATGTTTTTACTGAATTTTGAATTTGAAAATATAGCGTATTTTTAAAATTTTTGCGGATATGACAATTTCTATCGCTGATATCTTATGGCTGATAGAAGTCTATCGCTGATCACCTCAGCTTTTTATAGATTTTTGTCAGTGATAATAGTCTATCACTGATAGAAGTCTATCAGTAATATGATAAAGTTTATCAGTGATAGAAACGGATTTTTTTGCCATATTTGCAAAATATTTTAAAGTTTGCTAAATTTGCAATTAGTTTGGGTTGGATTGCTATTTGTGCAACCAACCCAATTTTTAAACGTTACATTTTTATCCTTAAATTTTGAATTTAGTTTCTATTTGATCCTTGAATTTTGAGATTTTAAACTTTTGTCCATGAATTTTTATTAATGCTCACTTTTGATCTTTGAGGTTAACTCTCAATTAATTAATTTAAAAAATAATTATGATGTGAAAATTTTAAATTAATTTTAATAGGGATGTTAAATTAGTGAAAAGTGATAACTAATTTGATTATTTTAAATTAATTAATAGGAGATTCTCACGGGACCAAAGTGAACATTAGTGAAAGCCAAGAATAATAAAAGTGATTTTTTAAAAAAAATAAATTAAGACCAAATGGAAATTAAACTTAAAATTTAAGGATAAAAATGTAACACTTTAAAATCTAAGGATGAAATGAAAGTTAAATTCAAAATTCAAGGATAAAACTGCATGGAACCTAATGAAAACTGAAATTAAAATTATACTCAAAATTGGACCAAGAGAATAAATATAAAAGTTATTGTACTAAAAAATAATTAGTTTAAAAAAAAAAAAGTGAAGTGAAAAAAAATTGTGGGAATATATGGTGCAGATGTGCAAGGCGATTGATGATCCGACGGCTGGGAACAACACGTTTGCAAAGTTGTATGGTGCGGCTAACGTCTACTATAACTACAGTGGAACTGCCACGTGTTTTGATCTCGATGATGATTCTGATCCTCATGATCTTGGCGATTGGACTTGGCAGGTATTTCTTTATTCTAACTTCTCATTCTCAATGCTAAATACTTAATAAATATATATATTAAAAAGCATAACTTAATGCAAAAAAGAAAAAAACAATTATTATTATTTTTTGTTTAATTAAAAATAGGTTTTGTCAGCAAAGTATTAAATCCAAACCTCAAGATCTAATTGTAATTGTTGGATTTGAAACCTTGAAAACCTAAATGCTATCAAACTTAAACTGTGAGACAATTAATGTAATTTTCCCAAACAAATATATACTTTTAAGATTTGATATGTGTAAGCAAATTAAGTAATTTAGTGGATGTTTGGGACACCAATTTAGAGTTGGTGGACTGAGTTATTTTAATCCAATTCACGTTTAGCTCACCGATTATTATAATCTATGGTCAATAAATTCACGTTTAGCTCACCGATTATTATAATCTATGGTCAATAAAATAACTATATTTATTGACCATAAATTATAATAGTCGGCGAGTCAAACACTATTATAACTATCGATTATAATAACTAAATACTCTAAATAGTCATTTAAATGGTGAATCTTCGAAAGGACAAATATATGATGGAAATGATGTGATGTTTGGTGTATTCGATGTCAAAAAGTGCTATAAATTGGTCAAAATATTGATTGAAAAATTAGATTTTACGCAACCTATGGCTTTGGCCAAAATTTTAAAGCTTGTAAAGTAAGACTTTAGACTACACTTTCTTTCAAGTAGTAGGAAAAAGCTTCAATTATTTATTTTATATTTTATTTTCATTTTATTTAACTACACTTTCTTTGAAGTAGATACCAAAAATTATCCCTAATCTTTTGGGTAATTCTCAATTTCATCCTTAATCTTTAAAAAAAAATCAATTTTATCTTAAATGTATTAAAAATTAACAAAAGGTTGATATTTCGTTACATTATTATTTTATTCTTATATTTGAACATGTATTAGTATGTCATTTATACATGAGAAACTCGGCCCATCCATCAACAAAATTCATTTTTTCTCATCGACATGCCTACCGGTTTACAAAACAATAATTTAATGAGACCGATACATTAACTTTTTTTTACCAAAAATTAACAATCTTTTAACAAAATTTCTAATACATTAAATATAAATTTTATTTAAAAAAAAATTAAGATAAAACTGAAAATTGCCTAAAAGATTATGAACAATTTGATATATTTTATTTTTAGCTGAGAAAGAATGATTAATTTTGGACGTAAAAAGAAAAGAAATAATTATGTCACATCATAAATATTAATTTAATTCGTTGGTGTGTTGACTTGTAGAAAGACAGTTAAGTTCAGTCATTTCATTTCACAAGAAGGCCCCATCCGACAAGGCACATACCTATTTCTGGACAAGCGGTACTAAACTTTGGGACATTTTGGAAAGAATTGGATAATTCAATTTCAAGTTTGTCCCAAGTCCTAACCAAAGTATTAAAACTAGTATGGTCTATAAAATAATTAAAAATATAGCAATTTTTAAAAAAAATTGCGGGTATGACAATTTCTATCACTGATAGTATGGTCTATCGGTGATAGTAGTTTTTTTTATAGAATTTTGTTAGTGATAATACTCTATCAGTGATAGAAGTCTATCGGTAATAGTCATAAAGTCTATCAGTGATAGCCACTGATTTTTTGTCATATTTGCAAAAGATTTTAAACTTTGCTAAATTTGCAATTATTTTGAGCTTGATTGTTGTTTGTGCAACCAACCCTTTTATATATCTGTTAATATTGATATTTTCATCGAGATCGATATTTTTCTAATGAATACGATGGGAAATTACAAATGCAGGCTTGTACGGAGATGATATTGCCAACAGGAGCAAACACAGAAGATAGCATATTTCCAGGCTCAACATGGCACTATGCAGATCGAGTCAATTTATGCAAACGTTTCTATGACGTGGAGCCTCGGCGTATTTGGATCACCACAGAATTTGGGGGCCATGTAAGTTTCTCTTTCAATCTTTCCATGCATCAATTTAGGCATGGCATGAGTAAGCATGATGGAATGGTCCCATTCATACTTGTTGTCTCCTTCCTATTATTTCGTATCGATGAATCGGGACCGGGGTCGGGGAATCCTTGTTTTTGGATCGGGTCCCCCACAAATATGAATGGCCGCATGTTAAATTTCTTTTTTTTTGTTGAATAAGGTACGGTGGAGATTCAAACCTTTTAGCTTTTGGTGGAGGTTGTTTATAATGATTTAACCGAGTGAGATATGTTCAAGTTGACAACTCGAATTAAAGTTATACGCATATATTTTTCTCATTGTTTGTTAGTTTAAATAGTTAATTATTAAAGTTAACTTGAGCATGACTCACCGGGTTAAATATTATATTGCCGACCAAAAGATTAGAAGTTCGAATCATTAAATTAATGTAATAGTTGTTTTGGTTTTGTCTTTTTAACATGTGTAGGGGGTGAAGATTTGAACTGTTGACAACTGAGTCGGTGATATAATGTCTTAACTAGTTGATTTATATGTTCAGATTGATTATTGTCTTGACTAGTTGAAGTATGCTTATATCAGTAAAATATGTGAGAGTTAAGATTAGAATGAGGCAGGAAATTTATTCTCCATCTCAATTTGGGAGGAAAAGAAAATAACTACAAAATTTCTTTAACTGAATTTAATTCCATTAAACACTGGAATAGTTAGATTAACATTGAATTCATCAATGTAGATATTAGAATGTCTTGAATTTGTATTGAGTTTTGACCCATTATGTATTAGGTCATTAGGAGAGTGTCATATATAAATCTTCTAATGACTTCTACCCCTTTAGTCTGTATCGTAATACAAATTCTCTCTCCACTTCTACTTGTGAACATAGTTAACACATGTTAGTAAATCACGTAAACCCTGTTGGAATGCCTTGAATCTGATTTGGGTTTTTTACTTATCTGTTTTGGGTTTTGATCCATTTTGTATTAGGTCATTAGAAGGGTGTCATATATAAACCTTCTAATGACTTTCAGCCGCCTCTATCTGTTCATTTGTAATTCTCTCCTATTTCGTAATAATACTGCTCTTCCTTCTGTCTGTGACGTAGTTAACACGACGTTAGTGAACCACATAAATCTGTCTGTGTCGATTTCTTTTGCGCTTATTTGTTCTTTGTTGTTGATTTATGGTAACAAACTCTATATTGATTCCTTTTATTCTTTGTTGTTGGATGTCATAACAGTAGATTCCAAACTAAGATTATAAAAATAGAGATGTAAATAAGTTGGAAGTGGTTTGGTGCAGAATATTGAGAGAGTTTTGAAGAGATTTGGAAGCAACATAATCTTCTTCAATGGCTTGAGAGATCCTTGGAGTGGTGGAGGGTATTCTCTCTCTCTTAAAATTCATCTCTTCTCCCATCTATTATGGAAGATATTACTTTTAGTTGCAATTAGCTTAGCTTCATAATGTTGACATTTTTTCTCTTTTGCTGATGACTGCTGCAGGGTGCTCAAAAACATATCCTCAACTATAATAGCTATTGTGGCAAAAGAAGGTTAGCATTATTCATCACCTTCAAATATCCTTTTACAATTTAAACTGCTAATGTTTTAATTTAACAAAAAGGCAGCCAAAATTAAATATTAAAATGGATCATTAACAACCTAGTACATAGTATGATGCTGGTATCATTCTTGTCAACATTAATTCTTGTAAAGTTAGTAATTATTTGAGAAAAATACACTTTTGGTCCTTGAAGTTCAAGTAGTGTCGATTCGGTCTATGAGGTTTCAAAATTCTCAAAATGTACAATTTTAGTCTCTAAAGTTTGAAAAATAGTATTTGAATGGTCATTGAGCTCAAATTGGTTGTTAGTTGATAACTAGACTTGTCTTTTTGAGTTCAACTTGGGAGTGGGGGGATTCGAACCTCATACCACATGATCGATGACACATTTTTATGTCAGTTGAGCTATGTTCAGTTTGGCGATAACTAAGGTTGTTGATAATTGGACAATGTGAGGTGGATCGTTTCCCTTTATTTTTCTTCTTTCTTCTTCCTCGTTCTCTCCGATGACCTTCCCGACCTGCTTGTTCCCTTCTTACATCAACATTCACTTTTTTATATTGGCAATGAAACAGGAGCTCATCATGTAGACTTGAGATTCTCAAATCCTGAAGATCCAAAATGGCTGAAAGATTTGAGAAGACAGCAGCTCAACATCATTGAGGATTGGCTTTCTCAATATTACATGGACTTGGCCCAAACCTAAGGCTGTTGGGCCTATTACACTGGTAACCCACATCATATTTCCAGCCCATATTCATATAAAAAAGGCCCAAACACATAGCCCACTCTAAAGATGGGAGAAAATGGCCCTTTCTACTTTGTGATTTTTCAAAAGAATAATGAAGGTATTTAGGTAAGACACCAATTGATTTTCCAAGAATTTTGTACATAAATTACTTGAATTCTTCAAAAATTGAATGTTTTAAATAATGATAGATAAAGTATATAACTTGACAATTTTTTTTTGACAACATGCGGGATTGATGATTTGAACCTCTGATCTCTTGATCAATAGTTTTTATATTATATCAGTTGAGTTATGCTCATGTTGGTGTAATTTAACAATTTAATGATAGGATAACGGGTTTCATCATATATTTTCACAAACGTAAGATATTATCCTCTTCCAGGCTTAGCTTATGATTTTACTTCTAAATTTCGTATGATATTATCCTCTTCCAAGTTTAGCTTATGATTTTCCTTATGAATTATGTCTATAAAGTCTCATACTAATTGAAATGCTCTTATACTTTTATATCAATATCATCTCTACTTTTAATCGATGTAAGATTATGTTTGCATACCACTACAACGATCAGAAAGACATTCTTATAAAGCACCCCACCCCACCAAAAGAAGCTACAAGTTTTTTTTTTTTAAAAAAAAACTCTCCTTTTTAGAGTTATTTGTGTATTGGATTTCGTGTTCTAATTGAATTGATGTGTTAATCATTTTCTTTCTTTTTTAGGTTATCTTGATTTAGGTTAAATAATTAAGGATGACAGGTGCAATATTTGATGTTTTTTTTTTAATTTAAAAAATTTATGCAACACTGATCAAATGAGAAACTATTAATTCGGTAGTGAACAAGGAATTTCCTGTATGGATAAGAAATCGAAGACTGCAAACAAATGACATTAATGATTCGATAATATTAGTTGAATTTTTGGGTTTTCGAGAAAGTTGTCTTTTCTAATAGATACATCAGCAAAGAGTTTGAGATAAAATTATTTTTTGAAAAAAGAAAAAAAAACCATTTACTTTGTTTGGGAGCCTTTAGTTTCCAAAAGCATTTCCACCAAAAGAAAAGAAGTGCTTGGAGAAGTAGCAATGTTGGTACAAGCGATAATAATGTAGTAAAACTCCATGGAATCGCAGCCTTTATTGACATAGTACGATAATAAATCATCCTCTCGAGAGAATCGAGGGTACGACGTAATTCCCCATTAAAACACGCTTGAATGATTGACTTGTTTCAATTTTTGACTTTGTTGTCATTAATTTTTTTTTTTTTTTTTTTGTATTTTTAAATACATAAGGATAATATTTTTTATGTTAAAGTTGTTGAGGATGCAACGTGGAAAGTGTTATGGGTCAGCTCAACTTGACGTCATTTATGCATTCTCGAAGAACCTTTTTCGGTTCCCTAAAAGCCCACAAGCCCATTTGTCTAAAAATGCAAAGTTGTCTCTTCAGATCGAACCTTCGAACCGGCCAGCTTGGTCTGATGACCAAATGCGGTAATACTCATTGTCAGGTGGAGGTCGATTACTCTGGTAACACTCAGTGTCTCTACCACCCTAGCGCGCCGAGATAGGTGTACGATATTGACACCACAACCAATGCATTCTCCCTATAAATATGAGGCTTCGTTCTTCATAAAGAGAAAGCAATCTTTGTGCACTCCATTATTCAAGCTCGACATTCTACAACTCTCTCGCTAACTTAAGCATCAGACCATGTTGGACCGAATACCAGATCAGTGCAAGTTTCTCTTTATGTGCCTCCCAACTCATTTGAGGACCCATTAAGGAGGACCAAAAATTTGCATCAATAGAAAAGATGAAAGAATTTCACAATCTATATAAAATACATGAGTTATGTTTAGATCAATTGATTTTAAGATTGAAATCCCATAATATTAAAGAAAGTTGAAACTCAAGAGTAATTGACATATATTTATTTTGTTGAAGTCGAAGGGCGAAAACAAAACCACTTTAAATAAATACAGATTGAGATTGAAAAATATTTTGTTTCCTTGATCAAATTGAAGATTCCCCATTCCATTAATTATAATTGGGATTTTACAAGATCTTGTCATCCCTAATTTAAGACAATGTTAGAAATAAACTTTTTCTATCAAGTGAAAAAAAAATTGAACGGTTCAAAATTGATACTATAAATTTGTTTTAGATTCCAAAAACGAGGTGTCATGAAGCACTTATGATCTAAGTCAAATCACTTTTTAGTTTTTAATGATGCATTGTCAACTATGTCAATCCCATTTGATAGCTACTTTTAGATTGCAATCATTAGCTTATTATTTTTTTAATAAAATCTACAAATATAAGATTTTGTTCTATAAATTGGCAATTCTAGAAAAAGTTGAACATCTTCTCTCTAATCAATAATCATCCCCATATTTCAAGATCAAAATTTTAGTCATCACGTATTATATGATCTCTAGGTAAATTTATGGATTTTTTATATTAATAATGTAGTTTAATAAAATTATTACATATAAATAGGGTAGTTTTAAAAGTATTTACAAAACTAAGGTACCTAAATCGTGTACAATAGACACGAGTTCGAGAAATCGTGTTCATGGTCCACGAGTTATAGGATAACTCGTGTACCATGGACACGATATCGGTGACATGCCAACCACGTGGACGCTTATCTGGCAGCTGCTCGGTAGTTGGAACTCGTGTACCATGTACACGAGTCTTATAAAACTCGTGTGTCCATGGTACATGAGTTACTCCATAAATCGTGAACCATGGACACAAATTACCCCTAAGTCGTGTACATTGGACACGATTACTGGAAATCGTGTCCATGGTACACGATTTAGGTACCCTATTTTTGTAAATACTTTCAAACCTACCCGTAATAATTTTATTAAACTACATTATTAATATAAAAAACCCTAAATTTATTCATGTTTTTATTTTATTTTATTGGATATGTAAAGCAAGAAGATAAAACGCACAACATTGCTAACCCAAGGGACACCTCATCCTTCTAGAATTCTCCAATGAGCTGTCTCTGTATTGTTTCTGTTTTAGTTAGGCCAATAATGTATTGCCACATGTATCTTTCCTATTCCTTGCAACCCTAAATTAGGGCACAATATGCTGTATAAAGTGACTGTTATCTCACCCATATACGATATGAAAGAAAAGGTGAAAATCATGAAATTACTCTCTGTGTTGTCTTTTCTTCTGCACTGTCTATTCAAACTTATTTTGGTATGAGAGCCAAGAAATGGCCAACGCCTTTTCATCCCATTTTTCATCCCACTCCACAGTAGCCTCTAGTTCTTTAAGTCCAGTTTTCAGCAGCCCTCCTTTAAATCAATTACTGAATCAGATCACCACAATCAAGCTGGACATAGGTAATTTTCTTTTATGGAAAAATTTGGCTCTTCCCATTTTAAGGAGTTATCGTCTTGAAGGACATCTCTCCGGCGAAATCCCTTGTCCGTCGAAATTTTTAGAAAGTGGAAATGAAGCTGCTGTCTCCGCCCAGCCGCAAGGAGTCACGGTCTCAGCCGCAAGCCCAGGTGTGTCAGAAGCTTCGAGCTCAGCTACTGTGGCAGAACGTGTTGTTAATCCTTTATATGAAAGATGGATTGTTGTCGATCAGTTGATTTTAGGATGGCTTTATAATTCCTTGACTGTTGAAGTTGCTACACAAGTCATGGGCTATGAATGTACAAAAGATCTCTGGGCAGCCATCCAAGAGCTCTTCGGAGTCCAATCACGAGCTGAAGAGGATTATCTAAAACAGGTATTCCAACAAACCCGTAAGAACTCTCTCAAAATGTCTGATTATTTAAGAGTGATGAAGTCTCATGCAGACGGTTTAGGGCAAGCTGGTAGTCCCGTCTCTACACGCTCGTTAATATCTCAAGTTCTTTTGGGTTTAGATGAAGAATACAACCCGGTTGTAGCTATGGTTCAAGGTAAATCTGGTCTTACATGGTCTGAAGTGCAGGGGGAACTTCTTGTTTTTGAAAAAAGGTTGGATCATCAAAATTCACATAAGTCGTCTGGTTCTTTTAACCAGACAGTTGCTGTAAATATGGCAACAAGTAAAGGTTCATCGTCTTCTTCTTCCTCTGGAAATCAACGTTCGAACCATCAGTCGTCTGCTCCAAATAACCGAGTCCCTCAACAAAACAGTGGTGGTCAGCGAGGCTCAGGAAGGGGCAGGGGCAGAGGACGATGGAATGGAAACCGAGACAACCGTGTTACATGCCAAATTTGTGGGAAGCAAGGTCACCCGACCTCAGTTTGTTGGCAGCGCGATCCATCCAACAATGTTGGTGGTAATCATAGTGGATACAACAGAGGACCTAATTTTGGTCCTCTTTCTCACAATGGGCAAGCTAATAATGCCTCCTCTGTTAATCATGCTTTTGTTGCATCTCACATTGGCAATCCGTTTGTGGCAAATGCAGAGACCGTGGTAGATCCCAACTGGTATGTGGATAGTGGAGCTACCAATCATGTAACATCAGATTACAACAATGTGCACCATCCTGTTGAATATGGAGGTAAGGAAAATGTTATTATTGGTAATGGCAGTAAGTTACCTATCTCTCATATTGGCACCACCTTTTTAATGTCGAATGATGGACTGTTGAATCTTCGAAATGTTTTATGTGTGCCATCCATAGCAAAAAATCTTGTTAGTGTATCTCGACTAGCTCAGGATAATAATGTTTATCTTGAGTTTCATGCTGATAGTTGTCTTGTGAAGGATATTCGTACGGGCAAGGTGGTGCTGACAGGTGCTCTTGATGATGGTCTCTACAAACTTGGAGCAACAGGGGTCGCTGGCAGTACTTCAGGTTTGGTGAAAGAACCCTTGAAGTCGGTTGATAAAGTGATTGAGTACCCTGTTTTTATATCCAAGAGTGCTGTGAATATAGTTGTGTCTAAAGATTTGTGGCATAAGAGACTTGGACACCCTTCTTCCAAAGTTTTGAACATTATTGCCAAATCTTGTAATCTGCCAGTGATAATCAATGAAAGTTCTAATTTCTGTGAAGCATGTAAGTTTGGCAAGTCTCATGCTCTACCTTTTTCGTTGTCTAATTCTCATGCTAAAGCTCCGTTTGATTTAATTCATACTGATCTCTGGGGTCCTGCACCAATATTATCAAGAGATGGTTTTCGTTATTATGTTCATTTCCTAGATGACTTTAGCCGCTTTGTTTGGGTATATCCACTAAAACTGAAAAGTGACACACTAGGAGCCTTCTCTCACTTTAGAGCTATGGTTCAAAATCAGTTTGGAGCAAAAATAAAAGTTCTACAGTCTGATAACGGTGGAGAGTATAAAAAGGTACATTCCTTGTGTGGACAGTTCGGTATTCAGTCACGGTTTTCCTGCCCATACACTTCCGCTCAAAATGGCCGCGCTGAGCGCAAGCATCGCCACATTGTTGAGATGGGGTTAACATTGTTAGCTCAAGCTTCAATGCCGTTGTTTTTTTGGTGGGATGCTTTTCTCACTGCCACGTTACTTGTTAATGGGATGCCTTCACCTGTTTTACGTGGTAAATCTCTCATGGAGTGCTTACTAAACCGCCAGCTCAACTTCAAAGAACTTCGGGTGTTTGGGTGTGCTTGTTACCCTTATCTTCGACCATACAACACCCACAAATTTCAGTACAAATCTGAACGTTGTGTTTATCTGGGACCGAGTCCGGCACACAAAGGGCATAAATGCTACAATTCAGAAGGAAAAATTATTATATCTCGTCATGTTCAATTTAATGAACTTAATTTTCCTTTTGCTACAGGTTTTGGGCATTCATCGTTGTCTAACCTGGGTTCGAACGCTTTGGCAACTTCTCCATCGACTGTACAGTGGCAGAATTTAAGGTTTGAGCCTCATTTATCATCTCAACCCACAAATTCTCCCTCTTCTGAGCTTTCCCAAATCTCAACCCATGCCCAAATTTCACCTCAGCCCAAAAGCCCAATTATTGGCCTCCCTCCCCAGAGACCAACTCATGCCCAAAATTCACACATTATCTCCACTCAGGAGAATGCCCACAACCCAAACCCAATTAGCCCCACTCAGATAACCCCACTTTCACCTCAGTCCACCTCCAACATATCACCCACAATAACTCCCACGTGTCTACCTAGTTGCTCTACTTCTTCTCCAAATCGTGAGATTGTTCAATTATCTGAAGATGCTTTACCCACTGTGTCATCGCCCTTAGCTTCCTCTTCCACATCCTCTCCGATTGCTCATCTTCAAGTACCTCACAATGCTCATCCTATGGTTACCCGAGCGAAGGATGGCATTTTTCAGCCCAAAGCTTGGTTGTCTTCATCTTCTTCAACCGACTGGACGAAAGTTGAACCCACACGAGTTGCCGATGCTTTATCTACACCTCAATGGAAGGCTGCCATGATGCTGGAATATCAGGCCCTTCTTCAGAATCAAACTTGGGTTCTGGTTCCATTCTCCTCTGCCTTTAATATCATTGGCAGTAAGTGGGTGTTTCGAATTAAGCGTACCCCTGATGGTTCGATTCAGAGGTACAAAGCCCGTGTTGTCGCCAAAGGCTTTCACCAAAGCCCCGGGGTTGATTTTTTTGAGACTTTCAGCCCCGTCGTAAAACCATCTACCATCAGAGTTGTTCTATCTCTTGCCGTCTCATCTAATTGGGCTATTCGCCAACTCGATTTCAACAATGCTTTTCTTAATGGCAAGTTGGATGAGGTGGTCTATATGGAACAACCACCAGGTTTCGTCGATGCTCAATTTCCAAAACATGTCTGCTTGTTGAAGAAAGCCATTTATGGATTGAAACAGGCCCCACGAGCTTGGAATAATACACTCAAAAGTGCTCTGCTAGATTGGGGCTTTATCAATAGTCGGGCTGACTCGTCATTGTTTATATACAATCAAGGTACCTCTGTCATTCTTCTTCTTGTGTATGTCGATGATGTGATCGTCACTGGTAATTGTTCAAGTCTAATTGACAAACTGATTACTACCTTGCATACTAAGTTTGCTTTGAAAGATCTTGGACTCTTAAATTATTTTCTGGGAATTCAAGCATCTCGACTAGAATCTGGATTGTTACTTACACAGACTAAATACATAGAAGATCTTCTTGTTAAACTTCAGTTGACAAATTTAAAACCAGCACCTTCTCCTGCTGTTTTGGGGAAACATTTTTCAGCCACTGATGGGCCGCCTTTGGCTGACCCATTTGTTTATCGTAGCACAGTAGGGGCATTGCAGTATTTAACTCATACTCGTCCTGACATTTCCTATATTGTTAATCATCTTAGTCAATTCCTAAAACAACCATCTGAGGTTCACTGGCAAGGAGTGAAGCGAGTTCTTCGTTATTTGAGTAATACGAAGTATATGGGTCTTCTAATTCAGCCAAGCGATGATTTGTCTATCACTGCCTTCTCTGATGCGGATTGGGCATCTAATATTGATGATCGGAAGTCCATTGCAGCCTATTGTGTTTTCTTTGGCAACACCTTAGTGTCCTGGTCATCCAAGAAACAGACTGTCGTTGCTCGTTCTAGCACGGAATCTGAGTATCGTGCTCTTGCACATGCCTCTGCCGAGGTCATATGGTTAAGACAACTTTTGTGTGAGCTTCGTGTTCCTTTTCGGCGTACTCCAGTCATTTGGTGTGACAATATTAGTGCTGGTGCCTTGGCCACCAATCCGGTGTTCCATGCGCGCACAAAGCACATTGAGATTGATGTACATTTTGTTCGGGATCAAGTTCTTCGTGGCGCTCTTCAAGTTTGCTATGTTCCATCAGCCGATCAGTTAGCAGATTGTCTCACCAAACCGCTCTCTCATTCACAGTTCCATTATCTACGGTCCAAACTCGGGATCGTTGAACTCCCCTCTCGTTTGAGGGGGGATGTAAAGCAAGAAGATAAAACGCACAGCATTGCTAACCCAAGGGACACCTCATCCTTCTAGAATTCTCCAATGAGCTGTCTCTGTATTGTTTCTGTTTTAGTTAGGCCAATAATGTATTGCCACATGTATCTTTCCTATTCCTTGCAACCCTAAATTAGGGCACAATATGCTGTATAAAGTGACTGTTATCTCAGCCATATACGATATGAAAGAAAAGGTGAAAATCCTGAAATTACTCTCTGTGTTGTCTTTTCTTCTGCACTGTCTATTCAAACTTATTTGGATATTCCATTTCGAAAATTGAATTATATTTGTTATGTCAAAATTGAGACAAAAGAAATCTCACCTGACATCCACGTACTTCAATGATAAAATTTATAGATTTGGTCATTTGAAAAAGGAGTCGAGTAACCTGCAAAACAATAATATTGCACATCGGTTTGGTACTTTGTCACACACGCTACGATTATTATGTTAGAGATCAGAAAAATAGTGTAACAAACTTAGATTTAAGAGAGGAGATTCAGTTGAACTTACTTTCGTTGAAGTTATCATCTTTTATTTATATAGAGTTGATTTAGGGTTCTTCTTTTCCTCCTAGGAGTTAATCAAAAGTTCTTTCAAACTCTGACCAACTCAGTCCTTGGATTATTGGGTTCAAGAGCTAGTCAGCCAGCCAACCGAATCTAATTGACCTAATGGTTAGTTGATCTTAGACTTATTTGAGCTCAAGTCCATTTTTTTTTTCTTGCCAAAGCGAGCATAGCTCAGCTGGCATAGCATATGTATGAGTTGACGACCACGAGGTCTGTGGTTCGAATCCCTCCACCCCAATGTACTAAAAAATAAGTCCATTTTTTCTCACTTTTCTCCTGTTTGTTATAGATTCAAATTTATCCATAACAAAGTGTAGAAAATGAGATCATTATCCTAGAAGATTAGTCAAGTTCATTTTAAGTTATCCAAAGTCTTACAGGTGTGTAGCATTGTTGTAAGAAAAAAACAATTATTCCACAATTAGTGGAGTTTCACCTAAACTATTCGGAGAATTGCAGAATCTGACCTCAAATCTAGAAGGTGTGACAAAAATGGCCTCAATTGAAAATTTTATAGTTTTTTTACCTCAATTTGACAGCCGGTGTTATGGTTCAATTTTGAGAGGTTGTGAAATTTCATCTTTACCCCTCACTTAAGAAAAATGTCCTCCTCTCCACTTCTTCCCTACCTCCTCTTCTCTCTTTCGCTACTTTCTTCTTCTCTTCTCTCACCCTCTGTAAAGAAAAAAAAATTCAGCAACCACTTTGAAAATAAATACCCACGAAATTAAATTATAGGAAATCAAACGTAACCAACAACAACATCACATTCCCTTCATCTTCCATATCCTTCTTTCTCCAATTTTTCTTTTTCCATTTTCTGGGTCTTTATGGAACATTTTTTATTTTATTTTAACTCATAGAATTATATCCAAAACGAATTAATAGAATTCATCAATTTCCTCATTAACCTCAAATTTTTGGTCATACTGCGAAGACAAATGGAGAAGAGAAAAAAACGTCCAATTTTCGGCACGATCTTTCTTCGGGCAAATCGTGGCAATTTCATTTAGGCGATCGTGAATTTCATTTGGACGATCGTAGATTTTATTTGGACGTTGTAGTTTTAGATTTCCAGGACCGTAGATTTAGATATCTTTGCATGATCGCGGATTTCATTTGGACGATATTTAGATTTCCTTTTTGCACGATAGTAGATTTCTCGATTAAGGTAGTCTTGTCTCCCTTTCAGTTCTTTTCTGCAACTTCTTATCTAATTTGCATCATTGTTCTTTCATGAAAAATATTTATGTTTTCAGCTTCTATTTTAATTTCAGGTCATTTTTGGCACACTTCTAAGTTTTGTGGTTGGATTCTACAATTCTCCAACTATTATGAAGAATCAAAGTGTGTAGTTTGTTCTTAGAGATCGTCTGACCCTACAACATTTGACTGCCAAAGAAACCCGTAGGAAATTAATTTCTAGATAGATGGTCACCTAGGATTGAACCCATTCTCGGAGGGCATTGAAGTCACAAGGCCCTTCATGACCACTAGGTCAACCTTGGATGGTTTTAACATAGTATTTGTTCACTATATATTTTTCTTTCTTTTTTTAGCTCAACAATAAGTGGGAGAAGAGATTCTTGATGGAAAAAAATATGTTTAATAGTTATTTGCTCACTATAGTCTTGCTAACATATATAAAGTCTAAAAAACCATATTTAAGACTATTTAATTTGCATATTGATTATCCATTTATAAATTAATTAATAAACAAATCATTTCTAATAGATAAAAAGCATGTAATTGAAATTGAACATGAACAATGATAGAAGTGATAAAATGTGGTGAAAATTTATTTGGAAGAAAATGGCACCACCATTTATATTATTATTATTATTATTATTTTATTTTTTTAAAAATGAGTTTCAGGTGGGTTATCACTTTTATCAGTCTTCACATCCTTGTGGCAGGTTAGGCAGAAGATTAAGACAACCCCTCTTTGTTTCTTCTTCCTTTCTCTTCATAACAAAAATAAAAAGTCAAACTTTATGGCCTTCTACCTTCCTTTTATTCTCTTCCACTTACAAAAGAATCTCATCTTACCCCACATATATATATATATATATATATATATCACAAATACAATCAAATAATAAAAATATAAAAACACAAAAAAAAAATCGACAGGGAATTTACGTGATTCACTAACACTAACGTCGTGTTAATTACGTCTACTGACATAAGAGAGAACATTTGAACAATTGTATTACAAATAAGAGAGAATTACAACGACAGACGAGACGGCTGAAGTGATTAGAATGTTTATATATGACACTCTTCTAATAACTTAATACAAAATGAGTCAAAATTCAAAACGAATAATAAAATCTAAATCAAAATTTTACTTTAGGAGCGTTGCACCCATACCTCACTAGGGCGCTTCGAACCGTCGTAAAGGGTCATAACAGATTCAAGACATTCCAACAATATATAATTTTATCTAAAATAGTAACACTAATGAAAGGTACAAACTTGGTTAAATTACAATTTTAATTTTTATAGTTTGTGTTTGATTTGAATTTATTGGTCTTGTTGCTTTAAAAATTAATTTTCAATTTGATTCTTATGATTTAGGTTAGTATTAAAAATTGATGTCACAATTTTTTTTTCTTTCTATTTTCATGTTTTCTTTAGATGAGACTGAGGAAAGATTCGGAGACGAGAAAACAAACTACTTCTCTTCAATCCAAAAGAAAACCTGGCTTAGTGGAATATCATTGGAACTTTAACTAATGTTAATATTTATTTGAATTTAAAAATTGAACTAGCTCTCCTCGAATTTAAAACGGATCTAGTGAGATATTATCATTCGAACTTTATATATAACTCACGTAATTAAGAGTTATATCACGAGATGCTTTTAATGTCAATGTCATTTTCCTACCACATACATAATTCTATATGCATTATTGGAAGTGAGAATTTGATTGAAAGATTTTGATTTATAAGAGATGAAACTACCTAATTCAAATATTGAATAATATATATTTATTCCAAATAGATATTGAGAATTGACAAAAATGGAAAAAGAGCAAAATCAATTTGGCACATAAAAAAGGGACCATTTTGTTACTTTCCTTTTATTATCAAGAAATGGTCCCATTTCATCACAACCCTACACTTACCAATCCACTATTTGCCACGTGTCACTAACCCAATTGCCCTTTTGCCTCTTGTTTTGACCAACAAAACCTTTTTTTTTTCTTCAAATATTGCAAAAGATCATCTTTCAAAATATAGAAGTTGTTAATAATATATAAGGGATTTTTTTTTTTAATAATATTGTTCTTTTCGAAACTTTCTTATAAAAATATTGCTAAAAGCAAATTATTTTAAGTTGTTTTAATGTGTCTTTCTGACCACGCGAGAACACATCGTCTTTTGAAAAGACTATGTGCATCCACGCAAAGCAACAAGTACATCCATGTGTCTTTCAACACATCTTTTGAATAGTGTACATTCAAAGATCGATATTATATTTGTATTCAGATATGCAAAAATTTCGAAAAAGGTATGGCTGGAAAACTAACAGAGACCTTCAATTTGATACATAGTTTCACTGTTTTTGGAGTTGTATATCGAAAGATAAATATCGTCGAAATTGGACTACGGTTCTCAAATAGTGAAACTATGTATCAAATTGAAGCTCTCTTTTAGCTTTCTAACTATTTTTTTTTAAAAATTTTTAATGCACACTACTCAAAAGATCATTTTTGTAAGTACACAAAAAAACGATGTGTTAGCGTGGATCTGCGTCGTCTTTTGTGTGAGTTTGATTTAAAACAATTATATTTTTATAAATAATTTCAAAAACTACCATATTAAATAAAAAATTTGAGGATGAACTCGAATTACTTATGGTTGGGGTGATTTTTTGAAAAAATAAAATAAAAAATTAAGTGATCTAGTGGGCCCGGGCTGCATTAGAAGGTGGGCCCCAATAGTAGCCGGTAACCCGCATGCGGATCGGGTGGGAACGGGAAGAAGCCATTTCGGGCCAAGCCGCAGGCTCTGAATTACACTTCACCTCCCCATTTTCTACTTTTATTGAGGGGAATGAGAAAAAAAGAAAAAAAGAAAATATATATATATATATATATAGAGAAATTGTAATAGATGTCAATTTAGAATAAGGTAATTAAAAATATAGCATGTTTTTAAAAATTTTGCGGATATGACAATTTCTATCGCTGATATTTTATGACTGATAGAAGTCTATCGCTGATCACCTCAACTTTTTATAGATTTTTGTCAGTGATAATAGTCTATCAGAGATAATAGTCTATCACTGATAGAAGTCTATCAGTGATATAATAAAGTCTATCAGTGATAGAAACGGGTTTTTTTTGCCATATTTGCAAAATATTTTAAAGTTTGCTAAATTTGCAATTAGTTTGGACCTGATTGCTATTTGTGCAACCAGCCCTATATATATATATATATTTTAAATTACTAGTTTAAATTTTAAAAAATATTTTGAGTTCTCATGTCAACTTTTCGTTAAGTTTGAGAAAAAACTTTTTTTTTTTTTTTTGTTCATTTGTAATTTATTATGCTTTTGAAATTAAATTAGCAAGTGTATTCACTCAGTTGTTGGCTTTGTCAAGTCCATGAGAAAAATAACTTGGGGGAATCCCTTTTGACATGAGTATATTAATATATTTTTTTTCTTAACTTGGTAGTAGTCTCCTTTTAACTCTCTCATTAAATTTGTGTATACCTTTTATTTTGTATTTTTCTTTCACATTTAATAATACTTTGAGATAATTTTAGGTTAAGGAGGATTCTAAGAGTTAATTATATCAATCTAGTTGGAATGACCAGCTACATGCATTTACTAATTCTTAGAAATAATATTTTTTTTTTAAAAAAAATGAATGAATCTTTCAACATGTGTATGATAATGAGATATTCCTCTCTTGATACAAAGGACCAATGGTTTGATTACTTAATTTAAGATTCTCCTTTATCACTTTTGTGTGTAATCTTTTGATTTTAATAATTTTAAGTTTGTTTAGTTTATCCTCATTGTAGTTTTGTAAAATATAAGATTTTTAAGTCATTCAAATTTAATTATATTCTAAACATAGTTTTCATAGTTTTTAAGATCAAATAATCATTTAAATTGTGGTCCTACAATTTTTTTTTTTTTTTAGTCAATTTTTGAAGGTGGGAATTCAAATCTTCAATCTTTTGGTCAATGGTATTTATCTTAATCTTGTTGAGCGATGTTTAATTAGTTCCATTTTTTTTTAAAAAAAAAATATCAATATTTGTTTTTGCAAAACTAATATAATACTAAAGCAAAAGGGGACCTCATAATTAACGGAATATCAAGATACACAAAAGTAAACTAGCCAACAAAGAGAAAACAAGAAAAATCAAGCACTAAAGAGGGAATGCGGAAGGAGCAAAAAACAACACTCCACGACGAACACCAAAACGACGGCTCAACCTGGGCTCTCAACCAAGGTACCAGGGCCAACAATGAACAAGAAAAATGCTCAGCACCCAAGCAATTCGTTGTCAAAGTCTGGTGCAAGGTTGTTGAAGACATCAAAGTAAGAAGTTTCACATCCTCACTCTCCAGTACTGTGAAGGAATTGAAAATAAAAGGGGCTACCGAGCCAACCACCTAACCCACTAGAAATATGAGCTTATGAGGAGGATTACGCGAGCCTACTTTCCCGGCGGACCCAGAACTAGCCCCATGGAGAGGGGCAATAGGCTCACCTGGCCCACTGGAACCTGACCCCTAGGGGAAGGATTGTGCGAGGCTACCAACCCCGAGGGCCCAAAAGTAGCCCTAGGAAGAGGGGAAACTGGCTCCTCGTCAATAGGTCGCTTACTGCAGTTACCAGTCGAGTGCCAAAAAACCATACAATAATGAACACAACACTTCAGCTTCCATCGTACTCGAATCAGACGACAACCTCAACACCCTTGAACCCTAATAGGTATAGTGGCAGGCAACACATCACCTACCTCCACCTCAACATATACCCTAGCAAAGAACAACCGAGACCAATCCTTCGTCGCCTTATCCAAACAAACAGGGGATCCCACCGCACTAGCTACAACATTCAGGTTCTGAGGGGTCCATAATTTCATAGGAACATTAAATAATTTAACCCATATAGGGACAAAGTCAAACACAAAACTTTTCGGGACAATACCTGGGGCCCATAACGACGCAGAAGAATAGGCTTATCGCGCCTATATGCCACAACCCATTCGTTAAAACCCAGTCACGAGATGTGGCCAAACGAAATTGAAAGATGATGAGCCTACTGTCGCAACGTCATCGCGACGCGGAGCGGCCGACGTCCTCTTTTAAGGGTTTTGTTTTAAAAATAAAGAGATGGAGTCGCCACCAACCATTTTGGGTGTGATTGGTCACCTTAAAACAAAAACTGGTCTAAGAAAACAGAAATCAGGTTCGGGAGTCGATTGAGTGTAGGGAAGGTATTAGCACCCTACAACACCCGTTAAAAACGGTAGCCATATTTTATCTTATATTATCCCGTTAATTTTAAAATGTCCTTATTTTGAAAAAAATAAATAATAGTTTATAAAAAAACAATGTCTCATTTAATCAAACCTTAACTTTAAAAATAAAGTAAGAGTTTTGATGTATTGAGGGAAAAATATCCTTAGTTAATTATCATATTAAATTTCCTTTTATTTAAAGGAAATTGTTTACCTCAAGAATTTGAGAAATTTATCCCAACTCCGTCATAGGATTTATATGATAATATTTTATTTTAAAACACGTTGATTTGCCCTTTTTTTTAAAAGTGATTGGAAGAATTTTCGTATGCTTGCACGAGAGTCGGAACTCTACGAAGTCACACTACTCAGCCCTCAAATAAAATACAATATTTTTTAAAAAGACATTACTTTAAAAAAAAATATATTATTAACTATGAACTATAATGCTACATTGAAGTTTATTTGGAAATTTTTTAATTTAGGGCAAATCTAAAATTTATTTGGAATAAGTAATTAAGAATAACAATTGAAATTTATTTACAAACTTAAATTAGGGTAAAGTTGAAAGATACCTAAAAATCTTAAATTTGAAAAGGAAAATATATCATAACTTAATAGAAAAATAAGATGTCAGACATTAAATTGTAAATCAAATGTCAAAATTGTAAACAAACATTAAATTGTAAACAAATAATTAACAAACATTAAATTGTAAAACAATTCAAAACTTAAAAAATCAGACCTTCTTCTTCTCTATTCGAGCACGTTGTTTGTGTCTTCCATCACCATGAGGGAGTTGTCGTTCGTTCAAGCTTGTGGTTCGCCGTCGTCGTGCTCGTGGTTGCCGATTTCAGATGATAGTTGGATGAAGATGGTGGTTATTGGTTTTTTTACAGGAGATAGAAATGGAGAAAAGAAGAAGTTGTTTTAAATTAGTCAAATAAGAGTTTTGACTATTAAAACTAACTTTTCTCTCCAACTCGCTAGCCTTTCGCTCTAATATTTTTTTTGTCGTTTTCGAAGCCTTCGCCCTAATCTTCTTTTTTTTTGAATGATTCTTTACTCAATATTTATAGACGACGAGAACGTCAAACAAGGTTAAAATCAAACAATTAATGACTCAAAATTTTATTCTTAATTGAAACGGATTTTGACCAAAATTAACAAATATATTATACTCATAAATGAATATCAAATATTTAATCCAAAAATGAATTAAATAATTTACACTCATAAATGAATATCAAATATTTAATCCAAAAATGAATTAAATAATTTATACTCATAAATGAATATCAAATATTTAATCCAAAAATGAATTAAATAATTTATACTCATAAATAGAAATAAATGAATATTAAATTTTAGTCATAAAATGACTTATAAATTTTATACTCATAAAATGTTATTCTTATTTGTCAACTTAGGTAAAAATCCTTCTCAAACAATTAAAACATTATTTTTGTTATTTTTCTCAAATTTTCGAAATTAAATAAATACATAATAAAAAAAAGTGAATTTACAACTTAAAAAGACTCAATCAAATATGATAAAAAAAAATAAATAAATAAGGTAAAAACATTGATAATAAACAAATGCCCGGACCAAATACGGTGTCTACAGCTTGCTCCCCTTTGTGTATCTTTGAAGAATTGAAAGGGTAGACAAAGGACGAAGACAACGTATTGGGAAGGTGAAAATTTGTTTATTATTAAAACGAAGATGGACTTGGGTTTACACAGGCTACGACCTCTAATCTTGGATTAGGGTTTGATTTAACCAACAAGGAAATGAAACGGACCTGGGTTATGTCCACAGGCTTCTACCGCTGATCTTGGATCAGGGATCGATTTAACCAACAAGGAAATGAAACGGACCTGGGTTATGTCCACAGGCTTCTACCGCTAATCTTGGATCAGGGATCGATTTAACCAACAAGGAAATGAAACGGACCTGGGTTATGTCCACAGGCTTCGACCGCTAATCTTGGATCAGGGTTCGATTTAACCAACAAGGAAATGAAACGGACCTGGGTTATGTCCACAGGCTTCGACCGCTAATCTTGGATCAGGGTTCGATTTAACCAACAAGGAAATGAAACGGACCTGGGTTATGTCCACAGGCTTCTACCGCTGATCTTGGATCAGGGATCGATTTAACCAACAAGGAAATGAAACGGACCTGGGTTATGTCCACAGGCTTCGACCGCTAATCTTGGATCAGGGTTCGATTTAACCAACAAGGAAATGAAACGGACCTGGGTTATGTCCACAGGCTTCGACCGCTAATCTTGGATCAGGGTTCGATTTAACCAACAAGGAAATGAAACGGACCTGGGTTATGTCCACAGGCTTCGACCGCTAATCTTGGATCAGGGTTCGATTTAACCAACAAGGAAATGAAACGGACCTGGGTTATGTCCACAGGCTTCGACCGCTAATCTTGGATCAGGGTTCGATTTAACCAACAAGGAAATGAAACGGACCTGGGTTATGTCCACAGGCTTCGACCGCTAATCTTGGATCAGGGTTCGATTTAACCAACAAGGAAATGAAACGGACCTGGGTTATGTCCACAGGCTTCTACCGCTAATCTTGGATCAGGGTTCGTTTAACCAACAAGGAAATGAAACAGACCTGGGTTATGTCCACAGGCTTCGACCGCTAATCTTGGATCGGGGTTCGATTTAACCAACAAGGAAATGAAACGGACCTGGGTTATGTCCACAGGCTTCGACCGCTAATCTTGGATCAGGGTTCGATTTAACCAACAAGGAAATGAAACGGACCTGGGTTATGTCCACAGGCTTCGACCGCTAATCTTGGATCAGGGTTCGATTTAACCAACAAGGAAATGAAACGGACCTGGGTTATGTCCACAGGCTTCGACCGCTAATCTTGGATCAGGGTTCGATTTAACCAACAAGGAAATGAAACGGACCTGGGTTATGTCCACAGGCTTCGACCGCTAATCTTGGATCAGGGTTCGATTTAACCAACAAGGAAATGAAACGGACCTGGGTTATGTCCACAGGCTTCGACCGCTAATCTTGGATCAGGGTTCGATTTAACCAACAAGGAAATGAAACGGACCTGGGTTATGTCCACAGGCTTCTACCGCTAATCTTGGATCAGGGTTCGATTTAACCAACAAGGAAATGAAACAGACCTGGGTTATGTCCACAGGCTTCGACCGCTAATCTTGGATCAGGGTTCGATTTAACCAACAAGGAAATGAAACAGACCTGGGTTTTGTCCACAGGCTTCGACCGCTAATCTTGGATCAGAGTTCGATTTAACCAACAAGAAAATGAAACGGACCTGGGCTATGTCCACAGGCTTCGACCGCTAATCTTGGATTAGGGTTCGATTTAACCAACAAGGAAATGAAACGGACCTGGGTTATGTCCACAGGCTTCTACCGCTGATCTTGGATCAGGGTTCGATTTAACCAACAAGGAAATGAAACGGACCTGGGTTATGTCCACAGGCTTCGACCGCTGATCTTGGATCAGGGTTCGATTTAACCAACAAGGAAATGAAACGGACCTGGGTTATGTCCACAGGCTTCGACCGCTAATCTTGGATCAGGGTTCGATTTAACCAACAAGGAAATGAAACGGACCTGGGTTATGTCCACAGGCTTCGACCGCTAATCTTGGATCAGGGTTCGATTTAACCAACAAGGAAATGAAACGAACCTGGGTTATGTCCACAGGCTTCGACCGCTAATCTTGGATTAGGGTTCGATTTAACCAACAATAAATTAATGTAAAAGTTTGAGTGATTGATTTTGATTTTGATTTTTTTTTTTTTTTTTTTTTTTTTTTTTTTTTTTTTTTTTTTTTTGAATTTAAATGGGACAACGGTTTTTATTTCAAAACTTAGTTGTCAAAATGAAAGACACTTTTAAAATAGGGACTTCGTATTTCAGAAATTTGTTTTAAAAGGGACAACGGTTTTTATTTCAAAACTTAGTCGTCAACACAAAAGACAATTTTAAAACAGAGACTTCGTTTTTCAGAAATTTGCTTTAAAAGGGACAACGGTTTTTATTTCAAAACTTAGTTGTCAAAAATGAAACTCTTTTTTTTAGAGATTTTTTTAAATGTTTCTTTCGAAAACATTAAGACTTCATGAATATGAAGAAAACTGAAATGTATGAGTTATGAGATATGAGTTGGTCAAATGATGTGAAAACTAGAATGAATTGATGACTGACTCTCAACAGAAAATGTGATGACATGCCAATGTAAAAATGCCAAATGCCAATGGATTAGTTTCGCCCAGCGTCGCGGCGAGTTTGCTCATCAATAATGCATGACAACGTGTGTCTTAATTTGTTTTGGTTTGACCAATGAAATTTATTTTGAAGGCATGATGCATTGATGCATTGATGCATATGCACGCCAATAGTAGAAAAATGAATGTCATGAATGCAGTATGTATGCATGTGCATGCTAATGGTGTATTAAAAATGTCATGAATGCAACATGTATGCATGTACATGCCAATGGTAGATAAATGCAACATGGTATGCCTGATCTGTATCTAACCATGATATATGAGAGGGATTTTTGTTTTTTTTTTTTTTGTTTTTTTTTTTTTTTTTTTTAGAAATAATAATGTAAATGATCTTAAATCGATTAACAAAATGTAAGATATGTGGAAATTATGACATCAAAATTATTTTCATGTTTAAGGAAAATGATTATCCTTGTCTACTCTCCTTGTTGTTGTTAGCTGATATTTAACAAAGAATTAAAAGAGAAAATGTTATCATCATCAGATAGTTTTTTTTTTTTTTTTTTTTTTTTGAATGCTTTCACTCGAACGGGATTATGTATGTCAATCATAGAGTACTCAACCATATTAGGCATGGTAAATATTTTGGAAGTGTCTCATGTGCTAGGTTAGAGAACTATCAAAAGTAAGTTGTAGAATTGAATATCTTACTTGATTAACTGCTTCATAATTTAGTTTTGTAATGGACACAATAATGTGAATGCAAGAAAATGAGTTTGAATTCGAATTAAGTATGAAATGGTAAACAATACATGTTTTCTTCATAAGGAAGAAAAACAGAGGAGAATGTGGTCTTCAAATCTCCTGAACAATAAGAGATTGATTATAATTTTTTAATGTTCGAGTAAGAGATTGGAATATGATCCAATGGAAGACGAATAAAGTGATTTCAATTTTGTTGACAATAATTTTGAGAACATGAAGCAGCTCCTTAGGAAATCATCTCATGTATATATTCTCTTTCTTTGAGTAAGCTCGGAGTCATCGATTATCTCCACCTTGACATGGTCTGGTGTGACGAATATGAACGATTTTGCCCAAATGCGGCAAAGGTGAAAGCTTTGCCCAGTGTTGTAAGTGGTAGCTTCTTGATCTATTGATTGCACCAATCTCGTTTTTTTTTTTTTTTTTTTTTTTTTTTTTTTTTTTTTTTTTTTTCTTCAGTGAAATGGTGCAATCAATTACTCCAGCTTGTTGATATCGACTTTACCCCAGTATTACAAAGATGAAGTCCTTGCTCCAGTTTGCAAAGATGAAGACTTTGCTCTAGTCTTTTTGTGGTAGCGTTGTTCCGGTGTGGCAAAGACAAAAGCTTCGCTTCAATTTGATGATAACTTTGCTCCAATGTGGCAAAGGCATAAGTTTTGCTCCAGTTTTGTTGATGATGACTTTGCTCCAGTGTGTAAAGTTGAAAGAATTGTCTTAGTTTAGCGAAGATGGAGGCTTTGCCCCAATTGGTTGCTTTGCAGAGGAGATTTTTCAAGCCTTCTGAATGTAATTCTTTGATCTATTGATTGCACCAATCTCGTTTTTTTTTTTTTTTCCTTCTTCTTCTTCAGTGAATGGCGCAATCAAATACTTCAGCTTGTTGATTTTTTTTCTGTGTGGATGATGACCTTGCTCTAGTTTGTCGATAGTGGCTCTACTCTAGTGTGGCAAAAATGAAGGTTTTGCTCCAGTTTAGAGATGATGACCTTGTTCAGTGTGACAAAAGCGAAGACTTTGCTCCAGTTTAGAGACGATGACCTTGCTCCAGTGTGACAAAAGCGAAGACTTTGCTCCAGTTTAGAGATAATGGTCTTGCTCCAGTGTGGCAAAGATGAAGACTTCGCTCCAGTTTAGATATGATGACCTTGCTCCAGTGTGGCAAAGATGAAGACTTCACTTCAGTTTACATATGATGACCTTGCTCCAGTGTGGCAAAGATGAAAGCTTTGCTCCTGTGTGGCAATGATGACTTTGCTCTAGTGTGGCAAAGATGAAAGCTTTGCTCCTGTGTGGCCAAGTTGAAATTTTTGTCCTAGATTGGCGAAGATGGAGGCTTTGCCCCAATTGGTTGCTTTGCAGAGGAGATTTTCCAAGCATTCCGGATCTAGTTCCTTGATCTACTGATTGCCCAAATCTTGCAGCATTTTTTTATATTTTTTTATATTTTATTTAGCAAGAATTTGTGCAATCGTATAGAAAAAAACTGATAATCTATTCTCTTCTTTGAAAACTCCAATTGTCTTCTCAGATTGTTTCTTCGTCCATAATCCTTGACGTCGTGATGAAGATGTCCCGCGAGCAAAACTCATTGAAAGAAATTGAGACTTCGAGATGATTTTCACAGTTACCGACTCATTTATGCTTAAAACTATTATCTCTAGAAATTTGAATCACTTTCTAATCGAGAAAGAGAAATGACAAATGATAAGAATGAAAAGAAATGAGAATTTGGATCAAATGAAGTTGAATATGAGAAATGTATGAGAAATTACAAGTCTTAATTATGAAGTAGTAGATCACAAGAGTTCAATACTATTTCATTACATTTGGAGTTCTCTCGAATAATTTGGGATGTTTGCCATCTAGTTAAATATGGCAGGTTTAGCAAAAGGCTAGGTGGGTAGATAAATGTAGAGGTGCACCATGTAGATGGTGAGTTTCGCCCGGGATTTTATGGTGGATCAACAAAATCAGGGTAAATTGCCTCAAAGCTTATGTGGCATGCAGGTTCAAGGTCTTACAATGAATAATTTTGGACTCTCGCTGCAAAAGGGTGTTTGCCCAGTATGAAGATTAAAATCTTGTTCAACTGTTGTGTGGTGACAAAGTGTTTAGCACATGAGGGATATATAGGTCGAAATAAGGTCGTCTTCAACTACGAATTCGTCTCAATTATGAAATTTGAGAGAAGTATTTTCCAAAGAAGACATAAAATGGTTGAGATTTGACAATTTCTTTTATAAGAGTAGTGAAAGCACTCATTCCTTTTTTTTTTATTTTTTTTTTCTATTTTTCATTCTCTCCAAATGATGATTCAACATTTTTGCTCAAAATTCTTGTTAAGTTTTCAACTAACAAGAACGACCAAAGTAAACACAAGGGTAATCAAAGTGAAAAAAATGTTTTATTTTTTTTATTTTTAAATGATGTGATGAAGAATATGATAAAAAATGATAATGTTTTGTGAAAAAACATGTGTGAGATGATATTATGAAATTGATGAATAACAAATGATTTTTTGATGTGAAATGAGATAATGATGCATGAACATTTTTATCATGTGTGAGATAGAAGTAAAACTTGATTTTTGTGATGTATGCATGTCCATGATAACAAATGATTTTTTTTGTTTTGTTTTTTTACATATATGCATATGATGCAATGATTTGACATGCAAAAGGATGTATCAAATTTTTTTTATTATTTTTTTTTTATGATGGGATAACAAATGATTTTTTTGTTTTTATTTTTTTATCTTTTGATGTATGCATGTCATGTGAGATAGAAGTGAAACTTAATTTTTGTGGTGTATGCATGTGCATGATAACAAATGATTTTTTGTTTTGTTTTTTACATATATGCATATGATGCAATGATTTGACATGCAAAATGAATGCATCAAATTTATTTTTATTATTATTTTTTTTATGATGGGATAACAAATGATTTTTTGTTTTTATTTTTTTATCTTTTGATGTATGCATGTGTGAGATGATTTTATGCAACTAACAAATAATTTTTTTTTAATTGTTATGACTTGACATGGGAAATGATAGAATGCATGATTTTTTTATTTTTTTATGATGCATATATGAGATGACTTTATGCAACTATCAAATAATTTTTTTTTAAAATGTTATGACTCGACATGCGAAATTAGATAATGATGCATGAATATTTTTTTTATTTTTTTATGATGCATATATGAGATGACTTTATGCAATTAACAAATACTTATTTATTTTTTTTTTTTTAAAAAAAAAAAAAAAATGTTAATGCCTTGACATGCAAAATGAGACAATGCAATGAAATTTTCTTTTTATATGCATGTAAATATGCCTAGACCTAGATGTATTTAGAAAGAGAAAAAAAGTATTCACGAGAGAGAAATTTTGTACTTGCATGAGAGCCCAAAGACTCACAAATTTATGAACGTGAAAAATGCACGATGCTTATATCCTAGAGTATGCTAAAACTTAATGGACTCTTTGGATTTCATGTGATGATTGAACCAAAATGAGAAAATGATCTTATGGAAGTGTATGAAGGTGTCTAAAAATGTCCTACTCCTAGATGAAATGTGTATGAATGATGTGTTACATTTTTTTAATTTTTTTATTTTTAAAAATGGAATAATATCAAAAACTAAAATGTTAGAAGACAGACCAACACTTAATTTCAATGTTATAAAATAACAAATGAAATAACTTAAGTAAAAACATTTCATGTGCCTATACGGGGCATTTACATTCCCTCGACGGTCGACACTACTCAATCTTAAAGATTTTTTCATTCGCTTATACAGAGCATTTACATCCCTCGATGGTTGACACTACTCAATCTTGATTTTTTATTTTTTATTTATTAATTTTAAATGACGTATGTGAAAGAAAAAAAATATATATTTTTTAAAAATGAAAATAGCAAATTCACTCAGATTTTTTCATGCGTCTATACGAGGAATTTATATCTCTCGAGGATCGACACTAATAAATCTAAAAATGCAATTAAAATAAATGAAAATTGTTTTGAAATAAAATTTAAGAAATAACACAATCATGGAAAATGAAATAAGACTTTTCATGTGCCTATCATTAACAATCTTTTTACGGTCAACACTACTAAGTTTTAAAATAATTATAAAAAGATCAACGTTATTTTGAAATAAGAAGGAATGATAATGAGATAAGATTTTTCATGTGCCAACACAAAGGTAATTCTTTTGAAAGTCAACATTACTAAATCTAAAAATGAAATTAAAATGATGGAAGTTGTTTTGAATTTAAAAATGAACAATAGAATAATAATCGAAAATGAAACAAGACCTTTCATATGCCTATTATTCACAATTATTTTGATGGTCAACACTACTTAGTCTTAAAACAAAGTAAAAAAAAAAAAATACTACTAAATTTTGAAATGGAATTAAAATGAAAAAAAAAATTGATGAAAAAAAATATGTTTTTTTTTTTGAAAATTTGTTTTAAAAATGAAATGAACGAAACAAATATAAACTCAAGACTATACAAATGCCACGATAATTATAAAAAACAAAATGACCTAAAACATTATTTCAACCACAAAGTAAATAAATTGAACAATAATAAAAATGGTGTGATGGTAAAATTCTAAACCTAAAGGACAAAGGTCCCCAAATTAATTTCAATGTTATAAAATAACAAATGAATTAACTTGAGCGAAAATTTTTCATGCGCCTATGCGGGGGCAATTAAATCCCCTCGAAAGTCGACACTACTAAATTCTCAATTCTAATCCTAAAAGGTATAGCTCGGGTATAGAGCCGTGATTGTGTGTGAAATGCATGATTATGCAAATTGAGATGCGATAAATAATAACACTAAATAAGACAAGCTAAATAAAATAATACAAAAATAAATAGACAAAAACAAAAACAAAAACAAACAAAGGACCAACAAAAAATGAAAACGGGATAATAAAAGATAAATACAATGGCCTTGACCCTCTAAAAAAAAGGTCCCCAGTGGAGTCGCCATGCTGTCGCAACGTCATCGCGACGCGGAGCGGCCGACGTCCTCTTTTAAGGGTTTTGTTTTAAAAATAAAGAGATGGAGTCGCCACCAACCATTTTGGGTGTGATTGGTCACCTTAAAACAAAAACTGGTCTAAGAAAACAGAAATCAGGTTCGGGAGTCGATTGAGTGTAGGGAAGGTATTAGCACCCTACAACACCCGTTAAAAACGGTAGCCATATTTTATCTTATATTATCCCGTTAATTTTAAAATGTCCTTATTTTGAAAAAAATAAATAATAGTTTATAAAAAAACAATGTCTCATTTAATCAAACCTTAACTTTAAAAATAAAGTAAGAGTTTTGATGTATTGAGGGAAAAATATCCTTAGTTAATTATCATATTAAATTTCCTTTTATTTAAAGGAAATTGTTTACCTCAAGAATTTGAGAAATTTATCCCAACTCCGTCATAGGATTTATATGATAATATTTTATTTTAAAACACGTTGATTTGCCCTTTTTTTTAAAAGTGATTGGAAGAATTTTCGTATGCTTGCACGAGAGTCGGAACTCTACGAAGTCACACTACTCAGCCCTCAAATAAAATACAATATTTTTTAAAAAGACATTACTTTAAAAAAAAATATATTATTAACTATGAACTATAATGCTACATTGAAGTTTATTTGGAAATTTTTTAATTTAGGGCAAATCTAAAATTTATTTGGAATAAGTAATTAAGAATAACAATTGAAATTTATTTACAAACTTAAATTAGGGTAAAGTTGAAAGATACCTAAAAATCTTAAATTTGAAAAGGAAAATATATCATAACTTAATAGAAAAATAAGATGTCAGACATTAAATTGTAAATCAAATGTCAAAATTGTAAACAAACATTAAATTGTAAACAAATAATTAACAAACATTAAATTGTAAAACAATTCAAAACTTAAAAAATCAGACCTTCTTCTTCTCTATTCGAGCACGTTGTTTGTGTCTTCCATCACCATGAGGGAGTTGTCGTTCGTTCAAGCTTGTGGTTCGCCGTCGTCGTGCTCGTGGTTGCCGATTTCAGATGATAGTTGGATGAAGATGGTGGTTATTGGTTTTTTTACAGGAGATAGAAATGGAGAAAAGAAGAAGTTGTTTTAAATTAGTCAAATAAGAGTTTTGACTATTAAAACTAACTTTTCTCTCCAACTCGCTAGCCTTTCGCTCTAATATTTTTTTTGTCGTTTTCGAAGCCTTCGCCCTAATCTTCTTTTTTTTTGAATGATTCTTTACTCAATATTTATAGACGACGAGAACGTCAAACAAGGTTAAAATCAAACAATTAATGACTCAAAATTTTATTCTTAATTGAAACGGATTTTGACCAAAATTAACAAATATATTATACTCATAAATGAATATCAAATATTTAATCCAAAAATGAATTAAATAATTTACACTCATAAATGAATATCAAATATTTAATCCAAAAATGAATTAAATAATTTATACTCATAAATGAATATCAAATATTTAATCCAAAAATGAATTAAATAATTTATACTCATAAATAGAAATAAATGAATATTAAATTTTAGTCATAAAATGACTTATAAATTTTATACTCATAAAATGTTATTCTTATTTGTCAACTTAGGTAAAAATCCTTCTCAAACAATTAAAACATTATTTTTGTTATTTTTCTCAAATTTTCGAAATTAAATAAATACATAATAAAAAAAAGTGAATTTACAACTTAAAAAGACTCAATCAAATATGATAAAAAAAAATAAATAAATAAGGTAAAAACATTGATAATAAACAAATGCCCGGACCAAATACGGTGTCTACACCTACTATCCAGCAACGTAATCACCAGTTCCTCAACTTTCTCCCAAATCTTGCGCACCAGCCGAGCAAGAACAACATATATAGGGCATTCAACCATAAAAAAACTGGCCAACCAACGAGCACTACCACAGGGCAATGCCCTCATCGACAGGGGCGGAGCCACATGGGGGCCAGGGGGGGCACGTGCCCCCCCTCGAATTATTAGCTTTATAAATTTATATATAAACGTTCGAAAAATATAACTACAGTTTAACTATTTGTATGTAAACAATCGAAATATGTAACAAAAGCATCCTCTGGTCAGATGGTAAGGGGCACAAAGTTCAAGTATGTTTCCTTCTACATTCCAAGTTCAATCTCTGCAAATGTCACTTTTTAAACCGAATTTTATTTCTAATTTAAATTTTATTATTTAATATCATTAATTAATTAATTATTTAAGTAGAAAATTCGGTTTATTATTATTTTTCAATTAATACTACTTTATATAAATATTAATTTTTTTTAAAAAAATTATATATAAATGTTTAAAATTTTATTTATATGGATAGAGAATTACACCTCTAGTCTTTCAATTTTTTAATTTGTGTTTAATAGATTCGTGAAGTTTAGATTCATTAACTATAATTTTGTATCTAATAGGTCTTAGGCATTTAATTTTTTTTTTCCAAAAATCAACTAAGGACTCAATTATACTTGAAATTTTTAATTTTAATAGATTCGTGAAGTTTTTTTTTTTTTTTTTATTGTAGATTCGTGAAGTTTAGATTCATTAACTTTAATTTGGTATCTAATAGGTCTTAGGCATTTAATTTTTTTTCCAGTAAAAATCAACTATTAAGGACTCAATTATACTTGAAATTTTTAATTTTGTATCTAATAAATACGTTTTATTGCAAAACCGAGTATAACTCAATTGATATAAAGTTGCGCCCCTGACTAAGAGGTCGAGAGTTTAAGGATCTATTAGATTCAAAATTAAAAGTTTTAGAGTGTTTTATCCACATTTTAAAGTTCAAGGAGTATATATATACATATATATATATATCTCAAAATTTTCATAGACTAAACTTTCCTTAACCCTATTGAAATTGTGCCCCTCCTGACAAAAACTTCTGGATCCGCCCCTGCTCATCGACGACATCATCAAGAAGATCAACAACTACCCCTCTCTCCATTGATAACCATAGAAGGAGAATAAACGAGTGAGACTTAAGGTGAGCCAAATAGTGAAGTCCAAAAAGGGGTGCAAACCCAACCGCCTTTGCCATTATCAGCCTAGGACCAACTCCAGGTGATTTCTAGCACACATAAGAGGAAATAGGTCGCACCAGATGTCCCTTCTACCAAACTCCAACTGAAACTTGTTCAACTGGACCGAACATATCGACCGAGAGTGCGAACCGCGTGCAGGATATGAAACCGGCCCAATTGGACCGACCAAAGAGAGCGAAAAAAAAATATATCAATATAGATAATTTGTATTATGATTCTAATAACAAAAATAAAGTTAGTCAACACAATTTCAAAAAGTTGTATTCTCATTCCACGACATCTCATTTCAATCCTCTCTCATAGATTAGATTTATAGATGTTAAAATTAACCAAGTTTGTATGTATATTCATCGACTCAAAACATGAGACAAGAATCTTATTATTTTAATTAAAATCAACAACGTACTAAGACAGGTCGTTCCAATTTTTTATTTTTTTAATGAAATGAAAACCATAATATTTCTTGTAAATTTTATATTCGAAATGTTTGATTCGTAGAGTAGATTAAGGAACAAAGAGAAAAATTCGAATCACCATTGGATTTTGATACATTACCCTTAGAACACAATAATCTTGTCTTGTTTCATTGAACTGATACAAATCTCAAACCCTAAAAAACCCTAATGACAGCTTATTATTCTCTCTCTCCCTCTTCTGTAGTGTTTGGTCTGATATATTTTGGGCATGGAAGTCATCAGATGTTATAATAAAGAATGCATTAAATAAAACTATGTAAGAAAATTAATTTTGTAGGAGTCTCTAGAATACATTTTTTTTTGGAGTCTCTATAATACTTCTTCTATGACATCATTTCTTGAAAGTTGCATTTGTTTTTTTTTATCAATAATATTGAAGGATGAGAAACGAATTTTTTATATTAATAATGTAGTTGAAATAAATTATTATAGAAATATGGTACTTTTCGAAGTATTTACAAAACTAGGATACCTAAATCGTGTACCATGGACACGAGTTCCCTAAATTGTGTCCATGATACACGATGTAGGGTTAACTCGCGTTCATGGTAACGAATTTTGTAAGCAACTCGCGTACATGATACACGATTTTGATTATATATGTTCAAATTTTTAAGTAAGTAAGGTGAGATATTCCATACATCGCCCTAAATCGTGTACCATGGACACAATTTAGCAAACTCGTATCCATGGTACACGATTTAAGTACTCTATTTTTGTAATTACTTTGAAAACTACTCTAATTTGTAATAATTTATTTAAAGTACGTTATTAATATAAAAAATTCATGAAAAATTGAGTGAACTAAAAAAAAAATTGTGTAAGTAAGCTTGCTTGAATTCAGAAAAAGAATAAAATAAAAATCAAAGTTTTATTTTTTTACTTGGGCAAAATTTTGAGAATCGAATCATCGACTTTTAAAATGAAATTGATATTTTAACTTGATGTCTTAATCACTACGTTATATAGTCTGCTAAAAATTAATTTGTGAGTTGGAAAATGATTGAGCTAACTCATTATAGACCATGATTTGATTGTTTAATATTTTAATCATATAATTTATGTAAGTGAGATTGATAATGATCAATAATTGATTTCTTAAGCTCAAGAAATATTTGTTTTTATCTCATTCTTGAGTTGTATCATTAATCAAGTTAAACATTGTTTTGTTCCATTATATATATAAAATGCAAAAGTTTTGAAGAAGGTAAACTATTCGCTAAACTCAGCTAACATATGTATGTGTTGACAACCAAAAAGATCTGTGGTTCGAATTAAAAAAAAATAAAAAAAAAATTATTCTCATACATACATCAAACATCAAACATCAATGTAGAAGTTTCTAGTGTGCTTGGACACTAGCCCTTTAACTAATGAGAAAAAGGATATATAGTTGCTTTAAAATCTATGTAGAAAGTGTACTTAGCATTATTTGAATTCATTTTCTAATTAATCTTATAGCATTGAATTAGATTTTATTTTGTAGTCTTTTTTATGTGTTGTCTTTATTAAAGTTATTAATTTTTTTATTGATTTGATTTAAAATTACTCCCAAAATCTAACTAAAATTTCAAACTTAGTGGTCAAATAACAAACTTTCAAAAATAAATATACAATAATCATATGACAAAACTGAAAATCTGAAATGATCTCAAGGAAAGACAGAAACAAAAACAAAAACAAAAGCAAAAACCCTAAAATTTGGAGGGTCAGGTGTGATGTTGACTTTGAAAATAGAGAAACATATTATTATTATTATTATTTTTTTTTTTTTTGAAAAAAAAAAATAGAGAAACATCTTAGCAATATTTAAGAAACTATTGCTTTGTTTTTTAAGAACACATCACTGAATTAAAAACAATTTCCTTAAATATCAAATGGGTTAGTAGAGAAAATAATTATATTTTTTTCCTAAAGGAAATACAGATTAAAGAAGCCCTCCCCTTGAAGAAAGATGTCTATTATTTTCTTATATATTCTGGATAAAAATCCTTTTTTTTTAAAGAGTTTATCTAAATTCATCTTCTATAATAATAATAATTTATCTTATTTAAGAATATTTACAAGCCCAAGAAGCAACATGGCAGATTCTTGTTTAGCCCTAACCTGAAATAATTTTCTATTTCTTTGTGGTCAAGGACTCTCTCACTTGGCAAAATACCATCCCCAAAAAAAATCCCCACAATAGTATATAATTTCATATTTTCACCTCAAAAACTTCCAAATTCAACCAAATAATAATTTAAAAAAAAGTTAAATTATATATATATATATATATATATATATATATTTATCCGTGTGTTTTCAAGACAACTTACACGCGCACCTCGACTAATCTCACGGGACAACCGCTTGACTCCTAAAATATTTGATTTCTAAAAAAATTCGTAGGAATTAATCGTAGGTAGGTGACCACCAAAGATTTGAACTCCTTACCTCTAAGAGGGCTTTAATAGTCTCAAAGACCCTTCATGACTCGAACAACCTGGATGATTTGTCCCTATAATTTTTAAAGTTAGAATTTTGTCTCTATGATTTGATCAGAAATAGTCTCTACCATTAAAAATCACTAAGAATGGGTAGGGAATTTTGTCTCTATAATTTTTAAAGTTAGAATTTTGCAATTCGTACTTATTATTTAACCTACATAATCATCTAAATACAAAATACAACTTCATTGACACATAGTAATTATTCATACTAAATTTGTAATTTAATCCAAAAAAAAAAATATATATATTTTCAACCAAAAAGAAAAATGAAAAATAAAATATTTTCAATCATCTAATTACTCTCGTTTTCTTGGATGGAATTCTAGGACTTGTCCAATCAAACCATGATTGAGATCTAAGAGTTGCAGCTTATTTAACACTCGGAAAGACAAGAGATAAAAACAAAGTCATAAGTTAGAAGATGACACCAAGAAAGACAGACAGATATTGATAAGAATTTCGAAAATAAGACAAAAAAAAAAAAAAAAAAACAGAAGTTTGTTCTGTTCCATTACAAGCTCCTAAATGGGTTGTGTGTGTTTGTTTTCCAAGAAAATGTACTAAAATTGTTTTAGTTAAAATATAATTTTCATCATATAATTTGAGTTTCCTTCAATTATAGTTTCTATACACTATAAAAATATATATATATATATATATATATATATATATATATATATTATTTATTTTTTTTTTATTAATTTTTATTGAATTCAGTTAAATAATAACAATAATTTTCATACAAGAAAATATTTTTTTTATATTAATAATGTATTTAAATAACTTATTATAGAAATAAGGTAGTTTTCAAAGTATTTACAAGACAAAGGGACCTAAATCATGTACCATGGACACGATTTCCCTAATTCGTGTCCATGGTACACAATTTAGGGAGTACCTCGTGTACGATGGACACGAGTTACCCTCTAAGTCGTGTACCATGAACACGAGTTACATGTGACGTGACAGAGACAGATCATAACTCGTGTCCATGGTACACGAGTTATCCATTACACCGTGTACCATGAACACGAGTTATCCCTAAATTATGTAAGAGTTATCCCTAAATTTTGTACTATGGACACGATTTAGAGAAATCATGTCTATGATACATGATTTAGGTATCTTAATTTTGTAAATACTTTAAAAATTATCTTATTTTTGTAACAATTTATTTAAAGTATCCAAGAAAATAATGTTTTCAAATTTATAGAGCAAAAACTAAAAGATGCTAATTTTTTTTTTTTTTTAGAAAAGTTAAAATAAATTAACACAGTAGGAACAATATTATTTTTAAGACAAAACTAAAATAAAAATAAAATTGAAAGTAGATAAAAATAATATTAAAAAGAAAACGAGTGGTCGAGCATTCGGTAAGAAGAAAAGGGAGGAAAAGGTGTCTGAATCTACCTGGAAATGGAGGTGGCTTTTGTCTTTAACTCAACATCATACACATTATCTTCCATTTTTTTTTTATTCAGCAATTTCATTATTTCATAGCATCAATTTAATATATATATATATATTTAAAAAATCAATCTAAATTCTTACATTTTAAATATTTTTTCAATTCAATCCATTATTATTGGTGAATTTATTAAAATGGAGTGCAAAACATAAACTTGAGAAGTAATTAAAATTTTAAACTAAATATGGTATTAATTTACACCTTGATCTTTTTGAAAAACGTATCAATTTATATATTTTATTAAAATTTTATTTTTAAAACGTTAATTTAAATATGTGGAAACTCATAATTTACCAATTAAATCCTTAAACTTTTACAAGTGAATCAATGGTATGAAAAATTAGGAATTTAATTGATAAATTATAAGTCGACAACTAACATTTTTCGGGAATGTGTAAATTGATAGAGTTATAAAAGTTTAGGGTTTAAATTGATACCATCATGAGTTTAAGGTTTTAATTGATACAACCTTCAAAAAGTTTGAGGGTATAAATTATTTTTTTGCCTTAAAATTAATTGATGTAAATTTATGTCCAATACTTGGTAAATCAACACGAAAAAAAGAAGGAATTTCTTCAAAAAAAAAAAAAATAAAAAATAAAAATAAATCAGTAGATGTCAATTATCGTTGACTATGTTTTGACCTTCTTTCTAGTTTTTTTTTCTTTTCTTGACAAAAAAGTGAGATCATGAAAATTTAAATCTTTGCCCTCGTAGTTTTTTTGACAACATGTATGGTGGGGAATTGAACCTAGTATTGAGAATATCCCACATTGGGATCCGACCCAAGATGATGAACCCAAAGAGGCACCATCTTGAGAGGGTATGTTGAGGATCCGACATCGAAAAGATGAAGGAACATAGATGGTGATAGGAGGAGTAATCCATGTATGTTCTTTCATCTTTTCAAGTGATAGGACGAGTAACCCATGTATGTTCCTTCATCTTTTCGATGTGGGATCCTCAACACCTAGAATCTCTTGTCTCTAGTCGTTAGATCATGTTAGTTGAGCTATGTTCTCGTCGGCGGCTCCGTAGTTACTAATTCATACATTATATCATTCAAGTATTCAAGTATGTTGATATGAATGATTTATTAAATTATTAATTTACAAGTTTTGCAATCTCTCTCTTACCTACCTACATTGTTACATACAAATATAAATATACATAAATGTTTGGTTGATATAAAATTAAGTGAGAGATACCTGGAGAGAGTCAGAGAGAGGGCAGGGAAGAAGAAGAAATTGTCTCTGCGTCTGTGCCTGAAATTTGAGATAAATATATATAATACCCAAATTAAAGGAGGGAATTCAAACACGACTATACAATATTAATTACAATATTAATTACATATTACATATTACATATATGTATATGTATATCTATATATCTATATATCTATATATATAGATATGTTATATGTAATTGGACAATCAAATCTTATCTCTTCTCTCGTGGGTTTTATTGGAAAGGCAAGAAAGAGAACAGAATGGGATTTGTTTTTTTTTTTTTTAAAAAAATTATATATTAAAATCATTTATTTATTTCTCTTTCTGCAAAAACATAAAAATGGGATTTTATAGGTTTCAAAATTAATTATGTCAATGTGTGTGGGAAGAGCAATAATGGTGACATGCACGTGACTCAAAATTTGGTACATAAAAATCTTCTCTTTCATTATTATTATGTTGTAAGAGTCTTCTCTTTAATCATTATTAATTGATATCTCAAACGCCAACATGAACATAACTCAACCAACATAATATACGATCTAATGACTAAGAGATCACATGTTCGATTCCCTCATCTCACATATTGTCAAAAATAAATTGATATCGAACCGACCAGATTGATTTTCTACATATTGAAAATTGAGGTTTTTTTTTTTACAAAATCGATCGACCGTCGATTTACCGACACCCAATTTCTTTTAGATTGAAATGAAGACTGTCGCTTGAAGGTTTAGGGTTTAGGGAGGGAGGCGCCAACAATGGAGAGATGCTGAAAGTTGGAGTATCGGTGAGGGCAACTTCGACGATGGAGAAAGGCAGAAGGTTGCGTCAATGTGATCGGATGAACTGAACTAATGGACAAAGGACTATGAGCGATTTAGGGAATGGATATTGGAGAAGCTGAAGTGAAGAGAGAGGGAGATTGAAAAAGCTGAAGGGATAGGGAGACTGTGATCGGATGAACTGAACTGATGGACGGAGGGCTATGAGCGATTTAGGGAAGGGAGATTGTAGAAGGTGAAGGGAGAGGGAGAGGGAGAGGGAGAGGGAGAGGGAGATTGGAAAAGTCGAAAGGAGAGGAAGATTGAAAAAGTTGACGGGACTTTGGAGTGATGTGCAAGTTTTCGTAAAACCAATCAAGGACTTAAATGTCGAAGTCGACGGAAATATCGAGGTCTCGATTTTATCGAAATGTCGATAAAATATCGATGTCGATGGATATTTCTAGAAGATCTTTAAAAATATTAAAATTAATAAATAAACATTTTGCACATTTAATACCATGAAACAACTAAAGGGTTTTTGTTTTATGTATTTTGTTTTTGTTATTTATTAAATATTATATATATTAAAATTAAACACAAATTAAGCCTATGTCGGTCGGTTTAGGATATAATAGGCGAACCGACCGACCGACGCCGGCCGCTTATACTAAAAAACCGACCAACCGACATTGGATTGGTCGAATTCGGTGGGTCGATTCGATTCTTCAATTCTTCAATTAAATTTGAGTGTCTTGTTGTTTAGGTCCTCGTCATTACGAGTAGAACGAAAAAGAAAGGAGGGAAGCAATTCCTCTCATCTCAAGATTAAGAAAGTTATATAAAACCTTTACAATTTTTATATTTTCTCACTAATTTGCCTCGTATATATTAAGGTTTTTTGGGACTGTCAAATTTAAAATAGGATTTTGGATCTAATAATTGACACTTAATTAATTCTCTTAGTGGACCTTGATGATGGCAAGTCTTCAACATTCAACCAATGATTAAAATATCGATATTTATATCAATATCGGGAGTTCAATTTTATGGATATCTCTATGGATATATCCGTAAAATATCGATATCGACAGATAATTCTGTAAATTATTTTTTTTAAAAAAAAAATTTAAATTAATAATTAAATTCATTTTGCTTCCAAACTAAGTTATGGATCTTGTTATATTAGTGTCTATATCCATATTATCATTAATAGATGATATTTTTTATGTTTTACGAGTATTTATAAAAGATATTAGAGATATCTTTTAACCCTTAATATCTATATCGAACCTTCGATTTACGGATATATCCACATCGACATATCGACGAATATTTTCATTCTTGCATTCAACCAATCAAATTTGAATTGACACTAATAAAAATGTACATTATCACCCATATGTACCTTCTAAATATATATATATGTAATGTGGATCTTATTATTTTGGCTCTATATACTATATGCCAACACCCTTGCAATTAAGTTACAACATTCACATTCATTTCAATCATATTTATGGCATCCACCCTTAGGGATGAGTCTTGTCTCTTAAATAGGTATTGACTAAATTTATAACTCTTGCAACCATGCCCACCAAAGTTTTATGAGGTCATCTGACTAGTTTATGACCATGGCCAAATGACAGCCCATTTCGATGTGTAATTTCTTTATATAATTTGGTTAAATCTCTCGAAATATTCCTATCGATTATTGTTACCAAATATTATTAATTTGCTTAGATAGCCCATATAGTTTTTATTGCAAGTAGCAAAGGGGTGAGAAGTTGACATTCGATATAAAGTTGTATGTGTTCGATCCCCACCCCACATTAATTAAATACCTTTGAAAAAAAAAAATGATTTGAATTTAGACAAAAATAGAGGGAGTGAGACATGAGAGTGAGTTTTTTTTAGTAAAGATGGATAAAGTAGGTTTCTTTCTCATTGCTTAGAAATCAATAACTTAAGGCATGTTTAAGTTGGTGATCTGAAAACTGGTATTTCATGTATTTTCAAATATGTATTTTGGATCGCAAATTTAGAAATTTGATGTTAATTTAACTATTTCTTCCAAATATTTTTATAAACTATAGAATTAATTATAATCACCAACTAAATATTAGGTTGAATATAAATTATTATTAATTAATTTATGAACATATTTTAATTTAACAAAAACAAAATAGAGTTTATAACATGAAATACTATATTTATTAAGTTTTTTATCCTTTAAATATAATTCTGCATTTTAAAATTTGGATACATAAAGAAAAATTGTTTTTTAGAATTTACACTGTTTGGATCACAGAATCCGAAAACAGTTTTCAAAAATAGAATTTAAATTGCATATCAAACGCATGCCCTTATTTTCTCTTCATTTGACAACTTGTTCCCCGATTATTACCCAAGAACCAACCTATCCCTTGAACTTTACGAAAAATTATTCTATGAGGCATCCACAACCTCCACAATGTAACTATCTCTTCAAACCGTTGGGATGTGAATTCCAAAATCTACATATATGCCCCCTAAAAATCAGGATACAATTTTGAATTAGTGGGGTAATTTCTTTCTCATACATTCAACAATTCAAAATTGTCCTATGCCGACCTCTTTGAATAATTTCTCGAATTTTATCAATTTCCTGTTTTTTAGTACAACAATATGTGGGAGAGCATATTCAAACATTTAACCTTTTACTATATGATATAATGTCTTGACCAGTTTAAACTATACTCAAGTTGACTAAGTTTACCCAATTTAAACCTCAACAGTCAATTTAATTTTTAAGGACATGTTTGGGACACCAATTTGGAGTTAGGTGGACTGAGTTATTCTAACTCAATTCACGTTTGACTCACCGACTATTATAACCCATTGTCAATAAAGTAACTATATTGACTTCAATAATATTTACTATTCACGACTATTATAATCCACTAGCTATTATAACCATTGACTATAATGTCACACCCCGTCCTAGATTACCCTACCGAACCTAGGACGAGCTATGATGACAACAGACCCCGAGAGTGCAATAAAATCTATTGTCAAGTATTTCTCTAGTTTATAACTTAAACTTCGTCCAAATAAAAATCACGCAGCAAAAATTACACTTTTTACATGCAGTAGATGATATGCATTGACTTGATGAGGTTGGTGGCAGATGTTGATCCCAACTATCTCTGGTTGAAACTCAAGATCAACAATACTGGTGGAAAAATAAAAAATAAAGAATGAGCTTAAAAGTTGCGTGAGTGGTTGATTAATAAAATAACTTTCAAGAAAATTCTTTTTCATACTAAAAATAAATTCAAAGCTGAAACCAACATAAATTACGAACAATTTAATAAACTCTGGATGAATACATCGAGAAATCTATTTTAACAACATTTAAATTTTCAACCCAGTCTAGTAAAATCGTTCTGTAACAATAACTCTTGAAAACATAAACACAAGTTTGTAAAATTCATCACCAATTATGTATCCAATCTCTGGTCATACTGGTGTAGAGTAATCTCAATACGCACCGCAGAGTAATCTCTGTCATACTATGCATCGAGTAATCTCTAGGTATATAGTAGAGTCTTTGTCACACTACAAAAAATACTGCTTTTAGCGACGTTTTATTTTCGTCGTTGAAGCCCCATTTTCGTAGCTGAAGACTCTTAGCGACGTAAATTTGAACGTCGTTGTAGGTTCGTATGATGATACCTGCATGCACACAGAACTATATCTATCTCTAGTATGCTAGAGTGGGTCCCACATACCTCTCTATCTCTGGTACGCTATGGAAACACAATTACATAACATATGGGTAGTCGTCATGGGTACATAAATCTAGTAGTTTGAAAACCACTCTCTCCATATAACTCTTAAGTTCTCAACACTCTAAAATAATGTTCTCAAACACTCTAAAATAATTCTATTTATGAAACAAAATTTCAGAAACTTTAAATCATTTACAGAATATGTTTTCTGTAAAAAAAAAAAACAACATTTCATAAAACATTCACGATTTCTCAAATAACATAGAATATGTCTGATTTCTCAAATAACATTAAAATATTTATAAGCTCTCAAATATCTCAAATATTTCTCAATTGATAATTCCAGTTGAAAACATAAAATCACTATAAAATCTTTAAGGTATCAGGGAATCTCAAATCAATTTCTCTAAATTATCATATGCTCTAAAATCATACATATTTATTACTTTCTTAAAATTAGATAATAATAATTAAACAATAAATACTCTTTATAGAATAAATCAATCATAGCACTATTGTCGATATAGCTCATCCCCAAATATTTTACAATCTTTCAAACCAATACTCAATAATATCATGGTAGTTGCATATTTGAGAAATTCATTATAAGTTGTCTCATATTCAACAACTCACATTCAATCCAATCATGTACCAACGTGAATAATATTCCTCCATTGTAAACTTCCAACACTCTCTCTTCTAAATTTAGATTTTTTATATTAATAATCTTCTTTAAATAAATTATTACAAAAATAGGGTGGTTTTAAAAATATTTACAAAACTAGGGTACCTAAATCGTGTCCATGATACATAATTTAGGGGTAACTCGTGTACCATGGACACGATTTCGAAGTAGCTCGTGTCCATGGTACACGATTTAAGTACCCTAATTTTGTAAATACTTTCAAAACTACTATATTTCTATAATAAGTTATTTAAAGTACATTATTAATATAAAAAATCCTCCAAATTTACATCTTCACGAAACCATCCTTCCACTTTGCTTATAGAAAGTTTTTTTTTATTAAAAAAAAACTACCCCAAATCATCACTTAATTACCAATATGATCGTCCATTCTTAATCTACTTCGACCCATCTCGAACCACTTTCTAAAGAACGTAGAAATCTTTACATTTTTATCTTCTCGCCTCCAAGGATGAAAATATCGATATTCATGTTGATATCGACATTTCAATTTTACGGATATATCGATAAAATATCGATATTCATGAATATTTCTGTAAATCATTTTTTCAAAAAAAATATATTTAAGTTAATATTTAAGTTATTTTACTTTCAATCTAAGCTATAGATCTAGTTAGTAGTATCTAGATTCATATTAAATTTAATATATGATATTTTGGATGTTTTATGAGTATTTATAAAAGATATTGGATATATCCATTACCCTTTAATATCTATATCGAAGCTTCCGATTTACGGCGACATATCCACGGATATATTTTCATCCTTGCTCGCTTCCATTACCTTTAAACACATTCCCAACTTATCCAATAAATTATCTTGCTCCCAACTCTATCAACTACTCAATCTTATAGTTTTTCTCATGATCATTCCTCACCATTTTCATCCCCACAACTACATTATAAGCAATTTTGGCTAACAACTAACTTTCTCTAACATCCACTACTTTTCAATTACACCAAGAATAACTTTATTCCTCAACTCACTTCCTCTTATCAACCACAAAATCATGTTGCTCATCCTCTAAATGATTAGTCTCTCCGACTATTTCTTCATCCATCCTATTTTACCTACGACTAGCTCATTGAGTTTCAATTTCTTGTAACCTATGAGATCTGCCACCACGACTCATGATTTACTCACAATGCAATGCATATCACCCACGACATTAGCCAACATGAATTCACTACTCATGTCCCAAAAAAATTCATGCTCTGATACCAAATTGTCATCACAGTTCGTCTTAGGTTCGATAGAGTAATCTGGAACGGGGTGTGACATATAATAACTCACTCAACGTTCCAAACAGCTCTCAAGTATTCCTTCATCTACTAAATGTCAACCTAACACCTTTTGTGCTACATATTGAAAGAAATCATAATACATAGGGAAAATACTAATATATCGAGTAACTAGATAATATAATTTTTTTTTTTAAGTCAATTCCAGCCTAGTTTAATAGATAAAAAATTAATTAACATTTGAAAAGTTGAACTAATATATTATTGAATTTAAAAAAAAAAAACCAATTTTTTTAAATGAAAGGGTAAGATCTAAAATAATAATTAAACTTAATTATTACAAATAATGTTGAAAACAAATGTGATGTGCCCTAAGAATCAGTGCATAGCCCAATGCCATTTGACTGATGGAAACAGATCACAATCATTACGTCATGGAAAGTCCCCCAACGATCTCAAATGTTTCCTCACCAACATTAAATATTTTATCTTTTTATTAATTAATTGTGTTTTTTTTTCCATTATTTTATCTCATGTCCGGGAGAATTTTTAGTACATCCGTGGTACGTAAAAACTCCATACCACTGCCTTTAAACTATTAAATATATTATTTTTTTAAACCATTTCGCCACGTGTCAATTTTTTAAAGGTAGTGGTATGGAGTTTTTCCATACCACGGATGTACTAGAAATTCTCCCCTCATGCCCTTCAAATTTCCTTCCATTTTTCCCAATTGAGCCCCCATTGTCTTTTGATTTGAAATTTTAATGAAAATTTTACTCTAACTACTTAAATTTATTTAAGATAAATTACTACTCACACCTAAATTTTTAAGATGGTATCTAATAAGTTTTTGTACTTTAAATAAATTATAAAAAAAAATTTAACAACTTGTAGGTGGAAAGATCGATCCCGTGACCATTTGATTGCTAGTCTATATAATATGTTAGTCCATATTGACAATTATAATAAATTCTTAAATCTTTAATTTGTGTCCTATGAAATCGTGTTATACACACGGGCATAGTTCAACCAACATATTGTATAGACTAGTGACCATGAGTTCGATCTCTCAACCCCATATATTGTAAACAAGAAATAAAAAAAAAAACTCGTTATGTAATACTTAAAGACTAACGTCATCAGATTCACACTACATAAATGCGTGCTTATCGTGTTAAAGGAAAAAATAATAGTATATTTTTTAAAACTTTTCCTTTTCATCTCATCTTCTTCCCAAGTTTAAAGAATTTTATTCGGTTGGAATGCCTTGAATCCGTTATGACCTTCTACGACTGGTCGGTACAGGGACGAAGCGCCCTAGTGGGGGTATGGGAGCAACACCCCTAAAGGAAAAATCTGATTTGAGTTTTTATTTATCTGTTTTGGGCTTTGGCCCATTTTGTATTAGGTTAGAAGGGTGTCATATATAAACCTTCTAATAACTTCACCCGCCCTATCTTTTTCCTTTGTAATCTCTCCTATTTCGTAATACTACTACTCTCTCTTCTGCCCGTGGACATAGCTAACACGACGTTAGTGAACCACGTAAATCTGTGTCATTTTTCTTTTGCGTTCGTGATTTGTCTTATTTTTTTAATTTAGTTCATATTATTTTAAAAAAATATAATTTAGCACTTAGATTTTTTTTTTTTTATTATTATTTTTTAGATACTAAATTAATAAAATTGTAGAAGAGGAATTAAGTTGAATTAAGTTATTTTTTAGGAAAAAAAATCATGATGCATGTGAACTTATTATAAATTAAAATCTCTCCCATCACAAATCTTATGTATTCATGTAAGTCTATAAATCAACTAATCGTAACATTAACTTAAAAAGTAGAAAAAAAGATATATTAAAACATAAAAGACTAAATAGAAAAAATACGACAACTCATGTTTCACTCCAACAATAATAAAAGTGAAAACGCTCGAACTATCGACATTTGAAATAGTAACACGTATTTTTATCCACTAAGATAAACTCGCACCAAACACAACTTACAAATATAAAATTAAAATAATAGACAAATAGTTGAAGAAAGGGCAAAAATAAAAGGTGTATTTTATTTATTATAATTTTTTTAATATTGTTCACTGAAATTCATGATTGATGCATTCGATCACGCGAAAACCTCAATTCCTCTCTCTCTCTCTCACTGTCATGTCCTTTGAGACATTTTTTTTTTTTTTTTTTTTAATTAATTTATTTTGTTTTTCAATTTATTTATTTATAGTAATGTCTTCAACCTAATAACACTCTCCCATTTCTCTCCATCTCCAAAAAAAAAATGTCCATTAACCACTTTTCTACAGACTTCCAATTTCCCATCATGCTTAACAACACCAAATCCTCCTTCTCCACCGCCGCCGTCGTCGCCGCCGCCGACCACCACCCCAAGCAACCCATGTTCGAAAAACCCTTAACTCCTAGCGACGTCGGCAAGCTCAACCGCCTCGTCATCCCCAAGCAATATGCAGAGAAATACTTTCCTCTCTCCCCCACCGCCGCCGCCGCCGCCGCCGCTTCCGGCGGCGACTCCGGCGACAAGGGGTTACTTCTTAGCTTCGAAGATGAGTCCGGCAAGGTGTGGCGGTTCCGTTATTCGTATTGGAATAGTAGCCAGAGCTATGTGCTGACTAAGGGCTGGAGCCGCTTCGTCAAAGAGAAGCGCCTCGATGCTGGCGATGTTGTTGTTTTTGAACGCCACCGCCGGGATGGTGATAGGCTTTTTATTGGGTGGAAGCGGCGGCCGGTAACGCCGGAGACGGCGGCGCCGGAGAGTAGCGGCGGTGGGAGTTGGACTAGAATGTTCTGCTCTGGAAACCCATATCCTTCTCAAAATCATCATCATCTTCCTTCACCGCCATTCCAATCTTCTGATTGTCCTCATGCAGGTATTTTTTTTTTTTTTTTTTTTTTTTTTTTCTACTACTTTTTTTTTTGTTCTTTTTTTTAAAAAGATTTTATGGTGTAGCCCAACATTATCTAAAGCTAAAATTAGCTTCACTCCTTTCTCTTTCCTAACTTTTTTTTTTATCTCTTTCTTTAGAAATTGTACTTAAAAAATGAATGTTCAACTTTATCCAATTGTATAGGGATTATTTAATAAAGGTTTTTTTTTTTTTTTACAATCTTGGGTGAAGTTTATCAGACACATCCTAAAACCAATTGGTGATAGGAGGAGTAGTTATGTTATATTGTTGAGATCCCTTCATGACATCCTCAACATGCCCCTCAAGATGGTGCCTCTTTGTGTTCATCATCTTGTGTCTGATCCCATTTTTGGACCGAATACTCGTTTGAGCTTCGTGGGCTCTGATACCATATTAGACATCATGCGGTTTCATCCTAAAATCAATTGGTGATAGGAGGAGTAACTCATGTATGTTATATTGTGAGTGAGTTCCCTTCATGGAGTCCTCAACAGAGTTGAGTTTAGGATTTCATAGTCACTAATTCATATATCATATTAGTTGAGCTATGCTTTTGTGCACTAATAAAATATTTATCTGGTAACATTATTAATTTTAAATAATCTTGCTTATTTACAAATGGTTGATTTGTTTTCGAGAAAAAATGTGAAATGTTTAATTTCTTTGACGGATATAAGGGTGGGATAAAGCTTCTACCTTTAAGAAGGTGTTCGTTACCTTAGTTGTTGAAGTAGGTAACAATTTCGTTTTTAGTTTTCTATTTTTAAAATTTGTGTTTCATCCGCCCAATTTTTTTACTATAGTTTCACTTTTTTTTTTTTTTTTTAGAAGAAAAGTTTGAATTTTTAATCAAATTTCAATAAAAAAAAATAAGCTTTTAAAAATATATATATTTTTTAAAAAAAAAAAACTAAATGGTTATAGACCTGCCATTTTTTTTATTTTTTGCGTCATATTTCAAGAGGGTATTTTCAAAAGGTGGAAACTAACAAAACAAATGGGTTAACTAAGGAATATGAAAAACGAAATCAATTGTTAAATATAATCAATAAAACGCATTAACTATTTATTTTTTTATTTTTTATTTTTCGGGATTTCAAGTTCATGTACTAAGAATATAGAATAACCTTTGTTTTTTCAACACCCAGAAATCATGCCTTTAATTACCCAGAAATTAATATGATCTCTTTTATTTTTATTTCTAAATTTGATAAAAGATTTAAAAATATGAACTTGATGTATGTGCATTGTTTTCAGACTCCTCTGTTAAGAGTCAAACAGTGGCGGTTGGGAGCTCAAAGATACTACGGCTGTTCGGAGTGGACTTGGAGTGCCAAACCGACATGTCGGAACCTGAACCACCGTCCATGCTCGGTTCCGGCTCCGGTTTATCGGGTCGAGACCCGACCCACCACAACTTCTACACACATTATTCTTCTCCTCTTCCTCATCACATGGTATGCCAACTCAACTACATATTATCATTATTTTTTTTCTTTTCTTTAATATATAAAAACATTGCATCTCTGTTTCCTCTAATCAGACATATTAAAGTCAAAATGGCAAAAAAGGGAAATAAAAGTTTTAAAAAAAAAAATAAGCAAGAAATATAGTGATGAAAATGGCTTCTTGCATTTATTAAATGGAATGGTCTCCTCTTTTGCCAACAAAATCTGTGGATAAATCTAGAATTGTAGCTGCAAATATTGCTCATTTTAATGATGATTCAATGTCATAGGCTTACTCATTTATATTAAATTAACGGTTGCAGCAAACAAGAGCATAACTCAACTATCATGATGTATGAACTAGTGACTCCGAGGTCCTAAGTTCGACACCCCCATGTTGTCAAAAAAAAAATAAAAAAAATAAAAAATTAACAGTTGCAAGAGGATGACAGAACTGATATAATAGTACCATTATAAAAGCATCTTTACACTTCTTTTAATCTTTTTGTAATTAGAATTTAGTTCAAATCATATTTTAGTGCCCAAGCCTTTTTTTTTTTTTTTTTTTTTTTTTTGAGTACATTGGGTGGGGAATTCGAACCACAGACCTCTTGACCGTCAACACATACATGTGTCAGCTGAGCCATACTCGCTTTAGGCCTAAGTCTTGTTACTTAGTAATTTCATTTTCTTTCTTTATACTTTTAAAAGTCCCATTTGAGTCTCCATAGTCTTCCAAACTTTCATTAATACTTGTTTTGGTTCTTGTTGTTAAGGTTTTATATTGTCTTTAATAGAAATCTTAATTTTCAAATTTAACACCAAACTCAATAATGTAAGACAACACTAATCTACAAAATTCCAAGCAAAAAAAAGATTTTTGTCAATATAAAAGCTTGAAAATCACAAAACAAGATTTAGGCTTAACTTTTAAAAATAATTTTGCTGTCAGTTGTATTTTAATAAAAACTAGCTGTAATATAAAGGAAATAAATTTTTGATAAATTTCAAAATTAAACCTAGAAAAATATGATAAAATAGGATATTTTAGGCGTCAATCTCAAAAGTTATTGTTAACTAGATTTTATAAACCATTAAAATTTCCTCATAAGCACTTTGAACCCTAGCAAAATCAATCACAAAAGCACCCTTCAAACATAGCAGTCTTCTATTTTGTTGGCTGTATATATTAAAGAAAACCCAAATCAAATAATAGGAAAATACTACAAATTCAGATTAAAAAAAGGAAAGAGAAAATGGTAGGTTTTTCTTTCCAGATAGTAAGGGGGACATCGTACTTGGACAGCAAGAGGGAAATGATATCGGACCAAAAACTCTGCACAAATAAACCAAACCTCTGAAATTTAAGGTCACACTCTGCTTTCACTTTCAGAAATCACTTCAACAAAAAATTCAAAAACTTCAAAACCTTCCCTTCTTAGAAACCTACACATTATGGTCCAAACCTTTTCAGTTTTTTACTACCCTTTTTCTTTCTTCCCATTTTTGGAGTTTTCTTTTCTTTTTCACCTTCACTATTCCTAACCTCAGCTAAAACTCTTCTGCTAAACCTCTCCCAAAACTAACAAATCACAACAGAATCTACTTGATTATCTGCATATATATATATATATATATATATATATTGTTCATTTATGACTGTAACAGGTTATTTTATGGGGGTTATAAAATGTGGTTGTAACAGGATTTCACTTTCTCACAAGATGTCAAGCAGACGAAATATGAAGGATAGAGATGTGTGGATGTGACGTCCCTGTACTGCAAAACCCAGTTTTTTTTTAGATATATATTAAAACCCCCCACCACTTCACTTGAGAAGAGTCACCCCTTAAAAAGAAAAAGAAAAAAAAAGAAATCCCAGATTTTCTGGCCGACTTCCCACGGTCAGGGGTGTGGGGGGTTGGTTATAAAGAGAGATCACAGATAAGGATGTGGATGTGGATGATGGGTGTGGGGAGAAAAAAAAAGTGGGGTCCAAGAAGAAAGCTTGCTAGGGCTGACGTCATACATGCAAATTGGAAACTAGGGCCGTTGAAGGTCAGGAATGAGGAATCTATTTGACTACTGTAGAGATTCTGGCTCAAGATTTTTGAGAGATGGCTCAAAATATGACTAATGGAAAAGGAGAGTAAAGGGTATGGAGTTGTGCTAGTGTTGCTTTATTTTGAGTGGGTGGGATTGGATGGATTGGTGACATCCCTGTCATACTAGCTTAGCCTCTACTACTATTACTACTATTACTACTATCTTTTATAAGTATTAGCAAGAAATCTAACCTTTCTTTCTCACCTCATTTATATAAAGATTTACCTTTTCTCAATTGTCGTGTCCTTTCAATCTTTTTCTATGAATTCATTCTGATCTGATCGAGAGGATGTTGATTTCATGCCATGTCTGCTCCTGCATTCAATATTGAGATGAAATTGATATAAGTTTTGGATGAAACGACATCTAAAAGAAAACCCATGTTTTCTCACTCTACAACTTTAACTTTGTGATGAAAGAGAAAAAAAAAAAAACTGGTAAAATCTACATATTTATCATGAAGTATAGAAGAAAATAACAGAGAGTTTATGCTCGTTGATGTGTGGCCAAGTTTTGTCATAAAACATACCAAGAGAGTATGTTAAAGTAAAATTAAATAAAAAGTAGTTCATTTGAAAAGACTAGACTCTGAAATGCTAGTTCAAATCCATTCTCCTTGGCCATTTATTGAATGCTATATTTAGAGTAAGTTTGCAGTGTCTCAGCCATTGAGTTAAGGACGAAACCTACCAGATTTCAGGTCGAGTAAGTACCTGTAAGTAACATAAAAGAAGAAAGAGAAAAACTCTAGTTCCCTTTCATGATCACTCTATTGTAATTGGTTTAACAATCACTGTGGAGTGGAGTCCATTTCACAGTTGATCTATATGTTATCATACTTTTCAAACAGGGAATGTGTTTCTTACTTTTCAACACGTAATGCACATAACCAGTGTTTTTAAAAGCTCAAGGCGCAATAAAGCGCAATAGCCTTCCCGGGCTTAAGCGCAAGGCGCAAAGAAAAGCGTGGGCTTTATTTTATGAGGCGCACGATAGATAAGTGTAAATAATTTTTTATATATGAAAGAAAAATAGTAAGATGAATAATAAGATGATGAAAAGTTCAAGAAAATAGAACTTTTATTTAAGATTCAATGAATATTCAATGAATATTCATGTGTTTCTTCCTTCAAATCAGACTTTTTTAAAAAAATGTAGGAAAGTCAGGCTCGAGGCGCTGAAGCGCACCCCACAGGCACCGAGGCGCGCGCCTCAAGTGGGCTTTATTAAGTGAGCCTCGCTTCTTTGAAGCGAGGCGCAGAGGCTGCGCCTTGAGCCTAGGCGCACCAAGGCGCGCGCCTGAGTGGGCTTTTTAAAACACTGCACATAACACTTCAAAGAAACCAACTAGTCCATTTGCAATCAACACAGTACCAATAAGGACTATTAACTGTGTAGTATACGTGCTGACATATTGTTTGTTACAACATTTCGTCTCTATATTTGTAGTGTAGCCTACAGGACAAATGAAAACACAGCACAGTAAAAGATGAGGTGTCTATGAATTGGTTAGACAAAACGTAATATAGCCTCTCTTTTTTTTGTCAACTTATTTACTTTTTTTTGGGAAAAGCAAGTAATGAGATCGTGCATTGATGATTAGCATGGTATTGTGTTGTGTGTATACAGACATCTAAAATGTGGTGCAAATTCTGTACAACTTGCAGAATTATAAGAAACATAATCATCAACTAGTGGCTGAATTAAACAGAATATCAGCGTATTATTACCTGAGTGAATGATGAATAAATGAGTTATGAAATCTTTTGCTAGCGGGGCCCATAAATGTTCAGACAAGAGAGATATATAGCCATTGACTTCTCTGGTTGATGATTTTCCAATCTTCATCGGTGGCTTTGAAAGTGGGGGGGTCCCCAGATATGTGCAAGCTATCATTATTGGCATTGAAGAAATGGCTAATCAAAGGAATGAAAGGACTCCTAGCTACTTAAGGGATATGTTTGGCAAGCATAACTCAATTATGCATGACTAAGTACAGTACATATATAGTAACAGCAAGAGAGAATTCGTCCATGGTCCATTCCACTTAATCTTTTCATCGATCAGATCATTTACTTCAGAATCTATGGCCAACCAAACGTCACCCAATAAAGAATTTAAAACTCTTTTGTGACTCAAGAATACCCTGGAAGACAGAGACAAGCAACAATACCAAAATTAACACGGTCAATTTTTGTACTCACCCAAAGGTAATTCACATTTCAATTGTTGCATAAGTTTCTGTGAAACTACAACACCAAACAATCATTAGTTTATCAATAAAGATAACAGTCACTCGATTCTTTGGCAGGATCTTGCATACTTGTGATACTTGGACAAATCTCTTTCAGAAGATAAATTGAGATGAGCCTAATCGATTCTCTTATCAGAAATAACTTGAGAGAAAAAAAAATTATCGTAAAAATGAAGTTAATCTCTGGTCTTGTCTATCTTTTAGGCAAATCACCCGGTTATTCTCTCCGAAAAAAAAGACTTTTTAACCTATTATCACAATAAGATTTGAAAGCAAGAACCATGTGCTTGAAAAGATTAGAAGGAATGCAAAACATGAAACTAGACAGTAAACATGATATTGAGCGACCTCACTTACTATTATTGTTTCTTTTTATAATCGTAGGCCCAAATAGAGCATAAAAAACATGGAGCAATTGGTACCTCAGTAGTTTTCAACAATTCAGGCTTCGCTGGGCAAAGTCAAATGGTAGCTCGAACATTGGGACCTCATCTGCTGATAGCAAGAACCCAATTCCAAAATGGGCCCTTCAATCCCTGTAATGCCGGTCATTTTCAGCCTTCCCTCTCACCACAATAAAGTGTACTTTAGCATCTCCACAGCATCTTATGACCTAACTTTGCCACTACATTTCTTTCTCAATAATTTGCAAATCAGCGTCCAACTCTTTCTTGTCAAATCATAGAGTTCTGGTTGTACTGGAAATTCAATCCACCATGCAGATACCTAATGACATGATTAAAAAGCCAGAGTGGTCTTAACGTGAATGCAAGGGCCCTGCAATGTACAATTCACATCTGAAGTGTTGAGGAAACTTGAGACAAATGGTAAACCAGACCTTACGGGAGCAGAAGTTATTTCCCTGGGATCTTGCTAATTTCACACATTTTCTCAAATGTGTCGTGTGTAAATTTGAACCAACAATTCAATTTCCAAAATGACCACAAATGAAAAGCCTTGAGAATCCCAAAGGAAGACAGCATAGGCAGAAACAAGAAAAGAACTATTGAATTATTCATTTAGCAGCCAAAAGTAGCTTCCTTCGCACTAATATTTCCATGCCTTCTTGTTAGTAAATACTACACAGTCGCTAAGAACTACAAAATAACTGACAATAGCAGGGGGAAAATAAGCATAGGAGTCAGGCAACTAGTTCTGTAGTACACGAAAGGTTGAATTTGCTATCTTTTTTCTCACGACTGTGTGTTTGTATAAATTTAGGAGATGCTCAAAACTGTATATATTTCAAATTGCTACTCTGGAAATGAAACTAAAGTCTCAACTCAACCAATTTTTACAACTGCAAACTGAACTGCCCAATCCTCTAAACTACTTTTGTCACAGTTCTGAAGCTTTTTACATAAAATACGATCAGAAATTTTTATTTGATTTTATCGCTTTCCTTTTGAGAATCAGAAGCTTCCTTTTTCTCCATGACTTGCTGAACACCTTCTTGATACCCATTTATAAAATTTTTTAGAGCGTCTCTATATGCAGAAGCTCTAGTCATATACACCCGCTGCAAAGCTGGTTTTAATGTCTCCATTCCTCCTCTTGCAGCCACAGCTAAAGTTTTGTTTTTGCAAGAAAAGAAAAATGGCAATCTAATCAGGAATAATCCAATTCAATAAATACCAAAAAAGATAGTAAAACAGGTTGAAAGTAAAAGAAACGTAAAGAAATCTAATTGCAACAGAAGATGCACCCAAATCAATGTACTGGAAGATAAAGAAAAGATAACAGAATAAGAAAACTTAAAATTCATGATTTAACTTAAATAAAGAAAACGATGGATCTCCTACTAGAGTGGGTTTTTTTCAAACCTCAGACCTCTTGGTTAAGGATATATGCCTTAACCAATTGAGTTATGCTCTAGTTGGCTATTAAAGTAGTGTTTACCATGATAACACCTTAATTTTTATGTACAGAGCAAACTTTAATTCATTCCACACACAATATAGTCTAAAAAGAAAAAAAAAACACTATCAGGGTCTAAACCACCTTACATGCATCTCAACTCAACTCAACCAATCTCAGGGATAACCATTGGTTTGCAGTTTCAATCTTTCAACCTCCATTACAGGTCCACTGCTCAAAATTGAAACTCATTTTCCTATTTGCACTCAAGTTATACAACTAAACCATATTCTCAAACTGAACCCAACATTTCTTAAATGGCTATGCATAAAAATTGTGCTGAGAATTGTTTTGAGAAACTCTTTTTCAACCAAACTCTCATTTCTTTACTAAGCTTTGAAATGTAGACATTCTGTAAGAGATTGAGTTTTTTGCTTAATTAGTGGCTCTGGGGAGAATTGACACCACTGACACTGACACTGACTCACACTATCTAATGCTCTGTTTCTTTTCGCCTTTCCCCTCAATGGAGTATAGTTGAGGATTGGAATCATATTTTTCAGGCATTATTTGTTTTCGACTCAAATATAAAATAGATTCTAGTAAACTTTAAGTTTAGCCTTGCGCCTAATCAAGACTACAGAGATTGTTGTAGGTTATTCTGAATCCTCTCTTTATGGGAAAGGGAATATTTCTTTGGCATGCTAGTCTCTTGCATAACATACGAAGTATTTGACACATGAAGAATGAGAGGATCTTTGATTTTTTTTTTTTTTTTTTTTTTTTGATAAAGTACCGAGCTTTCATTGAAAAAAAATGAAAGAATACAAGGGCATCCAAAAAATCAAGCCCACAAAAGGGAACACCTAAAGGAAAGGGTTTCAATCAAGCAAAATAAGACCTATGGAATAATTACAAAATAACCGCGTCACTGACGTCCACAAAGAAACATAAAACCTAACAAGAGACCAAATAGCACAGGGATCCCTTTCGATCCCTCTAAAGGTCCTATTATTTATTTCCCCCCATAAATCCCATAAAATCGCACCGACACAGTCTGCCACAAAAATTTCCCTCTCTCCCGAAAAGGAAGATGGAGAAAGAACTCCTCGATCATCTCTCTAAGGCCTCTATATCTAACGAACTGAAAGCCAAACACCTCAAAGAAGAGGTTCCAGATATCCCAAAATAACCGTAGTTCCAAAGCAAGTGATCCAAGTCTTCCTCTGCCCTTCGACAAAGGATGTAGCAAAAAGTCCCCACCAGAGACGATCACTTCCTCAAAAGCTGGTCTAAAGTATTAACTCTTCTGTGAATGACCTGCCAGACAAAGAACTGAACCTTCTTTGGAGAAAAGACCGACTCGCCTATCGAGGAAGAGTTAAGTAAGCTCGGAAAGAACGAGTTGCACGAAAAGCCCTCAGCGGGATTGGGAATCCAAAAACGAACATGTCTTCTCCCCGGTCTAATAACACACTCCCAATTAAAGAAAGGAGAGTCAAGGTGTCAGTCGTTTCCCTATTGGATAACGCCCAACGAGAGTCGAAGAAAAAGGTAGGAGAACTTCTGGACTAATTAAAAATATCAGGCACAAACTGATTTTTCTGCGAAAACAAATGATATAAATGAGGAAACGTAAAGCAGATGAGACTATCCCCCACCCACTTATCCTCCTAGAAGTACGTTTCCTTCTCATCCCCCACCGAAAACTGGATCAATTTAGAAAAAGAGGGGATCTCGGAAGAAATATCTTTCCAAGGATTTATGAACGTGCCTCTGACCCCACCCGACAACCACTCAAACGGATGGGGTCCTATTTACTCACAATGATTTTACTCCAAAGGGTATTAGACTCGCGGGGAAGCCGCGAAAGCAATTTTGCTAACAAAGTTAGGTTGCGGACCCTTAAGTTACCCAACTTTAAACCCCCTAGCTTCACTGGTTTACCGACCACCTCCCAGTTCACAAGTGTGCTCCGCTCCCTTCATCCACTCCCTCCCACAGAAAATCTCTCAAAAGTTTTTCAATCAACTTATAAATCGAACAAGGGGCTCTAAAGAGAGAGAAGAAGTAAGTAGGGATCCTACTCAAGACAACCCGGAAAAGAGTCAACCTACCCCCCTTCGAGAAGAAGCTTATCTTCCAAGTACCCAACCTTTTACGCACCTTATCCACAACAGACGCCTAGAAAACCAAAGATTTCAGATTATGGCCCAGAGGGAAGCCTAAATAGGAAGAGAGGAAAGAGTCAATCTCGCAACCCACAAGGGCGGCTCAATTAGCCAACTTCTCCGGGTTACAAATTAAGGCCCAATAACTGGCACTTGCCCCTATTAATCTTTAGGCCCAATATGGCTTCAAAGAAAGCCAAGATATGGTTCAAAATGAGGAAAGAGATCTCTTTTCTAGAAAAGAAAAAAAAAACGTGTCATCCGCAAACTGAAGATGGGATAGGGGCACCCTATTAAGACCCACCTCAAAGCCTTCCAGAATCCTACCCTCCACAGTCCACACCTCTGAAAACAATTCTGCTAAGAGCGTCCACAGCCAATAAGAAGAAGAAGCGAGAGAGGGGGTCCCCTTACCTCAAGCCTCTCGTGGCATGTATCCCATCTTTGGGTCTCCCATTGATGAGAATATAGTACTTAACCGTTCTCATACAATTCCAAATCCAAGATCTTCACTTGTACCCAAAATCTTTCTTCTCAAGAACGTTATCCAGGAAGTTCCAATCAACATGATCATAGGCCTTCTCGAAATCGCTTGAACACAACCCCGTCTTTAGCTAGGCCACAATACACCTCAATTGCTTCGTTAGCAACAAGAGCCTAATCCAGAATTTATCTTCCCGCAATAAAGGTTCCTTGGGCCTCAGAGACAGTCGAGGGGAGGATCTTTTTCAGTCTATTGATCAAGACCTTGGCAATGATTTTGTAGACACTTGTGATCAGGCTAATTGGTCTAAAATCTTTAACCCGTTAGCTATCTCCTTGATAGGAATAAGGCCGACAAAGGTTTCATTTAAGGAGATGGTCTAAATTTTTTTAACCCCGTTAGCTATCTCCTTGTTAGGAATAAGGCAGACAAAGGTTTCATTTAAGGAGATTGAGTATACCTCTTTCAAAAACTCCTTAAACACCCATTCGAGGTCCTTTTTTAATCCCTCTCACTCCCAGATGTCCTGATAGAAAGCCATGGAAAACCCATCGGGCCAAGGGACTTATTTCTATTGCATTCGAAGAGCACTTTTTTTCTTTCCTCTAACTAGAAGGAATCATCCAACAGCGATTGCTCCCTTTCAGAAATGGGGGACCAATCCACCCCTCCACGAAAGGCTTGGGGTTAACTGTCGGGGTATAAAGGTTAGAAAAGAAAAATAAGAGGACCTTTGATGACAAAAGCATTATGTGGGAGAAGGTTTTGAGTGTTGCATAATTCTACACTTCACTTTGGACTTAAAGTATTTTCTTTTTTGAGATACACCCCTATTTGATTTCTGATAAACTGATAAACGGGCGATATTACTTGTAATCTTCTTTGTTATTCTATTTTCCATTTGTACAACTCTAGCTCCTTTTGCTCCTTTGTTTGTTTGACCTCTCTTTTGTGCTTTAAATAACGTTTTGATACAATTGATGATTAGCATTGACTAGTAGGAATGTGAACTGCAATATAGAACTATTAGAACTCCTAGTTGATAAAATAAATGAGATCCCATCATGGGGCATTCTATAACTTTTTGCCCCGTCTGATAAGGGATTATGGTAAGATTTCTAAATTACCAAAGACAATCACGTCTTATACCCTTTGTAAAGTTGGATCAAAGAGTTAAAGTGAGTTTCACAACACAGAGGTATGGCACAGGAGTAAGGGAGAGATCATATGAGTTGAGACAAGCATAAATTATAATCCTACAAGCTTAATATGAAGAGTAGAATCTAGTCAAATAAATAGGTATCATTGCCACACAGCATCATAGTTTGATGTTATTTGGCTGGTATTTCTATCCTAAGGATTGATTGTTGGATATCTCATCAACAACCATGGGATGAGTGATAAATCCAATTAAAATAGTATACATAGATAAATTTATAAATATCATAATCTAGTTGTAAGAAATCGTCTCTGCAAAAACACAACCCCATTTCAAACTATAAAACAAGGGGAACAAAGGATAACCACAAAACAAGGACTAGAACCTTCCCCTAGAACATTGAATATAATTATGACCATTCTGTTCACATCTTCAGCCTTTTCCATTGGTAGCAAGGTATGCTTGACAATAGTTACAAAACCAGGAAGACCTATCACTATTTCCATCACAAGCATTAAAATTAAGGAAAATTTATGCATCAACAGGTTTGGTTAACCAGAAATCCGTAGACAAAATACACCAACCACTATTGCACTGAAAATCATGTTCCAAGTAAACCGTCTAGAAGGTAGTACACAAGGATTTTGTTAGGATACGATACCACCTAACGAGAATACCGAACTACATATACTGTAATATAAAAGGTAACCAAGCTACAAGATAAATAAGTAATGCAAGGTACTTGCACCCTCCCCTCTTGGGAACACTCTCTCATGCCCTAATTCACTCACTCACTACCTTCCTCAAGTGTCTCTCCTTCTATTTATAAGGACATACCCTAACCAACTTCCTGTCTAATTACCAATATACCCTTCTATTACCCTAATCATGAATATGCAAGAACAAATACTAGAAAATATTTCACTTCAATATAAAGCATCTGAATCAAACTATGACACAAAAGTCGATTACCAAGGTCTTCCAGTGTTGAAGGTTCTTTCTCTTTAGGTGCACTTTTTGCTGCATTTGTTATATTTTCACTTTCTTCCACCTTATAGTCATTTGGTCGCAGGTCAGGACCAATGTCCCGCACCCAGCTTACAGCATATAACCTAGAAGCCTCCTTCAACACCTAAAATCATCATTCAAATACGAGCATTTACTTATGAAATTTTCAAAAAAGAGCTCAGCAGAATCAAATTTTCAATGACCAATTAAATAATAAGCGTATACATTCAATTAGCAATCGAGTGAGCTATACCAGTACAAGTGAATCAGTGATTGCAACTTATCAATCCTTACCTAAATAATTGCCAAGAAAGTAAAACAAGAACATCAAAGAATAGGAATCTTACCAAGAATCGGTCATGCCATGTAAGCTTTCGACGCTTCTTTAGATGCGGAGGATCCGGCAACGACGAAGGAAATGCAATTTCCTTCAGATCATACCGAATGTAATCATAAATCTTCCTCGAAACGATCCTCGCCTTCATTCCTGCAAGAGAATTGCTTGCTTATATTACACCATTCCAAGGATTTGCTGCTTCAAATTTGTGTTCCAGCAAGAAATTGGTACGAGAGAAGAGAGATTGAAATTCAGAAGCATCAGGAAAATGATCCAACGGCCCATTGTGACTTGTGTAAGCTTACACTGCGTATGGCCCAATTACTTTATTTTGTTTTGTAGTTTTTTTTTTTTTTTTTTTTTTTTTTTTTTAGTACATTCGGGGTGTGGGATTCGAAACCTCTTGGTCATCAAGTCATACATGTGTCAGCAAGCACCCACAGACCTCTTGTTCATCAAGTCATACATATGTCAGCTGAGCTATGCTCGCTTTGGCTTTTGTTTTGTAGTTTTATCATAGACATTAATATCATATATATCACTTATTTGCTTCAAAACTTAATACTTTAAAGATCCAATTGTAGCCCAAATATATTCAATTATTAGATTTTCATTATGGTTGGAATACATTTTTATAGAAAAAAAATTAAATAGTAAAAGAAAATTATTGAGGGTTCTAGTTTTTTTTTAAAAAAAATATTTAAATTGGTGTTCCGAGAGTATGATGATGATTTGATGAAAGTTGGGGTGCTAGTTGTTGATTTGTGTTCTCAATTTCCTCTGCCTTTTAGGAACACGATAATTTTATTCTTAGGGAATGAAATATGGTGACAGATTAGTTAGCGCAACATACTTTGGTTCTTCGATAGACTGTGTGGATTATCTTTCGGAAGTTCAGTCTTTTATTTTGGTTGATGTGGACTCTTCCTAGTTTTGTATCGAGATTTTATTCAAAAAATAATAATAATAATAATAAAGTTGCACTATGTTAATGTCATATATACCAATTATATATTTAATATTCTTCTGGTAGGAAGATTATATATATATATATATATATATATATATATATATATATATATATATTCAACTTGAAAAATCTTCCATTCAATACGTAGATTGACTATGAATATTTTTGTCTAAAATATTTAATCATATGAATAAAATGGATGGTAATTAGATGAATCATCTTATTCTTTTTTAGTACCTTTTTCATTGTTTACATACTTTCATATCATTTTAGTTCGTAGGCTTGATTTTTTTTTTTTTTTTTAAATTAGGATTGAAATATATAGTCGTCGGAATTCTACATCTTATATTACATATTTACCTGCCAGGAAATCAATTTTCCGTGCCTTTCATTTAGGATAAGATCCATGTATACATACAATCTATTTTGGGTTAAACCTAAAGACAATCCAAATCAATTAAAGAAAATATATACAAAAAAATGTTATGGAAATATTTCCTAGTACCCTCCCTCGAGTTGGAGCATGGAGATCGTAAATGCCCAACTTGTGAAGAAGATAAACAAATTGATGTTTCCCTAAGGTTTTCGTAGAGATATCTGCAAGCTGTTCGTTGGTAGTAACATGACTTGTTTGAATGATGTCGTCGTGCGTCACGAACATAATGACAATCCACCTCAATGTGTTTCGTGCGTTCATGAAAAACTAGATTTTGAGCAATATGTAATGTCGATTGACTATCACAAAATAGATTTATGGCACGAGGATGATCCACCCCAAGGCTCCCAAGTAATGCTTTAAGTCATTTGAGTTTCAGACGTAATAGACGCCATGGAGCGATACTCGGCATCTGCTGACGAACGAGACATTGTTTGTTGTTTCTTGATTTTCCAAGAGATAGGGGAACCACCAAGAAACACATGTCAACCGGTGAGAGAACGACGAGTCAATCGACAACTCGCCCAATCTGAATCACACCAGCCTAATAGAGAGAGATCACAATTGGAGCTAAAAATGATTCATTGACCCGGACAACTTTTCAAGTAACGAACCGTACGAACCGCAACATCCCAATGTTGTGGTGTTTGCATAAATTAGGCCAAAATGTGCACCACATAAGTCAAGTCAGGCCGCGTAAAAGACAAGTATATGAGACGTCCTACTAGACGTCGATACCGTTCAGGATCTGTCAGCAAAGCGCCAATAGCTAGTGTTAGGCGATGATTTTGCTCAATTGGAAGCCCTGCAGGTTTAGCTCCTAAGAGTCCCGTTTCTGAAATGATATCAAGAGTGTACTTACGTTGACAAAGAAAAATGCCCTCGAAATTTCGAGTCATCTCAATGCCAAGAAAGTATTTCAAAGCACCCAAATCCTTCATGTTAAAACATTCACCCAAATATTTCTTAAATGAAGTAACAGCGGAAGAATCATTTCCAGAAATAATCAGATCATCGACATATACTAGGATATTAAGCTAAACTTTTCCCTGGTGCAATGTAAAAAAAGAGTAATCTGAATAAGACTGGTTGAATCCATATTTCTTCAATGAAGCAGCTAACTTAGCAAACCAACACCTCAGAGCTTGACGTAAGCCATACAAAGACTTCTTAAGACGACACACCATACCTGACGTATTGTTAGTAAAACCAGGTGGTAATTTCATGTATACTTCATCGCCGAGATCACCGTGGAGAAAAGCATTATGAACATCAATCTGATGTAGGAATTGTAGCTGCAACTGCCAGAAAGGCTCGTACAGTTACCATTTTTGCAACTAGAGCAAAAGTCTCGTTATAATCAATGCCTTCAACCTGATGATTGCCAAAAATGACAAGACGAGCCTTGAGTCGTCCGACCTCTCTATTCGCATGATATTTTATTTTATATACCCATTTGCATCCAAGGGCTTTCTTTCCTGGGGGCAAGACTTCCATGACCCAAGTCTGGTTCGCTTCCAAAGCACATATTTCCTTATCCATAACATCTCTCCAACCAGCATCTTTCTTAGCCTCCTTAAAATTACGAGGCTCATGTCTTGCAGTTACTGTTGCGAGAAATATAGATGTCGGGCAGAAAAGTTATCACAGTTCACAAAATGTGTTATAGAGTAAGGAGTACCTGAAGAGCTCGTGGATGCCGATGAACTTGAGGATGGACTCTCTTTCCGTGTAGTTTCAGTAACAAAATCACGAAGAAGAACTGATGAGTGTTTGGTTCGCAAACCTTTACCCAAACCAACCACGTCATCGACAGACATGTTTTCATTATGAGGTGCCTTTGATGGAACAATGGTTGTGACTGTGTGATTAGAAGATGTACCCAACCCACTGTCGAACCTCTCATCCTCCACTGCTTTTATATTATCAACAACATCAGGAGACCCTACAACTTCATCTATATGACCAACATTTTCAGTAGACAGAACTTCCTCAAAGATACTCTCCAAGTCGTCCAAAATAGGATTAACGTCCCCCACATTCTCAGTAGCAGATATAGGAGTACTAGTCTCGACATATGGATATTCATTCTCATGAAATGTTACATCACGGGAGACAAATATTTCTCCAGTTTCAAAATCATACAACTTCCACCCTTTCTTACCATATAGGTATCCAACAAAGACACACTTTCGACTACGTGGAGCAAATTTATTTCCTTTTGCCCGTTGATTATGAGCAAAACATAGGCACCCAAAAACTCGCAACACATCAAAATTAGGAGTTGTACCAAATAAGATCTCAAATGGTGTTTTATTTTGCAATAGACAGGACGGAGTACGATTTATCAAATAAACTGCACCCAATATGCATTCTCCCCAAAAAGTAATAGGAAGATTTCCTTGAAACATTAAAGCACGAGCCACATTAAGTATGTGCGGATGTTTACGCTCTACTCTCCCATTTTTTTTGTGGAGTTCCAACGCATGAGGTTTGAAAAATAATGTCAGTTGTACTAAAATAGTCAAGCATGCATTTAAATTCTGTCTCATTGTCACTTCTCACTATCTTAACAATGGTCTCAAATTGACGTTCAACCATGACAAAAAAACGAATGAAAAGATTTAGAAATTTCAGTTTTATTGTGCAACAGATACACTCAAACCGCTCTTGAAAAATCATCAACGATTGTCAGAAAGTAATAGGCCCCACACGAAGATGGTGTTTGGCTATATGGCCCCCACAAGTCACAATGAATAAGTTCAAAGATACGACTGGCTTTGCTATCACTAACAGAAAAACTATCACGAGTTTATTTAGCCTGAGGACATGTGACACATGCATTATTCAATTTCTTTCTGACAGAACTAGATTTCATTGCAGGAACTAACTTGACCACCCTATCTGACGGATGTCCCAATCTCTTATGTCACAACTCAAATCAGATAATTTCGTTACCTTTACTGCGTGCACGGTAGGAATTCCCCGAAAATAATAAAATTCATCCTTTCGTTCACCTGCGCCAATTAGGCTCTTCGAATGTTGGTCATGTATAACACATAGTGAAGGAGCAAATCGAACAAAACAATTAGTATCATCAATTAGTTGGGACACAGATATTAAATTGCACTAGAGAGTTGGTACAAATAAAACACGTTCAAGCATAAAGTCGTCGGCAAGAGCAACACGCCCCTCCATTGTAGCAATTGCTTTAGTCCCATTTAGCAAGCTTACGGGACTTGAAATAATGGTATAGACTTGAAGCAAAAAATTCATATTTCCAGTCACATGACGAGTTGCACCGATATCAATAATCCAAGAAGAATGATCAATTTTTCCCCTCCGATATTTTCTTTTTCATTCGTCATTTGCTTCGGCTTCTATTGATGCAACCCACAATTAATGAAGAAATGAAAGAAAAAAAAATATATATATTTGCCTAATGCACGGGTACATATAAAATTCATATTGAATTTAAATGCCCAACTTGGAGGTCGTGGAGTTGAATTTTCAATAGCCTTATTGTTCAACCTTGAGAGGTTGGAAACCAATCACAATTGAAAGGATAAGGATTTGAAAAAATATCCAGATGAACTAATTTAAATGCCCACAAGCAGCATTCAGATCTGAACCCAACAACCTTCAGATATGTGCGTCTGCGGAAAGAAACGAGTGGCGGAACTCCCACGAACTAGACAAAATTTTAGATCTAAACCCGACGAACCTTCAGATCTAGACGAACGGACGCACGAGCTCTAACTCTGGCCTGAACTCGACGGACGAACAAAAAAACAAAACTCAGATCTGAACTTCTGAGGCCACCAACAAACCCACGCTAACCGGCGACTGACGGAGGCGGACGGTGGCGGCTAAGATGATTAGGGTTTAGATTTTTAATCTTTTTAGGGCTATGGTGCTCTGATACCATGCCAGGAAATCAATTTTCCATGCCTTTAATTTAGGATAAGATCCATATATACATGATGAACGTCATTTATGTCGTGTTTTTACCCTTTAAAGTCTACACATTAATGGACCTTTTGAGTTAAATTAAAGATAATTGTGCATGTAATTGATAAGAAAAGAATAAAAATAAGAAAGTCGCATGTTCAAGGTCGTTTTGTCATTATGAAGCAATTAGGAGGGTAAAACAATCATTTTTTTTTATAAGAATTAATGTTATTTTAATTATTTTCAGGAAAACTGTATTCTGCTTCAGCTTGTGGCCACAAAGAAGTCACAAAGTCATAGTATCCAGTTTGTGGCCACAAAGTGCAGTTGACTGGTCAAACGAATTTGTTGAGATATTTTGTCAAAGAATTCAGCAAACCAAATCTCAATTTGACCTAACAACCCTTCCCAAAGATCTCTCCCCCATTTTAGCAACCTTCAAACAAACCCTAAGGCCTATAAAAGACACCCCAAGTCTTCATTCAAATCATCGATCATTCTTTACAACAATCAATCTCCACATAGTCGATCAACCTATTTTCTCTCTCGAAGAACTCACCCAAATTCTCGAAATTCCAAACAAGAGCGGACCACTCCTCTGTAAAAGTTCTACTTCAGCCAGCTCCGAAAGGAAGGTGCTGCGAGGATTCGATTCGCATTGACGACGTGAATCGAGCGAGTAGAGACCCTTCATCCATTCTCCACGAGTTCGAGAGAGAGAAAGTGGAAAAAATCCAAATTTATTTTCTATTTTATTATGCACATTTTCTACTTACATTCTGTTTTTATTTTGCATTTCTTTCCGTTCTTAATTTTTCATGCAAAATTATCATTTTACCCTTTAGCTAGTCTTCGCATTTATAATTTCATTTTCAGTTTAGAAGCTTCGTTATTTTAATTTTGTCCTTTATTTATTCTGTTTTTATTCTATTTTCGTTTTATTATTAATTTTCGAGTAAAATTACCATTTTACTCTTTTAGCAATTTTTGTACTTATGCATTATTTATCAATGAAATATTTTAGTTTATTTATCATTATGAGCTAAGTTTTTCTAAGGGATTCAGTTATGTGAATGCCCATTAAGAAATGAGCTAGCTTGACAACTGTAAATTACGGTTTTACCCCTTATGCCTTGTGTGGTTCGTTCTTTACTGAATATATGCAAAAATGTTATATTAATTTGATCACTTAATTAGCATGAAATGTTAATGTCGATACTGGATAGGTCGGACAATTAACGGTTTTCGTAAAGGTGATATAGCAGAAAAACCTAGGAATAGGATTTCGTCGATTGTCCTTGATGATTGGGGCAAAAGACTATAGGATCAATAGGATTGCATTCTTAATCATCTAAGATCACATTATCCACTGGACCGTGAGTATAATGGCTTAGACTCCTAAAGGTACTTGCAAAGAGGCTGAATAGGAGATGAATCTGATCCAAAACTATAAGGTGCTATGTGGTGACTCTGTGGTCACAGGCTGTCAAGTAAACTCAACATAGGGCTGAAACATGATTGGATCCCCGTTTTTATTATTAATTTCAAACCAAAACCAACCAACCATTATCAATTTATTTGTGTTACCTTTTATTGCATTCGAAAAATAAATTCTTTCTAAATCTAAAATCCACGACAGTCTCTTGGGATTCGATACTTGGAATACTTTTCCATTTTATTACTTGATTGACAGTGTATACTTGCACTTGACCATATCTTCATTGCAGGTTATTGAACCAAACTACACACGTTTTGGTTCATCAATACATACAATCTATTTTAGGTTAAACCTAAAGACAACCCAAATCAATTAAAGAAAATATATACAAAAAATGTTATGGAAATATTTCCTAATATTACCAGTAAGATTTTTCTATTTATAATAGGGGAGTTGCAAGAATAGCAAAAAAAAATAATAATAATTACAAATTGCATTTGTAGCAACTATGTTTAGTCTTTGCATATATAGCAAAAAATTAGAGTAATCACGTGTTAATCATTAACCTACAAGTTGATAAGTCGAAAATACCATTTCCCCACCACTCTAAAGTAATCACGTGTTAATCCCTAACCTAAATGATTGCATGTTGATACATCTCTGCTGATATACATTTGATATATTTTTTCATTCTTTTTACATTCAAAATATTTAAGCCCAACTCAAACAAAAAAATTGAAATCCGCGCGTTTGCTAAAAATGGAGAGGTCGAAAATACCCTCGCATTCAAAGTAATCACCCCGTATAATCATGAGTTAAACCTAGAAGTAACTTACCGAAACCTTTGCGATTTTTCTCACCTTCAACGTTGATTCCTCTCCGAAGATGGTCGTCGGAGAGGGGCGGCGGTGACCGGAGGAGGGTCGTCGGAGATCGGAGGCGGTGATCGGGGAGGGTCGTCGGAGATCGACGACGGTGGTCGGAAAAGTGTCTTCGGAGATCGACGACGGTGGTCGGAGGAGGGTCACCGAAGATCAGAGGCGGTGACCGGAGATGGCCAGCAACAGCGTTGTCGGAGGAGGTGGCCGACAACAATCGTGGGTGGAGAAAATTTGATGGAGTAGTGTGAGGGTATTTTGGTAAATTTAACACATTATGAAAATTAGGTAGGTTTCTCAATTAAACAGCAAAAAATATATTTTTTTTAAAGTTAATATCAAGTGTTTCATCCAAAATTATTTATTTCCAAAACTCATTCTCAAATAAATCATTTTGGGTGGTTGTCAAATAGAAACACCCCAATTTATTCTAAAATGACTTTTTTAAAAAAATAAATATTTAAAAATGCAAACTAAACACACCTTCAAATCATGTACCCCATGAAGAATTGAATCATATTCAATTCTCTGGAAAAACTTCTCATCTCACTTCCTCTCATTTTCTTCAGCCCAAAGTTACATACGTAACACATATATATATTTCTTCAACATGTGTCTTGCATGCAGCAAGACACATGTATATATATAAATATATATATATATATAAATAATTATTATTATTATTAAAAATAATAATAATAATTTTATTTATTAAACATTTTAATAAATAAAATATATATATAATTATTAATTAAACTTTTTAATTAATAAATATTATTTAATTCAATATCAAATATTGATTAAATAATATAACTAAACTCGGTTTTTCAGAAAAAACCGACTTTTTTTTTACATGAATCTCATTCATGTTTCAGGCCGATGCCATATTTAAATCATATTTAAATATGGCCATATTTAAATCATATTTAAATATGTCTATCCTTCTTCCACAAACCCGAATTTGAACGATTCAAATTCTTTTCTTTTCTTTTATACTGTTTCACGGCTTTATCCGAGCTAGCCAGGAGAACCGTAAGGACCTACAGATCATGAGCTCCAACGATACGAGATTATCCGGTCAAAACTCTTTCAACCGAACTAACCAACATTCGTTAACCCCCGGAGACTCCACTAAAGTCCAAGGGCTGCACTCTCCTCACTGTAGATATATTGTGTCCTGTTGATATAACTATCATCAGTAAGTCGATCCTTCACAGGTCGTTCATAATCACAACGGGTCATTTAAACCGTTTAACCCTTGTATTATATCTTGTTCCTTAAGTACCACTGACACCTCTAATGAACAATTGATTTGTGGTCCAACCATCAAATCAGATTCCTCCCTGATCAGGAGAGGATGGGCCCACTGTTCAAGACCTGGAGTCAGCACTAAAGGGAACAACCTCTCTACTAACCCTTAAAGCGGGTAGGAGTGAATTCCAATCTTGCTACAACTATGTCCCCAGCCACTTATTCAATCTTATCCCCAAGATGGTAGGCATATTGAGTCGGCGATCTGGCCACTCTCACCCGTACAAATCAAAGGATAAGGTTGAATAAACAGGAGTTCATAGTAAGCTCAGGATTGAGATCGAGTTACCTAAGTCATCAAATGAATAAATCGGTCTTTACAGTAAACGGTGTTATAAAGAAAGAGCGATTTTATTTCTTGGTTCGGTCTTGTGCAAACTCATTGCACAGGACGCCCTCACTCACATGTCTCTACATGAAACGATTCGAATCACATCGTTTTGTACTATACAAAGTGAGCCGCGTCCAATAGTGTCCCCAGGATAAGGTACCCAGCCTTATCCCTATACTATAGACCATTTTGGCTGTCTACTTGAACTTGATTCACAATCATGTCACACATGAAGTTCAAGTACTCACACTACAGCCATGGGTGTTAGTTATTGGTATAGGTTAATACAAACACAATTCACTAAAATTCAATAACAACTTTATTGAAATATAATATTTACATATTCAAACAGTTTACAAACTACGAGTTTTAGGACATAAAACCCAACAAACTCCCACTTGGACTAAAACGTCAGTGGAGTACATGCTGGTCGAGAGAACTAGAATATCAAATATCTAAAGTTTCTCCCACTGTCCTACTGAGCAGCTCGCAGCCCTAAACTTTTTAGGTGTCTCTCAAACACTTTAGCCGTGAGAGACTTAGTAAACGGATCAGCAATGTTGTGCTCCGAGGCTACCTGTGTGACGATCACATCTCCTCGTTGCACTATCTCCCTGATGAGATGATATTTCCGCTCAATATGCTTTCCACGCTTATGGCTTCTAGGTTCTTTAGAATTTGCCACTGCACCACTGTTATCACAATAAAGGGTGATTGGCAAGTTCATATTTGGAACAACTTCCAAATCTGTCAAGAACTTCCTAAGCCATACAGCTTCCTTCGCTGCTTCGCAAGCTGCGACATACTCAGCTTCCATGGTGGAGTCAGCAATACAACCTTGCTTTATACTCCTCCATACTATTGCTCCTCCGTTAAGAGTGAACACTGATCCTGATGTAGATTTCCTAGAATCTATATCAGTCTGAAAATCAGAGTCAGTGTATCCTGCAAAGATCAAATCCTTCGCGCCATACACAAGCACATAGTCTCTCGTTCTCCTAAGATACTTGAGGACATGTTTAACGGCTGTCCAGTGATCATATCCTGGATTGGACTGGAACCTACTGACAATTCCTACTGCATAGCAGATGTCGGGTCTTGTACACAACATAGCGTACATGAGACTACCAACTGCAGATGCATAGGGAATTCGTCTCATATCCTCAACTTCTTGAGGTGTCTTAGGAGACTGTTCCTTAGACAAGTGAATTCCATGCCTAAAAGGCAGCGAACCTTTCTTGGAATTCTGCATCGAATATCTTGACAACACCTTGTCAATATAAGATGCTTGAGACAGCGCTAGCACTTTGTTCTTACGATTCCTTACGATCTGAATCCCTAGAACAAACTGAGCCTCTCCCAAATCTTTCATTTGGAATTGGCTCGCTAGCCAATTCTTAACGTCAGTTAGGAACCCTACATCATTCCCAATGAGTAGTATATCGTCTACGTACAAGACTAAGAAAGCCACAACAGTATTGACTACTTTCTTGTAAACACAAGGTTCGTCAATATTTTGTTCAAAGCCATAAGATTTGATCGCCGTATCAAACCTTATATTCCAGGATCTAGATGCTTGCTTCAACCCATAAATGGATCGATTAAGCTTGCAAACCTTTTGCTCTTGACCCTGAAGTATGAATCCCTCTGGTTGAGCCATATAGATACTCTCCTCAAGATTACCATTCAGAAAGGCAGTCTTGACATCCATTTGCCAGATTTCATAATCATAAAATGTAGCAATGGATAAGAGTATTCTAATCGACTTTAACATGGCAACAACAGGAGAAAAGGTTTCTTCATAGTCCACCCCTTCTCTTTGGGAATAACCTTTTGCCACAAGTCGAGCCTTAAAGGTTTGCACCTTACCGGCTTGGTCTCGTTTTCTCTTGTAGATCCACTTGCAACCGATAGGTCTTTCACTATCTGGTTGGTCTACAAGATCCCAGACTGAATTGAAGTACATAGACTCCATTTCGAGATCCATGGCTTTAAGCCACTGGTCCTTGTCTGTATCATTCATTGCCTGTTTAAAGGTCAATGGATCCTCAACGCCATCATCAGGTATGACGACTTGAGTTTCAGACAAGCCGATGTAGCGGTCGGGCTGTCTTACATCCCTCCCACTGCGTCGAGGCTTTCTCAACTCTTGAGAAGGACCAGCCTGATCAACAACCTTTGTTGATCTGTCTGTAGCTTTCCTGGAAAATTCGGACAAAACAATTTTGCTCGACGATTGATGATCTCTCATGTGGTCTTCCTCTAAGAACGTGGCATTAGTCGATACTAGTACCTTGTTCTCATGAGGATCATAAAATAGACCACCTTTCGTTTCCTTGGGGTAACCTACAAATAGGCACAATTTTGAACGATGTTCCAACTTCTTTGGATTGGGTACTAGCACATGTGCCGGACACCCCCAAATCCTGAAGTGACGTAAACTACATTTACGCCCTCTCCATAACTCATAAGGTGTTTCAGAAACACTCTTAGAGGGAACCATGTTCAATATATATACTGCAGTCTCTACTGCATATCCCCAAAACGAACTAGGCAAATGAGCATAACTCATCATAGATCGAACCATGTCTAACAGGGTTCTATTTCTCCTCTCGGACACACCATTCTGCTGTGGTGTTCCTGGCGCTGAGAGTTGAGATACTATTCCATGTTCTATCATATAGTCCTGGAATCTTAAATCCATATACTCTCCACCTCGATCTGATCGGAGTGTTTTTATCGATTTACCTAATGTGTTCTCAACCTCTGCCTTATACTCTTTGAACTTTTCAAGAGCTTCGGACTTATGATGCATTAGATAAAGATAACCGTACCTAGAATAATCATCAATGAAACTGATGAAATATTCATACCCTCCTCGTGCTTTGACATTCAAAGGACCGCAGAGATCCAAATGCACGATTTCTAGAGGTTCTTTGGACCTATGACCTTTTTCAGAAAAAGATCGTTTGGTCATCTTGCCCTCAAGACAAGACTCACATGGCGGTAAAGAGTTGTCCTCTAAACGATTTAGCAGACCACTCTTAACCAATCTCCCAATCCTATTGAGATTAATGTGGCCTAGTCTTAAGTGCCAAAGATAAGTACTTGGAGAAAATTTTTGCCTTTTAGTTTGAGTCTCAGCTGTTTTAAACATTTCAGTGTTCAAAATAGCTTTGGCTTCGGTTGGTCTTAACACATACAAGTTGTTTTCAAGTTTCGCAGAACAAATACGTACACCTCTTTTGCTAATGAACGCTTCATTATGAACAAAAGATACTTTATACAACTGTTCTAACAAACAAGATATAGATACAAGATTCCTCTGGAAGGTAGGAACCAGGAGTACATTTTCTAGTAAAATGAAACTATCTCTATACAACAACTTTACAGCTCCCACTGCTTCAGCTGAGACAACCTCTCCAGTTCCAACTCTGAGAGTTATCTCACCGCGAGAAAGTGGCTGCCAAGAACTAGTTTCCTGAAAAGAAGAACAAACATGGTTAGTAGCTCCTGAATCAAGTATCCAGGTATGACAATCATGTTCTACTAAACATGTTTCAACAACAAGTAAATCATATTTACCTTGTCTTTCTTTCTCAGCCTTTTTCTCTGCAAGATACTTTGGGCAATTCCGTTTCCAGTGCCCATCTACACCACAATGGAAACATTTTCCTTTGTCTGCAGATCTACTCTTGCTCTTAGCAGTAGCAGGTGCTTTTCCCTTCCTTTTATCTTTCTTCTTCTTTTGAATACTCTTATTCTTAATAGAAGAAAGTTCAGACCTACTCCCTAAAGACGACCCCTTTTGGAATTTCCTAGAAGTGACAACGTTTGCCTCCTTCTCTTTTCCTTTAGAAGTCTGTAGGGACTGATAGGTCTGTAGCTCGCTGAGGAGAGAAGTCAAATTATACTTTATCTTGTTCATTACCAAATTGGTTCTGAACTGAAGGAAACTCTTCGGAAGAGATTCCAAGATAAAGCTTACTTGACTTGACTCATTTATAATAGCTCCGTTTACTTCCGCCACATTGAAGTGGACCATCATGTTAAGGACATGCTCCCTAACAGAGGTTCCCTCCTTCATGCGAGAGTTGTAAACGAATTTGAGGGCTTCATGACAGACCGATGAGGACGGAAGTCCAAACATCTCCTGTAATGAAGACATGATTTCTTTAGCAGAAACCATATCCTCGTGCTTCTTAGCTAACACATCGGATATGCTGGCTAAGATATAGACTCGGGCTTTATCATTAGCCCTTGTCCATCTATCATATGCTTCTCGAACAGTTCGAGTCGCATCCGAGCTAGGAGGGGGAGGACAATCCTCTGATAAGACGAACCTGAGATCATCAAGAACGAGAATCGTATTCAAGTTCGATTTCCAGGTCGCGTAGTTATCGCCGGTTAACTTATCGGAAGCTAGTAAGTGAATAAAAGAGCTAGACATGCTGAAAAGAGAATGAATAAATATTAGTGAAAAGGTTTTAACCTAATTTACACACCAATCAAGAATTTAGCAAAGAATAATAATGTACCCAAAACTCATTATTAAACTGCAACGATACTTCAGTGGGTCAGAATGGTCGCTACCAAGGGGCAGTCAAGCATTCCTTCACTGAATCAAGACATTCTTGACTAAATACTAATACCAGAATATCTCATATTCCTATAGCATCTTAGTTATCGCTGTTTGGTCAAGATTTACTAACTCCTTAGCAAATCTCGTAAGTGTGACCCTCCATTTTTAGAATTCATAGGGCGGCCCCAACGATGCAACCGAATGGAAATGTCAAAGTTGGGAATGGCTCTATGTTTCTTTATCCATAAATGGTGATTGAGATGTTCTGATTCCTATGAAACGGCCCTCCGAATGGATCGGTACCACTTGTGGGCACCTAGCAGGCAGAACATAGAAATCTCACGGTTCAATCCAATGGAGGAGACCGCAGGATGTATTGACATACTTCCTTCTCCCACTTACTATAAATACTTTCTCCATTCACCTTGCTCTTGAATTATGCAAATACCATCCGAATGGGGATGCCCTATTGACATCACGAGGCCGAGCATAATTCTCACGGTGTGAACTTGACAGAGAACGTAGGAGGAGAGGGACATATCATATATACCTTCTCAACACCTCTACTAAGTATTTTAAGACGGAATGGGTAAATTACTCAGGCATTATCCGGCTAAGACAATAAGGCCTAAGTCTAGGTAAAACAAACTTTTACCTATGATGTCTAGGTGATAAACACTTTATTACCTCACACCACTCACGCATGCTCATAAAGCCGGGTTAACTTTACTCAAGAACCGGATGGTCCCCAGGTAGGAGGTGTTCCGTAAACCGTCAGCTTAAATACCTCCAACCTCGAACAGGATGTCCCCGGGTGAGTTTCTTGTAACCTTAGCATTTACAAGATATCGACCTATTCATCTAATGAAACGGAACGATACATTCAACCCTAAGTGAGCATGCCTTTGTCTTTGTTATAGATTTTAAAAGTCTATGCCAATTTTACAACGCTTTGCAAAACTAAGACTTACTACAACAAACTTCTACATGCTTCTCAAACATGCATCACTAAGGCACGACAAGTTGAATATTTAATTTCATAATTAATATAACAATTATATCGATTATGTTTTTAAATATACAACTCCTAATTCATAAATTAATATAACACTTATATCAATTCTCATGAATTAAGCATGCATCCTATACATTATAACACTTATAACAAACAAAATGCATCTAATGTTGGATGTTTAATTTCATAATTAATATAACACTTATATCAATTATTCTATTAAGCAAACAACATCTAATTCATGAATTAATATAACTCTTATATTAATACTCATGAATAAACATGCATCCTATATATTATAACACTTATAACATACCATGTGCATAAAACAAGGGCAACCTTTGTTGTTGATTCAATTTCATAATTAATATAACACTTATATCAATTATCCTAATGAACTAATCAACAGCTAATTCATGAATTAATATAACTTTTATATCAAAATTCATGAATTGCCAAATATGCATACGATATATTATAACACTTATAACATATTTTCAATGCATGAAGCATGCTTCCTACGGTGGGATTTTAAATCTATATGGCATACGTTATGCACATACAAACATGGAATTTAATTAAAACATACATTCGCAATGCATAATTAATTAAACATACTAAAGTGGATCGATTTTGGCATTTAGCAAGCAATAACTAATTTATTACAAGCTTGATCAACAAGCCACGTCTTGAGCGGACTTCGAACTCTTCGCACCGCCTTTGACCAACTTGCTTCCTCCGAACGCTTCGGCCAAAATTTCTTCGAATTTCTCCTCGTATTGCCCAGAACGAGTTTGAAATTACACCGAACATTTCGGCGAGTTTCAAACTCAAACTTCTTTCACAAAGAACCCTATATGGACTCTAATGACTCTAAAAATACAGACTCTTTAGCATACATTAAAGCCCATACATTCTCGGGCAATTACAAATAAAGAAATTCAAAAAGAAACTATGCCAAAATCGATATTCACTTTAGAATTCCAATCAGAAACAATTTCTAAATAAAACCCACCATAACTTAAATTGATAGAAATTGAGTGGCCAAAAACGCTCTGATACCAATTGATGGAGCGCTCATGGCACGCAGCGGAAGCGATTTGGATCATGGACACTCTAATTTCATCAATTTAAACAAATGGAAACATGCAAAAGCGAAGAAAAAGAGAAATTAGAACACATACCCTTGTAGTTCGTATTTCTCCAATTTTCACCGCCAGAAGCTCCTCACGAGCTCACCGAGCCTTCTCACGAAACCTTCGTGGACCACCCACGGTAGTCCCGCTATCCTCAGGCCGAGAAACGGAGTGGTGGGACTCCTTTTACAAAAGAAAAGGAGAAGAGAAAGAGGAAGAAGAGAAGGACAGAAGGAGAAGTTTTTTTTTTTTTTTTTTTTTTTTCTTCAAATCATGTACCCATGAAGAATTGAATCATATTAAATTCTCTGGAAAAACTTCTCATCTCACTTCCTCTCATTTTCTTCAGCCCAAAGTTACATACGTAACACATATATATATTTCTTCAACATGTGTCTTGCATGCAGCAAGACACATGTATATATATAAATATATATATATATATAAATAATTATTATTATTATTAAAAATAATAATAATAATTTTATTTATTAAACATTTTAATAAATAAAATATATATATAATTATTAATTAAACTTTTTAATTAATAAATATTATTTAATTCAATATCAAATATTGATTAAATAATATAACTAAACTCGGTTTTTCAGAAAAAAACCGACTTTTTTTTTACATGAATCTCATTCATGTTTCAGGCCGATGTCATATTTAAATCATATTTAAATATGGCCATATTTAAATCATATTTAAATATGTCTATCCTTCTTCCACAAATCCGAATTTGAACGATTCAAATTCTTTTCTTTTCTTTTATACTGTTTCACGGCTTTATCCGAGCTAGCCAGGAGAACCGTAAGGACCTACAGATCATGAGCTCCAACGATACGAGATTATCCGGTCAAAACTCTTTCAACCGAACTAACCAACATTCGTTAACCCCCGGAGACTCCACTAAAGTCCAAGGGCTGCACTCTCCTCACTGTAGATATATTGTGTCCTGTTGATATAACTATCATCAGTAAGTCGATCCTTCACAGGTCGTTCATAATCACAACGGGTCATTTAAACCGTTTAACCCTTGTATTATATCTTGTTCCTTAAGTACCACTGACACCTCTAATGAACAATTGATTTGTGGTCCAACCATCAAATCAGATTCCTCCCTGATCAGGAGAGGATGGGCCCACTGTTCAAGACCTAGAGTCAGCACTAAAGGGAACAACCTCTCTACTAACCCTTAAAGCGGGTAGGAGTGAATTTCAATCTTGCTACAACTATGTCCCCAGCCACTTATTCAATCTTATCCCCAAGATGGTAGGCATATTGAGTCGGCGATCTGGCCACTCTCACCCGTACAAATCAAAGGATAAGGTTGAATAAACAGGAGTTCATAGTAAGCTCAGGATTGAGATCGAGTTACCTAAGTCATCAAATGAATAAATCGGTCTTTACAGTAAACGGTGTTATAAAGAAAGAGCGATTTTATTTCTTGGTTCGGTCTTGTGTGCAAACTCATTGCACAGGACGCCCTCACTCACATGTCTCTACATGAAACGATTCGAATCACATCGTTTTGTACTATACAAAGTGAGCCGCGTCCAATAGTGTCCCCAGGATAAGGTACCCAGCCTTATCCCTATACTATAGACCATTTTGGCTGTCTACTTGAACTTGATTCACAATCATGTCACACATGAAGTTCAAGTACTCACACTACAGCCATGGGTGTTAGTTATTGGTATAGGTTAATACAAACACAATTCACTAAAATTCAATAACAACTTTATTGAAATATAATATTTACATATTCAAACAGTTTACAAACTACGAGTTTTAGGACATAAAACCCAACAGATAGACCGTACTATCAGTGATAGAAATTGTCATATCTGCAAATTTTTTAAAAAAGTGCTATATTTTTAATTATTTTACTCTAAATTGACATCTGTTACAATTTTCGAAAATAATATATAGATATAACGTGAGGTCGAGACCTAAAATACTTAATTTTCTCTATTTTAATCGATAATATAATCATTCTTACTTTTGGTAACTTTTTTGGTAACTTGATAATGAATCATTTGATTAATCCCAACTTTTATCTTTGAAGGACTCGCCCACAACATGAAGGGCATATGGCCCTCAATTCATAAAGCAAATATACATAAACTTTTATAGAGAGAGATCAAACAAAATATTTAATAAGAAAAAAGATCAGTTCTTACTAACCTTACACTTTATTTATTCTTGCTGACATTCATCACATGAAAGCAAATAGTTAGCCATACATAATGTTACTTAGAAGGGATGAAAGGATATTAATTAATAAAGTCAACACAATATCCTCTTTGTGCACCCATTGGAATGTTGCATACACAAGGAGAATCACAAGGGAGTAGTCCACCACCACAGAAATCTCCAAAACACGAGGGGCGTGGCGGTACGACTTTCATCATTTTTCTCGGGTTATCGTTATCGTTCTCGTTCTCGTAGCTTGGAACTCGATTGTTGCTACCATCAGAAAGGAGTTGAATGTTTTCATCGTCATTTTCCTCGATTCGACGTTCGACGTTGGAGGCGACTTGCGCTAAAGAACTCGTAAACATCATCGCCACCAGCACCAACACCAACACCAACACCAAAGCTAACTTATTTCCCTCCATTTTGCTCTTGTTTTCTCTCACTCTTCTCTTAAATTTATATTTGCTTCTATTTACCTTCTTGATGGCTTCCTATTTATTGAAGATGAACATGTTAATTGAAATATTATAAGGGGAGCAAGTTTTTTTTTATATTATTATTATTATTTAAATGAAACCTTATCCACACGTGAAAAGCATTCCAAAGAGGAGAAAATGATCTACCCTACGAATTTATTCACACACATACACAAAATAAAATAATAATAAAATAATAAATAAATCTTTATTTTAGTAATAATACATTTTTAGGACCACATTTCAATTCTATAATTGAAATACTTTTTTAGGACCACATTTTAATTCTTAAATAAACTCTATTATATCATATTATTGTCCAAAGAAATAATGAAGAGTGTAAAAGATTATCTCTTCTTATCCACATGTGACATTATATTATCATTTTTTTTATAGTAAGGACTTACGTGGCGTTTCATTATTGTGTTGTTTTTTTTTATCTCGTCTAAAATTTTCATTATATTATTATTTTTTTTTTTTTTATTTTAACTTTTGCCACTATTTTTCTTCTTATAGTATTTAATTTTTTATAGGATTTAAATTTTAGATCTAAGAGTGAGCAAATGTAGAAGAGAGTTTATACTGTACATGTAAATATTTAAAAAAGCAAAAAAAAAATTGAGAGAAGGATTATTTAAATGTGTAGAATAAAGAAAGAAAAAGAGAAAAAGAGAAAAATAGAAAAGAAAGACAAATAATGCAAGTGATTTGAGACAGTGATGTTGGGGATGAGACAAAATTGTCGTGGTTCTCTAGAAACTGTTTAGACGGTAGAATCATTTATTACTATTAAAGATGGTCACGGGGCGGAATCAGGGATGCACTTCTCATTCCTGTCTCCATGACTTGAAGATTTTTCATCCCCGTCCTACTCCATTTCCTGCTTTGGGAAATCAGGATTAGAGTCGAGAAATTCTCATTCGAGAATCGGGTCCCCGCAGAAGAAAAAATAAATCTCCCTTTTTTATTTTTTTTAATTATATTTTTATACTTTCATGTTAAAATTAGTATTAGGATTGTTTTATTTATTTAAAACTAATTATAAAAAGTATTTAACATTTTTATTATAAATTTAGTAAAAAAAAATTATTATATTATGAAATTAATTAAAAAAATATAAATTAAAAAAAATACATATAAAAACTCATAAATAATAATATTATTTTATATAATTATAATATTTATTATATATTTTAAAAAAACCAATAAAAATTATTCGGGACGGCTTCAGGTCGAGGATGGAGACCTATCGCCGCCTCGTATCTGACCGAGGATCCGAATTAAATCCCCAATTTGACTTTCGTGACTCGGTCAAATTGAAGATTCTCCGACCTATGGGGAATTTTGCCGACCCTAGTTACTATATGGTAGTAATTTTGGCAAAATATACCTAATAGCCTCTAATTTCTTGAGTTATTCTCAGTCCTTATTACTCTCTCAAAATTCTCAATTTTATCTTTAAAGTTTTAAAAATTCTCTATTAGGTTATTTGTAAAAAGTTATTTAGAAAAAGTTGATTAATCATTACGAGTTGTTGCTTTATTAACATATTGAGCATAACCATATGTTATTTGACATAAGATTTAACTTATTCATATTCAAATTTCGATTTACCCGTATTTTTCAAAATGATAAATCTAATAATTTAATTTGACATAAGTTTTTTTGTTGACAAATTTTAACCCAAAAAAATAAAAAATAAATAAAAATAAATAGACCCTACCCTAATTGTGAATTTAGAATATATTAAGGTTATATTTGGAAATTTTAAAACATTAAATACCAAATCGAGAATTTCCTTAAAAAAAAATTAGACCATTTAATATATTTAGTATATTTTTCTATTTTGTAATTAAATAAAAAAAAATTAATCAAAAAAAATTATATTATACATTTTTTAAAATATGATTTAAAAATTTGTCCTCTAATTATTTCGTATAAAAAGTGAGTTTAAAGGAATTATATCACTTTATGGTAATTAAAGAAAAAATAGTCAGAATAGCTAAAATTGAAAAGTACAAGTTGAAAAATAGCTAACTTCTATATTTAGAATAATAAAAATAGCTAGTGTTTGGAAGAAACTAACTTTATTGAAAGGTTGGAGTATTGAACTCAAATTCCATACCAAAAAAAAAAAAAAGAAGAAGATTTATTAGGAAGAATGATTGGAAAAATAAGGATTTACCTTTCAATAACTTTATTGAAAGGTTAGAGCATTGAATGATGGGAAAAATAAGGATTTGTTTAGGAGTAAAACTTGTTTGCTGCCGCCAAAGCGAGCATGACTCAGCGGGCATATGTATGTGCTTACGACCAAGAGGTCTGTGGTTCGAATCCCCGTACCCCAAACTTCAAAGCCATAGAATTTCATTTTCTTATTCCAATTGGGGTTATTTGAAATTTGCCGGGCTGATTGTGTGTTATGTAGGCATAAATTTTCAGGTGGGTTTTTAAAGAAACTGAAAGAAAGAGTGAGAAATTTCACAGTTGGATTCATCTGAGGTTGGTAAAGGAAAATGTCAATTGGATTTTATTTTTTTTTTAAGAAAAATCCCAAAAAACAAAAATGGTAAAAAAAAAAAAGTTATTTGTCTAGAGATATTTTTTAGAGTATTACAAATCTTAGTGCGTTAAAAAATAGTTAACAAAAAAAAAATATAGAGAGAGAGGAAGAGAGAGTGAGAGATGCAAAAAAAAAGAGAGAGGAAGAGAGAGTGAGAGATGCAAAAAAACAAAGGTCATGACAGATGAAAGTGGAGTAAAGAAAGAGAAAATAGGAGAAGTTGTTTATTTGACGAAGAAAAAAGGGAAAGTTACGGAAGAAAAAAATCTAAGAAAACGACTTATTTAAAAAATAATATAAATATTCACTCAATCAAATCGTGACATGTGTTGGGCTGCAAAAGATACTTGTAGCCCATGCTGTAATCAAGTTTTACTCTTTATTTAGAGAGAATCCTTGACAAAAATAAAGATTTATTATAGAGAAAATCATGGTAAAAGTAATAAAAAATTAAGATAGGATCCAAACAAAGCCACTAATTAAATCGAAACAGCTGAACAAAATTCAATAAAGTCTAATATGAAATATTAATTCAAATTAATTTTTAACTAAAATTTTCATAAACGGTTGTGAAAAAAATGATAATATCAGTGCTCTCGATAATTATTTTTAATGTGTGTATATATTCGTAATTACATATATATATATATCATATGGAGTATATGTGTATATACATAAGTCATTAATTGGTGAACGTACGTATAACCTAGGTTGTAAGAAAATTACATAAACAATTAAATTTACAGCATAATGATGTTTATAAAAATTAAAATGTTCATAGACGGTTGTAAGAAAATTATAAAAATGACGCCCTTGATAACTTTTAGTGTGGGTATATATTCGTAGTTACATCTATAACAACATACATAAGTATATCATATGAAGTATATGCGTGTATATACACCATAAGCCATTACTTTGTGAGCATTGAACAAATGATACTAAAAAAATTAAAATGTTCATAGACGGTTGTAAGAAAATTCTAAAAATGGGTGTTCTCGATAACTTCTAGTGTGAGTATATATTCGTTGTTACATCTATAACAATGTACATGTAAGTATATGAAGTATATGCTAGTGTGGGTATATATTCGTTGTTACATCTATAACAATGTACATGTAAGTATATGAAGTATATGCGTGTATATACACCATAAGCCATTAATTCGTGAGCATTGGACAAATGATACTAAAAAAAATTTAAATTGGTATGCATGTTGAGTTTACCCCAGAAAACGCTCAATCAATTGTATCATTACCTTCAACAATAAATTAGTAGATTTGCAAATCTTCCATCTTCTAAATCTATTTGAAACAGTTATCGATTCTCAATTTTGAAATCCTATATCTTGAAAAAAACTATTTACCTCAACCTTCTACTTCGTTCAACGCTTGAATTGGGCTGAAAATTTTAACTTTCAAAACCTAACCTTCTATGACGTATTTATGGAGTGAGTAAGGATCTTCGTCTCCATTGTACATTGTCGTCGTTTTAACTTTGAAAAAAAAAAAAAAAAACTTATTTTGAATATGCATGAATCTAGTAAGTTGTTAGTGAGATTTTTTTCTTTTTCTTTTTGCTATTAAACATTTTCCTATCTAACTTGTTGAGATTTTTTTTCGTTCAAAATAAAATTATCCGGGATGAAAATTGTCAATTTCATTCCCTAAAATTGTGACAGTCATTGGATGAAAATATAAAAGTTTATTAGCTATTTTTTTTTAAGAAAAAATTGAAGTGTGATAAATGACATATTTTCAAGTATTTTTTTTCCAAAGGTATTTAATTAATGTGGGGATTAAACTCATCATCTCTTAGTCAACATAACCTTATGTCAATTGAGCTATGACTCGTTTGACGTCTCTCTTTCCCATTTAATCTCTTAAATCCTTTAATTCAAATTTAAACAAATAAACAATCTTTTAAATCTCTGATCCTATTTTAAAATAAAATTTAAACCAACTCATTCAATCATCTCACTTTTTTTTTTATTCGTGAAGTCTTAAAACGCTCTTGTTCTTCATAAAGCCCCAAACACCATGGCGCTCTCACTTTTGAGCGGCGACGATGACGACACGTTTGGGCGCCGACGATGCTTCTAGGCAGCAGCCGCCATGGAAACCAGAGCGTGTTCATCGAAATAGTAAGAAAATGAATTTTGTTGCTGATTCGATCCAGGAAATTTGGTGACTGTCCATGATTTTGGGAATTTTGGACTTGCAAAATCGACTTCTCTTTACATTTTTAGTGCAACAAAACTTGATCCAAGTGAGCTTTCTTTTTTCTTTTCTTTTTCCACTAATTCATTCTTGAATTTTACATTTTGTGTCTAATTTGGTCGGATTAATTTGAAGAAATGATTCGAGGTGACCGTGACAATGTGGTTGTTAATTTTGCACATTTGAATTAAAAGAAAAAAAATCAAGAGTACTTTAATTTTATATCCAATAATTATTAGAGGGGATAATAAATTTCAAAAGTACTTTTCCTCGATTTTAACCAATATGCTTTTGTTTACACAATGTACTTGCACCCATCATTTATATTAGAGGTTTCATCACACTTTGTCTACCATTTTTCATTGAATTTGTGCATTTAATTTTATGTAGCTAATTTATTGACTAATAACCTTTACAATTACTATTACTGTAATTGCAATTATATTTGCAATTTATCCCATTTATTTTGTATTTTCAATTTACTTTTAATTTTTCTTTTAAGAAAAAAATTGATTAGATTGTTAAGTTTTTATTTTATTTACTAAACCGAGCATAATTCAATTGGTATAAGGGTGTGGCCTTGACTAAAAGATGATGGGTTCAATCGGTTGGGATTAAAAATAGCGAGATATAATTAAATGCGGAATAAACTAAATATATCTCAACCTCCCACACAGGTTAGAATCGATCACAAAATACAATAATAAAAGATAAGAGAAAGAGATAACAACACCCGAGAGATATCCTGGTTCGCTCCGATCTCGGGACTACGTCCAGTCTTCTGCAGAGGTTCTACTATAATGGAGATTACAATCGGTCTCCTACAAAAACTCACCCAAATAGTCCAACTAGAACTATTTGCTTCCAAATACCATAATCCGATAGCTTGGGATAAACAAAGAGAAATACCCACTTCAAAGAAAAGTACACAGTGTATTGTTCTTCACAATTTTCTCACTGCCCCGCAAAAAGAAATCAGCACTAAAAAATTGCTCTCAATTTTTGTTCTGCCCCATATAAAAGTCACCACACTATTCCCTTTTTATGTGTTGACCAAAGTCAAAAATCAATAATATATATATGGCTGCTGCAAACCTAATTAACTTAAGCTCATAATGGCTTAAGCCCAATTTGGTTGTGCCTTCGTAATGGTTTTTGTGCTGATGAGTTTCCTTCGAACAAAATTGGAACTTCAATTTGACACCATATCCTAACACAATCCTTAAATTAATTAAATACGTTTAAAAAAAAAAAAAAAATTGTTTTATTTGATTAAAAAAAATGGTTTGAAAGATTTGGATTTTTTTTCCTAAAATACGGTCTTATTTTTTAGGTTGAAAGTATCCCTAATTTATGGAATTGAAGATTCTTTTTGTTTTTTAAAAAACATGAATGAACATTTATCGGAAACAACCTTATAAAAAATGTTCCTTCCTCTCATTGTCCCTAGATAATTAGGCCCCAAAATTTAGAAGTTCGAGGAAAATTCTTCTAAATGTCCATTTTGAAAAATGCCATTTTTTTTTTAAAATAGCCAAAACTGAAATCAAATTTTACCTTATTTGTAGAGTGACATCGTTTTAGATTCTAGTATTTGACCGCTTTTCAAATAAATGACATTTTGTTACCATAAAATCGAAAAACAAAAAATAAAAGCGCAAAAGTGAATATCGACACAAAATTTACGTGGTTCACTAAAGTTGTGTTAGCTACGTCCACGAGCAGAAGGGAGAGAACAATTGTATTAGGAATAGGAAAAAATTACAACAATGACAGACTAGAGGGCGACTGAAGTCATTAGAGGTTTTATATATGACACCTTCATGACCTAATACACAATGGGTGAAAACCCAAATCAACGAGACTCTCGTACCGAACCAGTCGTAGCGGATCATAACAGATTCAAGGCATTCCAACACATTTTTTCAAAATTTTCAAAATTACCAATTAAAAACGTCATTCCTCACGTTATCCCAAAGTTCAAATTAGCCTAAATCCTAATAGGTCTTAGGTATATTAATTTTTTTTCCTGTAAAAATCAAGGACCCAATCATACTTGAAAAAAATAATTTTGTATCTAATAAATATATACATGGTTTTTTTTTTTAAATGTTGAATAAGTTGAGGACCCCATTAATTTAATGTCTAACAAAACTTTTAATATTTTAAATTTTCTAATGTCTTTATTAGATACAAGATTAAGAGTTTAAGGATCTATTATAACAAAATTAAATTTTGAAGGATCTATTAGACAAAAAATTGAAAGTTTAAGGATCTATTAGACTCAAAATTGAAAGTTTAAGAGTGTGTTACGCACATTTTAAAGTTCAAGAACTATATATATAGACATAAATTCAAAATGTCGATGACTAAACTTGCAGTTAACCCTATGGAATTATTCCCTCCTGACAAAAATTCCTAGATCCGCCCCTGAATAAGAGGAGTGTCGATCTAAACCACTTTCATTTTGGAATAATGTCTAAAACCTAAATTTAGTAATGAATTCTACACAACATTGGACACAAATACTCTCCTTCCATATTCTACAATTTAACAATTGAAGGAAATGGTGCTGTAAAATAGAAAATTGTTGGGAGGAGAGAGAGGCAAGTAGTGGATGAAAAGATAACAGAGACAAATTGTTGGGAGGAGAGAGAGGCAAGTAGTGGATGAAAAGATAACAGAGACGTTAAAAGAAAGTAATTGACAACTAACCAACAACATTTACATGGCTATACACTTAAAAGTGTAGCAAAAAAAATGCATTTGACAACACTGTATACCTGCGGAAATAATTTGTACGCATGGGTTCGGGTCATCGAGTTTGTATAGAAGCCTGTATACAGCTAATTAATAACCATCATAAGTTTTGGCCAACCACCGTAGCCCATTGGTGTGATGATAACATTAAGTAACTGTTGCATGTGTAGAGGAACGAGGACTGCGTGCATCAGGTTGCGTTTTTCCAAGGCCCTTGCAATGATGAAACTTAGGGATTTCAAAAGTCTAACCCCCATTCAACACTCCACAGCTTATCCGAGAAGTGGTATACCCTCCCTTCAGCCAAGCAATTCAGCTCTCCAGAACCGCCTACATACACATCTCGTGCAAAAAATCAGGTCATTCTACGTTATGTGCCATTCCTCCATTGAAGTGTTCGTCGGATTGACCCAACCACAAGTCCCCGCAGGTATGTGCTCCCTTCCTCCGTCAGAGTGCATACATTTGGTTAGTAGTTCGGTGGTTGTTTATAGGTGCCATCTCTTCCATCTCTTTTTGCCCTCAGATTTTAGACATAAAATCTGGGTTGTTCTTGTCTGTTTGGTTATGAAGAATTTAACTATCAAGATTTAGGATTTCTAATTTCGAAATTTTAATATTTAGAGTTTGAATCGCATGAAATAGGTTCAGCTAGTTAGAGATTTGGATATGGGGTTTCAAAACAGTAACCCATTTTTTTTAGGGATTCGATTTTAACTTCTAGATTTTGAAAACGCACGGTTATAGAAATAATGTATACATATTTACATATACCCTATTTTTTTAGGGGTTGTTGTAGGTTAACGATGAAATCATCCAAGAGATGTTGACTGATCGACGCTACATTGTAGGGTGCGCATCTCACTAATTTGTTTACTATTTTTAGCGTTTCTACATTGGTATTACAATAACTATAAGTCAATGCACAAGAGTATGTTCGTTAGTCCATGTATATACCTTTGACAGGCTGTGGATGGTTGCAACAACCCGAAGGGGTATGCACGCGTATAGAACACACCCCCTGTCCCTAACGAGAAGTTAACCTCATTTGTACTTAACGCGAAGCCATCAACCTCACACAAATATTTTGATCTTTTATTCTTTTATTTTAAGAGTAATGAATTCTAAAATAAGAAATAATTAATAAATAATAGAGTTATAATGGGGATAATAAAACAACAACTCTCCCCTGCCATTACTCTAGACATAGGGTGCAAGTCATTCTAAATTTTAGACATTTTTCATTTCGAGTAATTAAACCTAGACAATTTTGTCGACTCTCCATCCTATAAATCCATCCTATAAATGACCCAAATTCAAATAGGGGCAACTACAAGAATAGCTTAAACAAGACTATGCAAGTTAAAAAATAGCTAAACTAATTATTGTGTTGAAAAATAGCTAAATTAATTATGATAGAAACAATTTTTTTTACCATATTTACAAAACATTTTAAAGTTTGTTAAATTTGCAATTAGTTTGGATCTGATTGCTATTTGTGTACCCAACTCCAAAAACTTATGCCTAAAATATTTGAACAAAAATATGTAATAATATATTTTGAAAATAGCTTATTGACCTCAACATAAAAATAAAAAATAAAAAATTATTGTTTTCTTGGCACAATAAAAGAACAGCACGTGATTCACGTGTTACACGCGTTCCGTATTCCGAATAGTATGGACAGCGATTTTATGCAACAGAACAAGAACCAGAAGATAACAAAAACATGATCTTCTAGAAATTATAATTTTATTTTCTTATATGTTTATTATTATTGTTTTCTATTTTTCGTTCAATTTTTTTTAGAAAGTGACATATATTAATTATTAATAATATTTTTTAATTATTATTTTACCACACCATCCCGATGTGTGTTTGTTAAATCTTAAACGAATGTTTTTCAATATTGTCCATATTGTGTTAAAAAAAGAAAAAGAAAAAGAAAAATCAATTTAACCCCTTAAGTATTTTTTTTAATTTTACTTTCTTGTTGGTAAATGTTAAAATTGGATGACATGGTACTTATTGAATTAATATAAATTTAAATGAAAAATTAAGACAATTAAGAGAAGTAAAATTCAAATTTATGCCAATTTTTTAGAAATTTGGAGAATAAATTGACTAATTTTTCATCTAATTTTTTTTTTATGAAACTGATCACTATATATAATATAGTGTTACTGTTAGGCAATGATGAAAATATCCGTAGATATGTCGATATATCCGTGGATATATCCATAAATCGGAGACTTCGATATAGATATTAAAGGGTAATGGATATATCCAATATCTTTTATAAATACTCATAAAACATCAAAAATATCATATATTAAATTTAGGGAAAAAATCAATTTATACCCCTAAACTTTGAGGGTTGTATCAATTAAAACCCTAAACTAACAATTGTATCAATTTAAACCTTAACTGTCATAAGTGTATCAATTTACACCTTTTGTTAGATTTTATTTGAAAAAAAATAATTTAAACGGGTGGAGACTTATGATTTTAACAATTAAACTCATAAACTTTCATAAATGAATCAATTCTATGATAGTTTAAGAGTTTAATTAATAAATTACAAGTCTCCACACATGTAAAAGCTTACATTTTATACTAGAGGGTGTAAATTGATACACTTATGAAAGTTTAGGGTTTAAATTGATACAATTGTTAGTTTAGGGTTTTAATTGATACAATCCTCAAAGTTTAGGGGTATAAATTGATTTTTTCCCTTAAATTTAATATGAATCTAGATACTACTAACTAGATCTATAGCTTAGATTGAAAATAAAATAACTTATATATTAATTTAAATATATTTTTTTAAAAAAATTGATTTACAGAAATATTCATGGATATCGATATTTTATCGATATATCCATGGATATATCCGTAAAATTGAAATGTCGATATCAACATGGATATCGATATTTTCATCCTTGTTGTTAGGTAAGCTTATCGATTACCAAATATTAACATTTTTTTTACTTAATATATGTTTTCTTCCAACCTCTCATATTTTATATTGAATATTTATTCAACTCTCTCCTACATATCAAAATAACATGTTATCTAAATAAATTTTGTATACATGTAATACCTTAAATCAATAACTTCTAAATTGAAACACAAACACAAACAAACGGAAAACGTAATGCAACTATTAGGAAATTACCGTATTAGGAAACTAGTTAGTACTTAGTTAAAACCCTAACTTCCCAAAATACATATAAATGCTAACTAGATATTAACTAAGTACTAACTAGTTTCCTAATACAGTAATTCCCTAATAGTAACCTAAATATTATAAGATGTATTTTCGTAATTTTTTAAGTAGGAAGAATTTTGTCCCAAATGTTCATATAATTATATATATGAATTAAAATATTAAAAATCATATGATATTTGTGATGGGTAAAAATGAACCAACCTAAATATCGAGAAGGAAGGAATATTGATGTCAGAAGCCCGAATGCATAACCGATTCAAACCCATGTAGGCTGAGACCTACAAAGGTTCGAGTTTAGACGACCAAGCTCATAATCCAAATAGGCTTTGAAAGAAAACTAATCATTGAACTAACCAGCTCTACAAACTAACTCTTGGGCCCAATAGCCCAAAAGACACAAGTCAACTCCTTCCCTTAGAAAGAAAAGGAAACCCTAAATCAACCCTCCTATAAATATAAGAGGATAACTCCAATGCCAATTTGTCCAATTGAGTCCTCATAATTCTCAAAACACAAGTTTGTTACACTCTTTTATCTCTAATTTTACTTAAGTATTAGAGTGTGTGTGGCACACACCGTGTTGACTTGCGTGTGTGTGACACTCACCACATCGTGTTGAAGCACGTGAATGCCATATGAAATTTTTTTTTGCTAGATTTTGGCATCAACAATATTAATATGGTGTTGTGTCGTACAAGTTGGTGATCTGGATGTCGAGCTATATTGTAAGGAAGAACTTAACACCTGTGGTGTTGTGTCCAATATACTTGGCTTAAAGTTAAATTGGTACTTTTAGGAGCTGTTTGGACCCCCAACATAGGTGGGGTGGGGTGGGATGGGCTTAAATAACCCACCCCACGTTTGGGGTGCAGGTTTAGGGAGATGGTGTTTAGGGTTATTATAACCCTCATTTGCTACAGTAACCTATTGTAGCACTCTGAGTTATTTATTAATTTTTTTTATTATTTTTTTTCCACCTAATTTGTCGATTTTTCCTCTCCCTCTTTGTCTTCTTCACCTCACGATTGCTTATCTTCGATTTTATCCCAATTTTTTATCTCCAGCGACAACGTCGAAGCCTCACGTAGTGGATTATTTGTGATTTCCTAAATAATATTTATTCTTTTAAGTTTTAAAAAATTAATATGTAATATACATTTAACTATACCATACAACAAAAAGTTGTACAAAAAAAATAAACTACCATAAATACATATTTCAAACTCTATGTTAAAGAAAATTGTATCCGAAACACAAATTTCCTAAACTCAGACTAAACAACTCTGCACTCCAAACATAAACTTACGATGTTGAGCAGAGCTGAGGTAATTTGCATACCTTATTAGTGGGATGAATCCCTATATTTATTATTTCTCTTTCTGACATATGTGTCAGGGTCGTATGACGAGTCAACTGAAATTAAGGAGAAAAATAACACACTCACCTCAACTCGGTTAGCACCAGCTCGGTAGATTGTGTTCTCTTTTTGGTAGTCCGTGTTTCGCCTCAGCTCGATCTCAAAGGACTGACGGAGGAGATTTTTCCTTTTTGAGTCCGTGGACTGAAATAGGCATCGACATCGGCATCTCCATCCGCGGTTAACCCATAGGCCATAACACAAATTATTTTTTTTATTATGATTTCTAATTGCTAAAATTAGAATTAGTTATTTGGTCGGTGTTCAACCCAGCCATAATTTGGATTTTTTTTTTTTTTTTGTGTGTGCATAAATAACAATCATACCCAAAATAATGACGACACATGTGACAAAATATAAAATATTTTACAAATATGACAAAAAAAAAATGACGATAAAATTCTATAAAAAAAATAGAAGTGTATCGTTATTGATCTGCTATAAGTGACTACCACTTTTAAAAATTGTTATATTTACAAATCTTTTAAAAATAGTGTTATAACCGCTAAATAAAACTCTAAATTGACATCTGGTGCAATTTTTCACCCCGATCAATATAAAAAAGTATTATAATTAAATAATCTTCAATGGTTTGTTATTGTAATTTTTTTTTTTTACTGAAAATTGACAAATTATTTTTTTAATTAAAAGAATAGTGACAGTTTTTTAAATTGATTTAAGAAGTAATTGATTATTCAACTTCATTCAACTCACAATTCTGTAGAATATTGACTAAACCAACTTTAGACTTTCAAATTTCTTAAATAAATACATAGTTTTTAAAACCATAAACCAAATAACTCTATTAGAGCCAAAACAACTCTATTAGTATTTTGAAAGATTTTTAAAACTTTTTTTAAGTTATTAATTAGAATAATATGTCAATCCGAACATACATTAATGCATAAGACACGAATTATCATGTATCATTTCAAAGGTCGGGGATTCAAACATCCCCGACCAAAAATTCATCAAAAAAAAAATAAAAAAATGAGTTCAATTACCCTATATTTTGAGGTGAATTGCCATATATTTTACAAAAAGTCGATGATTCAATTACCATATATATTTTGAGTTCAAATAAATATATATTATTAAAACATATTTCATTCCCCCAAAAAGTTTGAATTGATTATTAAAATAATTTAGAGCAGTCTATTTTAATAAGTTAATTAGGAGCCAACTTGTCATAGTATAGTAATAATTTCTTTTTCATAAATTCAGATCCAGAAAATCTTTCAATGTTTGAAAGGAATCAGTCAATAGAATTATTTCAAGGGTTTTAATACATTTTTTAAATACGGTTGTCCAAAACATCACTTTTATATATTATATTTATTTTATTTTATTTGTTAAACCTCATTTGACCACTTCTAAACTTTTAGATTTTTTTTTTTTTTTTTTTTTTTTCTATTCCTACAATCTTTAAGTTTGTTTAATTTGGATAAGTTTATTTTAGTCCTTAAATTTTAAAAAATAACTATTTATATTATCGTTATTATTTTATATTGATTATTTTTTATTACAACAAATATTGAAATAAGAATTGAAACCTCATAAAAAAAAAAAAATGATAAATGTCAATTATACATGAATTGTGCTGATTTTAACTTTTAAGTTGTTGATTATTTAGTTGGTTAGTAATATATTTTTTTTTTTACAATACGTGAGAAGGGAGATTCGAAAGTGACTCATAATTCATGCATTAGGTCGGTTGAGCTATGCTCATGTTGATAGTAATATAACTTTTAACATGTGTATTATCCTGTGTTAATATGAATTTATATTAAGAATAATACTTGACTGCTAGTTGGGCTAAAACTCAACCGCCCGACACGTGGTTCAATCATAGGTTGTCAACGTCTCAAAGTATTTTTATTTATTTATTTATTAGAAATATTTTCCTTCTCTTTCCTTTTATATTTTTTTATATTTAATTTTTAAATTTTCTCTCCCTTCTTTCTTTTTTTTGAAAATATGTTTTCGAGTTAAGGATTTAAGATTTGAGTATTTAGGAGAGTTTAGGGTTTAGATGTTTTCTTAAATATTAATAAACCCTAAATACTAAATTCAAAATCATAAATATTAAACTCTGAGGAAAAAACATATTCTCAAAAAAAAAAAAATTATTTGAAAGTTAAATATAAAAAAGACCGCTGAACTTAGATGGTAGTCCAACTAACAGGCAAATATTTCTCTTATATTAAAGCTATATAGATTTTTTAAGCGAGAGTAATATCACTCAGAATAAACGATTCTGAGGAGGAAAATCCTCAAACCAAACCATCTGGCGAAGAGTCAAAGCGAGTTTTGCTAATTGATGCGCCACTTCATTTCCTTCGCGTTGAAGAAAACTACAACATCCTCTGAATGGAGGACAGAACGGAGAGCACAAATTCGTCACCAACATCCTACTATAAATTGTCCATCTTCCTCTGGAGTAAATGACAAATTCGAGAAGAGACCGTCTCTAGTACTATCGAATAGAATCCAGCCTAGTCATATTGAACCCTAGAATATGTTTAAACATGTCGTAAAAATAATAATTTGACGAGAGTGCAAAAAGGAACTTGGAAAAAAATTCTACAGCTAATGTCTGATGAGAAGGAAACTGTTGAAACAAGGAAACTATCGAAAAAGTGGGAGTTTGACTATTGACCTTACTATTTTTATACTCACTTTACTATTATATTTAATGATTTTCTTTATGAGATAAATTATTTGACTTTCAACTTAGGGATTTTATTTGTATATGTTTTGAAAAATAATATTTTATGTAGCCTTCATTTGTTTAATTACTTTCGATACGATTATCGAGTCATTTTACTTTGCATAAATTATATATTACATGTAAACCTAGAGACATAACAAATTCAAGACTATAACACATTTCAACTCGACTATACCAATATTACTAGAGACCTTAATGAATATCACGTTAACGTACATAAGTTAAGAACTCGAGCATTTTTGTGTCTTATATTGTAGGTTTTTTTAGTACAACAAATGTGAGGTATTTGAGACTCGAACGTTCGATCTCAAAGAAAATAGTACATGTCAATTACCGTTGAGTTATACCCATGTTGGCGTATCTTGTAGGATAATTACTAGATACTAAGGGGCCGTTTGGCCCACGGAGTTGGGAGGAGTGGAGTTGTGGGGAGTAAACTTACTCCCCGTTTGGCCCAAGGAGTTGTTTAACTCGGACAAAAAATATCAACTCCCCATAGTTCTACCGCAATTACTCTTCAACTCCCCAGACTTCTACAGTAATTACTATTCAACTCTCCTTCATTTTCCTCTCCTTCTCTCTCTCTTCTTTTTACAATATTTTTAATTATTTAAAAAAAAAACATAATTTAAACAAAAGGTGTAAAATGACTAAAAATGCAATTCAACCTATTTTTTATTTTAAATATAAATTAAGTTGTTAAATTAAAATTGGTACTTAAACAAAATTTAAAATGTAGTATTGAATAAGAAATAAAAATATAGCTTATTTGGATTCACTTAGATTAATAGATTAAAATCTTTCAAATTCACATGTAATAGTTAATCGACTATTGTACGACTATTTGTTTTATTTCAAAATGATCCAAATAAAATGAATAATTAATGTGAGTGATATTGAAAAAATAAGGTGAAGTATGGTAGTCAAAGTTATTTTGGTTATCTTCGAATAAATTTGTAAAGGATACATAAAATAAAAAACACAAAAATCGTATTCTTAAAATTTATTGGAAGAAGTTCTTGATATAAAATATGAAAAATTATAGAAAATAGGTTCTAGGTGTAGTGCATATGAAATTAGAGTTTAAGTGGGTGGAAGCGAGGAAGAACGTGTTTGACACATAGATATGTTTATGTATTTTTTTTTTCTTAGAGAAATTTGTAAAATATACTTACACTAAAAAACGAAAAAAAAATCTCACTTTTAAAATTCATAAGAAAAATTTGAAAGTTTGTAGAAAAAAATTGTGCAGAAGAAAACAGCTAAAATAAACTCAGACTTCACAACTCCAGACTAAACAACTCCCTGCTCCAAACACACCACAGACTTCAGAACTCCAGACTAAACAACTCCCTACCCCAAACAGACATAACTCAGAACTCCCTAGACTAAACAACTCCACAGACTAAACAACTCCAGACAAAACAACTCCAACTCCCCCCAACTCCTTGGGCCAAACGCCCCCTAAACAAGCAGATTAATGTTTAAAAAATATAAAAATTTCATATGTATATGTATGTATAAAGTACTAGAGTTTTAACTTTTGTTATGACATAATAAAATTCTATATATTTATTAGCTAATTAGAGCAAGTTTAGGATGATTTCATTTGGAATTTTTCTCAAGAACAAAATATGGTAGTTCATGACTGAAATAAAAAATGGAAATGAAATTTGATGCTCCAATGGATAATAAATGAGTAGGGGTGTTCCACAACTTGATCAAATAGAAAGGGTCAAGGATGAATTCGATATGTCGATATATTCGTAAATTAAATGGTTCGATATAAATATTAATGATTAAGGGATATCTTCCGATATCTTTTATAAATATCCGTAAAACATAAAAATATCATCTATTAATCTGAATATTGATATAGATACTAATAACAAGATGCATAACTTAATGTAGAAGTAAAATGAACTTAATTATTAATTTAAATATTTTTTTTAAAAAAATTGATTTACATAATTATCCGTCGATATTGATATTTCACCGATATATCTATAAAATTGAACTTCCGATATTGATATCAATATCTATATTTTCGTCATTGGAAAATGTTAGATAGGATTAAAAGTTTGCTTCAAATTTTCTTCCTTGAAATCTGGTGTGAACAAATTTTATTTTAATTATTTTTATAAATTAAATTTATTTAAAGTAAAATATTAATTATTAAAATAACAAATACTAAAATACCGTATAAATTTAAATTAGATTAAAAATATTAGTAAATAGTATGACACATAATCTTAAGATATTCTCGTACACAACAAATCTTTCTAAATATTCTTAGACATTCTTATAAATTATTCCATAAAAACAAATAGACTAAAATGTCCAACATTTATAATTTGAGGCATAAAAAAAAAATCGATTATGTAGATTTCCAATATGAGGACATTCGTCGCCCCTCATTTCTTCTTTTGCTCTACCTTTACAAATTGCAACAAAAAAAAATAAAAATTAAAAATTAAATAAAAAGTTAAATAATAAAAAAAAAAAAAAAATCACCAAATGTAGTACTCAAAATTGGCTGTTTTTTTTTAATATTATATTTTTTAAAACTTATTATAAAAATATTGTAACTTTCAAACTATTTATAAAAATATAGCAATTTTAAATAGAGGTCGTCTGATCTCCACATCTGTTCCACGTGGATGAAGGTCGTCTTTTCAAAAGACGATCTTGCTCCACATTGGAAAGACGACCTCCATCGTTATGTACTTCATTTATTAAAAAATTCATATCTTTTTAACCAGATATTCAAAATTTTCAAAAAAGGTATGGTTGGAAAGCTAACAGCGAGAGCTTCAATTTGATATGTGTTTCACTATTTTTGGAGTTGTGTATCAAAAGATAAAGACCATCGAAGTTGTACTATAATTCTGCAAATTTTAGAATCGAAGATTCTTTTGAATAGTGCATTAAAAAATTGACATCTTTTTACTCAGATATTAAAAAATTTCTAAAAAAATACGGTTGAAAAGCTAACACAGAGAGCTTCAATTTGATATCTAGTTTCACTATTTGTAGAGTTGTGTATTAAAAGATACAGATCGTCGAAGTTTAGCTACAGTTTTGAAGTTTTCAGTCGTATCTTCAGTTTTGGGTTTAGTGAAGTTTTCATAACTTTGACGATATATATCTTTTGATACACAACTCAAAAAATAGTGAAACTAGGTATCAAATTGAAGCTCTCTGTGTTAACTTTCCAACAGTACCATTTTCGATTTTTTTTAATATTTGGATAAAAAGATGTCAATTTTTTAATGCACTCCTCAAAACAATCTTCCGTTCTGAAATTTGCAGAGTTATAGTCCAACTTCGATGGTTTTTATCTTTTGATACACAACTCTAAAAATAGTGAAATCAGGTATCAAATTGAAGCTCTCGCTGTTAGCTTTCCAACCATACCTTTTTTGAAAATTTTGAATATCTGGTTAAAAAGATATGAATTTTCTAATAAATGAGGTAGATAACGATGAAGGTCGTCTTTTGAAAAGACGACCTCCATCCCATGTGGAGCAAAATCGTCTTTTGAAAAGACGACCTGGAACAAGATGTGGAAAAGACGACCTCCATTTAAAATTGCTATATTTTTATAAATAGTTTGAAACTTACAATATTTTTATAATAAGTTTTAAAAAATACAATATTAAAAAAAACAGCCCTCAAAATTTTAGGCCAAAAAAATAGCCACAAAATTAAATAGGTACGTAAAACAAAATAAAAGAAAAAAAAAACTTAGTGCTTGAATTTAGGAATAAAATGCATAAACTCAACTAAAAAAAATATCCAATAGAACCAAAGAAATTATTGCTCATTAAATTGAAAGAATGGTTATTTTATTTTATTTTTTTTAAAGAATGAAAAACACCATAATTAAGAAGAGATAAGGAATCAAACCGAACATAATTCAATTACTAAAAGGTCATGACTTTAATCTCTCACTCTGCATTAATTAAATACTTAAAAAAAAATGAGTTTAGACCATATTTCCAACCATAATTTAATTTTCTTACAATTGTTTAACTAAATTTTTTAAAAAAATTATAAATCAAATAAATGATAAGAAAAGTAAAAATTTAATTAAATAAAAAAAAATACGGATGACCCACTCCTCGAGGGCTGCGAAGTTTTTTAACCCAGTTTTTGAAAATTTATGTTTTTTTTACCTTCTCTCGTGATAAGGAAGTGCACAAAGTCATTCGTACCCTTCGCTTATCATGAGGAGATCACAGTTGGCTCCTCGTGATCGTGATAAGTGAATGGTACGAATGACTTTATACACTTCCTTATCATGAGAGAAGGTCAAAAAACATAGGTGTTCACGACGAGAGTTAAAAAAACTTTGCGGTCCCCGAGGGTGGGTCATCCGTACAAAAATCCCAACTAAACAATGTTTTATTTACTTCAATTTTTTTTTATTATTACAAATTTACTTCAATTTCTTAAATGAAATATACTATGAATGATGTAGAAATGGTTAGAATACTGACTTGAGGAGGAAAAAACAAAAGATTATGACATACATAATTAACTAACCACTTTAATATATACCGAATGAATTGACGTAAATATTTTTTTTAAAAAAATTGAATTGACGTAAATATAAAATATTAAAATATGGTCATTAATTTCTTCAAAAAACAAAAAAAAAAACATGGTCCAAATTTCAACGACGCATTGCTTGTTTTTTTATCCAAATTTCAACGCGCTCTTATGCGGGAAGTAATCTGCACGCGCCACATCATAATCCCATCAATAAATAAATCAAATGTTTTTTTTTTTTTATCTTCTTAATTTTCATAAAATCAACGAATATTAGCGAACGTGCTTTTAAAGAAAAAAAAAATGGAGATCATATTAGTTCAATCATATAATTGTAAAGAGAGATTCCAATCGACTTCAAACAAATTATTTAGGAGATATTTTGTTCAAGGATTTGGCAGGAAGTTAAAATTGTTTATTCTAGAGTTATTTAATTATTAGTCTAGAAAATTTTAAAGTTTGTGTGTTTGGGGCAAGAAGTTGTTTAATTTCGAGTTCGTGTGTTGTATTTGGATTCGAGAGTTGTTAACTGAAGACTGAATTATTTTAAGGGACAACCAGATGAATAACTATAATTGAAGAGAGAATACTGAAAAATAGCTAACACAACTTAATTAATGAAAAACAACTGACAACTATATTTAATATAATCCTTAAACTCTGTTTCGTTAAAAAATCAAATTAACTAAAAAAAAAGATGATTTTATGAGAGAGGAAATAATTGAGAAGAAAAATCATTAGAATTATTTAAAATAATTTAAATTATAATGGTTATTTTTTTTATTTTTTTTTTTTTTTAGTGAAATGATGTTGATGAAAGGATACACTCTCATGTTGTGAAAAATCAAACTTCATAATTTTAAAAATATTTTGCATTCACCCAACAACCATGTCATATTGAGATCCCAACAACATCAAATAATCTAAATTAAAAAATAATTCACAATTGCATTCACGAGAAAAAAAAAATGTCACATCGAAAATATATATACCTTAAGATTTGTTTCGATTTTCTTCAACATTCATTCTTATGTGTGTTTTCATCTGCATCATGTTCTTCCCCCTCCGGCTCTGAAGTTCTTCCTCCTCCAACTTTGGCAAATTCGGATTTGGGAATAAATATGTGTTATTCGCTTAACAATTTTTTTTAAAATGTTTTGTATTTAAATCCTGAACTGTTATTTTAGAGATTTTGTTGCATAACAAAAAAAAAATGAAAATGATATGACTTAGGACCCACATTTCACAATTTAAAATACAAATTTTATATTCTAAAATTTGATTCACCAATTTTTGTAACTTCTTTAATCTATCAAATGAGGGGACTTTGATTCCACTTTTTTTAGGGATTTTGTTAATGCCTTTGATTTAAATAACAATTTATGTTTTGGCTTATTGTATTAATTAAATATATATATATATATACTCTTACATACATAAAATGATTAAGTGTGTTTGACTATTTGTATATATTCTTATAGACATAGGTTTGCTATTTATTTATTGTGTGTATCATATGTATGTAAGACACATGTGTTACTAGTATGTAATACTATAGACTATTATTGATTGTTGTTGTAGTTTTCCACACATATGTATCGTTGTATACACATAAGTATTAACTGATTTGATGTGTTTAATTACATGCATATATAAGATACATTGTTGTTTCTCTTGATAGTTAGTAATTTACATGTATATAATACTATATACTTTGTTAATAATCATAACATATTTTTGGTATTGAGAATCTTAGGACTCGCGTCGTCCTTCTATGTGTTCGTATCTACAACTTCGTCATCCACGACCAAACAACAGTCGTGATACATCTGATTTGAATAACCTGGTAGCATCCACACAAGATCCATGTCTTTAGATAGTTTTGTGATCAATGATTTTTCTTCCTGGTTCCTAAGAAGAGATAATTGTTGTAGATGAGCAACCATGGCTTGGTGTATTTTTATTTTTTAATTTCCTTTCGAGTTTCTCTTCCTTTTTTCCGGATAAAAATGGTTAATAGAACTGAAAACAACTATGATAGCGAACCTGGTCATTGTCATTTCCTTTTGACTAGTTGTTGCTGTGAAGAGCATTATTTAATGGAGCTATATGATTTTATGGTCATCGTCACAACATGGGTATTGAATTTTTTTCTTCTTTTGATCAGTTCTTGTTTTTCATTTTTGGCTTATATATCTATTTGAGGTTTTTTCTTTTTCTGTTGTAACTTTTGTTTTGTTGAGATGAATTTGTATTGCTTTGTAAAATCGAGTGGTATGAGAAGATGAATCCCTAACATCATGAATCCCGGGTATGAACAGTATAAATCGATTTGTTTAGAAAAAATCGACATATTCTATTAACCAGAAAAAATAGTTGAACCAACTCTCTAAAAGCAAATTTCAGTTTTGTGAATATTTTTTTTTGGATGTGATATTCTTTTTGTGGTTGGGATGTGATATTTTTTTGTTTCAGACAAATAATTTTAGGATGGGATATTTTTTAGTTGTTGGGACATTTAAAAAAATAATAATAAAAAAAGATCAAATCAAATCAAATTTCAGTATGTGGCTGACCGTAAATATCCACATATACTCCGGGCATAATTGGAAGAAAAATGTTCCCTCCTATCCCTGTAATTTAGATTTAGATAGTTATGTAATTCAAATACTTTTTGGATTTGACTTTTTATTTTTAGCTATTCATCGCAATTCATAGTTATGTAATTCAAATACGTAATTTTTTTAGTTATTTTTGGATTTGACTTTTTATTTTTAGCTATTCATCGCAATTCTCCTTATTTTTTTTATTTTACTTTTTGTTGTTTAAAAAAAAACACTATTTTTTTCTGCACAATTTTTTTCTACACAATATTTTTCTACAAACTTACAAAGAATGATTTTTTTATTTTATTTTTATTTTATCTATCCTCTCCAAGAAAAATTTTAAAGACAACAAAAATAATTTTGAAAACAAAACTTCGCATTATTTTTTCAATATCTCTCCCATTGTTTTTTTTGTTAGGACTCAACTTTTTCCATCTTATTTTAATTTCATGAATTCTAAAATTAAGATTTTTTTTTTTGTTTTTATTAATGTAGGTATATTTTACAAACTTCTTTAAAAGAAAATAGAACAACACAAAGTATAGTCTTACCCTCACCCAAGTGTCAAACACATCATTCTCCTCCTCCACCCACCTAAACTCGCCATTCCATCTAAATCCACTGCACTCGAAACCCAACATCTCACGATTTATTTTAGCTATTTTTGTGTACAATTTATTCTATAATTTTCCATATTTTAATTATTAAAGACTTTTTCCAATAAATTTTAAAAATGCGATTTTAGTTTTTTATTTTATGTATACTTCACAAATTTCTTTGAAGATAACAAAAATAATATTGACCACAATGCTTCGCATTTTTTTTTCAATATCACTCACATTGATTATTCATTTTACAATTTATTTGGATAGTTTTGAAATAGAACAGAATCGTACAATATTGGTGTTAAATATTTCATGTGAATTTGAAAGATTTTAATTCATTAATTTAAACCGATCAAAATAAGCTGATGTTTTTATTTTTCTCAATTGTAGAAATACTACATTTTGAATTTTGTTTAAGTATCAAATTGATTCAACTAACATAATTTATATTTAAAATAATAAAAATATGTTGAATTGCATTTTTAAATCCTTACACATTTTGTTTAAATTACGTTTTTTTTTAAATAATTAAAAATATCGTGGGAGGGAGGGAGAGAGAGTAAGAGAGAGAAATATGTTGCCTTGAAAAATGAGACAAACTTCAATAGTAATTATTGTTGAAGTCTGGGGTTGATATTTTTTATTCGAGTTCAACAACTTCGTGGGCCAAACGACCCCTTAATGTGTCTCTGGATCGTCTGGATGGTGGCTTAGATTGTGGGACGACATTCTTTGTGGACTATTTGTATGTCTCTTAGATGGTATTGGTGCACCGAGGCGATTCTTCGGCTTTATGATTAGTTTCACCCTCTTGTTCGAGTCTCCATTGGTAATGGTTTTAGGTGTTGTGCTTAGATAGACTCTTGGTTTATTGGGGCCCTATAGTTCAACGTTATGGCGAGGGGGTGATCCAATCGATGGGTGGTTCATATTATGCTCTAGTGTCTGAGTTCTTTCGTCATAATGGCTTATGGTAGTGGTAATGCCACTACTAGAAATCGAGGCTATGATGACAAATAAAAAATTTCATCAAGACTGTAGATGACAATTTTTTTCAGTCGTTATAGTCTCTGCCTTTTTTACTCTATAGATGACAAAAATCTAAAACTGTCATCAATCATAGTTTCGTGACAGTTTTTTTTCTGTCTTCATAATACGATTAATGACAATTATTTTCTGTCAAGAGACCTTATTTTATGACACCTAAACATTGTCACTGAATGGCCACCCATATCATATTTTGTTTCTAGGGAGATGAAGAACTTGTTCCGTTAGTTCAGGTTGGCATTCCTCATCCTCATCGATACGATAGGGTGGTATGTGATCTAGGGAGGTCTAGTGAGTTTTCCGTGGCCAGTGTGTGGGAGGTGTTGCGGCCTTCGCATGATGTTGTGAGATGGGCTAAGTTGTTGTGGTTTGGGGGTCACATTCCTCGGCACTCCTTCGTTGTCTGGTTGGTCATTTGTGATCGACTTTATATCAGGGTGTACAACTTCATGTATGAGATAGTTTGGTCCCTCTAGTTGTGTGATGTGTTTAGATCTTAAGGAAACACGTGATCACCTTTTCTTTAATTGCTCATTTATTAGTAGGATTGTGCGGAAGTATGTGGTGCATTGCAGTCATTCGACTTATAGGATTGTTTCATGGTCCACGGAGTTGGAGTGATGCATTCGCTTGGTTTGGCAGCTTACTTGGTGTGTGACCATCTACCACGCATGTGGGGGAGCGGAACTCGTGCCTTCATGGGTCTAGCTCTCGTTCCCCACAGTCTGTGCTTGTTAGTATCCAATCAGATATGACCTATAGATGTTCTTCGTGGTTAAAGTGATGTCTCCTCCTACCTCTATTAGTGTTCTCATTGGGACATTTTTCTTTAGTTGTCTCTTTTGTTCTCTTTGATTGGTTTATGTGTGTCCTGACCCACGCTTTGGAATCTCTCATTTACTTTAGTAATATATTACGGTTGAAAAGAAAAACAAATTATTTAATTCAATAACTAACCAATATATTTTCCTAAATAAAAAAAAAAACTAGGAGGGATTGACACATTAATTTGATAGGGAAGGATAATCAAAATCTTCAATACAAAGAAATGTTTATGAATTATAAAAAATATGGACATAATGTCTATAAGTTCGTCGTTAAAAGTGTCTTTTTTTTTTTTTTTTGTAGGGCTAACAGTCGACACAATATTTTGGTTTACTCTCTTTTACATACTAAATTAAATTAATAATTTATTTTAAAATTGTTGATATTTTAATATTAGGTTAAATTATGAATTTGAGTTGGGTTGTGTGTATTTAGTGTTTTTAATTAAATAAAAATTCAATTATGTATCTAAGCTAAACTATGTTAGATAGTTGGGTCAAATATTGGTTAAATTTGGGGGTAAAGTGTACTAGAATTGGTCTATAGTCTTTCATCAAATTTTAGAATTTGTATAACACCTTTTATATTACACCAACTTATCGAAGTTTTATTTAATAAAGTGTCAAATCAACATTTTATCAAGCACGGGCTAAAAAATAAGTTTTAAGTTTTGTTCAAAGTCTTCGCTACGTATTTTAAATTTTTTTAAGTTGAAGAACTAATAAAAGCTTGATTAAATATATAAAATAATTTTTATTTATCTTTTGATTTCATGAAGATAGTTTAGCTGACATATTATATGAAGTGATCAATAACTCAGAGATTTGAATCTTTCCCATTTTACATGTTGTCTAAAAAAAATATGTTTTGTATGATTAACAATTTAATACTTTAAACATTTTTTTTTTTGCAACGGTATTTAACTAATGCGAGGATTGACTCCATGACCTCTTAGTCACGAGCACAACCTTATGTCAATTGAGCTATGCTCAGTTTGACAAATATCCTTTAAACATTTGATCAATATAATCGTACAAAAAAATATTAAGTTCACCAAATAATTCTATGATATATATTGAAAATGTTTTTTTTTTCAAAATTATTTTAATTAATGCGGGATTGAATTTATGATCTCTTAGTCAATGACACAACTCTATGTCAATTGAGTTATGGTGGATTATTATTGTAATGTTATATATATATATATATATATATAATAATGACAAAATATTTGATTGGATTTTGATTATAATTAATTGGGTAAGTGGGATTTCAATTAAGATTTGATAAATGAATAAGTTTGAAAATGGAACTAGGAGAATTTTTTCAAATATTCAAAATGATATGGTTGGTGGAATCATAGATTTTTTTTTTTTTTTTTTTTTTTAAGACTCGTAAGAAAGTTGAAAATGATTGAAACCTAACTTTTATGGTTTATTAATTAATTATAGTATTCAAAATAGTTAAAGATTGGTTGGAAATATAATAATCTCTAAAAAAAAAAAAACATACTAGGACGTCTATCAATTTTTTTTCTCTTGAAATCATAACGTCTATCATTATAGTTTTGTTTTTTTTAAGAAATATATGAATCATGCTTGTACTAAAAAAATGTAATAGCTTTAGATAATTAATAGATGTTTTAAAAAGTAATAATAATAATAATAATAGATGACTTAAAATAATATTAAGGACCGCTGTGAAATTAAAGAAATAACATTTTCAACTATAAAATTGCAAAAATTATAAAATTTAATTTTTGTTAGATGAAATCTAATTAGTATTGTATATATATACGAGTAAATAAAAAAAAAAAAAAAAAATAAAAAAATAAAAAAAATAAAAAAAATAAAATTATCAAATCGAACATAATTCAATTATAATAAAGTTGTGCTCTTGACTAAGACTTCATGGTTCAATTCTGCATTAATTAAAATATGTTTGAAAAAAAAAATAGTAAATCAAGACTTAACATAATATAAATGCTTGAAAACAAAGAGAAAATATTTTAAAAGTCAATAAAATAAAAGTTACCCATTATAAGTTTCCTCAAATTTGTTCTATAATTTTATAATTTTATAAATTTAGAAATAAATAATATTAATAATAGCTATCCTCCCAACATATTTAATTAATATGAAAATGAATAGGAAATTTAGGTTTTTTGTTTAGTTAAAAAATAGTTAATTAGGTTTGGAATAGGTTAATGGTGCTAGATGCAACTCTATTCCTATGTGCATTTAATAATTTAACATATGGTTTTGCAAATTTTATTAAATTAAATCATGTACTATTGAAGCTAGACATTATTCTTAACTATTAATATTAAAATGGCCTCAACAACCTTTTTTTTTTTCTTTTTTAGGAAAAAATGGCCTCCACAACTAAATCTTACCTTATTTATTTATTTGAAGACATTATTATTATTATTATTTTTTTTTTAGATAATTTGAAGACAATCTCTTCAGTATTACGAAGGTGGCTCGAAATTCTACAATGACTTTTAATTGACTTATTATTTAATTAGGTCTAAATGACTTCCCTTTTTCCACTCTTTCTATATGTAGTTTTTTTTTTTTTTTTTTTTTTTTTTTGAGAAAATAGTATTAAAAATTATTTTTAAAACAAATTTTGGTTAAGATTTTTTTTTTTTTAAAAAAAAAAAAAAATTTTAAAATCGTCAGTTTAACTCCTATACTTTGAACTTAATTTTAATTTGATTTTTTTAATTATAATTTTTTCCCGTTTAAAATTTTAAACTTTTTAATTTAGGTCGTGTTTGATAGCCAATTTGTTTTTAATTTTCTGTTTTTAAAATTTTGACTTTTTAAATTAGGTCGTGTTTGATAACCAATTCGTTTTTAATTTTCTGTTTTAAAAATTTAGACTTGTTTTCTCCTAATTTCTTTACTATTACACCTTTCTTATAGAAACATTTGGATTCTTAGTCAAATTTTAAAGTAAAAGTTATTTTTGAATTTTTTTTTTTTAATTTTTAAAATTGACTTGATTTTTAAAAATATTGGTAGAAAATAAATGACAAAACAAAAAAAAATTAGAGATGAAAGTAGTGTTTATAGACTTAATTTTCAAAAACCAAATTGTTACCAAACCATACCTTAGTTATCATGATTTAGTGAAACCTCACTACTTTTAAATAGAAAATTTATAATCGTTGTCATATTAAATGTGTAGCGCAAATTCTCATTTTGTATTGTTAACTCAACAAAATATAAGGAAAAAGAAGTAGATTTTCAAAGGAGTAAAAAAAGTATATAAAGCAAAACCGAGTCTAGCTTAATTGGCATAAGATTGTGCCATTGACTAAGATGTCAGGGGTTCAATCCTCGCATTAATTAAAGATCTTTGCAAAAAAAAAATATATAAAAATAAATAATTTGTAAAATTTAATCGTATCATAAAAATTAGGGCAAAAATCAATTTATAACCTTAAATTTTAGAATTTACGGCTTGATCTAATGATTGTATCAATTAATTAAAATCGTTAACTTTCATAAGTGCATCAATTTACACCAACCTTTTAAAAAAGTATTTTTTTAGGGTGAGGATTCAACCTCTTACCTCTTAATCAATTCACAACTCTATGCTAATTGAATTAGACTCGTACTAAAAGGCGAATGTTCAAATTTTTATTCTCACAAGTAATTTAGTTAGATAATACAAAGATATTGTTAACACCCAAATTAAATTTCTGAAAGTAGAAAATAAATAATAAAAATAATTAAAAAATAAAGTATAAATTACAAAGTTTTTTTTTTTTTTTAAGTAAAATCATTTTGAAAAGGAACCTTAATTATATATTTAATATCTATTTAATTTTGTACTTGGTCCATTTAAGTACGTATCGATAAAAATATGATTCATGCACTATTATACTTAGACAAGTCTATTATTCAAAGATCAACAAGAACATAAGATGTATCGTTTAGTGACTATGAAGTTTTAGGTTCAATCTTTCTCAATATGTTGACAAAAAAAAAAAAATCTATTATTTATAGACCATAATATATAATATATAATATATATATATATATATATATATATATATATATATATATTATTTTTTAAAGAAGGGTTTTGTTCAAAGATGATCGTAATAATAATTAAATAATGGAAGAATAATTAGAGTGGCGTCGAGATTGAAAGGCAAAAATCTTTGGTTGAAGTTTATTCATATTCTAATGATATATTATAATCAACTTGTTAAATTATTATTAGAATAAAGGTGTGGAACTATTAATATAAGATGAGAATAAAATATTATAAAGATTTAACTTTAGGAACATTTATTTTTAGTATTCTTTAATATTAGGTTAAGTTACTTCTAAAATTAAAAATGAGTTAAATTATATTTTCGGACTTTAAAGTCTTACCGTAGCATTTGGGTCTTAAGAATTTAAATTCAACAATTTTATTTTTTATTTTTTATTTTTTAAAGTTAAGTTTATAAACAATACTTTCATGATTATTTATTTTTTACTAGTATTTTTAAAATTCAATCTTAATTTTGAAAATTAAAAAAAATAATTTTAATAATTTTATTTTTTTAAATTTGGTTAAGAATGTAAATGTTTATTTTTTAAGAAAGATGAAAATAATTATAATTTTTTTTTGAAAAAACGAATACATTTTTCGGAAGTCAAAAACCAAAGGGAAGTTATCAAACGTACACATATCCCTACAATTTAAAAGATAAGACCCCATTTGATAAGGCATTCAATTATTTTTTTGGAACGTACACACATCCCTACAAATTAAAAGATAAGACCCGGTTTGAAAATACATTCAATTTTTTTATTTTTTATAACTGTTTTTTGTTTTCAGTTTTAAAAAAATAAAAAACCAAACTTATTTGATCTGTTTTTGGTTTTTGATTTTTCAAAACAACAAACGTTGAAACTTTGGATAATTACTATTTGTTTCGTATTTCTTTTTTATAAAATAAAAATTAAATTTTCTAAAGTAATGTCAATTTATTATAATGTAAAAAATGCAAGATTTGTCAAAATTTAATTAAGGTACAAATATTTGATGAAATTGAAATTTTAGGGTAAAAATTGATTTTCTCTCAAATAAAAAGAATTTGGTGCGTCGTTTAATATATTAGACAATCTTTAGTTTGAAATTTATCATTCCTAAAGTCACCAAAATAAAATAGGTTGATTGAGTAAGGTGGTTAGGTACATTGGTGTAACATCACAATAATATTAAAATATAAATATACTAGAAAAAAATATTTAGATAAAATTATAATATTTTTATTAAAAAAAATATATATTATTTTTTAAGAATATACTAATAATATTAATGATAGTTTTCGAAAAAAAATATTAATAGCAATTTGATTCCAATTTCAATAAATAAATAAATATTTGATTTGAAATTATATCTAAAAAAAAATGTTGTTTTTAAAATTTGTCAAGGAAGGTAAAAACGTTTTCAAAATTTAAAAAACTAAAACCTGAATTGGTTAGACTGTTTTTTAAAAACTAAAAATCACAAATCAAAAATAGAAATTCAATGCGTTACCAAACCACCGCTAAAATTGTCGTTTGTAATTTTGATACATTTAATGAAGTTAATTTTACAATTTCGTTTATACAAATTATGCCTTATTCTTTTACATTTAATGAAGTTAATTTTACAATTTCGTTTATACAAATTATGCCTTATTCTTTTTTTCCAATCATTTTTTTTTTTTTTTTTAGAGCAAAGCTCAGTACAAAGCTTAAGCGGACTCACTCAAAATAAAAGACTCAACCTGGGGAGGAAAATCCTCTAGCCAAACTACATTCTCACGCAAAGTCAAAGCTAGTTTTGCTAACTGGTGCGTCATTCATTCCCTTCGCGTCGGATGAAACTACAACATCCCATGACCGGCTAACAGCTAACAAAACCGAGAGCACAAATCCTGCACCAACACCCCAACTTCTGATAAGTCTTCAACGGTCCCTTGAAGTAAGTGACAAATCCGAGAGGAGTCTGTCTCTAGTACTATCGAATGAAACCCGGCTTCCCAAGCTAATCGCAACCCCTCCGCTACTGCCAACCCCTCCGCCATTGCCACACTCCTGACATGTTGCACCCACGTCACTGCCGTTAACATAACCCGACCCTTAGAATCCCTAATCACAACACCTAAACCCCCCAGTCCTTCCTCCCTTACAAACCCTGCATCCACATTCACTTTATACACATCCCCTAATGGGGGATTCCACTTTGCCCGACCCCGAGGAGCCTCACCAACCGTGAACCCACCACCTCGCTCATTTGCTGCACGAAAGGCCTCTAGATAGCACGAGGCCCATGACCCAAGATTGGTCAAAGAGCGAGCCCCCTGCATCCGCACCCGATTCCGACAACCCCACACCGCCCACCACAGTACACAAAGCTACTCAAAACTCCGCCACCCCACCTTCTCTTGGGCCGCCCATAACAGATCAACCATATCCCCCCCAACCGGCACCTGTATCAGGGATCCAAACTTTGAATCCTTCAACACCCCCCGTACAAACTTACAATGCCAGAAAACGTGGAGACTAGATTCTCCCCCCTTACCACACAGTGCACATACATTCAAAATATCAACCCCCCGCCTCCCCAAGTTATCCATGGTCGGAAGGCGATCCAAACTGAGCCGCCATACGAAAATCTGTATCTTACTCGGGATCGCCATCCTCCAGATCCCCGTCCACCACTTCCGCAGTCCCTCCACAGACGAAGCAGAAGCCTCCTGTCGCAAAGACTCTATCAGGGCCAGCCGGTAACCACTTTTTACCGTAAAAATCCCTGACTCTTCACTGTTCCAAATTGCCTGGTCCCCTGTATGCCGACGATCAGTCGGAATCGTTAAGATAGCTTGAACCTCTGCGGGATTAAAATGTTGTCGTAACTTAACCTCATCCCAAACACCGCTCCTGGTAAACAGCTCACACACCCGCGTCTCACGGGGCATCGAGCTTGAACCTCTGTAGGAAGTTAAGGAGTATTGTTTAACAATTTATACTTTAGAGATATTTTTGATAATTCTATCGCTTTTTTTTTTCTTTTTCTTTTTTTTTTCTTTTCTTTTTTTTAACATTATCTTTGGCACACACTTTAAGAGGCACTATTTTGCTTTCGTGTGACACTCGTAAAAAATAACAAAAGATTTCTAGATAACATAATTTAACACGTATTTAAAAAAAAACTTATAATTTTTCATTGCTTTTAAATATAGTATAGTGCTTCTTTTTATTATTATTATTATTAATATGTTTTACATTACACTTGGGGACTAGATTTAAATTATCTGTAAAAGTTAATACGGACAGTTTAGGGAGCCAAAAATGATACTATATAAATATCAAAAAAAATATATCACAAAAAAATTATAATTTCAAAACTCCTACATGATCCAAAAAAAAAATAATAAATAAATAAATAAAAATAAATAAATAAATAAATATAGGCAATAAGAATATGTACTAACGACTTCCTAACTAAGTTAAAATGAACTTAGTACTATCATATAATAAATTAGTTCATTCATCTTATCAAATAAGAAAAAATAGTTAAATTACGAATTTAATTCATGAACTTAAAAGTTTGGGTCAATAAAATCTCTAAATCTTAAAAAGTCTTTAATTGGTTCATAAATTTTCAATCTACTGTGTTATAAGTTTTAAATTTTAAACCTGTCTAAACTTTTAATTTTGTTTCTAATGAATCCCTGAATTTAAAAAAAATGTTGAATACAACAAGATCTATATTAAACTTAAAATTAAAAATTTGAGGACCTATTAGATACAAAATTGAAAGTTGACAACATATTGACAACATATTGAACACATTTTAAAGCTCATGCATCTAAAGAAACACAAAATTGAAAGTTTAAAAACACTTATTAGATACCATGAAAAAAACACAATATAATATGAATATGTTTCCAAAATTTATAGAGAAAATGTTAATATAGACTAAATTACTTTTAAGGGTTAACAAATAAAATAATAGTGGAGATTCGTTTTAAAATTTGTTGAAAGTTATAATGACTAAAATAAAATAATTCTCAAATACAAAAAATAAAATATATGGTTATCATTTATGTTTATATAAACCAAAAAAAAAATATTAAAATGAGGAAGAAAACATATATATATTCTAAAAGAAGAAAAATAGATAATTTAAGGAGAAAAAAATATATTAAAGTGTTGTAACTAGAACTCGAACTGTAATCAAAAAAAAAAAACTAGAACTCGAACTCAAGATAGGCACCCACAGGCACCCACAAGCACCACTATGACAGCATATAATTTCATTAATTTTGGAGTGTATATATAAAACATTAAGGGGGCGTTTGGCCCAAGGAGTTGGGGAGAGTTGAAGTTGTTTTGTCTGGGGAGTTGTTTAATCTGGGGAGTTCTGAGTTATGCCTGTTTGGGGCAGGGAGTTGTTTAGTCTGGAGTTCTGAAGTTTGTGGTGTGTTTGGAGGAGGGAGTTGTTTAGTCTGAAGTTCTAAAGTCTGAGTTTATTTTAGCTGTCTTTTTCCGCACAATTTTTTTCTACAAACTTTCAAATTTTTTTTATTAAGGACTTCTTTCAATTCCAATAAATTTCAAAAATGAAATATTTTTATTTTTATTTTATCTTGACAAATTTCTTTGAAGACAATAAAAAATAATTTTGAGTCCAATATTTGACATTATTTTTTCACATTGATTATTAAAAATATATATATATATAGAGAGATAGATATAGATATATTTTGTTAGGACTCATCTTTAATTTTATGAATTATAAGATTGTTTACCCATAAGTATGAATTATAAGATTGTTTACCCATAAGTATAGTCTATTCATGTGTCAAACACATCTTTCTCCGCCTCCCATTGACAGGGAGTTGTTGAACCTCAAGTTCTGAGTTTATTTTACTAGTTTTTTCGACACAAATTTTTTTTTCTACAAATTTTCTAATTTTCCTTATTAAGGACTTTTCCTAATAAATTCTAACAATGCAATTTTTTATTTTTATTTTATCTACTTTCCAAATTTCTTTGGAGATAACAAAAAATAATTTTGAACACAATACCTCACATTAATTTTTTAATCTCTCTCACCTCGATTATCAATAATATATATTTATTATTATTTTTTAAAGACTCAATCTTTAATTTTTTTAATTTTATGAATTTTAGAAGTGAGATTTTTATTTTTATTTTTTTAGTGTAAGTATATTTTACAAATTTCTCTAAAGAAAAAAAAAACAACACATAAACATATCTATGTGTCAAACACGTTCTTCCTCGCTTCCACCCACTTAAACTCGTAATTTCATATGCACTACACCTAGAACCTATTTTCTATAATTTTTCATATTTTTATTATCAAGAATTTCTTCCAATAAATTTTAAGAATACGATTTTTGTGTTTTTTATTTTATGTATCCTTTACAAATTTATTCGAAGATAACCAAAATAACTTTGACTACCATACTTCACCTTCTTTTTTCAATATCACTCACATTAATTATTCATTTTATTTTGATTGTTTTGAAATAAAACAAATAGTCGTACAATAGTCGATTAACTATTACGTGTGAATTTGAAAGATTTTAATCCATTAATCTAAGTGAATCCAAATAAGTTATATTTTTTTTCTTCTTGAATACTACATTTTAAATTTTGTTTAAGTACCAATTTTAATTCAACAACTTAATTTATATTTAAAATAAAAATAAGTTGAATTGCATTTTTAGTCATTTTACACATTTTGTTTGAATTATGTTTTTTTTTTAAATAATTAAAAATATTGTAAAAGGAAGAGAGAGAAAGAAAGGAAAATGAAGGAGAGTTGAATAGTAATTACTGTAGAAGTCTGGGGAGTTGAATAGTAATTACTGTAGAAGTCTGGGGAGTTGATATTTTTTGTCCGAATTAAACAACTCCTTGGGCCAAACGGGGAGTAAGTTTACTCCCCACAACTCCACTCCTCCCAACTCCGTGGGCCAAACGGCCCCTAAACGTATATATTTTAAGACATTAATTTTGCCTACATCCGTACAAAATTCGTATGTATTGTTCCTATCCCTATCCTCTATATATATATATTAAACATGAATCTTTTTAAGATTAAAAGGATTTTAATAGATATAAGTATATAATTACTGCCAAATCGAGGATAGCTCAATTGACATAAAGTTATGCTCTTGACTAACATGTTAGGATTCAATCTCTCACCCTACATTAATTTAATACCTTTGCAAAATATATATATATATATATATATATATATATATATAATTACTATATATTTATTTTTTTAGTAACGGGTTCGATCCCCCACCCTACATTAATTTAATATTTTGTAAAAAAAAATATATATAACTACTATATATTTAATTGAGTATCATATATCAATTTAGCAGTCTATCAGATAGTCACTGATTTTCTTGCTATATTTGCCATTATTTTTAGACATGATTGTTGTTTATGCAACCAGCCCTATAATATAATGTATTATAAATAATAATTATACAAAATTTATAACAAAAAAATATGTTCATAAATTAATTAATAATAGTTTATATTCAACCTAATATTTAGTTGATACTACGACTAGTTTTATGGTTTTAAAAAAATTGTACATCTCAAATCGAGCTTAGCTTAATTGACATAAAGATGTGACTTTGATTAGAAGGACAAATGTTCAATCCTGCACCCTTCAATAATTAAATATTTTTGTAAAAAAAAAAAAATTAAACACATTTTGAAGAATCAGTTAAATTGGAATAAAAAAAATTACTTTTTTTTATTGGATTCCTTATTTTTTGATGCAGGTGGGAGATTGATCTCCTAACCTACCCTCGATTTACCATTTTACAATTATTTTGAAATTTGGGAACTTTGTAGATTAACTTGTTAAGATGAATGAAATGCAAAATTAAACTAAAATACCAAAAGGGTCTTGGGACTTCAATGCCCTCTAAGAGGGAATGGGTTCAATTCTTGGTGGCCACCTACCTAGGAATTAATTTCCTACGGGTTTTCTTGGCAGCCAAATGTTGTAGGGTCAGGCGGTCTGTCCCGTAAGCTGGCCCGGACACTCATGGATATCAAAAAAAAAAAAAAAAAAAAAAAAATCAAAATAATATCAGAACTCGTGACCAAAATCTAGTGCACCCCACCCTTTTTTTTTTTTTTTTTTTGACAACATGTGGGGGTGGGGATCGAACTCGTGACCTCTTAGTCACTAGTTTATACAATATGCCAGTTGAGCTATGCTCATGTTGGCACCCCACATTTCTTTTAACACAAAACAAATACAAATAGTAATAACAAAGAGTGTCCCTAAACTTTCAATATGTCCTCTAAATTTTGTTGGATATCGGTAAATATCAAATAATGATACATATTTCATGAAAATAACATTTTAGTCTATTAATTTTAATTTATCACGATTTAGTCACTATATTTTGAATTATATAATAACTTAATCTTTAAATTTTCAATAATTTTCAATATGTCCTCTAAATTTTGTAAAGATTTAGTATCTGTTGTGAAAATTCTTCATAAGATTTAATGAGATATCTTACATATACAAGAAAAAGTGATTAAGGCCGCCAACGTAAGCATAACTAGCATAATTAGCGGTCACAATATGGTTGCCCCAAAAAAATGATGCGACCTGGCATCCAACTTTTTTCTTCTTCTTCCGTATTCTGTTTTCTTTTTCAATTTTTTTTTTTTTTTAAAGAATGTTTTTCAATTTATCTCTCCTTAAAATTTAGGGTCGTGTTTAATGTTTAGATTTTAAAATTTAGGGTTTAGAATTTTGTATTTACGGTTTATGATCTAAATTTTTGAGTTTAGAATTTAGAATATGGTTAAATCTAAACTCTTTTAAGAAAAATCTTAAACCCTACACCGTAAATATGAAACCCTAAACTTAAATTTTAAAATATAAACCCTAAATACTAAATTATAAACCCTAAAATGTAAGGAAAAATAAATTAGAAAGCATTCTATAATTTTTTTTTTTTTTAAATAATAATAAATAACCTTTTGGATACCACATGACATCATCTGGGGCTAGCCACGTCGTAGCCGCCCCCAAGAATTTTTCCACCATGTTGTAAAAAAAAAAGTGATTAGGGACCAAATGCGGAAAAAAAAAAAAAAAAAAAAAAAACTTGATATTTTATAATAGAAATATCAATTAATATTTTATGTCCGTAATAACCCTGGAAGTTGTTTAGGGGACGTCTCGAGCAAAGTGGGTTATTATAGTTGGTGGGTTATAATAGTCTGTGTTTGGGGTGCAGAGTTGTTTAGTCTGAGTTTAGTCTGTGTTTGGGGTACAGAGTTGTATAGTCTGAGTTTAGTAAGTAGGGTGCAGAGTTGTGTAGTCTAGTTTTCTTTAACAGAGTTTTGAAGTATGTGTTTATGGTAGTTTTTTTTTTTTTTTTTTTCTTTTTACAACTTTTTTGGTTATATTTTATAGTTAAATGTATATTAGATATTAATTTTTTAAAACTTAAAAAAATAAATATTGTTTAGGATGCACAAAATAATTATGATTCATAAAACATTGCATGCATGTATCATCTAAATCTCCATATGTACGTTAGATAGCTAATTGACAACTTCATTCTACCTAAAATAAAATATTTTAGAGTTTTAATTGTCAATTTCGGTCCACAATCAGAATTGCACCAAAAATAATTAAGATTCATTACAAACTTCACAACTATAAATTATAGTGTATTTTGTATGTTTTGAAATCATATATGACGGTTATTTAACCAATGTCTTTGAAACAACTTAACTGGAAAAAGAAGGAAAAAGAAATTAAAAAAAAAATAAAATTGTTTTGGATGAATTAATTTGGAAAAGATGAAACAACATGTTATTGTTGGTGTGTTTTAAAAAGAAATTCTTCTATTTAATATTTTGGTTTATTTTAGTAATTTGTTTTTAATAAATTAAAATATATAAAATTATTAATAAATTAAAATATATAAAATTATTAATTTTGTTAGTGTCGTGTATGCCTTATAATTTAAAAATAATATCATGTCAATCTAAGAAAATAATAAAGACATTATCTAGTGAACTTTATGTTAACTACACTAATGAAAACTTTATTCAAAAAAAAAAAACTACACTAATAAAACTGCGACAGAGACCAAAGAAGGCATTAACCTAAATTTCATGAGTTTTTTTTTTTTATATACAAAAATATACGGAATTGTTGTCATCCCCCGAATTCGAACTCACTAGTTAAATTTCATGAGTTAAATTTTCGAATTTGAAAATCCGTTGAGAGATGAAAAGAGAGATGAAAAATGTGTAAAATGAACCCCAACCCTAATCTACTGTCTACTACAATGGGTTTACTATAGCAAGTTGGGGGTTATAATAATCAAAACCGGTTTTTAATAAACCGGTGCCCCAAACGAGGGGTGTGTTATTTAAGTCCACCCCACCCCACCCATGTTGGGGCCCTAACGACCCCTTAGGGTACATGGTTATACTTTGGATAGATTTGACTTCCTAAACCTAACTCAGATTTGGAACGAGAGTTTGCCAAGCTAATCTCACTAGATTGAACAATAGTGAGTATACAAACTATTATACAGTTTTTTTAAACTTAAACTTCTTAGGGCGTGTTTGGCCCCATGAGTTGTTTGACAAGGAGTTTGGAGGAGAAGTTAACTCATCGTTTGGCCCACGGACTTGTTGAACTCGGATAAAAAATATTAACTCCCCAGACTTCTACAGTAATTACTATTGAACTCCTCAGACTTCTACAGTAATTACTATTGAACTCTACAGACTTCTACCGTAATTATTATTCGTCCCATTTTTCGAGGGAGCACATTTCTCTCTCTTCCACTCTCTCTCTCTCCCACAATATTTTTAATTATTAAAAAAAACGAAATGTGTAAAAGAACTAAAAATGCAATTCAACCTATTTTTATTATTTTAAATATAAATTAGGTTGTTCAATCAAAATTGGTACTTAAACCAAATTCAAAATGTAGTATTAACCACGAAGATAAATAAAAACATCAGCTTATTTTGGACCCGTTTAAATTAATGGATTAAAATCTTTCAAATTCACATATAATATTTAACACAATATTGTACGACTTTCTTTTATTTTAAAACTATTCAAATAAAATGAATAATTAATGTGGGTGATATTGAAAAAAAGATGTGAAGTATTCTGGTCAAAATTATTTTTGTTATCTTTAAAAAAGATTGTGAAGGATACATAAAATAAAAAACAAAAATCATATTCTTAAAATTTATTGAGAGAAATCTTTAACCAATATGAAAAATTATAGATTTTTTTTTTTGCTAAAATAAACCATCATTGTTGAGATGTTGATTTCTAGGTGGAGTGAATTTAGATGAAATGACAAGTTTAAGATAGTGGATGCGGAGAAAAATATGTTTTGACATATGGGTAGACTATATTTATGGGTAGATAATTTTATATTTCATAAAATTAAAGATAGTAAAAAAAAAAAAACATTGATATTCAATGTGAAAAAATAATGTGATGTATTGTGCTCAAAATTATTTTTGTTGTTTAGAAATTTGTCAAGAATAGATAAAATAAAAATTAAATATTTCATTTTTTGAATTTATTGGAATTTGAAGAAGTCCTTAATAATTTATTTTTTTGAAAGTTTATAGAAAAAAATTGTGAACTCAAAATTCAACAACTCCCTATCCTAAACACAACATGATAGAGATGATCTACATGGCAACTCTTCCTTATGTGGCAATGACTCTCTTGGTGACATGGAATCATAGGTGGAAGAAGATTCTAGACTCTCTTCCTTTACATTTTCTGTTTTGTACCTTTCCATTGGTTGCCTAACACGTGTCTAGGGTTTGTTATTTTTACCTTCTGTACAAATATTCTTTCCTAATATCTTGTGTATAAAGAGAGGCTGCTGCCATCCTCACTATTCATTGAATAGAGTTATTAATACAATATACAGAGCATTCTTCATTCTCCATTGTCTACGTTTTCTTTCTCTGCTCTTAGTCTGAAGTTCAACTTGGTATCAGAGCTTGTAAAATGACCAACGTCAATGGATTTTCATCTTTTCCCTTTTCAGCTTCAAGCTCAAGCAATGGAGGATACTCAGGGCCACCCCTAAATCAATTGTTGAACCAGATCACCTCTATCAAGTTGGATAGAACCAACTTCCTCCTTTGGCAGAATCTTGCCTGGCCCATCCTTAGAAGCTATCAGCTGGAGGGTCACCTTACTGGTACAGAAGCATGTCCAGAACAATATGTTGTCACAACAAATGCACCAACTCCAGCTGAAGATTCTGCTGAAAGCTCAAACACTGCCCTACCCTCTGCTGTTGCTGCAACTCAAACCTCCATCCCGACCACCCCTATTCCCGCTGCCAAGACTGTAAATGGTGAGTATACCAAATGGGTGACGATCGATCAACTTCTTCTAGGATGGCTTTATAACTCAATGACACCAGAAATCGCAATGCAAGTGATGGGGTTCTATACCTCGAAAGATCTATGGGAAGCTGTCAATGACCTCTTCGGCATACAATCCAAAGCTGAGATTGATTATTTGCGGCGACTGTTTCAGCAAACTCGCAAAGGTGCATTGAAGATGGGTGAGTACTTGATAACTATGAAAAAGATTTCTGATAATCTAACTCTTGCTGGGAATCCTATTTCCCAAGGTGATCTTATCTCCCAGGTAATCTCTGGTCTTGATGAAGACTACAACCCAGTAGTTGTGATGCTCCAAGGCAAATCTCATCTAAGTTGGTTTGAAATGCAAGCCGATCTTCTGTCTTATGAAAAAAGGTTGGAATATCAAATTGCTCTCAAGTCTGGTGTGTCTACTCTATCTCTGGCTGGAACAACACCATCTGTAAATATGGCTCAGAATAGGGGTCCAAGTACCCCAACTTTCTCCCAAAATCGTTTCCCAAATCCATCTCAAATGAACAATGGTTCGTCTAGTTTCAACAATCGGGGAGGAAGAGGTGGAAGAGGCCGTGGTCGTGGAAATAATGGATCAAACGGTCGCCAAGCTCAATGCCAGGTTTGTGGCAAGTATGGACACACAGCTGCTATCTGTTTCTCTAGATTTCTCACGGATGTCAATAATCCTCACAATACACATCAAAGGGAGAATCAGTATCATCAAAATCAGAATGCATCTGCTCCCCCTGCAAATCAAATGTTTCGGTCAAATCCTTCTGCCCTGATTGCTAATTCAACATCAGCTTCACCTGAAAGTGTGATTGACCCAAACTGGTATGCAGACAGTGGAGCCTCAAGTCATGTAACTGCAAATCCGAGCTTCCTCACCAACAAAGCTGACTACACAGGTACTGAGACAGTAACGGTTGGAAATGGTAACAAATTGTCTATTTCTCATTTGGGACACTCTTCTCTTTCATCTCATTCTGGCTGTTTAAAATTACAGAATATACTATGTGTTCCCTCTATTGCAAAGAACCTTATTAGTGTGTCTCAGCTTGCTAAAGATAATGATATATATTTTGAGTTTCACTCTGACTTCTGTGTGGTTAAGGACAAGCCTACGGGGGTGGAACTGTTGAGGGGAGCTAATGGTCTTTATCGTATTGCCTCTGCCGGATTGTCCATAAATAAGGATCATGGAATTGCCTCTCACCACAACAAGTCTGAAGCTGTCCATTCCTCCGAAGTTTTGATACCATCAGTCAAGTCTGCTCATACATCTTTTGTTGTTACTTCTCAAGCAAATGTAGTGATTACCAAGGCGTTACTACACAAACGTCTTGGTCATCCATCAGTTAAGATACTAGACAAAGTCCTTGCACATTGTAATTTGAATTCCTCAGTTAATGAAGATATCTCGTTTTGTGAAGCTTGTCAGTTTGGGAAAATGCACTCTCTTCCCTTCTCTTTGTCTCAGTCACATGCCAAGGCCAAGTTTGATTTAATACATACTGACTTATGGGGGCCAGCCCCTGTTTTATCATCTGATGGTTTTAGATATTACATATTGTTTGTTGATGACTTTAGTAGGTTCACCTGGTTGTTTCCTCTGAAGAAAAAGAGTGATGCGTTCTCTGCCTTCAAAGACTTCCAAATGTTTGTTTCCAATCAGTTTCACACTACAATCAAAATGGTCCAAATGGATGGTGGGGGAGAATTCAAACCTATTGCCCAAATATGCAATCAGCTTGGCATCACTACACGCCTCTCATGTCCATATACTTCGGCCCAAAATGGTCGAGCGGAACGAAAGCATCGTCACATTGTTGAAACCGGACTCACATTACTTGCACAAGCCTCCATGCCATTAAGACTATGGTGGTTTGCATTTCAAACGGCTGTGCTGCTCATTAATGGTCTCCCCTCACCAGTCCTCAACCATCAATCTCCAATGACTATCTTACTCAGTCGACAGCTGAACTTCGCTGAACTTCGAGTATTTGGTTGTGCCTGTTATCCGAATCTCAGACCATATCAGCAACATAAGTTTGATTATCACTCAGAACGCTGTGTCTATCTTGGACCCTCACCTCTGCACAAAGGACATCTTTGTCTTACAACAACTGGTCGCATTCTTATCACACGACATGTTCGGTTTGATGAAACACATTTCCCCTTTAAAGCAGGGTTTGGTTCAGCATCATTGGCACCACAGGTAACTTCTCCCATTCCCTCTATTTTGAGCTGGTTCGGTCCTACTTCTATACCTTTGCCTTCCTCTACATCATCAAATAGCCCAGCCCCATCTCCACAGCCTAGTTTTCCTTTGTCCTCTTCACAAAATCAGCCTCTTACCTCACCAAAAACCAAAGCTCTGTCCATACCTCTGTCTTCTTCACCTACTGCACTAAAATCCCAAAATCATCCTACTTCTCCTCAAAACTTAAATTCTCCCACTGCCGCCCCCTCCTCACCCAAAATTCCTCCACCTACATTGACTTCTTTAGCTCCTCTACCAACAGTCAATGATCACTCCATGGTAACTCGAGGTAAAGCGGGTATTTTCTGTCCCAAAGCATGGACTGTCACCACCACCCCTACTGATTGGTCCCTCACCGAACCAACCAAGATTTCAGTAGCTCTTGCCACACCTTAGTGGCGTACTGCAATGGATGAAGAAATGACAGCCCTTCAGAAGTCCAACACTTGGACACTTGTTCCACCCTCAGCTCATCAGAATGTGGTAGGGTGTAAATGGGTTTTTCGCCTCAAACAGAATGCTGATGGATCGGTTCAGAGACACAAAGCCAGACTTGTTGCCAAGGGCTTCCATCAACACCCAGGGGTTGACTTCTTCGAGACCTACAGTCCAGTTGTGAAGGCCTCCACTATTCGAATCATACTTTTTCTTGCAGTCTCCAACAAATGGTCTCTCAGGCAGCTAGATTTTAATAATGCCTTCCTTAATGGCACATTGAATGAAGCTGTCTTTATGACCCAACCTCCAGGGTATGCAGATGCCTCTAACCCCCATCATGTTTGTCAACTTCACAAGGCTCTCTATGGCCTCAAACAAGCTCCAAGAGCTTGGAATGATGAGTTCAAGACGTTCTTGGTAAGCTGTGGATTCTCAGTGAGCAGGTGTGATACTTCTCTCTTTCTTTATCAAAAAGATTCTATCACTATCCTACTCTTAATATATGTTGATGACGTTATACTTACTGGAAATAGTCCTTCTATGATCACCAAGCTCATTCATGTACTGCACTCCAAATTTGCCTTGAAAGATCTTGGCCTGCTGAATTATTTTCTAGGCATACAAGTGACATATATGCCCTCTGGTTTACATCTCAGTCAGTCGAAATATATTCATGATCTGTTAACTAAGCTTCAACTACAGCACACCAAGTCTTGCCCATCCCCTGCTGTCATTGGCAAACATCTCTCCATACATGATGGTTCGTTACTCCCTGATCCCTTCACTTATAGGAGCACAGTAGGAGCTCTTCAATATCTAACCAACACAAGACCAGATATTGCTTTTATTGTCAACAAGCTCAGCCAGTTCCTCCAAGCACCTACTGATGTTCATTGGCAGGCTGTAAAACGGGTCCTTCGATACCTCAAGGGCACTGCTACTCATGGACTCCTTATTCAGCCCAGTGATCAGTTGAATATCACAGCTTTCTCCGATGCTGACTGGGCCGCCAACATTGATGATAGAAAATCTGTTGCTGCCTACTGTGTCTTTCTTGGACCAACACTGATCTCTTGGTCCTCCAAGAAACAGGTTGCTGTGGCTCGCTCTAGCACAGAGTCTGAATATCGTGCTCTTGCCCACGCCTCGGCTGAAATTATATGGATCCGCCAACTACTTGAAGAACTTGGCCTACAGCTCCCCAGTCCTCCTTTACTTTGGTGTGACAATATGAGTGCCGGCGCGCTCGCTGCCAATCCGGTTTTCCACGCTCGGACAAAGCATATTGAAATCGATGTCCACTTTGTTAGAGATCAAGTTCTAAGTAAACGGCTGGAAGTCCGATACATTCCCTCATCTGAACAGCTTGCAGACTGTCTCACTAAGTCATTATCACATACTCAATTCTCCTATCTTCGGTCCAAACTTGGGCTAGTAGCACTACCCTCTCGTTTGAGGGGGGCTGATAGAGATGATCTACATGGCAACTCTTCCTTATGTGGCAATGACTCTCTTGGTGACATGGAATCATAGGTGGAAGAAGATTCTAGACTCTCTTCCTTTACATTTTCTGTTTTGTACCTTTCCATTGGTTGCCTAACACGTGTCTAGGGTTTGTTATTTTTACCTTCTGTACAAATATTCTTTCCTAATATCTTGTGTATAAAGAGAGGCTGCTGCCATCCTCACTATTCATTGAATAGAGTTATTAATACAATATACAGAGCATTCTTCATTCTCCATTGTCTACGTTTTCTTTCTCTGCTCTTAGTCTGAAGTTCAACTCAACACATACTTTAGAACTTCATACTAAACAACTTCATACTAAACAACTCCAACTCCTCTCAACTCGGGCCAAACGCCCCTTTAAGCATCACCGATCACATTTTTTTCTAACCTCAATTTAGGCCAAAAATGTTGAAGTCGCACCCAAAATTGTCCCTTAGGCACATAGAAATGTTCATGGACCATGAATATATTGACGTGTAGTTGACAACATATTGTTTTTGTTTAAAAATAATAATAATAATAATAAATCAATTTGCTTTTTTTTTTTTTTTTTTCTTGCAAATGCCCAGAATTTTCTGCTGACGTATGTGTGTATATATATATCTCACTTTACCTCGAAAAGATCAAATCCCCAAAATTCCCAAAAAAAGCGAAGTTATACGATTGGGACTCCAAGCCCAATGCCCTATCAGATCTTTCCCCCGTCGGCGGTCTCCTCCGCCGCTGGAGACGGTGGCGCCACCTTTATTACAGACCTCCATCCGGATATTCTCCGAACTCACATCTTGACGCGTCTCGACGGACCGGCCCTCTCCGCCGTCTCCTGCACTTCGTCGCAACTTCACCGCCTCGCCGCCGAGCAAAGCCTCTGGGCCGGTCTCTGCCGCTCCACGTGGCCATCGACGGCGACGCAGCGCCTCGACGCTCTGATTTCGGAATTTCCCGACGGTCCTCGGTCCTTCTTCACCGATTCCTTCCCTCTCCTCTCTTATCACTCCGAACGCTCCACTTCTTCCTCTCCGTCGCCGGCTACATCCCCCCGTCGCCGCCGCCGCCTTCCACCGGAATTGATTTCCGCCGTCGACATTTACTTCCGTGGAGAGATGATTTTCAGCAAAGTCGTCGAAACAGAGACCGTCTCCGGATGGTTCCGCTGCTCGCCGCTTCGAATCGACATGCTCGATCCGAAAGACGTAGTTCCGACGCCGATTAAATTCCCTATCGGCGACGGAAATACTTGCCGGGAGCTTGCGGAGGATCTGACTCTGAGCTGGATCGTGGTCGACGCAGCCGGACGGCGAGCGATGAATCTGTCGAGTTACCGGCCGGTCAGCGTGCAGCGGCACTGGCTGAGCGGGGAGGTGCACGTGCGATTCGACGCCGTGCTCGGCGGAGAAAGAGGATCGGCGGCGGAGTGCGTTCAGTGTGGAATTGCGGTGACCTGCGGGGGATGGGAGGGAGGGAATTTGCAGGTGAGGGAAGTGAATTTGCAGGTGGAGGACATGGATGGAACATTTTTGAATGGGAAGGATAGTTTGGTAATTTTGGAGAGGGCATTGGAGGGTAAAAAGGGAAAAAGAGGGAGAAAAAAGTTGGAGGAGTTTATGGAGAAGAAAAGGGAAAGGGAAGAAAGGAAGGTAAGGAGAGAAGGGACTTTAGATATGATGTGTTTGGCTTTTGGGTTTTTAGGGTTTGCTAGTTTGTGTGTTTGTATTTTGTTTAGATGAAAAGTAAAAATAAAATCAAACAACAAAAAAAAAAAAAACAAACAAACAATATTTGTTTTTTTTTTGCCATAAGATACATAATACAAAGGATGAAATTAAGTTCGAATTTATGAGTCTGTTTGGAATAACTTTTCAACTGTCAGTTTTACAACTTTTAATACGATAAACATTTGAGTGAACTTGTACGATAAAGAACGAGTTAAGTAGATATTTTAAATATAATAGTAATAATAAAAGAATGGTTAAGCTATCATTTTAGTATTTTAGTTTATGTGACTTGTAATTGGTTGTGTTTCTAATTCATATAACTAAATTTTCAAGTGAGTAATTGAATTGATTAAAGAACAAAACTTACATACATATTGGGCTACACTTATCTTTTGCAGCCAGAGTATTTGATTGGTTACAAGTCTTTTTTCTTTATTTTTTTTTTCTTTGTATGCCTTAAATCGTCTTCTTCACACTTCTATTTTTTCTCTTCTTACCGCCCTTTCGTCTTCACTTTCAATTGTTTCACCGACGTCCTTCACCCTTCAAGCATCTCCCACCCAACTTGATTGAATTCGCTTTAAAACGAAATTAATTTTCTGGGTATTTATATAAATTGTCCTTCGTCAACTCGACTCAATTGGAAGTGATCGAACTTAGTGAGAATTCGCTTGTCGGAACCTTGTCGGTCTGGTTCTTCCTCTTCTCCTTCGTCCAGCAAATCAACTTGTCCAATAACAGCCTCAGCGTATTCGGATCTTTGTCGCCGCTGCGAGAGTCGATCTCAGCATGAGAACTTGTGCAGACAAAAGGGTCGCTTGAAGAGTGAAGGACGTCGACAATGAAACAATCGAAACGTGAAGGAGACGCTTCGTTTTAAGGCATACGAAGGAAGAAAAAAAATAAAGAAAAAAAGGGACTTGTTGAGAAGTTTGATTTTTTATTTAAAAAGAAAAAACTTAACCAATTAAATTTTGACACGTCGCGCTAACAGACACATAAATTTTGCACTTGATTAAATGTCTATAGAGTTTTACAGACACCTTTTTAAAGATATCAATCCATTGTCCTATGCTACATTTAAAAAAAAAAACATGTTGCACAATTAAAAAATGTCACCGGAAGAAAATTATAAATATTTAATAATGTCGTCAACTTGAATAATTGAGTAGTTAAGAGTACTATAATATTTCTTATAAGTGGAAAAATTTGAATCTTCATCCGGTTCCTGACCAATTGTATAATGCATATTTAAAATTATCAAATAAAATAACGTCATCAATAACTCAAGGAGTTATGAGTTAATTTCCTTGTTGGGATTACAATAAGTCAACACATTAATTTAACATAAAATAATAATGGTTCGTCTTCTTTATAAACTATATTATGTTGAATGATAAGAAGTGTCGTTGTGCTAATTCCAACACAAAAGTTGGTAGAAATAATGATTTCGAATAAAGAAAAAATGTAATTACAAAAATATTCTCTTTCAATTATTTATTTTACAAGTTTCTTTTAAATATCACAAAATTTTCCTTTAAAAGCAAAAAAAAAAAAAAAAAAAAAAAAAAAAAAAAAAACTCCAAAGGGTCCATTTCCTAGGTAAGGACATTTATATCTGACATTGAAATTTATAAACAAATTATTTTTACTTTTATCTAGATTCATATTAAAATTAATACATTATATTTTATTTTTTTTATATTTTATGGGTATTTATAAAAGATGTTAAAGATAGTCATTAACCCTTAATATCTATATCGAATCCTTCAATTTACAGATATACGACATATCGACGAATATTTTCATTCTTGCTTAGTAGCAGTGTTAATCCAATGGTGAAAAGTGGTAGAAGAGAAAAAATTGCAAACATAATTTTTCAATCAATTCACAAGTTGCACTCATGAGACTTTAATTATATCTAAAAAGAAAATTATAAAAATTTTAATTTTGTATCTCATAGATATTTGTAATTAACTTCATCAATTTTACGCTTTCGAACATATAAACCTACCTGAAGCCAACTTACTATGTCATATAATCTTTAAATAATCCAATCAATGTGTTATGTAATTATCAAGCTGACAAAATTAACAACATAAACATATTAGGCACAAAGTTAAAAGCTTAAAATACTATTAGAAACATCTTAAGTATATGGTCTAAATATTAAAATAATATTAGACACGACTTTAAGAGTTGAGGGAGCTATTAGCAATTTTTTAAAATACTTTGACTAAATATTAAACTTTGGAGAACCAAATTTGTAATGTAGCCTAATTTATATCACAAATAAAGAAAAAAATAAAATATGAAAAGACCATTCAAATTTGTGAGTTCACCCATTCAGAAAATGTGTAGACAATCCATGCTTCCCAAATTCATGTTCAATCAGAAGATGGAATCCAAAAAAATCCAAAAAGGGACAGTTTCTACTACGACAGTACCCCTCTAATATTTGCGAGTGCTCGGGGGAATTTGCGCATAAAATTTGTAGACTAATAAATTCTAAGTAGGTGATCACCATGACCTTAAATCCATTCCGTCTAAGCCCCTTTTATTATTTACATTGATCTTTATTGACCACTACGCTAGCGGTTTTGGTTCTATAAAGAAAATATTTTTATTCACAATTTAGAAAAACAATTCAATATGACCGCTTGATTATGGTTGCCTCTCTCTACATTCTTGGTTTTTCTCTCCTACTTACCTTTAATTCATAATTTTTAGTTTTTTTGTCCTACATACACGGGTATAAAACTGTTGGTCACATTGTTTCAATCTCTTGAATAGTTTCTCCACAAGGTAACATACTCTACCCCTACCCTAGCCTAGACCCAATCTCCAAAAAGAGACTATGGTCAATAAGGGCCTTGGGAATAATAAAGAGTTCAGAGGGAATGGGTTCAACAAACCATGGTGACCACCTACCTAGGATTTAATATCTTACGAGTTTTCTTGACAACCAAATGTAGTAGGGGGCAAACGATTGTCCTGTTAGATTAGCCGAGGTGTGCGTAAGCTGACCCAGGACACTTACGGATATCAAAAACAGAAAGAAAAAAAATCTCCAAAAAGTGACTATATATGCACATGTATTAAAACCCAAAATAAAGCTGCAACCTGCACCTTTTGAGACTGTTTGGGGAGTGGGTTAAAATAATCGGTGGTTATAATAGTCTGTGAGTTATAGTAGTTGTGAATAGTAAATACTATTGAAGCCAATGCAGTTACTTTATGCCTGTGGGTTATAATAGTCGTTGGGCCAACTCCAAGTTAGTGCTTCAAACACCCCCTTTGTGTTTTGGCTCGAAAGATGAAACCTTGTACTTTATCAAAGTTGCCTACCAACTTCTTTCAAGGACATCCCCTCTTTTCTCCAATCTCCATCCTCAGTCTCTCTCTCACAACAACAGCATGTGATGGTTTGCAACTCCCCCACACCTTTCTCAGTGATTGCGTGGGGAAATTAGTGACTCCCTTCCCCCTCACTTGTAAACAAAGAAACAACTCCCATCCGTTCCTCATGTGACTTTTCCCTCGGAGAATCCCCGTCTCGATCCCTAACTAATCTAACGAAAACTCCTATTTGATCCCTATACTTCTATAATTATTCTATAATGGTTTCATAGTTTTAAAAATGTCAAAAGTCTCTACACCTATAGGTTCATTCCAATTTTATTTCTAAAGTTCCAAAATATCTATTAATCTCTAGAGTATTAAAAAAAATTAACTATGGTAGCTTTCATCCTTATTTTGAAATTATGCTTCTAACAAACGAATAACATGGTTATGAGCATATATTAGAGTTACCGAGATGGGTAAGTGGCAGATATTAGGTGAAAAATAATAGCAAGGACTAAAATGTTATTTATTTCTTAAGTTGAAGTATTTTGAAAGTTTAGGGGCCAAAATAGAATAAAATTGAAAAATCAAAGTGAAGTTATTTACTGCAAAAAGAAATATTACTATCACAATACAGAAATCTGGAAACTCATTTAAAATGTATCGATGTCAGATTTACTATAGTAATAAAATACGTAACAAATAAGAAGCAAATTTAAATACTTAAAAAAAATCAACCAGTTAATCTAATTTCATTAAATTTTAAAGATTCCTGTATATATGCTGACCTCTTATTCCCGAAGCTTTTCACATCTATGGCATGAAGCACATAAGAACATGTCTGTCTGAATCATACTTTTCATGCGCAGCTACATGGGTTGTTTCCTCCCTTTTCAGCTAATGTCTTTTTGATAAATGACACAACATAGAATTTTATGAGCAATCATTCATCAGTTTTCACCTTAGGAGGTCCGCTCGCTATAGGAATTCCGCCACGAAAATCGGAAATTGGTTTTGCATAGTTCACAAAAATAACCCTTCCGTTCAAAGGCTGCAAAAAATAACCATTAGATTTAAATTTCTAAGATGTTTAGTAATGAAATAGAGGAAAGTGCAGACTTTTCCGTTCATCTCTGTCACTGCTGTATGAGCTTCGTCTTCCGATGCAAAGGTGACAAATCCGAATCCCTTCGACTTATCAGAGACTCTGTCCATCACAACTTTAGCTGGAGTTGAAAAAATTGTGTTATGCTTCATGAAACTAAATTACCATTGGTTAGAAATGAAAGCTGAAGTGTCTGAATGGATGTCACCTTCAACAACCTGACCGTATTGAGAAAAAACTTCTGACAATCCTTTGTCCGTGGTGTAAAATGAGAGTCCTGTATCCAAATATTCCAGAAAGATGATTTCAATATGGAATAAGGAGTTGTAATATGTATAGACTGATAAAATAATCAACGGAAAAAATCTCAAGAGGACTATTTTAGGCAAATGATTTTATTCTTTTTCATAAGAACTGAACAATAAACAATTTTATTAATCAATGTGACGTAAAAATCTGCCAAAAAGGAGAAGAAACTTGGGATCAAAGGTTAACAATGAAAGAGAGATATATATTGGGTCGGTTCCTCAAATCCACAAATCCCATTACAGAACAAGTTAATGTGGCAATCTGGAAGAACAAGAATACACTAAACAGTAAACAGTTTACAACAATCAAGGTTAAGCTTATGCTGCACATACATTCTTGGTCTCTCTAGGTGTATATCACCCATAAATGACATCCACAGAAGATTACTTTCACCTTAAATAACTTAACACATCCTACATTTGTAAAGCTAAACACATTCTTTTTGTGATTACAGCCTATCTTCTCTCATTACTAATTGGAGAAACTTTTTGTAACTTTTGGATACTTGTTATCCTTTCATTAATTATGTCAATGAAGTTCTCTGTTTCTTATAAAAAAAAAACATTTGTAAAGCTAAAGCTGCATATGCATTCTTGGTCTCTATAGGTTTTCTTTTTATGAGAGCTCTTGGTCTCTATAGGTTTTCTTTTTATGAGAACTTAAGAGAGCTTCTACCTTTTTAGCTCTTTCTGGTGATTTGTGACCGGCTTTGGTGGTCACGTACAATGAGCAATGGCAACCAAAGTCGGTCTTCCAATACAATTGCAGGAAGATTTAGGGAGTTCAGGCTCATGGAAGAAGAGAAACAAGTTGTGATAGTTTATCAAGAAATCTTAGCAAACTCAAAAGAGGTATCATTAGTGGGGAAAATTCTAAGACAGAAGAATGTGAATACTGAAGCTTTCGATAAATTATTGAGATAAGTTTGGAGACTTGGGGAGGAATTAACAATTGAAGCTATAGGCAAAAACATGTTCTCTTCCAATTTCAGGACTAAAAAACAAAAGGCTCTAAGAAAATGGACCATAGTTCTTCGACAAGCCCGCCATTATCTCTTTTTTTTTCCCTTCAAAAAAGACTAATTTTCATTAAGATAAATGAAGGAACGTAATTTTCATTAAGTTAAATGAAAGAGCAAAAGCAAGGATCATACAAAAACTAAGCCCAAACGAAGAGCCAACATTACAAAAGAAGGCTCCCATTGTTAAGAATCAAACCTAAAATGAAAATTACAAATAATGAAATAATTTAGTCAGACACCTAGAGAGAATCATTAAAATGGGCCAAACCCTTAGTCCCTTACACCTCCTCAGAAGAACCCTCAACATTCTTAAAACCCCTCTGGCCCTCTTAGATCTTCATCAAGAACCAGAAAAATCCCTAACTTCAATTGAAGCAAGTTTACTATCGTAGAATTCCTTGATTATCTTACTCTCTTCCTAGAAATGCCTCCTTTTTGACTGCCTGCACCCACTTCCCTAACCTTCATTTTGTTACCAGATTCTTTAGGGGCAAAGCGCAAGCCAAGATTCAGTAAGAAGACATCAAGGCTAGACTATTCCTTCAAACCCCACTCTTGAAGCTCCTTCCCCTAGGTAAACCTCACCTTACAATTCAAGGACATAGTTGTTCAACCTATAGAACAGATCTTGTTCGAGTAAGGTCACGGAAAAGCCCACCTAAACACAAATTCGAAGGCAAAAAAACTCGTCCTAAGGTCTAAGGGAATTGCATTACCAACACACCATATGCTTGAGGCAAAAGGAAAAGGAAAAGGATGAGAAAATGCACTTTATTTTAAATTTTATATAATTTTTTGATTTGTAGATGAACGGTGTGAGCCTAAACATGTTTGAATAACCTGGAAAATATTTCAAATGAGAAAGCACTAGAAGCAAATGTGACTGACCTAAGATCAAGGATGAAACATTTTACAAATCCTGTACATTCCTTTCATATTTATCCATCATTTTGATCTTTGACATCAATATTAGGAGAAAGTATATATATCCATAGATGTTAATCCTTCATAATATATAGAAATATATATCAATTTTCAAATGAATATCGATACAACTATCTTAAAGAAGTTTTCTCCAAAAACAAAATCCCATGATCTCGGCTTCCTGAAGTAAATTAACACAGAAGCTCACATTTACATAGTCATACATTCCCTCGTGAGATTAAAACAAAGATCATACTTCGCAAAACTGAACGGACAGACATCACAGAGACCTCAATCAAACCAATAATTACTACACAGTTAGCAGAAACAGAGGAACGGTTAATTAGAATAAAAAGAATATTCGCAGCAAAACTGTGATTACAATACTAAAACGTAAGCTGCAGATATGATGAACCGGAAAATGAAAAAGAGAGGAGGAACGTTGAGTTTACCACCAACAAAAAGCTTCGAAGCTATGCCTCTGAAAGAGACGAAACGAGACGGCGGAGGAAATAGAGAAGGAAGAACACGAAGATTGGAGGATAGTGCCATCGCTTTTCTGATCGCCGCCATGGTAGTAGTATCAGAGTGAAACTATGAGTTCATCTTCGGACTTCGAGTCGAGAGAGCGGGTAAAAGAACGGCGGCCGGAGGTTTGACTGGAGTAGCGACGGCAGAGAGTGGTCGTAAAAAAGATTTCAAGCCCAAATCTGCCACATTATGGGCCGGGCCCAGATTGGGGAAGCTGGAATTTTTTTTCCCAAAATTTGTCCCTAAATATATATATATATATTTTTTTTTTAATGTTTTGAACTGTTTGTGGTGTGAATTTTTTTTCTTGAGTTATGAAACTTATTTTTTTCTTACTCTCTTCCGCTGTTATTTTCATTCTTTCTATTCTCTCTCACCCCTCCATAGTTTGAGCATTCATCACCGATCTTCAATACCATCAGTTACAACTAATTTAGTCCACGGAACTTAAAGTTATGACTTTTTAGAGTTCAAATTAAATTAGCTTGCCTTTACCGACATTAAAACTCAAGATTCTTCAAAATTTTGATCAATTTAATTATAAGCATGGTTACAAAGAACACGAAAAATGTATGAAAATGGGTGGTCATTTAGCTAGAAACAGAGTTGTATCAAAAGAGATATGTTATTCAAAAAAATAAACCCAGAATAGCATGCGCGATCGCACAAACGTATGTGATGTGATGTGCGATTGCATAGCGCGATTCTGAGTCTATTCTTCCGAACAACGTATCTCATTCGATACAACTCTGTTTTAGCTAAATGATCACTCGTTTTTATAAGTTTTTTTTGTATTCTTTCCAATCATGCTTATAAAGTGTCAAAATTTTGAAGTATCTTGAGTTTTAATGTCCGTAAGCCAATCTAATTTAATTTTAACTCTAAAGAGTCATAAGTTTGAGCTTAGTTGACCAAATTAGATTTTGTTTTTTTTAAATTCCATGTAAATTTCTGAGTTCTACATCCTAGAAGACATTGTTCGACCCTTCCATAAAAATGGTAGATGAACGACGACGAAGGCATTGAATCGGTGATGAATGCACAAACTATGATGAGATGAGAGAGAATCAAGAGAAGAAGAAAAAAAACACAAAGGAGAAGAAGAGAAAAAAAAAAAAAAAAAGATTTTTAAGTCAAGGGCAAAGATGAAACTCCACCCATTAAAAAACATCAAACAAGTCAAAACATTAAATATTTTAGAAACAAGATGAGGATAGATTCAAACTTCCAAGTTTTTGTCGGTTCATTTTTTGCAATTTCTCCATCAAATAACCGTCTTTACAAAAATTAGGTTAAATTACAAGTTTAATTTAAGTTTTTAGTATAATAATTATACTCTGATTATAGTTCACAACTAATAATTACTTGTAGATTGATTCAAACTTCCAACCTTTAGGGAAGTATATATATATAGTTTTACCAGTTGAATTATGTTCCTATCGACATATAAAATAAAAATATTTAATACTAAAAAGCCTTAGTAAAAAATGACATTAAGGCAAAGCTTTTAGTTGAAATTGGTCATTTGGGTCAATTTTATATACACCAATTTATTTTCGATACTTTGATTAAATCAAATAAATCACAAATATAGGTATATTTTTTATTCTACTACATTTGAAATGATTTTTTAGCCAAATTTAGCATAGTTGGTAATGACCATGCACTTTTTTTTTTTTTTTTTTTTTTTTTTTTAATCGACGTTCAAATTCTCATACCCCATTATTGTACTAAAAAAGATTTTTTATACGATATTTTTGCAATATTTCATATAAATTCTGCTAAAATTGTAATTACTCCTTAATTTTTAATAATTTCAAACCTTTCCATTTATAAAAACGAAGGTACAAAATAAAGGTAAATAGTAAAAGTAATTAATCACAAAAAATACAGAGTAATATTTAATCAAATTTTCCAAGACCAAATTACAACAACCCACACAGGACCTTCAAAGAGGAAATATTTAACAACAAAAACATGGACATCGGACCGGCGAACATCCGGCCGCCCCCACCGACGGCGACGGCCATTAGTGAGTGTTTCTGATGGCGAAAGCGGAGAACAAGATGAGGAACATCATCAGAACAACGGCGACGAAAGAACCGACCACTGCGCCGCTAACTTTCTGGCAGAAATCACCAAACTGGTCGCAGATCGCCAGCCAGTTGGTGCCGGAGTTGCCGTTGTGGGCCAGGGACACTATGGCGGCACCGGCACCGGCGGCCGATGTGGCCAATGTGAGAGCCACCTGCAAATGTATATATATAGTAAACTTATATCAAGTTTAATTCATTGTAGACGAGAAGAGATAAAATTAAAAGTAAGTTGATTTTGATCGGAGTTATACAGTGTCGAGAATGAGGAGGAGCAATCGAACTCCGGCAGCGGTTGGGCGAACGATGCAGACGATAGAAAATGGTAGCGAGAGAACCAGGTATCCCCCGACGATTCCCATCGCTATCAAGAAGAATCTGCATCAAATGTTAATACTCAAAAGTTTAAATCGATAGATTACGATAAATTTAATCAATAAACTATTATGAACAAATGGCATTATAGAAGTTTCAATATAGAAAGTTTTTTTTTTTTTTTTATTGTTTGACAAAATACGGGATAGTGTTCGAACGTCTGACTTGTTGTCGATAAATTAATATTTTATGTCGATTGAACTATATGTCGAAGTTTCTTAATTATATAGATATCATGTGTTAAATAAATATTAATCCAACATAGATATAAATTTAATTCTTTTGACTCTCCAACTTTCTTAACCTATTTTAGTTCTTAAATTTAGAAAACAAATCATTTTCCTCTTTATTATATTGTTTTTTCACCAAAAATTTATTTACTGACCTGATTTTAACTTATGTTGTTTTGGATATATATATGTTCGTGTTAACATATGATAACATATATTTTTTTTGGTACGTATAACCAATGACGATAATATCGATATCAATATCGGGAATTCAATTTTATGGATATATCCATGAATAAATCAATGAGATATCGGCGGATAATTCTATTAATCATTTTTAAAAAAAATTATTTAAATTGATAATTAATTTCATTTTACTTCCAAGTTATACATCTTGTTATTAGTATATATATATATCCATATTTAGATTAATATAGATGATATTTTTTTTATGTTTTACCTGTATTTATAAAAAATATCAGAAATATTTCATTAACCCTTAATATCTATATCGAACCTTTCGATTTACGGATATATCAACATATGGACGGATATTTTCATTCTTGCATATAACATATACTTATGTTATTAATTTTTTAAAATCAAAATAAAGGGTAAAGACAAAAATGGTTATTTTTTAAGGGAAATTGTAACATATGTCAATTTAGAGTAAAATAATTAAAAATATAACATTTTTTTAAAAACATTACGTATATGGCAATTTCTATATATGGCAACTTCAATAACTAAAATAGACCTTTTAAAAGTTCAAGGACTAAGATAGAACAAATTTGAAAGTACACGATGAACCGATGAACCAACATTTCAAAAGTAATTAGGAATTAAAATGAAATAATTATTTGAAAGTTTAGAGACTAAAATAATTAGATTTAACCTTTGAAATTTTTAAAATTATAAAATCTAAATTTAAACTATGTCCAAAATCATAATTAACAAGTAAATTCTAAGTTTTCAATGATCACTTACTGAAAGGTAGGGAGATCATCATAGCTAGCTTCAAACTGGAAGAATTGGGTGAAGAAAGGGAGAGTTTCATCACTTGTTCCCATGGCTGCGGCGGCGCCCAAGGCGGCGCCCAAAGCACCAAGCCTCAGAACAAAGTCGAACACGGCAAGCCCCCGCTTCCACCCGCCACCGGCATTCTCTTGCCGGAGAGCGGTGGAAACAGCCACTTTCTTCTTGCTGCTGCCCGCGGTCGGGGGCACGTCGATGACGGTTGAGTCCCCGGAGTTCTTCATATTCTAAGCTGGGAAAATCAAAGAGAGAATTTGTTATAAGATTGTTTGTGTAATTGGTGAGAAATGGAAGCTTGGGAACAAGCCTTTAAATGGAGGAAAATTAAGGGGGTTGGTTGAAAAAAAAGGTGCAATTATTTTTAAGTAATTATGTGAGGAGGGGTATAATGGAGCAAACTGAAGAAACTTGGGGGAGTTGTTGCAAAGAAGGTTCTTTATTTGTTTGGCTTAAAAGTTTTTTATTTTTATTTTTTTTTTTCATAACAGAGCAGGTGGAGAATTGGAGATATATGGTTGCATGCATGGCAAACTGAAAAAATTTCTAAAGGTTAGATAAAATTATTGGAACATCAAAATCAAAATTTCTATGAATAATTATAAATGTTTAATTAAGCTCAATTATGTTAAAACTATATTGTTTATATTGTTTCAATGGTTGACAAAATGTTGACAAGAATCATAGTGATATACAATAAGTTTTTGTTCGACGGTGTTATGTAACATTTGAGCACAACTATGACTATGTTACGTTTTTTTTTTTTTTTTTACAACATGTTGGAATGAGAGATTGAATCTAGAACCTCATAGCCACTAGACGATACATCATGTATGCTCTTGTTGGCTACGAGTATGTTACGTTAGTTTTTAAATAAGAATATTAATGATATAAGAATTGAATAGACACAAACATAATATTTTTTTTTAAAAGTTTTTGGATTTAAATAGATATACAATATATATATATATATTTTTTTTTTTGAAATAGAATAGATACAATATTTAAAGAACGCACAAACTAAAAATTATAATTTTTGGTTACATATATATATATATTGGATTTTAGAGTGTGGATTGATCCTTTATATGAATTATTTATATAATATATCATAGATAGTCAATCCAGCTTTTCAAAAGTTTGATAGTTCAAATCTCCACGCAATTGTTGAACTCAAAAAATAAAAAAATAAAGAGTAAATTATCCTAATGGTCCCTCAAGTTTGAATTTGGTAGCACTTGGATCTCTAAGATTTCAAATTCAACAATTATGTTAGGACTTAACATAAATTTTGACGGAGGGACAAAAAACAAACCAAATTCAAATCTCAGGGATATAATTGTTGAATTTGAAACCTTAAAGACTCGAGTGCTACCAAACTCAAACCTGAAGGACCATTAAGGTAATATGCCCAAAAATAAAATGTTTGGTATGTCATTTAAAAGCTAACAATTCGTTATAAATAGTTATGTTTGGTTAAAATTTGAATGAGTGGTGTCGATCCGAGCATAGTTCAGTGGATAAAGTATCAATTAACATATCAACGTGTGAAAATTATGATTAACATCAATTTAATCGATTTTTTGAATCTCTTTGTGATAAATCACATTTCTCTTTACTCATATGATCTTCTTCCTTGTAAAAGATTGAATTGGAAAGGGTGTTAGCACAAGGGAGAAGAGATAAAAGAGATGTAAATTATACAATAGAACACCTAATCAACTTACTTTTGTTATTATACCAATTTTTTTTTAATAAAAGTATGATATAAATTTGACCAAAAAAAGAATGCATGTAACATCACTTATGTAGCTTATTATAATAAAATGAGAAATATAAATTTGAATCATACAAATACATTGGACAAAACCAATCAAATAATCTCCAACTGGATAGTATTTGTTTTGGCTAAATCACCAACCATTCTTTAACTAAGTCCTTAATCTCTTTAATTAGTCAACTAAACCACATAGTTTGTTCTCTTATCCAACCATGCTAGAACAACTCCTTTGTCTTCCAAACAACTTTTATTTTCCTCACATGGAAGTTCAAATGCATAATAAAAATTTGGTTAATTACAAATTTAGTACCCGAGCTTTGAGATTTGTGTCTATTCGGACCATAAACTTTCAAACATAAAATTTTAGTTCTTCAACTTTCATTTTTTTTTTTTTAAATTCACGGATCTACTCGATACAAAATTGAAACTTTAGAGTTCACATAAAATTCAAATTTATATATAATAGATCAATTAGTTTTCAAAAAAATTGAATTCGCAAACCTATCAGACACAAAATTTAAAGTCCAGAGACCAATTATCCACAAAATTTAAAGTTTGTTTAGAGACATATTCGATACTTTTAAAAGTTCAGAGACCAAATAGACATAAATCTCAAAGTTCGGAGACTAAACTGATAATTTAACCTAAAAATTTAGAGGGAAAAAACATATTTCATTGCATCATTTAAAGTCGTTGATGAAGCCATTAATCTTGCTTGGTTTATATAAAACATGTTTGGTAGGTTCATAAGTTTTAATTTATAGATATTTTGATTCGATCTAAGTTAATCCTCAGCTTACAAATACTTATTTTAGTTCTTGCTCTTGAATTTTCACTAACCATTTAATGGAAAAATCCAAATTTGTTTAGAAATCAAACACTAGACTCCTAAAAGGTTTTTTTTTTTTTTTTTTTTTCTTAATGTTTGCAATGTCTTTCAAAGTTAGCTTACGTGCATCTCAACTAATCTCATAAAAACAACTATCTTACACGATATCGCACTCAAATTTTAGTATCATAAGTTTGTGGTCAACATAAATTAACCAAGACTAAATTGATATTTTATGTAAAGTTTCGGGACTAAAACATAATGCTAAAAGTTTAGAGATACGAATAAAATAAATATGAATCTTCGTAAACTAAAATAAGACTTAAACCTATTTATTTAATACTTAAAAAAAGAATAAAAAAAGATTATATATATTGTACAATAGTTCAAATATATATTCTGTACACAGTCTTCTTCCTCAGTTATAATGATGGCAAAGGTGGTAAGGTAGTTTTTGAACTAAGCTTCATTGCTTAGAATGCACAGCAAAGAACAATAACCCACTCAATGTAAGATTTCAGTATCCATAGATTCAGGACAATACAATCGCTAGATAATCCTGTAAACTCTGTAATTTTTTTATTCAGATGCTTCGAAAACAAATCAAACAGAAGCGGGAAATGTTACACATGCTCGACACGAGAACCCGAAAGAGAAGGTCAGCAAGCAAATAAATGAATGCATGAATAACTTGCCTGGAGATGGAAAAAATTCCAAGCAGGTATGGTAAATTATTGTTAAGCTAGGCCCTTAGTTTTATAAAGTCGACGTATGAATTCTCCACCCACGCGCAGCGAGTGCTGAATTTACCCGATTCGCAGCCTCTGCAGTGTCGTTGAGGGGAGAGTAGCTCCAACTCTCCGATATCTGTCAATCGAGAGATCAATCTGTCAGGAAAGGTTTGATCGGCAACGTCTAAGTAATAATAATTAAAAGGAAACCCAAAACCACATGATTGTCGAATGTGCACATTTGTGTGGGCAGATTTGTTAAGGACATATATAAACCTAACCAATCTGCTGAAGTTTTTGAGTTATGAGGCGATTCAATATGGTATCAGAACAAGTCTCTTGAGTTCAATATTAATGGTTTAATGGTTTATGTGTTGAACGTTGTGAACAAGTCTTGAGTTCAATATTAATGGTTTATGTGTTGACCGTTGTTATTAAGAGTATATTAGTCATTAGATAAGGAGTTTGTTATGGTATTTGGTTATAAATAGAGGGAGTGAGATTGGAGGAAATTAAACATTGATTTTGTTGGTTTAGGGCTTGAGTGATCTCAAGAAACGGAGGGTCTAAGTTTCTCGAATTACGTGTTTATCTTGTAAGTTCTTTATCTTTTACTTTTTACATTGCAATACATTGTGGTTCTATTTAGGTTCTTATCAGAGCCCACACGTGAGGGAGAGTATTTAAGAACGTATATAAACTTAACTCATCTCTAGTGGTGACTTAGTACGTATAATTGAAGTTGTATTAAAGCTGAAGTCGATTGCACGTATCCTGAAAACACAAGGAAGATAACTGGACTTACATCCTCTTTACCAGTGAACGGCCTGACCACTCCTCGTTCAGCCAGGGACTTTTGAAAGTCTGCAAATTTCCACGTGCATCGATCAGCTCCAATCACGTAGACAGGTTTCCTGTCGAAAGTATACGCATGTCAGACAAACAGAAGAACTTCAATATGAATGATGTTCTGAACCAAACATTAGTTACAAGAATGCAACTTGTAGTTCAAACATACCCAGTACTGCAAGCCTCACTCAACATACTTACTGAGTCAGCTGTTATTACAAAAGCATCGGCCCACGCTAGATGCCCAAGATGCGGATTCGGTCCTATGTAACACAATATGAATAAAAATCTTAGGCAAACTTCTATGTTATACATTAATTATCATATATATTTTCTGAAAAACAAGGCAATTGAGGTACCTTCACCATCCCAAATGTAGACTTTAGGATGAGCACTGAATTCTTCCACCAAGAGTTTGGATACCTAACATCATACCAGGAGATAATATTAACAAATCCAAAAAAAACAAAAAACCAAAATTCTTCCAAGCATGGGCACCTTCTCTGGGGTTCGACGTGAAAACGAGATCTTAACACTTCCACAGCTCCAAAGCACATTTTGCAGCATAGTAGCTAACTGCTTTGCAAGATCGACACCGTAACGACAATTGCCTGTATAGATCATATAGATGCAAGGTAGGGACAATCTATCAAAAGCAGGGTAGGTAAGAATAATATCAATGCATGAACAGTTTAGATTTGAAAAGGAAAAAAAAACACATAATATAAAGTGATTCCAAGCAAGATTTGCACATGATCTTGGTCAATATCCATTCTCATGTTTTTCAAAAACCAGAGGTAAAAAATTACTTGATGAGCCTCCAATATTAACCACAAGCAGTGGTTTTGGAAGAGAATCCAATTCATCATGCCATGTAGAAGCTAAACTCCTAAGTGCAGCAAAATCAGCCCGATGAAGAGCTCCAACAGTAAGAACCTGGAGGTCAAGGTTGCCAATAATGAACAAATCCAATAATCAATAATCGCCATCACTTTTCAGTGGTCTATGGCATCAAGCAAATGTGCAGAGCCAAGATACTTACCATATTTTTTCCAGGAGGTTCACAAGGTGTAATCCACCGGCGAAGCAACCAAGGAATCTGTTGTCGTGCTTCAGGAGTCAACGAGTAATAATCATGAAGAGGAGCAATTACCAAATCAAATCTATCTAACTGCTTCCTCGGATGTTGAATCTGTAGCAATGCATTGAAAAAAACCAGTAAAGTCAGCTGTTAGAAAACCTTAAGCACCTGATTAATGATAAAGAGGCATAAAGATCAAGTTCCAGATACACAAAAATAAAAGCTCAGACCTGACAATCTCAACAATTTTAGTCCACCATAATCATTTTTAAGGGGATTATACAGAGAAAGGGGTTTCACCTGGACAACAAAAACTTTTTCTGGAGCAAACCTTTTAATCGAGCTTGCAACCGAAATTGTATCTCTGCCAGATGCGATTACAAGCAATGGGCCATCCCTAACAATGAAAATGATAGAGTAGCACATGAAGTGAAGTAATTAGAGGACAGCCCTGCATCTGATCAGAAATTAGCTCTGAAATTTAGTAGTTTCCTCTAAACAATTTTTTTTTTTTAAAAACCACCACCAGACACAAAGTATACAGCATGACTTCATCATAACTATTACAACATCTCTCTTCTTAGCCTTTGGAACTAATCCATAACATTAAATTGAATGAAGCCACTCTACTGGAATATATCCCATAGTTGTCAAACTATACATATGATGGAGGAGTCAAAATCTTTATTTGAGGAACAGTATTAAAACCTCAAGAGTTGACCATGGTGGTAAAGACACTGGATTAACCAAGAGGAAAAGGGTTCAAAACCTCTAGAGGCCATCTACATGGAATGTTTTGATATCCCACAAATTTCCTAACAAAAGCCATTAGAGAGAACATGCAGAACATACTTATCAAATGTTTCACGTGCCACTTTTGCAATTTGCTTTGCATCAGCTTCCAAAACGTGTGATAAGCCTGCAAATACCAATTCCAACAGGTATATTAGCTTTCAGAGTCTGTCGTAGGGTAACCAATGGACCAAGTCCAAACGATTGCTAATTAAAAGAATTTATTCATATATATATTTTACATCGGCCTCTCGATCCCCTATTGTGCTGGTTAACTGAAAGTGGCAATTAGGCAATCTCGAAAACATTAGTTGATAACTTACAAGTTGACAGGAGAATTACTCTTAACTATATATGCTTACATTAAGGCTAGCTATGGCACTAACCCCAATATCAGCTTCACTTTCAAAGAATAATTTTTATCAGAAGTTCACTTCATAACTAGCTATTAACGTAATCTCTAAGTGAGTTGTGAAGAATTAGCTAGCATTACCAGTTTTCTTTGTCAGCAGAGGCCTTCCATTCTTTCCCTCAACTTTTATGCTAGAATCGCCAAAAAATTGCCTAATAAAAAAGTATAATTTCTTGTGGACAGAAACTGGGAGCCAATGAAGCCACTCATTGATCCCACCCCTTGGCCTCATAACCCGCTGCACAACAAACATAGATGAATTACAGTCAACGAATCATATACCGACATGTTTGGGAGTGATTTTGAAATGGTTAAAATCACTTCTGTCATATTCAAAAGCAACAAAAAACATACATTTAATCATTCAAAATTGTTTGATTTTTTACATATCATCAAAATTGATTTTGGTGATTTTAACCATTTCTATATCACTCTCAAACATGTCATAAGGTGAGTTATACACAAGCTTGCACAGACAATCGTATCCAGATAAGAGTATATTGTAGCTAAAATTCGAATGAACAAACTATTCACAAGAAAAATGCTGACCCACATGACAAAAATTCACATAAACCCAATTTTTGACATGTATTCATTGATGCGTCTCACATACAATCTCCATCAGAAATCTCATAAAGTGAAAGTAAATTACAAAAATAGAGTGAAAATAACAAAAAGAACACACAACGTGACCGCATATAACTCTGAAATTGATTGAATGAACAGGGCTGTTATGATCAAACTTAACACAGAAACTAAAATTCAGTGCTGGTAAATGGGTGACCAACAATAAATTGATTTGGGGAAGGCATACTTTGGACAAATTATTGTGAAAAAACAACAATATATACTCACGTAAAGAGAATGCCGACCTGAAAGGCCGAGAGCTCGGACCAAACCGAGGCACTGATTCTCCGCGCCGGGGAAGCCATTTCCGATCACGACGGCCCGTCTGATTGCGCCGTAGATCCCGCCGTCGAAGATCTCCGGCACGCCGGAGGATCCATTTGGAGGCTCCGGAAGTCTGATTGGTTTCATTTACAATATAATGACCTTAAACTTCTTTGTCTGTGAAAACCCAGAATTCAGAACTCAACGTCGCGTGCATTTGCAATACAAATGGGCAAGTTTTCAATTTGGACTGAAATTTGGTTAAATTACAAATTTAGTTTTAAATTTGTGTTAATTATGTATCTGAATTTTTTTTTTTTTTTTTTTAGGGTAAGTATCTCGGGCTTGTGCCCACTTCGACTATTCTCCGGTAACAATTGTCTAACTTTATTACATTTTGTTATCAATGAAACTATATCAAATTTTTAGGTAGGTGATTATCATGATCTGTCTTAACCTCTGACCTTAAAGAAATGAGTGTACATGTAAATTACGGCTGACCTATGCTCATTTTGAGGGCAATAGAATTTTTCAAAAAAAAAAAAAAAAATTGAATGCTATAGGCCCTCGAATTTTGAAAAGTGTATAACATGTTTCTGAACTTTCAATTTTATATCAAATAAATCTTTTTTTTCTGTCAACTCGAACATAACTCAATTAACATAAAGTTGTGCCTGAGAGGTCATCAGAATTGTTGTAAACTTTAAAATAATTCTCGGAGTTAGTACTTTTTAACCCCATAGGTTTGGCCTTGTCCTAAATTAATTTTTCCATCATGTTCTTGCTTAGAGTTAGACATTAGACATTGAAGATTGGTTTTCTTCAGCTCCGCATTCAAATTTCAAATGATTTTACCTCAACTTGAGCTTTCAAATGGTTTTTAATTGATTTTAAGATTATACCTTTCAACGTAGATGAAAATTGAGCCTCTAACTTTATGAGAGGTAATACATGTCAATTACCGCTGAACTAGGTTCACTTCGACGTACCTAATAGGACCATGAACTATTGTCTATTCGATACAAAAGAAAAAAATTAATATCTTATTAAAAACAAAATTAAACTTTGCCCAAATAAAAAAGTTTGTAATTTACCTCAAATTTAAAATATACGAATTAACATAGTCTCAACGTTTAGAGATTCAAATCTAAACCCTAAATCTTAAAACCCTAGTAAAATGCTAACCCCTCCCAAAAAAAAAAAAAAAAAAAAAAAAAAAACTAATTTTTGGTAAGAAAGGAGGTGGTGTCCGGACTGTCACCGGAAGTAAGCCGCCGTTCTTGTTGGGTAGACTGTAGACAAAATAAATGGGCCAGACTTTATTGGGCCTGGCCCAAGAGACAAAAAGCCCATTTCGCTCCATCTTTTCTTCTTCCTTCTCTCGCGCGAAAGATTCTCTGATTTTCAATTGCAGCAACGATGTGGGCAAGCACCGAAGGAGGGCCGCCGGAGGTTACTCTGGAGACTTCAATGGGTTCTTTCACCGTCGAGGTACTCTTTCTCTTCACATTTCTTCAATCCTCCGTTAAGTTTCTAGTTCCTTGTTTGTAGAATTCGACTCTTCTTTTGTGCGAAACTGAAACTAGAGAAGAAGGAGAAGAAGAAGAAATGAAACTTATATAATCTTCTGTTGTTGATGTTTGGTTATAGCTTTACTACAAACACGCACCGAGAACATGTAGAAACTTTATTGAGCTTTCTCGGCGAGGTTATTACGACAATGTCAAATTTCACCGGATTATTAAGGTTTGTGGCTCTTCTTTCTTAGAGGCAGTAATTTTATCTGCAGGTTGATCTTTTGAAGACGTGAGCAGTCTTTTAACTTCATTGGATTTGGTTGCTTTGTGTAGGATTTTATAGTTCAAGGTGGAGATCCCACTGGAACTGGACGGGGTGGGGAATCTATTTATGGGTAAGTGTTATTTTTCATTTTCTGTCAATAGTTTTAGCTTCAAGTTTCAAGTGCTTGAGTTGAATTCTGAAGGCCTTGTCGGTATTTAGGTCACGTTTGATAACCATTTGGTTTTTGAAAATTGGGTTTGTTTTCTCACAACTTATTACAATGGTTTTCATCTTTTTAAGAAAACATTTGAATTCTTAACCAAATTACAAAAATCAAAACTACATTTTTTTTTAGTTTTCAAAACTTAGGTTGGATATGTGTAAAAAGTAGATAACAAAATAAAGAAACTTTATGAAGTAATGTTTATAAACTTAATTTTCAAAAACTAAATGGTTATCAAATAGGGCCTTAGTAATTGGATCTTGTTGACGTGTTGATGTGTTTCAGTAAGAAGTTTGAGGATGAAATAAAACCAGAATTGAAGCATACTGGAGCTGGTATTCTATCAATGGCAAATGCTGGTCCCGATTCAAATGGAAGCCAATTCTTTCTCACTCTTGCTCCTTGCCCATCCTTAGATGGTAAGCACTTTCTAGTTATTCTTGCACTCTTTTTTTTAAAGTTATGTCAGTCAATTAATGTGCATACCAAGAGGAAATGATCTAAAATGGTTTGCTTCAATTGAGTCAGAAAGAAAATAAACTCTACGGATCTCTTTTTTGCATTTGAGATTCTACATCAACTTAGAAGGAATGATGTCTCAGGGAGAAACAAGAGCTAGCTGATTATAGATGCATGTGTATGATGATGTAACACATATGATATATATTTGCAAATGACAAATCTGAGTTATGGATTGCAAGATCATTTTGAAGTGTTCAAGTTAAAAAAAAATGAAGTAGTTGAATTATGCCAACTTCAAATACTTTAGAGCCTGCCTCACTATTTTCAAGTTCTTAATACTTATATTTAAGCTTTTGTAAGGTGTCACTAATTGGATTGATCCGTTGTATTCTTAAAATGGGCACATTTTGCTCTGAAAGTTTGTTGAATACTAATATTTCTTCAATCCATTCTTCTCTATTTCCAGGGAAGCACTCCATCTTTGGAAGAGTTTGTAGGGGAATGGAAATAATCAAAAGGCTCGGAAGCGTACAAACAGATAACAATGATAGGTATGCCTTCTCTTTTGCTATATCTCCGTATTTCTGGTTCTTTGACTTTAGAAAGCTGGATCCCCGTTGTCTCTAGATCAGTAAAGCTTATTAATCACTGAACTCTTTGATATTGCAATTGCAATACCAAAGGGAGACATTTTAAAAAAAAATTGGAACAAGTTCCACTCCAATAAAAGGAGAAGTACCAAAACGTTAGACATAGGCATAAGGCTATCCACCTGCCAGCTATGAAGTGTACATAAAGGGATTTCAATTAGCAAAGGGTTCTAAGGGGGGCTTGGATGGCCAAGTTGAATTTAGAAAGAAAACAAATTGGAGAACATGCATTTAGTCCTTGAAAGATCTATTGTACTAAACATTCCAGTTAGTGAAAGGGCCAGTGTAAGAAACTTCTTTTGAATCTTGTTTGAAGGGGCCAGTGTAAGAAACTTCTTTTGCATCTTGTTTACTGTATCTATACCGCCCCACTCAATTCCAAACTCCTAAGACGACAGAAAGAACGTAATTTTCAACTAGTAACCTTTTTAATTAGTAATAAATATAGGGGGATTCTGAATTGGAAGAGAATGGGAATGTGAGTAAAGAGAGAGTTATGAGTATAGGATCCTGAGGCCAAAGTCCATTTGTGTCAAATAAGGTATTCAATGGTACAATTCAAAGCAAATATGAAAGATGAAACCACTCTTTTTTTCTACTCAACTCCCACCTTGATGGTAATCTTTTTCAAGTCCTAAACCTTAATCTTTGCGCTCATCTGTTTACCTGAAAAGGGAAATCTAGAGACACAATCCACTTTCAATTAATATTTAATAAAATCAATCCATGTATGTACATATAGAAACTAAAACCCATGGGGGCTTCTTTCCACGTTTCCAACTTATATTTCTTTGAGGAGCCAACCATTTTGATGTTTCCCATGCTTGTGAACGTTGATCTTCTGCCACAAAACTCTGAGTTCATGAAGAAATCTCCAACTCCACTCAGAGATAAGATTTAGGTTCCGATGTTTGAGATTATTAAGTTCAAAACCTCCCTGCTCAGTAGGACGAGAAACTTTCCTCCAACTAACTATGCGATAAAGTGGAGATCATTCGATAGTTAGGTCCCAAGGGATATTGGCCAGAACAGATTCCAAAGTCAATTTGCCATCATTTTGGGATCACCACCATATTTTATTATTTCATTTACAGGTATCTAGAAATCATTAGGAAGAAGTTTTTCCCGTTAAGGCATCCCAGGATGATTAAGGGGCCAGCTCCTCAGGATACATCTGATTCTATTAACTTGCTTTTATTTTTTTGGATAAGAAACGATTTCATTGATGAATGAAAAAAGAGAAAAAGCTTGAGCACCTAAAGATGAATTACAAGAAAGCTGACCAACCGTTAATTGAGAAAAGCTATAATTGAAAAATGGGTGTTTAAATTTACACCCGTACAAGGCATTGAAAATGATTAAATCCTTAACTTGTTGGAAAGGTGAAAAAGAATCCTGAAAGATACGAGCATTCCATTCTCCCCAAAGGAACCAAAGAAACACTCTATTGAAGGCGAACCATTAAGTCTTTGCCTCTCGCAAAGATGGTAGATGAAAAACACTCTAATAGCTTGCTTTTAGAAATTAGGCTCTTCATTATCAATGCCAGATGAAAAACTTATTAGAAAGGTCGATTTTAAAACTCAAGACCAATATGAAAGTGTTATAGACTTGCGTAGATTAATGGTTTTTTCTTCACTGTATATACTAAGTTTACTAACTGAAGCCAGTTGGTTTAGAATTCTGGTACCATCTGTGATCTTTCTGTCATGTCATTGTGTCCATGAGTGACCATCTTTAACCTTTCAAAATATTCGATTTTTTTTTTTTTTTTGAAACTTCAAAATTTCCGATCTTATTCTTTATACATATATTCTTTTCTATTATCAAGTTGATATTGTCATTAAACCTTTCAAAAAAATGATGTGTGAATTTTAAAATGATACTTTTTATGAGGCTATTTCATCCCATTTAAAACATAAAGTATTTCCAACTGAATTAATAAAATATATTTGGATGTCGAGTCGTCATTTTGTCAATAACTTCTAATGCATTGTGATAGAGTAAAGGCATGATTGGGAAATAAATCTCCTATTTTTATTTAGCCAAAGGAAATCCAGTAAAAACCCAAAAAAGGAAAACTGAAAATGTTTTCAATAAGTTGTGGAAATAGTTCCAAACTAGCCCAAGTTACTTTTTTCTTGAAGTGTTGTGAGTGAGGTCATATTATTAGCAGAAGTGAGAGTTGAGGCTAATTCAATTGTCTTTTGTTCTGATACAGACCCATCCATGATGTGAAAATACTACGGACATCGGTTAAAGACTAAAGGTTTTCAGTTATTAACTTTTGACACACTCGTATCGTTGTATCGACCGTGTATGCAGCAATCAAAACCGTGTAATATTTTCATGACAGAAGGAAGGAAAGGAAGAATTTCCAAGAGCAGGGGGGAAAAAGGACCTTTCAATCTCATCAAATGGTATTCTAAACTCATAACTTAGGATATGACTTCTCTTTTATATGCCTAGTATGAGGTTAAGGTTTTTTTTCTAAATTTCCAATCTCACACTCGTCATAATTAACAATGCTTTATTTGGAGTTCTCATTATGAGAAGTCTTTTGAAATTGGATTGAGAATGTGCGAAATCAATAGGTGAGAAAACATAGTTGAGGTTAGACTATTTTCTGGCGATTTGATGGTGTATGGATCAAGTCGGTTAAGTAGTTTGGTTTTGTTGATTATTTACGTCTGTATGATAACTATTTGATTTTTGGTTTTTGGTTTTTAGAAATTAAGCTTGTAACATAATGTTCTATGAGTTTCTTTGTGTTTCTATCCATGCTCAAATCCTCAAATCCAGGTTAAGTTTCGGAAACTAAAAAAAAAAAAAATTGTTTTTAGAATTTGACTAAGAATTGAAATGTTTAAGGATGAAAACTATGGAGAAAACAAGCACGATTTTCAAAAATAAAAAATCAAAAGGTTATAAAAAAAAAAGAGTAAAGTTTGTGTTTAATAGTATTGAACTTTATAAAGTGCTTAATAGGTTTTTAGATTTTCAACTTTGTTTGTTTCTATGAAGTTTTTAAACTTTCAAAGTGTTTGGTAGATTCTTAAACCTTCACTTTTATGTAAAAGGTCCTTAACCTTAAACCTTAAAAGGTGTTTCATAGGTTTCTTCCTAAACTTCTAATTCTAATTTTGTTTCTAGTAGGCCTGAATTTTAAAAAAATTTATATAATAGACATGTCAAACATAAAATATATATATATATATATTTTTTTTTACAATAACAAATATAAAATGATTTATTGTACATAAAATTGAAAATTTAATTTATTTGTTATTTTTTTTTTTTAAGTTTAGGCACCAAATAAACATAAACCTAAAAGTTTAGGTACTAAAATTATAATTTAACCTTAAAATGAACTAATGACTAACAGATTAGAGGTTCGAATCTCACTCCCCACTAATTAAATACATTTTTAAAAAAAAAACCCTTAAATTTTCATCTTTGTGTCTAGTACGGTTGAAAATGTATAATTTATCCTAAAATTGGCTTACATATAATTGATTAATTAAAAAAAAAATTAAGGCTACCAATTAAAGAAGTGAGGCCTGATTGATAAACATAACTCTACATCCGCCCATGCAAATCAAACATTTCAATTAACGAGCATAACTTAATTGACATACAACAGTCTCCTACCCCTAAACTTTTACTTAAAAAAAAAAAAAAAAAAAAACCACTTCCACCTCTAAATTTTGATCTACTTTTTTTTTAAAACTAAGTGTGAAATTCATAATTAAAAAAAATGGTAAAGGAACAAAGAAATTGCAGAAACTCACCTGTCAGACCAAAAATTTAACAAACCCTCACCCTCACTTAAGGAAATTGAAAGCCATCTACCCTCACTTAAGGAAATTGAAAGCCATCTTTGTTATAAATAGTTAATCGTATAGGTCCGATTGCACATATCCGACGAAATCAAACCTACAACCCATAAACAAACATTTCGACTCCTTATTTCGACTCCTTCTAACCTCTCATTCACAAATTTAGATTCCTTTCGACTCCTTTTCACCCTCATTCTCATATTCGGATTTCTTTCGACTCCTTCCAACTCCTCATTCATCGATTCAGATTCCTTCAACTAAATTTCAGGAATGTGTTGAAGGAGAAATCGGTGTGCAATGCTTTGAGATGTCGAAGAAGAAACATAAGGTTCTGCGATTTGAGGGTTCGGTGTGCGATGCTTTGAGATGTCGAAGAAGGAACATAAGATCAATTCTACGATTGGAGGGTTTAGGGTTGAACGTAAGGTCAATTTTGCGAGGCGAGGAAGGAATGTAAGGTCAATTTTGCGAGGCGAGGAAGGAATGTAAGGTCAATTTTGCGAGGCGAGGAAGGAATGTAAGGTCAATTCTACGATTTGAGGGTTATGGAAGAAACGTAAGGTCGGTTCTGTGAGGAAGAAACGTAAGATCAGTTTTGTGAGGAAGGAACAAGAAGGAACTCTGTGAGAGAGGAACGTAGGGTCAATTCTGTGAAAAATGAACGTAGGGTCAATTCTGTGAAAAATGAACGTAGGGTCAATTCTGTGAAAAATGAACGTAGGGTCAATTCTGTGAAAAATGAACGTAGGGTCAATTCTGTGAAAAATGAACGTAGGGTCAATTCTGTGAAAAATGAACGTAGGGTCAATTCTGTGAGAAAGGAACGTAATTTTGTGAGAAAGGAATGTAGGGTCAATTTTGCGACTTGAAGGTTGTGCAAATGGACTTTGGAGGAGAGGAATGGACTTTGAAGGAGAGGGTAGGAATGGACTTTGAAGGAGAGGGTTGTGCGGTTTACTTAAATCAGGGATAAATGAATAATTTCACACCTCACCCGACCTCAAACAAACCTTAGTATGAGTCAGCTTATTTTCCCAACAAACAACCATTTTCAATTAATATTAAACTAAAGAAAAAATCCTTATCAACGTGAAGCTCACTATTATTATTATTATTATTATTATTATTATTATTGAAGCTACCCCTTGTTTACTAGTCGATATCATATACCTGCTAAAAGAGTTCAATTTATGATACTTCAAAATTCAAATTAATCTTTTTTATATCCCAAAAAAAAAAATTAACATTCCCCAAACAAGATAGCAAGAACTCAAAAACTGATAAAGTTTCATAGTTCATCCCATTGGAGAAGAAGAAGAAGAACACAGAACGCTTCCCCTTTTCCCCTTTTCATCGCTCCAAAAATGGAAAATCAAAATCAAAATCAAAATCAAAATCTAACCCTAATCGATTTCAGTCAAGAAATCCCGTTCTGTGCCAAACGGCGTTTCTTACTCGACGTAGATCCCTCCCTTTCAGAGTCCTTCCCACGCCTTCCAGCACCGAAAACGTAGTGTTCGGCGACACGCCGGAGCCTCTCGCCACTATCTCATGCGGCGGCAGCATCTCCTCTTCCTCCTCCTCCTCGTCCTTCTCCGCCGCCGCAACAATCTCTCCGTTATTCCTCTCTTTCCTCATCGCCTGCGGCACGCTAATCGGAGCCGATTGTTGAAATTTTCTAGACGGTACAGATTGAGAATAATCTCTACTACTCTGAACCGGCCTCGGAATCGATCGCGATGACGACGACGGCGACGAGGATATAGCCTTTGAAGTCTCTCGAGTGAGAATCGTTCTCATTCTCTGTTTCCGATCAAAATCAGCGTCATCGGTTAAGGCCGCGAAGATACCGGAGTTCACAGGAGGAACGAAACTCGAGGCGCGATCTTCGGAAGAGATTTTTCTGGGGCGGAATGGACGGTTATTGGATACGGCGAAATCGGCGGTCCAGAAGACTTCGGATTCGTTGAACTCATCGGAGCCAGAGGCGGCGGTGGAGGAGGGCGGCGGAGGGAATGAGAACAGGTCGAGGAAGTGGTGGCTGGAAGAAGATGAATGCCGGGCGGCGGCGGCGGAAGAGTCCATTTTGTGATTTGTGTGGAGTAGAAAAAAGGGGGTGCGGCGGAGAGACGGTAAAAAATGGGGAATTAAAAGGGAAAAAAAAGGGTAAATTGGGAAAAGTGAAATTGGGAATTGGGAAATGGGAATTTCCACCGAAAGTTCGTCACCGTTTGCTTCTCTGACATGCTCCAACAAATGTCAACCTCTTGTTCTTTATAAACTTTTTTGGAATCATTTTTATTTTTTTTTAAATAAAAAAAATTAGGCTCGAATCCCTCAACTTTCATCAATTTCTTTTTGTATCCTTAAAGGAATTAGACCTTTTATATTAGGAGAATTTTGGAAGAATTGTACGATTGACCCTCTATTTTAGTCTATTTATCAAACAGATCTGAAAAATAAGTCAAATTGACCTCTGCTGACATTATCATTTTTCTAGCTGCGGGCGCGGACCGGTCTCGAATTTGAATTTTTCTAGCAGCGGGCGCGGACCGGTCTCGAATTTGAATTTTTCTAGCAGCGGGCGCGGACCGGTCTCGAATTTGAAAAAAAACTTCAAGATCTTGAAATTTTTCAGATCTTAAATAAAGCTAGAGCTAAAGCGAGACCAACTCGCAACTAGAGCGAGGCCAGCCCGCGCCCAAGCTAGAGCGAGATTAACTCGTGCCCGCAACTAAAGCTAGAAAATAATATTAAAAAAAAAATTATGATGTTAGCAAAAAGTCAGTTTGCCTTTTATTTTTTCAGATCCGGGTCATTTTGACAATTCGCTCAAAATAACAGTCAATCGTACAATTCTCTCATCTATATTCTTTTGTAAGTTTTCAGATTTACCGAGTATGACATGTAATCTAATTTGGATTAATTGTTTTGAACATTGTCTTCAGAATCTATGATCCAAACAGTACAAATTCATCAAATCGAACCTTTTTCAATTGACATAAAGTTGTGTATTTGACTAGAAGTCACGTGTTCAATCTTCACATTAATTAAAATACCTTTAAAAAAAAAACGAAAATTAATATATATATATATATATATATATATATATATTAGTTTAAGTTATAAACTCAAGTTATATTTATTAAATTTAAATGTTTATAATATAATCTATTTTAAATTATATGCGTAAAATAATAAAATATGTTAATAACTTAATTAATAATAATTTATATTTAATTTAATATTTAGTTCATACTTACTCTATGGTTTATACATTTGAAGGAATTAGTTAAATTGGTATTCAATTTTTAAATTTGCTATCCAACACATATATAGAAACATGAAATAAAACCATGTTTTTAATTGAATCTCTTGCTTTTAAATTTATAAATTTATGTTTTCAAATCACCAACTAAATAGATCTTTTTTCAATATTGTTTCATTTTGATCCGTGAAATTTCAAAATGTCTATTTTTGTCTCTAACTTTTTAAAAAATAATCATTTTTGTCATTAATATATTATTTATTTATTTAAAATCCACTTGTCAAATGGTTGTTTGGTACAATTGTCAAGCTTGTCCATTAATCAATATAACTTTATGCAATGCTTGATTCTTATTGATTTTTGTTAGTTCAACAACCCGTAGTAGTGGATTGAACATCTGATCTCTTGGTTTACAACATATAACTCAACCATTGAGTTAGACGTTTGCTACTATACTTAATTAATCAGTTTCCAACGCCTATTCTTCATGAGGTTAGTCCTTTAGAAACTCTATTTCATGTTAAGCCAACGTATGCCTTTCTTCGAACTTTTGGATGTAACTGTTTTCCTTGTTTACGTCCCTATACTCGTCATAAGTTGTCTTATAGGTCTAGTCCTTGTACCTTATTGAGTTATAGTTTTTATCATAAAGGATATAGTGTTTATCTAGTGATGGTTGTGTTTTTATCTCTCGTCATGTGTTATTTGATGAAACTTCTTTTCCTTTTGCAAACCAGTTCAGTTTTACTCCTTCCTCTACACAGTCCATTTTGTCTTCTTCAAACAATGATTTTAGATGTCCTATTCCTTTGATGCATGATCAATTGTGTTATATGCCCTCAAATACAACTCTTTTGTCTTCACCTGATACTTCTCCAGCTACTTCTCTGCCTAGCCCAATTCTCTCAGTCAGTTCTTCTTCTCCTATCTCAGATTCACATGTCTTTACTAATGAATCATCACCAGCTCTGCAATCCCAAGCTCCTTTGAATGTGCATCTTATGGTTACCCGTGAAAAATATGGTATTTTTAAGCTAAAGGCTTTTTTTTATTATTAATTATACTCAAACAGAGCCCTATAATGTCAAAGAAGCCCTTAAACACTCTGGAAACATGCAATGCAAAAGGAATTTCAGGCTCTTTTAAAGAACAATACTTGGTCACTTGTATCTCCTCATTCTGATAAAATGATTGTTGGTTGTAAGTGGGTTTTTAAGATCAAACGCAATTCTGATGGTTCAGTTGCTCGATACAAGGCCATGTTAGTTGCTAAAGGGTTTCATAAGTTGATTTAGACTATTCAAAGACTTTTAGTCTTGTGGTCAAGCCTATTACCATTCGGGTTAATAATGTTTTTTACATGGTTTGTTGATTGAATCTGTCTTTATGAAGCAACCTGCAAGTTTTGAAAAGGAAGGTGCTCCCGTGTGTCATGTTCATAAAGCACTTTATGGCCTTAAACAATAATAAATCTAAATATGTGGTCTTAGTTATTTTTTGTTATTCAATATATATTGAATTGGTTTTATTTAGTAGTCACTTTTAATTGATTAATTTATATAAAAATATAGTTAATTAATTAAGTATAAATCACATAAAATTTAAACTCTAGTTATACTTAGTATTTTATCACAATGATCCATTGAATAATTAACCATAAGTATTATTTAGTTACAATTCAATATGATTATACTTACTATAAACTTTATATATTAAAAAAAAAAAATAGTACACTTTTTGTTTTTTTTTAAGGGAAATGTAAAATAAAATAAAAAATATTGAAATTTAAAAGTAATAATAATAATAAAAAAAATTGTGGTTTCTAAATTTAATTAACTAGGAAATAATAAAGTAAATAAATGAAAGTGAGGCATTTAGAAAGAAGAGAGAAAAAGAAAGAAAGAAAGAAAAAGATGAAACTCATATATACATTTGAACAAAGTCATGAAAATGGGAGAATAAAGAAAGTCGGTGTTGAGAGGAAAAAATGATGTTTGGGAAGTTAAAATTAGTGTATCAAACATGAACTTGACCATCAGAAAGTCGTTTTCACCCTCAAAGTCATCCAACCAATCATTATACTTTATTAGTTTATCCTCTCAGTTTCACCGTGCACAAGCAATAGGTTAACAAAAGAGTTGGAAGTTTGACGACAATTATTAAATTTACGAGATTATATTTTATTAATTTTAATCACAATTCTATTTGGTTGTATTACATTTAAAAGTGATTCTACAAATGTAAAATTGCAGATTAAATGATTATTCACGACTATGGATGCCAAATTTTACACGGTAAATTGTATTTGCTTCTCACGTGACTTCAACGGTGAATTTGTATTATAATATTCAGGACGAAGGGACCTGCAAAACAAAGTAAACAAACCCCGATGCCATTGTCAGTAGAACGACAGTTGACTATAGAGTTCTTGAATTATAATTGACTTACTTACTTCCTACTATTATGACGATATTTATAATGTTGGCCTAGGTCTTTCCTTTTCCTTACTAGGTTTAGGAAAAAGAATCGATTGAGCTCCCTTAGGCTATGTTTACCCCTCGAGTAGATAGAACATGGAAATCCTAGGCCTGACATGAGGGTCGAAGAGTGCTTGACCTGAGTCTGACCGAACACACTTATTTGGGACTCGAAAGTCCATTTGGCGCCGACCAATTGTCAAAATTAGGCTTGCCTCGCGACAACTCATTTTGGGTTGAAGAGTGGTCAGTATTGGCCCGGGATGTCAACTCCTCATTTTGGGTTGGGAGAGGTCGATATTGGGTCTGGATGACCATTCTTCATTTTGGGCTCATGAGTGGTCGATATTGGGCTTAGATGACCACTCCTCATTTTGAGTTAAGGAGTGGTCGGACATTTGACCATAGTTGTTTTCTGGATCAAATTCGGTATGTATTTTGGCCCTGAGTCCCTTTGATGGATTGAACTCGTGCTAATCTGTCTCAATATTATTGGAGGTTGAAATGAACTTTTATGTGGTACATAATTTAGTTTGAATGAACCAGTTTTCGGTCTAGTCTTTTATACGTGATTATTTTATCCACAACAATAATCAACTTAAAAAAAAAAAAAAAAAAAAAAAAAAAAAAAAAAAAAAAAGTGGTGAAAAGAAGATGATGGAAGTCAAGTTATTTTTAGGGTGAATAATTATAATTTAGTTAACTAGAATAGTAACAATAAGAACAAATATATTAAAATAGGATAAAGCAAGAAATGATTTGGCATAAGGAAACATTTTAGTTAATTCAACTTTTAAACTTATCGGAAAAGGGGATTTCTTGAGTGTTTTGAGAAACAACTTTATAATTTAAAAGGAAAATGTTAGAAAATATGTAAGAGCATTTATTTATTTATTTTGAGTTTAGGTTTGAGTAACTTTTACTTAAATTATTTTCACTTGTTTTTTTATGGATGATCTACTTTTAGTCCATCAAAGTTAAACTTAATTCTAAAGTTTATATATAAACTATGACAAGATTGTTTATAAAAAAAATATTGATGAGAAAAATGTTAGATCCAATCCGATCAATATTCTTGAACAATAGCTTATATAATGAGAACTAAAAAAACATATTAATTAAAATGATGGAAAAAAAATATATATTTGAAAAGTTGCAATATTGCCCTTAACCTTACATAAATGTTTCAAAACTACCACTAAAGTAGAAATCAGTTAGAATGTTGGACGAAAAATCGACATGGTGGTAATTGAGACACTTGCATGCAGAGATCTCCACTCGGCCAAACTGTCAATTTGTTGATGATTTTGTTTATTTATTGTATTACACCTAATGTTTTAAAATACCCTAAACTCTTAAATCGATTTTTTCGTTTAACATTCTAACGAAGGTCTACTCCAATGGTAGTTTTGAAATATTTATGAAACGGTGATTTTGCAATTTTTGAAATTAAGAGTAAGGTTTAAAGGTATTTTAAAACATTAGGTCTAATACAATATATAAACAAATTCATTAACAAATCGACAGTTTGGCCGAGTGGTCTAAGGCGCCAGATTTAGGCTCTGGTCCGCAAGGGCGTGGGTTCAATTCCCACAGCTGTCATATTTTTGTTTTTCAAATTTTCAATAATGTACCATACGGCGTCGTTTCAGTCTACCGTTCACTATTCGGAAATTTCGTTTTTACCCTTCCACGAAATTAGCATATACAAAGAAAAGCTTCTCTTATTCTTCCGGTTGAAAATGGCCGGAATTTTCAGAAACAAATCCGGCAGCCGCCTCCTCTCTCAGATCCTCAACTCGCCGGAGTTCTCCTTTAATGGCCGCCGCTCGTGGAGATCTCTGCAAACCCTCGCCTACGAAGAAGTCCGAGCTTCACCGGACCGACCTTACGATTCCACCGCTTTCATTCTCCACGGCCTCTTGGGATCGGGAAGAAATTGGAGGTCCTTCTCTCGCAATCTTCTCTCAAGGCTTTCCAATTCATCTTCTACCGGTACGTTTTTGTAAGAAATCTCTCTAATCTTGAGTATACTATGATTATTTGCCGGATGAGTGTTTATTTTTGTGTGTTGATTGTGGTTAAATAGAATGGAGAGTGGTGCTTGTGGATTTAAGGAACCATGGGAGATCGGCTGAATTGGAAGGTTTTGATCCTCCTCATGATATGGCGAATGCTGCCAAGGATTTGGCGGAATTAGTTGAATCTCAAGGCTGGGCGTGGCCGGATGTTGTTATGGGTCATTCCATGGGTGGGAAGGTCGCGCTTCAATTCGCGCAGAGCTGTAATCGTGGTGATTATGGAGATTCAGCTTCATTGCCCAAGCAGGTTTGCTTAATCATCTTGTGTTTAACTCTAAATTTTTGCATTTGGAATAAGGTTTTTACAGGAAACTCAACAAATGAACTGTTTATTTTAAGATCTAAGCTGAGTTTTACATAATTTCTCAACACTTGCTACTGAGATTTGCTTGTGCTTTGATTAAGGAATTCTCAGAACATAATGACAATGCACGTTGGTTGATTAGCACTTGACTATAGTTTGTGGATATCAAAAAATTGCATTCGTTTGCTTGGTTTTCTGTTGAATTAGAATATTTTCTTTGTCACTTGAGAAGTATGTAATGATTATATGTCTTATAGAGCTATGTTTGGAATTTTTTAGCTTCTGATGTATGAATTGGTGGCTGTGAGACCATACTGTTTCATATCACTACGAGTTGGGGAACTTTTACTTTGTCCATATTTAAAGGAATCATCTGCCTATTTTCATCTTTCCTTGATGCAGAGCAGCTATGGGTGCTTGATTCCGTCCCTGGAAATGTAAACCCCAATAATAGCGACGGAGAAGTTGAGAAAGTTTTGAAGACATTGCAGGGTTTACCTTCATTAGTATCGTCGAGGAAGTAAAACTTCTTTATCCTTTTCTTGTATTGTCAGTTTTACCTTGAGCACATCGTCCAATTACTAGCTGCTCGCCGCTGATTGAAAAATGATAGAAATGTTATTAAGATAGAATTAGGAATATTATTAGGAATATTATTAGGGTATATTAATAATTAGTTAGGGAAGCTCCCAAGGGGCAGCCCTGTTGACTAAGACTCTCTCTAAGTAACACCTATCAAGAGATTCCGTGTTCGAATCTTCGGATGAGCTTAATAAGGAAAAACATTGATGTCTCCAAAAATATATAAAAAACATAGTAATTAGTGAGGGAAGTTGTTCGGGTGAATTATTGTAAGTAGAGTGAGTTGGATAGGATGGAGGGAGACAATTGTTTACTGCGTTTAGGCTTGAGTGAGATTACTCAAAGAGGAGAGGTACCTCAAGCACTTGAGATATCTTGTAGTTCTTTATCTTTTTTTTATTATATGAAATAGAGAACTTCATTGATATAATGAAAGGAGTTACAAAAAGCTTCTCCAATTAGTAATGAGAGAAGTTAGATTATAATCACAAAAGGGGGGCAACAATTTACACCAATTCATAGCTAAATACGTAATTGATCTGTAGAAGTCACAAATGTTTTGTTTCATATCAGTGGAGATCAGAGTGTTACGATGAAGCCAAGTAGTCCACGAAAACGCCCTAACCATGTTGAGCCAAATAACCGCCTTTTCTTTCTTGAAAGTATGACCTTCAAGGATAATGGGGAGAATAGCTCCAATCTCCCAAGGGAGGGCAGTTTCCCACCCAAAAACACTGAGGGAATGCTTGGAGTTCTTTATCTTTCATATTTAAATACTATTCTAGTTCAAAATATGCCTTTGGATTCTTTGCAGTTCTTTATCTTTCATATTTAAATACTATACTATTATTCTATCAAAATGGTAAGGTTTTTTTTTTCGTGGTCAGGTGGCTTGTTAATCATATGATTGAACTCGGTTTCTCGAGATCATTATCAGAATGGATAGGCAGCAATCTGAAGAAATCTGGGGAGCATGAGACATGGACTTTCAATCTTGAAGGTGCTGTGCAGATGTTCAATTCTTTCAGGTATATATCTGTTCAGAACCAATCACAAGTCAATTCTTTTAGAAAGATCGTGAGAAAAATAACACTGCCACCACTTGATTTGTTGCTGATTGTGAGATAAATTTCGATAGGGAGACATCATACTGGTCTCTTCTGGAGCATCCTCCAAAAGACACGGAGATTGCGATCGTTCGGGCAGAGAATAGCGATCGTTGGAGTCATGAAGTTGTTCAGCAACTTGAAAGCCTCTCCAGCAAGGGATTAGAGGAATCTAAAGGACAGGTTTCTGTTCATGTTCTTCCCAATTCAGGCCACTGGGTTCATGTGGATAATCCAAATGGACTCCTTGAAATTGTTGTTCCAAAAATTTCGTCACTTTGAATTTACTCGATTACGACGTTGATGAGTCGTCTCTTACGAAAGCTTGTAACTTGAAAATGGATGTGGGAAATTTGGAGTTCCATATTTTAGTTTTAAGTTTCTGTTTCAATAACATGAATTTTGAAAAACTACAAAAAAATAAATGTTTGTCATTGTTTCGTTTCTTTTTATATTATTCTGTTCCTTTCATAACATGAATTTTGTTGTTGGTTGAATGGTTGGTTGGCTAGAGAAAAGTGCCCAAACAACCTTACCTTCATTTCGTTCTTGGACTCGAAACTTGTCCTTAATTTTGCAGTTTTTTTTTATACACTATTTTAATTTTGAATTTAAAATTTAAATTTTGTAATATGTATATTTTAATTTTTAGTACACTTAACCATGTACTAAAAAAAACAAGAACCTGTTAAAATTTTGAAAATATATCTATTTTGCTCGCTAAACATGTTTCTTTAGTCTCATTTTACTATTTTACAATCATGATATTTAAAGACTATATAATTGAGTTGAATCTGAACAACATCATTTAAGACGGAATGACTTGACATATATTTGTATATCAAATTTGGATAACATTTGAAGTATAAAAATAATTTTATTATTGTTGTAAATTTTTCATTGTGACTTATTTATATTAGATCATGTAAGCGTTTTTATATGTTTTAAGGTATGCTATATATATATATATATATATATATATATATATATAAGGGTTGGTTGCACAAACAACAACCCAAAATAATTGCAAATTTAGCAAAATTTAAAACTTTTTGCAAATATGACAAAAAACCATTTAAAATCTTTTGCAAATATGACAAAAAAAAAAATCAGTGGCTATCAGTAATAGACTTTATGACTATTACTGATAGAGTTTATGACTATTATTGATAGACTTCTATTAGTGATAGACATCTGTGATAAACTATTATTATTGACAAAATTCTATAAAAAAGACTACTATCAACGATCAACTTCTATCAGCGATAGACCATACTATCAATGATAGAAATTTTCATATCCGCAATTTTTTTAAAAAAGTGATATATTTTTAATTATTTTATTATAAATTGACACATGTTATAATTTCCCTATATATTATAGTATTAAACAATAAAAGGAGAGAAAAAAAACGAAACAATAAACCGTTATCAAACAAAGATGTTTTTTATTTTTTATTTTTTCTTTCGGTAAACAAGAAACAAAAAAACGTTATAAAAAAAAATTTATGTTTATATTTTTTTCTTTTCAAAAAACAAAAAATAAGAGTGATTATCAAATATGTTCATGTTTTTAGTTCTAAAAAAATAAGAAACGACACCAAACAAATAAAATTAGAATTATTCGCCTTTGCATAAAAAAAAAAAAAATTATGGTTAAAACACATGAATTATTTTGCTAACAAGAGCATAATAATGTATCGCCTACGAGCATAGGTTCAATTCCGACACGACACGATGGATCGCGGTGAGAAATAGTTCGAAAAAAGAAAAAAAAAAAATGATTGGGGCAGATTTATAAATTGAGCAAACTCAGAGGACGATCAGGTTATTTTACCTTCACCTTCATTCTGAAAACCCTAACTATAAAACAGAAGAACATTTTCAATCGGAGCGCCTGCACGTCGAAGGTTTGAAGTTTCAGAAAAAAGTATCGAAATCCCTTTAGCTTCTATTGTTTCTTACTCGCCGCCATGGTATTTCATCATTCTCTTCACTTTATTTTTCTTATTTTTCTATACTACTTCCTGTATTCATTCTCTGTAAGTTGTAATTGTTTGGTAGAAACTTTCTTAAGAATTCAATTGAAATAATCTGTAAGAACTGTATTGATTTTTCTATTCAATTTTGAAGCATATTGAAATGATTTAAAATGTAATGTAACAACACCCAGAGGATTTGGTAATCTAGATTTTGTATGTCGTCTTGGCATTCTCATCCCTGTAACCAGTTAACCAGTTGTGCTTAATTTTAGCAGTTCTTGAATTATACTATTTCTTACCTCTTAGGATTCTTCAATTTTGATGCAGTATTGTGTCAAATGCATTGACATGTGTTATGTACTCGGATTTGTTTCAATTTACTTCACTTCAATCTCATACTTTTTAAGTTTAGTTTAAGTTTGCTCCAATCTTTTTTAACATAAGTTGATACAATCCCTACTCCGGTAATTGTCGAATAGGTATTTAAAATATAAATTCACTCAACAGTCAACATTAAACACCTCCTATATACCCAAAATTTGGAGATGTCAATAAAGAAAGGGGGAAAGAATTTTTTTTTGGGGGTTCCAAGAAGAAGAAGAAGAAGGTAAGTGATAAATAAACAGGTGGCGCAATGGTTAATGAATAGAAGATCAATTTGAGTTTCGAGATGTAAAATTTTGTTATCAACAGTTTACTTCATTTTGTTATCAACAGTTAATTCGATATATGGTCTCCGTTTTGATTTTTGCTGCATTGCAATTTGTGTTTCTTGAAGTTTGCTTTCTAAACACCAAATTTGAAGTAGCATTATACTTTGAAGGTTAGCTGATGGTTTACCCGTTTTGTGATGTGTATTCTTTAGTCGAGAAGGAAGACTAGAGAGCCTAAGGAGGAAACTGTCACCCTTGGCCCTGCTGTTCGTGAAGGAGAGCATGTCTTTGGTGTTGCCCACATTTTTGCTTCGTTTAACGACACATTCATTGTGAGTTATCTTTATTAGATTTTTTATTTAAGTCCTCAGTTGATTATTTGTGTAATTGACTGATTGTTCTATGCTTGAATATGCAGCATGTGACCGATCTGTCTGGACGAGAAACACTTGTTCGCATCACTGGTACGAAATTACTTTTACTCGATGTTCAAATTTGATTCTGTCATTGCCTTTGGCCTGCTTTTTAAGTGAGTTCACTGGTTTCCACTTCATGGTTTATGTGCATGGTTTTTGGTTGATCATGGTCCCTGAATTTCAACAACTCTTTTTTAGTGTCCTTATTTGTGTAAAAATATAGCTTCTTTCAACAACTAAAGTTTAAATTCTCTTGTTTTCAATTGTAGAAGTTTTTCGTAATATTTTTGGATGGATTCTCTCTTTTGTATCTTTAATTTGTTTCCTATAAAAGGCTCCTATTCGACTATCATCGTGATTTATCATTCATCATCTTCCGCTTGGTTGTACTGAAGGATATATCTATTCTTTGTATAGGTGGTATGAAGGTGAAAGCTGATAGAGATGAATCATCGCCTTATGCTGCCATGCTTGCTGCACAAGACGTTTCTCAAAGATGCAAGGTTTGCTCACTAATTGGATTTGAGTTTTTTTTTTTTAATCTCAATATTCTTATTCTAATTGTGGAAAATTGCTATGTAAATGCCAAGAGTTATGCATTTCTACGGATTGGCTTGCTTTTGAGATAACTGGCTTGTAGTATTGTGTTTTCGTGAAACAACGTATTTGATGATCTCTCTGATCGATGAGTATTTCTTACAGGAACTTGGTATTACTGCTTTGCATATAAAACTTCGGGCTACTGGTGGAAACAAAACCAAAACTCCTGGGCCTGGAGCTCAATCAGCTCTTAGGGCCCTTGCTCGTTCAGGCATGCGAGTTGGTCGTATAGGTACATCATATTCATACTTCCTTTATTCTTGTGGTTGCTAGTTTTTCTTATATGAAACTGCCGTATCATTTCACTGAAATGTAATATAGATGAGAGAACTCCTCAGAAGCCAATGAGGTTGTAGGAAAAACTTCTCCAATCCTATTCCTGTTAGATAGTATATTAGGTATAAGAGTATCTGATATTACTTAGAGTTTTAGTGTATGAATGTAACCCCATTTTCCAATTACCTTTGTATAACTCACTTGTTAAGGCATATGGTCTCAACCAAGAGTTGGGAGGTTCGAAACTCCCCACCCCACTTGTTGAACTAAAAAAAAATGAATGTCACTCCAATTTGAAGTTGAATATAGGAGTATGACTTGTTAGTTTTGAGATCGGAAGTAACATTTTTTTTTTAATTTTCAATGCTCGTCATGTTTCATGGATTATTCTATTGAATTTACACGATTTATTCCGTCTTTTCAGAGGATGTTACTCCGATCCCTACGGACAGCACTCGAAGAAAGGGTGGCAGGAGAGGAAGAAGGTTGTGATTTCTAGCCTCCTTCCAAATTTTTGAGCTTTTGCCTTCGAAATATCATAGTTTTGACGGATAGGTTGATCTTTGTTGTCTGCTAAATTCACAACCTTGGTTCTATCATCATTTTTGCCATTTTGATTCATGGAATACCTTCAAAGACAACGAGTAGAGTATAGTACACTTTTGCTGTTTTTTTTTAATATTAATTTTATGATATCAATGACTTGTTTCCCATGAACTCAATACTCACTTGTCAATTTTTTGATTATTTATGTTATTATGATTGAAAATCGTTAAGTATGAAGCAGATAATTATAATCAGTTGAAAGATAGTAGGAATTGTTTTTAAGAGACCTTCCTGTATTTGAATTGGATTTGGACCTTTATGTCATAAACATAAAAAAAAATTAAAATGTATATAATTAAAATATTAAAGATCGATTAATCTAATCTGTAGTAGTGCCTAGTGAGATAGTTTTATTTTTTTTTGAGCTTAAAAGTGATATTGAACCTAACTTGGTGATTGTTAATGTAATACCAATTGCTATTGCAAAGGTAAGAAAAAAATGAAGTTGTGGTTCTTACTCAAACCCATCATACCCCATATTTGTAATTATATATATATTTTTAACTTCTACAATATGTGGGATAAAAAATTAAATCTTCAATCTTTTTGTGGATATTATAATACTTCGGTTGGCAAAAAAAAAAAAAAAAAAAAAAAAATCATAAATATTAGGTTGTGGGTAAAATTTTATATATTTCACATTTAAAAAAAAAAAAATTATATCTTGGAACTTTTTTCGAAAATCATCACAAAAGTTAAAAACCAAATATGTTGGAACTTTCAAAAATACCCTTGAACGATAAAAAGATATTTTAAAATATCCAGAACTATAAAATATGTCAGGTGTTAAAAAATCATGAAAATCTTATTTTATCGATTCAAAAGATAAAATAATAGAATAAAATTAGGGCTAAATTGTTGGAAAGAATAAAATAAAACTAGGGCCAAATTGTTGGAGAATAGATCATATATCTAGGTTTGAATGCTTTTTTTTAACATTTCAAACCTCTACATTTTCATTTTTTGCATGTCACACCAATACGATGTAGATGCTGAATCTTCAATTTCATGATTTCCTCACATCTCCAATTGTAAGGGAAACGAGAAAGAATGACGGGTGAGTGGTTTAAGGCATAAGGTGGCATTGCAACACTTATATGAATACAAGTTTGGGGAAGAAATGGACAGTGAGAATTTTAGGAAGGAAGCCACAAAATTAAAGTTTCAAGGTCTACAGTGTAAGAGTTATGCAAGTTTGGGGTTTACATTGCAACACCTATATGAATCTGAGGTTCAATTTAATGAAATTGAAAGTTAATGGTTTATCTTATAATACTTATGCAAGTTAGGGGTCCAATTTGATGAAATCGAAAAATTTAGGGTTAAAATTTCTACTAAGTTTAGGGTCTAAATTATTTTTCTTAGAATTTAACCTCCCACATCAGAATTTTGTGTTGTTAACGTTGAAGCCATTTTTGAAACGCTTTTGAAGCCCTTTTTGAAACGTTTTTTCATAATTCAGACTTATTCTTGAAACTTTTGAAAGTTGAAGGGTATTTTTGAAACGTTTGTTATTGTTTAGGGTTATTTTTTAATACTTTTATAGTTGGGGGTTATTTTAGACAATTTAACCAAAAATGAAACCCTAGAAAATATGCCCCTATAAAGCCAAGCGAAGTTTGCGAAACCGAAAATTCAGAGACTATTCCTTCAAACCCTAACGGGGAAATATCTCCTTCTCGAAAATGGATTCGCTGAAGAAATTCCACCTTATCAACTGTTTGATTTCGCTGTATAGCAGCTCGTAGATTCAAAAAGGTTGGATTCTGATCCTTCTTCGATGCCTACTCTAATTTCGAATCAAAGATTTTAGCTTGGGTTTCTACTTTTGTTTGATTTGTTCTTTCCCTTGACGCACACTGATTGAAACATGAGTTTTATTCTTAATTTTTAGGGCACAATCTTTCATCATCTTCTTCTGTTGTTATTGTGCAGAAGAAGATATGTTTGTTCCCAATATTGATTTCCATTCGACTTTGTCAGCTGAAATCATTTACTAGCAGTTGATTTTCAATGAAATGGAACATCTTCGTTTGATGCTCATGTTTTCTTCATCAGTAGAGATAATGGGGTTCATGTTTTAATAGGACAAAGTTTAACCTTATTTTGCAATTAAATTCAACATATGGGCACAAGTTTCCTACACTGATTCCACTAATTCCTTTACTTTCTGTCAACTGGAAAATTTTGGCTGATGATTTTTCTTTGTGCATTACCTAATCTCTTTTGTTTTTGTATTGCCTTATTTTTACCTTGGATTTGGTCATATTTGGAATTGATTTCGAATGATTAAAGACACGTTTCTGTATTGAATAGGTTAAAAAGGGATTTTAACCATTTTTTAAATCAATCCCGATCAAATCAATCCCAAACATGGCACTTAATATATTGCAAATGGATTTTTTCTTGCTGTTTTTGCTTTAAAATGTATTGTGTTTGTGTCTTTGTTTTGCATATATCTTCTATATATGCTGTTTCTTTCTGAAGATTACATTGTAAACTGGTTTTAAAGAATACTTTGTATACTTGTTTTGAAGAAAAAGGGTGATCATAACAATTAGTTTCCCTTGGTGACATCCTCTCTCTTTTATACACTTTGTTAATGGTCTCTCTTTTATACACTTTGTTAAGGGTCACCCTTTTGAGAAAGCTTAAAAGACGTTTGGCTATATTATGTTCGTTCCTTTATATGTATTTTGTGGAAGGAAAGAACTCCACAACATTTCATTGACTCACTTCTCTTTTAGCTTTATCTTGGATCTTCAGAGATGTCTATAGAACTCCACAACATTTCATTGACTAGACTTCTCTTTTAGATTTATCTTGGAGCAAGTTATCTCCGCCTTTTTGTAATTATGATCTCACTACCCTCCATAATCAACTGAGTAGCTTCTTATAGATCCTTGATAGATTTTCTTTTGTATCTATTTTCATTTTATCAATGAAAGTGTTATCAATGAAAGTGTTTCTGGATCCAATCAATTTTTTTTTATAGTTTTGTTTTGAAGTTTAGGTTAGTCAAATTTTAGTTTCTATTTGGGATTTTTTTTCTTCTACTACACAGGAACAATTAGAGAAGCCTTAGTAATGGGTGTTCTTCTTAAGCCTAGTTTGTATAAAGCTCTGGATTGAGTTTTCTCATTTGTATACAGTTTCTTGAAGATTGATGTATGCTCAACTATTTTGTAAGAGAAATTGTGTTGTGTTGAAGAAAAAGACCTAGCTATAAAAAGGTGATTAATAAATATGAATTATGTTTTTAGATCAAATATTTTAAGTTATAGTCAAATTTTAAGTCATGTTGACATTCAAATGAGATTGAATATTATTGCAAGTGAATATGAAAAAGTAAGAAGAGATCAAAAGTGATGAAAAAGCAATTTTTTAAATTAATGGTGGAAAATATGAAAAGAAAATATAAAAAAAACTAGTGTTAAATTATTGACAAATAAACAAATTGATCCAAAAGAATAAAAAAGCCATTGAGTACAAATTCTCAAATCATTATATTAATATTCATAGATTTGTTTGTGAGACTTAGAATAAGAATGAGGATGAAGTACACAAAATGTTACGTTTATATTGGCCTTCAACTTTGGTGGTAACCAAGGATGAAAATATCGATATCCATGTTGATATCGGCATTTCAATTTTACGGATATATCGATAAAATATCGGTATCCATGAATATTTCTGTAAATCAATTTTTTTAAAAAAATATATTTAAATTATTTTACTTTCAATCTAAGTTGTAAATCTAGTTAGTAGTATCTAGATTCATATTAAATTTAATATATGATATTTTTGATGTTTTATGAGTATTTATAAAAGATATTGGATTATATCCATTACCCTTTAATATCTATATCGAAGCCTCCGATTTACGGATATATCTACTGATATATCGACCTATCCACGGATATTTTTATCCTTGGTGGTAACATACGAGGAGAACCGGAATTAGCTACCCAACTCAAAATGCGGGTCAAATGTCATTACTTTATGAGGCCAACATTGCTCTCCGGGATGAGTCATTTGTGCAAAAATCTTGCATTTATATAATGGAGGTGAAGACCTTGGAAATATTTTAGGCAAAATGCACTTTTTGTCCATCGGTTTGAGAAAGTTTGATGTCTATTTGGTCCCTGAAGTTTCAAAAGATAAACTTAGTTCCAAATTTGCATTACAAGTTTAGTTATTAAATTTTTAGGTTATTTGATTATTAAATTATAAAATGTGTTTCATAAATTTTTTTTTAAGGTTTTTTTATAGCCATATGTACACTTTGACTAATCTCACGAGACAATTGTTTTACTCAAATTTTGTGTCCGATAAATTCTTACTTATTCAACATTTTTTTAAAATTCATGGAGCTACTAAACACAAAATAGAAAGTTTAGGATTCAGTAGACATAAAACTCACTTTTATATTTGATAAATCAATTCATTTTTTTAAAATTTCGAATATGTCCGTAAACTTGTAATTTAAACGATCTTATTGAGCTTTGAATATGAATTGTCTTTGCTGGTTTGGAATGATTTTCTAAGTGGTTAGAACATTTTTTTTCTCATTTATAAACATCTTTTTAAACCCTTAGAAAATCATTTCAAACAAGTCCTCTATCTTGGTGGCAATGTCCTAAAGTCAAAAGTTAGAAGTTGCTTCGAAGCTTATGGTCTCAACTCTCACACGGTTGAGTTGCATTTTATTTGATTTCACTTAGACTAAATGACTACTAGTATCACGTATCATCTAGTTGGGCTATGACCCATTTGATAATGGATAATTTCACACTCTAGAACCTACCGTGATGAAAATTAAAAGGAAAAACAAGACCACAATGTCTTGACTCATTGTCATTTCTAACTCTTTATACTTCTAAGATATGTATGACATATTTTTAAGTATAATTGGTTGTCATGTAAGTATACATATTTTTAGTACAACAATGGTTAAGTTACAACAATTTACAAATGACACTAGTTAGAATATGAAAATATTAAATATAAAAAGTTTTGCTAATTTATTTATAAAAAATAATTATATGTTATATAACCTTACCTTTAACCCTAATTAATAATAGAATTTAAAAAAATTGAAATTTTAATAGTTTTGCAATCTTCTTCGACTCCTACAACTATACGAAGAGCTGAATTTGTCCACTAAGTTATGCTCATGTTGGCTAAATAAATATTTTTTATTATCATTTTATTTTTAATGACGTAGTAATACTAATAAGAGTAATTTAAATTGATTGTTAAAAAAAAAATCAACGAACTCTTTTAATCAATTTGAATTTGAACCTCTAACCTGAAAGAAGGCAGTACATGTCAATTACCACTGAGTTAACCTTCCCACCGGACATTTTTCACAAGCCTATCAATACACTTGTAAGTATATAAATAAAAGATATTCACAGAATTTTCATCAATTAGACAGTTTGGCCGAGCGGTCTAAGGCGCCAGATTTAGGCTCTGGTCCGAAAGGGCGTGGGTTCAAATCCCACCGCTGTCATTTTTCTTATTTTTTTTTTATTAAACATCAATACTCGGACGGAGACGGAGATATTCTCATGCCGCATGATTGATTATTATGACCCGATTGAGAGAACATCATATATGTATACTAGTTACAAGTCCATAGTTAGACTAACTACATATTAAGACTAGGCTATAATAATGGTAACAATCCTGCTAAGTCTTTAAGCTTAATTTATGGTACTATATGTTTGGTTGACAAGACCAATTTATGGAGAACTATTCTAATTTTATCAATCTCAACCGAATTTCAATATAATAATAGTCATTACTCATGATTGATTATTTTTTTGATTACCAAATGAATCAATTGTTGCATTTTTCCTTTTTGAAATACGGATGGGTCATCCGTGCAAAACCTCTGAGTTCTCATAATAGGGTGAAGATTTTTCCCAACATATATCTATTATGTAACATTTTTTGCCTTTTTGAAATACTTGTTTTATATTCATGTCAACTTACGTGTATCTTGACTAATCTCACGAGACAATCGTCTGATCCTACAATATTTGGGTACGTTCAATTTTGTGTCTGATAGATTATTGACTTATTCAACATTTTTTTAAAATTCACGGACACTAGACACAAAATTGAAAGTTTAGAATTCCAATAGACATAAAATTAACTTTTATATTTGATAAATTAACATTCCCTTTGATCTCACTTAGACTAAAGTAACTACTAATAGTCTATTTTGTCACTTTGGATTCAATTAAATTCTTTTACAACCTTCCTACGAGAAATAGTCTATTTTGTCCGTGATAGCCACATGTCAATTACTGCTGACTTATGCTCACTTTGGATTCAATTAAATTATTTTACAACCTTCCCACGAGAAATTGTTCACGAGCTTTAGCCTAAATGTATCAATACCCGTTATTTACATACATACAATTAAGTATCAAAATTTATAACAATTTGACAGTTTGGCCGAGTGGTCTAAGGCGCCAGATTTAGGCTCTGGTCCGCAAGGGCGTGGGTTCAAATCCCACAGATGTCATTTTTTTTCGACCGGACCGGTAAATTTACTTCAAACTGATATACTTCTCAAGCAATGACCGATAAAACGATACCGGTAAGCCAAGACCGGTTAAACCGGTCGCAAAATCTTCGCAAGATTTCATAGGTAAACCGGTGAAAAATTACCGGTCAAGGAAATCGGTAAAGAATTCACCGGTAAAACACATATCAACCGATAAATCCTCGACCGATTCCCGTCCTCAAAAGTTAAGAATAACGCTGAGGAGAGCCACCGGTAAATTTCACATCTGTAAGATTGACCGGTTTACCTACCGATAATCTTCACCGGTATATTTACCCGAGGCTTGAAGACGGGGAAACAACATATCTTTTTTATGTTTGTCTTCTTGTCTCCGCAGCAACCTCCCCTGCAAAATCCTCTGATGCTACTCTAATCACGAACGCAGCAAAGCGAAGACCACCCTTAGAAGAGTCTCGGGTATCCTCGGGCTTAGTAGCGGAGTTATGAGACTCCATTGAGCTAAGGGGGATTGTTGAGAGGAAGAGAGGTAGAAGATGAAGATGATGGTCTTGAGAAAGAAGATGAAGTTGCTGTTTGAATATGATGAACACTTCAAGATAATTCAAACTTTTACCTTACCTATTCTCAGGTGTTTTGAACAAATTAAAACACAATATTGAGGGAGGAGGATTGAACCTTTCAATCCTTCAACAATTCTTCTCAAGAACACCCTCAATCAACACCAAGATCTTCAACACTTCTAGCTTCTTCTCCAAGTTTTTTCTTTTCTTCAACCATTGAAGAACCCAAAACCGAGAGAAGGAGAGAGGGAGAGAAAGATTTTCCAACGAGGTGTCACTCATGCAAGACATGCGTTAACCCACTTAAATAAATTATTATTATAAAAATATTTATTGTAAAAATTAATTCACAATTAATTTTGTAAATAAATAATAATAATAATAATAATAATAATTAATTAATTTTTTAATTAATTCTTTTATTATTTAATTTAATATAAAATATTAATAATTTCCTCCGAACACATATTAAATCATATTTAAATATGTCAAACCTCAAACACAAACTCGAAGTGTGCTATCTTTATAGTTTTTTTATCGCTAGTTTTTCGTTTAAACGAGTACTTTCACGTTGATTTTCTTTTATGTTGTAGAAATTGAGCAATTGGAGCTAAATGGAGCGTTGTGGAGGTGTATAATGAAAAGATGAACCAATTGGGTGATCGTGGAAGAAGTCAAGCCAACGGAAAAGAAGTACAAGCCAAAAATCCCAAGGGTATAGCGTCGAGACGCCACCTGGAGCGTCGAGACGCTCAAATTTTGTCTACAAGCCAAGAATCCCGCAGCAGTAGCGTCAATACGCTACAGAAAGTCATTCAGCGTCAACTCCGTCCGTAGCATCTCGACGCTGGCCTTCCAAAAACAGAAGATAGATATTTCGGGACAACGTCGAGACGCTGCCCCTAGGGTCTCGACGTTGTGGCGAGTTTTGGTATAAAATCATCTTTTTCCAGCCGACTTTAGGGGCAAAATTTAGAGAGAAAAAACCAGTTTTCGAGATTCATCCTACTTTGGAGAGAAGAAGACGACCATTGAAGCGGAGGAAGAGATTTTAAAGCTGAAGATCGTGGATTACGCTACGGGAACGAAGAACTGCACGTGATCGAGTTTTATTCTTCTTCCCTTAGAACTTTTTAATGGGTTTTTCATTGTTAAAGACTTATTTACTGTTGAACTGTAGCTAATTTTCTTATCTAGGGGATTGATGTAGCCTTTTAGTTTTGATATTTTGATTAATTGAATGTTTAGGTTAATTGTTTATGTTTCATTCGTGAATTTACTTTCTTAATGCTTATAATCTCCTGATCAAAGGTTGTATGTTTTTATGGTTTAAATCTATGCTTGAGAAATGATAGTTCATACTAGATCTTGATTGCATGACTAAGAGTAGTTCTAACATGAGAATGATTAGGGCTCTTTTAGAGGTTGTTTTAAAAAAGAGTTTTTAATGTTTTGCATGTCTTTAAAAACTAGATTGATATATTAGTTTTATTACATTGCATGAGACCAATTGTGCTCATTAGAGTCAATTGTTATTTTTGTCCTTCTAGACTTATGAAAATTTGCATGAATAATCTAGACATTTGATTGATTGAAACGTCAGTCTAATTGGTGAAATCATATCCCTAAGATACTTTTCTCGTGATTTGTCTCAATTGTTACCTTTATTTTATTGATTGTTTTCGTTGATTTGTCACAACTCTCCTTGCATATTATTTATCTAGATAAAATCAAACATTATTATTCGTGGTATTTAAGTGAACTAGAAATTCAATAATGAGGACGATACTTGTATTTACATACATTTTTATTACTTGACCCGTACACTTGCGGTTTTGCACTGCATTAAAAGTGAGAACCTAAAAGACCTACAAATCATGAGCTCCAACGATACGAGATTATCCGATCAAAACTCTTTCAACCGAACTAATCAACATTCGTTAACTCCCAGAGACTCCACTATAGTCCGAGGGTTGCACTCTCCTCACTACAGATATATTATGTCCTCTTGATATAACCATCACTGGTGAGTTGATCCTTCACAGGTTGTTCGTAATCACAGCTGGGTCATTTATACCGTTTAACCCTTGCATTACTTCGTGTTCCTTAAGTACCACTGACACCTCTAATGAACAAAGTGATTAATGTGTTTATGATTTCAATTTTTTTTTTCTTAAATAAATTTGTTTAAAATTGTTTTACGAGGAGAGAGAAAATATATGTATTTCTTATTTTTCAAAAACTTGTCTTTGACTCACATCACAAATTAAACACCATTACCAAAACAATAAATTAGGTTTTCAAAAAATCAAAGCTTTCATAGCTCAGTTGGTTAGAGCACCCGTTTAGTAAGCGGGAGGTCTTGAGTTCAACTCTCAATGAAAGCATCTTTTTCAAAAGTTATGGTTAATGTGTGAGTTTTACTTATTAGGGTTTGAAAGTAATTACTACTACAATCTTAAAGTAGTTTGACGTTTTTTTTTTATAAAAATAATAACTGTGGAAGGTGACTATTTGTGTAGTTATCCTTATTTATATCTATACTATATATAAATGGTGCAATATGAGATAAATTTTCTCTTACTCCCCTCCTTTTTTTTCTTTCTCCCTTCCTCTTTCGACTTTTTTTTTTTTTTTTTTTCTATTAAGAAAATAAATATAAATTTTGCTCTTTTATTTTAATACATATTGTAGACACCGTATTTCGTCCGGCCTTGTTTATCATTATTGCTAGGTTTTCCTCGTTTGAGGGTTTTTCTTTGTGTTTCGCTCAATGGATTGTTAAAATCATTTATCCCGAATTGGTTTAGACTTTTTCCGAAGCGGGCAGATTCAAATTGATTTTTTTCGAATTATGATTTTTTTTGTTTTCCAAGATTAATTAAGACTTTTTCGAGATAAATTTCCAAAGGCATTTAATTTTAGAACTCGATTTTAAGGTTTTAATTTGGGTCAAGATAGGTTTAAATTGATTTTTTCAAATATATTTGTTTAAAAAGAAATTTTCAAAAAAAAAACATTTAGTTTTAGATTTCGGTTTTATATTTTTAATTGGGTCAGGATAAGTTCAATTTGTTTTTAAAGTTGAATCTTACGAATAGGTTTGTTTAAGAGATAAACTTTAACCAAACCGAGCATAGCTCAATTGGCATAGGGTTGTGCCGGTGACCAAAAGGTCAGGGGTTCAATCCCCGCATTAATTAAACTACCGTTGCAAAACAAAATGGAGATAAACTTCATAAAAATATTTAATTTTAGAAATTAATTGTAAACTTAAGCTTTAGATATAATTAGGATTTCAAATTTGGATTTATCTAGATATAAAATGGAAAAGGGGATGGAAAGACATTTAATTTTAAAGTTTGATTTAAGGTTTTAATTTGGTTTAGATGGGTTAGTTTTAGATTTGATTAGGATTTTGAATTTAGATTGATCTAGAATATAGAATGAAAAAGAGAATGGAAAGACATTTAATTTCACTTTGACTTTAAATTTTAATTTTGTTTAGATTGGTTAGTTTTAGATTTGATTTTGAATTTAGGTTTATCTAGAATTTAAAATGGAAAAAGAAATAGGGAAAGACATTTAATTCAAGCCAAATTTGACTTGGTTTAGATTGATTAGTTCTAGATTTGATTTTAAATTTGTGGGAAAAGAAATAGGGAAAGACGTTTAATTTTAAAAATTTGACTTGGTTTAGATTGATTAGTTTTAGATTTGATTTTAAATTTGTGGGAAAAGAAATAGGGAAAGACGTTTAATTTTAAAAATTTGACTTGGTTTAAATTGATTAGTTTTAGATTTGATTTTAAATTTGTGGGAAAAGAAATAGGGAAAGACATTTAATTTTTAAAAATTTAATTTGAGGTTTTAATTTAGTTTAGATTGGTTAGTTTTAGATTTGATTAGGATTTTGAATTTAAATTTATTTAGAATATAAAATGGAAAAGGGGATGAGATCACCACTATAAATAGAGGTGATTAGGAGGTTCTAAGGGGGGACTTGTTTTGGGAAGGAAAAAGTTATAGAGAAGAGAATTTTCTTGGAGAGAAAGTCTGAATTCTTTTTGGGAGAATAGGGAAAACGAAATACAAAAGCTGAAATACCCTCTTGTGGTGGCAACCTTCACAACGGCGGGTGACGACGAAACACCTCCCACCACCTCCGTACGGCGGCGTATCACCTTCGCAAACTCTGACAGTGATTGTGCTGTAAGCATTGCGTGCGAGGAGGAAGGAGAACAACGGGTGAGAAAATTAATTATTTCCTGCAAAATCCCCTGTACATATAATGTCATGTTCACTCTGTTTTGTTTACTTTTTTTAAAGTTTTGTTTTAGATGGTTATTCTAATAAAATGGGATTCGTTCTTACTATCCTACGAAAATTTAAATCCCAGGATAGGTGAAGGATTCCTCCTTCAACCTTGAGGATATACTTCGTTTACGTTTCTTTTTTTGAAATCCTAGGATGGAATAAGGATATTTTCCTTATCTTGAGGATTGGGCTTTAATTCCTAAATTTATTATTTCCTGCAAATACGTTTTTTTTAAATCCTAGGATGGAATAAGGATATTTTCCTTATCTTGAGGATTGGGCTTTAACTCCTAAATTTATTTCCTGCAAATACGGTTCTTTTTTTGAAATCCTATGATGGAATAAGGATATTTTCCTTATCTTGAGGATTGGGCTTTTAACTCCTAAATTTATTTCCTGCAAATACTAGGATGGAATAAGGATATTTTCCTTATCTTGAGGATTGGGCTTTAATTCCTAAATTTATTATTTCCTGCAAATACGTTTCTTTTTTTGAAATCCTAGGATGGAATAAGGATATTTTCCTTATCTTGAGGATTAAGCTTAAACTCCTAAAGTTTATTCTTCCCTTCTTACGCCATTATATGCTATCTTCAAGTTTTTTCTGAATAATTTTCTATTGAATTTGAATTTTCAAAACTTCAAACTGTTTTATTTCTCTTAAAATCTTTTATTCTCCAATTGTCTCTGAAATAAACGGCCAAATAATTTTCTATTGAATTTAAATTTTCAAAACTTCCCGCCGTTTTATTTCTCTTAAAATCTCTTATGTCCCAATTGTCTCTAAAATAAATGGTCAAATGGTATTTTCTCTAAAAAAAAATTAAGGTTTCCGTTTGAGGGTGATTCCAAATATTATTTATTTCAAATCTTTTGATTGATCTATTGACTTATTTCAATTTAATTTTAATTGATTTATTTATTTCAAATCTTTTAATTAAATTAAATGTTTACATTGATTTTTTTTATTCTACTTTAAATTTATTTTCAAAGAATCGCATTTGATTTTAAAACAGGTTTTAAATTCAAATTTTTAAAAATTGATTTTCTTAAATGATTTCTAAAACCTTTGTTTGGTTGTATAATCCTGGTAATGGGATTAAGCGATAAATGACAACATTGATGGATTATTTCACTCATAGATCGAGTCCTTGCCTTATCTTAAAGCCAAGGCAGGATCAGTTGAGACATTTAGTTTAAATTTAAATTATGTGTATTTTTATTTTTTTTTTATTTTTTCTTCTCAAATTAAGGACGTTTTAAAATTAACTGGATAATATAAGATAAAATATGGCTTACCGTTTTTAACAGGTGTTGTAGGGTGCTAGTACCTTCCCTACACTCAAACGACCCCCGAACCTAATTTCTCTTTTCGTAGACCAATTTTCTTTTAAAGGTGACCAATCACACCCAAAATGATTGGTGGCGACTCCATCTCTTTATTTTTTTCAAAACCCTGTGAAAGAGGACGTCGGCCGCTCCGCGTCGCAAAAACGTTGCGACACATATAAAAATAAAAATTAATAGTTATGGTTCTCTCCATTTTTCCCTTGAGCTTTTAAAATATTTGTCAATGTTACCCTTTAATCTCTCTGTTTTCCTCTTCCACGTTTTATCTCTTACCTAACCAATGTGAGATTGAAGGTTCCCCTCGAACAAAGATTTAAAGATTTTATCTCTTACCTAACCAATGTGAGATTGGAGCTTCCCCTCGAACAAAGATTTAAAGATTTTATCTCTTACCTAACCAATGTGAGATTGGAGCTTCCCCTCGAACAAAGATTTAAAGATTTTATCTCTTACCTAACCAATGTGGGACTTTGTTAGCGCACATTTTGAGCCTCCCCTCGAACAAAGATTTTATCTCTTACCTAACCAATGTGGGACTTTGCCAATGTGAGATTGTAGCTTCCCCTCGAACAAAGATTTAAAGATTTTATCTCTTACCTAACCAATGTGGGACTTTGTTAGCGCACATTTTGAGTCTCCCCTCGAACAAAGATTTAAAGATTTTATCTCTTACCTAACCAATGTGGGACTTTGTTAGCGCACATTTTGAGCCTCCCTCGAACAAAGATTTTATCTCTTACCTAACCAATGTGGGACTTTGTTAGCGCACACTTGAAGCCTCCCCTCGAACAAAGATTTTATCTCTTACCTAACCAATGTGGGACTTTGTTAGCGCACACTTGGAGCCTCAACAAAGATTTTATCTCTTCTTACCTAACCAATGTGGGACTTTGTTAGCGCACACTTGGAGCCTCCCCTCGAACAAAGATGTACTCTTCCTCTATCAATGGATTAATCTCTTCCCTAACCAATGTGGGACTTTTTTAGCGCACACTTGGAGTCTCCCCTCGAACAAGCATTTTTTGTTCAATCTAGGGATTAATCTCTTCCCTGCCTCCCCTCGAACAAAGATGTACTCTTCCTCTATCAATGGATTAATCTCTTCCCTAACCAATGTGGGACTTTTTTAGCGCACACTTGGAGTCTCCCCTCGAACAAGCACTTTTTGTTCAATCTGGGGATTAATCTCTTCCCTAACCAATGTGGGACTTTGTTAGCGCACACTTGGAGTCTCCCCTCGAACAAAGATGTACTCTTCCTCTATCAATGGATTAATCTCTTCCCTAACCAATGTGGTACTTTTTTAGCGCACACTTGGAGTCTCCCCTCGAACAAAGATGTACTCTTCCTCTATCAATGGATTAATCTCTTCCCTAACCAATGTGGTACTTTTTTAGCGCACACTTGGAGTCTCCCCTCGAACAAGCACTTTTTGTTCAATCTGGGGATTAATCTCTTCCCTAACCAATGTGGTACTTGATTAATCTCTTCCCTAACCAATGTGGTACTTTGTTAGCGCACACTTGGAGTCTCCCCTCGAACAAGCACTTTTTGTTCAATCTGGGGATTAATCTCTTCCCTAACCAATGTGGTACTTTGTTAGCGCACACTTGGGGATTAATCTCTTCCCTAACCAATGTGGTACTTTGTTAGCGCACACTTGGAGTCTCCCCTCGAACAAGCACTTTTTGTTCAATCTGGGGATTAATCTCTTCCCTAACCAGTGTGGTACTTTGTTAGCGCACACTTGGGGATTAATCTCTTCCCTAACCAATGTGGTACTTTGTTAGCGCACACTTGGAGTCTCCCCTCGAACAAGCACTTTTTGTTCAATCTGGGGAGTTCTACTTTGTTAGCGCACACTTGGAGTCTCCCCTCGAACAAGCACTTTTTGTTCAATCTGGGGAGTTCTCTTTGTTCGGAATCTGAGGAACTTTCCACACAGCTAAGGTACCATGTTGTGGGAGTTCTCTTTGTTCAAAATCTGAGGAACTTTCCACACAACTAGGGTACCATGGCTCTGATACCAATTGATAAGGACACCGAAACTCCACATATCTCCACGGTATGGGCCTAAACCCGCATGACTTTGCTTTTGGTTTCACTCAAAAGACCTCATACCAATAGAGATAGTTGTCCTCACTTATATACCATGGGTCAATCTCTTCCCTAACCAATGTGGAACTTTTTTAGCACTTCTAACCTACATTTTGAAAGTGTATAAATTAAGTTTACCCTTGAAGCCTTTTAACATCAAAGTTGTGGCCATGACAAAGAGGTGAATAAAAAGATTAGTGAAGAGGCAATGCAGCGCATCTGGGGACTAGAACGAAGCAAAGGACAACGAGTTTGAGGTTGAGGTTGTTAGGTTGAAAGATTTCGCAGAGCCACCAATTGAAGAAGACATACGGAGAAGGGGAGATAAAGCGGCGGAAGGTAATATCTATGACATGACCGATTGCAAAGGAAGTCATTATCGATTTCTTATGTGTGGCAGTGACACCACCACCTTTCCGACCACCTTAACCACAACGAACATGATTTTGCAGAGCCACTACAATGTGAAAAAGAGAAAAATGAATATGTTTCCGTCGGTTGAAGAAGACAAATGGAGAAGAGGAAATAAATATTGTGGAGAGAAAATTGTTTAGGTTTGGTTACGAGAAGGGAAAAGACAAATGAGGAGAGAGAAGACTATTTTAATGAGGAGAAAAAAACGCGATTAATGTGTTTATGATTTCAATTTTTTTTTCTTAAATAAGTTTGTTTAAAATTGTTTTACAAGGAGAGAGAAAATATATGTATTTCTTTATACATACCGACCTTATATATTTCATATTTTTCAAAAACTTGTCTTTGACTCACATCACAAATTAAATACCATTAGCTATACAATAAATTAGGATTTCAAATCATCAAAGCTTTCATAGCTCAGTTGGTTAGAGCACCCGTTTAGTAAGCGGGAGGTCTTGAGTTCAACTCTCAATGAAAGCATATTTTTCAAAAGTTATGGTTAATGTGTGAGTTTTACTTATTTTATTTATGTTAGAGAGGTTGAAGAGTTTGAAAGTAATTAATAAGGTGAACATTTTTTTTTTTTTTTTTTATAAAAATAGTAGAAGGTGACTATTTGTGTAGTTATCCTTATTTATATCTATACTATATATAAATGGTGCGAGATAAATTTTCTTAAATTTTCTAAATTTTCTTTGCCCTTGAGTTTTTAAAATATGTGTCAATGTTACCCTTTAATCTCTGGCCTTACCCACTACATTGATAAGAACAACGAAATATGGCTATCATCAATAGTATAGCCTCCCAATCTAGGAGTTCAACTTGTTCAAATTTCCACAAGCTAGGGTACCATGGCGAGTTCTCTTTGGGGGTTCAACTTTCTACACAACTAGGGTACCATCAGGTATGATATTGTTCACTTTGGGGATAGTTGTCCTCACTTATATACCATGGATCAATCTTTTCTCTAACCAATGTGGGACTTTGTTAGCACTTCTAACCTACATTTTGAAGGTGTATAAATTAAGTTTACCCGAAGCCTTTTAACATCAAAGTTGTGGCCATGACAAAGAGATGAATAAAAGATTAGTGAAGAGGCAATACAACGCATCTAGGGACTATAACGAAGCAGAGGACAACGAGTTTGAGGTCGAGGTTGTTAGGTTGGAAGATTTCGCAGAGCCACCAATTGAAGAAGACATACGGAGAAGGAAGGTAATATCTATGACATGACCGATTGCAAAGGAAGTCATTATCGATTTCTTCTGTGTTGCAGTGACACCACCACCTTTCCGACCACCTTAACCACAACGAACGTGATTTTGCAGAGCCACTACAATGTGAAAAAGAGAAAAATGAATATATTTTGTGGGTTGAAGAATACAGATGGAGAAGGGAAAATAAAACGATAATTTTAGGGCTTTTTAGATTTCAATATCTTATATGGTTGAATAAGATTTGGGCTTGGGAATTGAGATTTTGTAGATAGGAGCAACCAAACACATGACCCTTTTTTATTCATCATTTCCATACAAGTCACTTTTTAAAAAAGTTTGATGTTGGTTGTTATTTAGTTTAATCCCTCCATCTTTTTTTTCAGGTATTACCCTCCCTATGATCTCAACCTCCTCCATTTTTTAGACAAACCAAGTTAAACAAGAGGGATAAATCTCAACCCAAAGAGTCAAGATCAATTCTTATTCAAAAACATTAAGACAAGGGAGAGAAGGTTAAAGAAACAATCTCTCATTACAACCTTAATTATACCAAAATAACCTAGCCTATCACTACCTCCACTTTCCATACTAATTTAAAAACCTTCTCTCATTAAAAAAAAAAAAACAAAACTAAAACAAAAACAGTCAAACCAAACATTCTAAGCTCTAACTTCAAGACTTGACTTAGATGATCCTAGCACTTTTCATACTCCAAGCGCTTAGATACTCCACTGTGATTTCCTCTGTTCCATTGTTGAACACATGCAAATGAGCATCTCCAAACACTGCCTTTGTTGGATATACCCTTGAAGTTATGCAAGTTTTTCCTCCTCCTCCAAAGCTTTCTACAACTGAGTGATCAATCTACACAGACAAATATTTCATATATAAACATAATTACCAATGTATAGTTTAGATTTATAAATATTGGGGGAGAAAACATTTGATTTTGTTGGTTAAGGCATATGCTTTCGACCATCCCCACCTCCAAATGTTGTGTTGAACTAAAAAAGAAAGAAAAGAGCATTTGACTCTGGTTTTAACATACCAAAGTTCTTAATGGGAGCTTTTTACTCGATAAATCGATGTCGACAAAGCCTGCAAATGATGGTTTGTATAATCCATCCTTCAAAGAAGAGCTACACCAAAAGAGAGAAGAGAAGGGTGAAATAAGTTAACCAAATGATTGAGATATTCATTTATAGCTTAATATCAAACTTTGAAAAATGACTTATTTGGAATGACGTTTTAAGTGCTTAAGGAAAAAGTAAAAGTGTTAACCAAAAGAAAGTCATTCCAAACAGGCCCTAACGAAGTTCGATTTGATGAAATTTTATTGAACCTTGTTGCATCAGAGCACAGAAGAACCACGTGATTGTGAAGGGCCTTGAAGATCCTGAAGAATACAGGAGTGAATTCCTCGAGGTTTTGTGAAGCCAGGGTCAGAAGCCCGAATGGCCCAACTCCACCTTGGGCCTTTGAGCCAAGTTTACCGCACACGGCTTGTGGATTCACCCAGCTTGGATCAAATCGCTCTGCTTTATCCAAGCTTGAAAAGCTGAAGGTAACTTCAACATCAGCCTGTACAAAAAAATGCAAAAAAGAAATTACTTGTGGGAGTAGTTTTGTCATGGCTAAAACTAAAAGCATCGCCAAAAGCACTTTCAATTCAAAATTATGGCATTTGAGAATAACCAGCAAGTGCTATTGACAAAAGTAAAAAACAGTCTAAAACGCAAGTGTATAGTAATCATTTGGTTTTTGAAAATTACTACACACATGAAAAGAATTCTTCAAGCTTTTCAATCCAACACTTGATTGTCTTGTTATCTTACTATTAAAAATGTTTTCAAAATCTAAGCCAAGTTTTAAAAACAAAACAAGAAACAGTTTTAAAAAACTAAGCCTAGAATACAATTGTTTATTCGAGATTGGTGAAACACAGAGTAAAGAAATGGTAAGTAGATCCGCACAATTTTCAAAAACAGAAAACAAAAAACGTAATGGTTATCAAACGCGATCTAAGTATTCCATAAGCAACAAACATATTCTACCAAATCACTCAAAAGTACTCCGAAACAGACCCCAACTAAATCACAACCTCCTCCATATAATCAACACCAGTAAGTAAAACATCATGTCACAAACCTGAGCCGCAGTAATTCCTTGAATCTCAACATGCTGTCCCTTATACAGCTTCTGATTGCTCAACTCAACTTTCTTCCCTCTCAGCCTATCCAATTCTTCAACCGGCCATTGCAAAAGTTGCCTCCCGTTAGGATCCAACCACACTGTCCTAGGAATCGCCTGCAAAAAACACAGGGGTCAATCACAAATTCACAAACACCCAACTACAAATCGACCTGAAAACAAAACAACCACGTTACGAGTCCGTTTGGAATGACCTTAAACCTTCTAAGTGCTTAAAAACAAGCACTTAAGTCATTCCAAACAGACCCTTAATGTGATTGTTGATAAAACGGACCTGAATTCCAGCCCATCCTTTAGCAACATCATCTTGAGCAGAATCAGATTCATTAGCCCAACCCCACAAAACTCTCCTCTTCTTCTCCGGATCAAAAAACGACTTGGAAGCATAGAAATTTCCATAGTCATATCTCAGGCCACTCCACCCATCAACCGAAGTGTTATCAGGAACATACCTATCCCTCGCCGGATAATACTTCCCCACCGTATAGTACTCAAATCTCGTAACATCCAAACTCACCTTGAACACATGTTTAACCCAATTCCCAATCACCGACGTATCCAACCCCGCCCTGCCGGAGAGCGGAACCGGGTAGAAATCCGGGCACTCCCACATGCCTGTATTGGCCGCAGTATGCAAAGGGTGTTTCGCCTTACTCCATTTCAAGAAATCCCTACTTCTGTACAAATACGCCACCCCTCTCTGCCGCCTCCGGCTGCCGATGATCGTCTTCCAGTGGCTGCCGTCTGCACTCAGCCACGCCGTGGTCGGGTCTCGGAAGGCGGTGGCGTTGACACCCGGACCTGGGTCGACGAGCGGGTTTTGATCGGGTTTGATCCATTCGGTGAGATGGGGGTCGGAGAGGTTGGCTGGAACGGCGTAGTTTTGGACCTGGCGGTTCTGGGGGTCTACGCCGGTGTAGAGAATGACCGGTTTGTTGCCGGGGAGGACGGTGGCGGAGCCGGACCAGCAGCCATTGATGTCGAAGGGCTTGGAAGGGTAAAGGGCGGGAGCAATTGATTTCCAATTGATTAGATCTGTGGAAATTGAATGAGCCCAAACTATATTTCCCCAAACTGCGCCTTTGGGATTGTATTGGTAGAAGAGATGGTAAATTCCATTGAAGTACATTGGGCCTGGTTCATTGTCACGAATAGAATTGGTCAAAATAGTAATTTCATAATTAAACACATATATTCTTTCAAAAGAGGGTTTTAAATGCAAGTTTTTTTAACATTTTGCTTATATCATCAATATTATCAATCTCGTCTACCCGTGAAAAGTTTAGAGTGTCTTCGTGTTCATCTCTCCCCAAATTCGTTCCATCGCGATTGTGAAATTTTTCAGTTCCTACAAATCGCGATGGCTGAAAATCGCATTGATCATTTATTTTCAAGAGAGAAAAAACGGTGAGGGAGAACAAAAATCGCGAGCGAAGAGTACACATGACTTTTTACGTGATTGGTAGTGCTTAAGACATAATTTGACATTACGCCCGAAGAAGATATCCGTGCAAAAAACCACTTCTTTCAAACTAGTATAATTTCAAACTAGTATAAGTTTGGACTAGAACAACACTATAACATAGAATTATAGGTTTTTTTTTTTCTTTCGGCAAAAATCAATCTATACCCAATTTTGGATTGTATCAATTAAAATTTTAAACTTTGGTAAAAGTATTAATTTTAAATTTTCTTTAAAAAAGACTAATTTAAATATATAAAAATTTATAATTATAGCAACTAAATCACTAAACTTCCCTAAATAAATAATGGTATACAAATTTAGAATTTATGTAAACACTCACTTTTTTTCAGGGTTTTAATTGAGGTATAAATTGATTTGTTGACTTTGTGTTTTTTTTTTCATTTTCAACTTTTTCAAAAGCATTTTAAAACTTTAAAAATAAAAAATAAGTTATGTAAAACCTAATTTTCAATAAATTCATATACATATAGGAGTTAAGGTGACATACTTTCAAAATAAGTTGACCATTCAATAAATAAGGTTTTTTTTTTTTTTTTTTTTTAAAGAAAAACAATTTTTTTAAAATATGTTTTAATATTTAAAAAATGTTTTTAGAACAATAATAAAAACAAACATGATTAACAAACAAGCCTAACTTTGGAATTTTTTTTAATGTATATAAAATCATTAATGAGATATAGAGTCCAAAATAACAAAAGCAAGATGATTATTCAATAAAATAAAATAAAAGAGACACATTAAAGAAAGAAAAAAAATGTTGCAATGACTTACCATTTGGGTCTGCATTTAGTTTTGTTGTGGATAAAATTTGAGCACCACCAAAATGCAACAAAAGGGAAAACAAATTAGTTAGAAAACAAAAACAATCACAAAATAGCACAAAACATTTCACTATTCTACATACATCTAAGTTAGGCAAGTTAAAATCATACACACACCATGTCTACAAATATTACTAATAATTTCAAACCGAGCATAGCTCAATTGACATAAGGTTGAGTCTGTGGCTAAGAAGTCATGGATTCAATCCTCACATTAATTAAAATATCGTTGCAAAAAAAATAAAAATATATTACTAATGATGTATATATGCCTTTCAACGAATAATATTTATGTATTCATTATTAAGAACGACACAATTTTTTTAACAACTATTTAATATTTTTTTGAAAAGAAAATATTTCTCTTTTTTTTTTTTGACAACATGTATGAATGAAGCCTGAAGATGAACCTAAGACTTCATAATCACTAATCGATACATCATATCAATTAAGTTATGTTCTTGTGAGCTTGAACTTAATTCTCTTCTTATTTTATTTATTTCATCATATCAATTAAGTTATGTTCTTGTGAGCTTGAACTTAATTCTCTTCTTATTTTATTTATTTTTTTTTTTACCACATAGGGTGAAGTTTAGAGATGAACCTAAAACCTAATAATCACCAGTCGATACATCATATCAGTTGAGCTATGTTCTTGTTAGCTTAAACCTAATTTAGTCGGAACTTGAAGAAAATTAACCTATAATAGAATGATCTAACATTAACATACCAAAATCATATAATTTTTGTTTAAAATTAAAATAAAAAATAAAAAATCATATAATTTTTGGGGCAGTTTGTTTTTCAGTGAAAGAGAATATATTACCAAAATTAAAACCCACAAAAACTTTTTCTACAAACAGGAGGGAGAAATCTCCACTTTCTTATGAATGGCACAACCCAAGTTGTCATTTATATATTCCAAGTATTATACAAACAAGGAAAAAATTTCAAAATCTAACTCCTAACCCTAACATGTAATTCATAAATGCATTTTTTTTTTTTTAATATTTTCGATACTTTTAAGAAAACTGACCAAATTAAACAAATAATTAAAAAAAGGATAGCTTCAAAACCATAAGAATATATTCTCTTTGCATTGAATCTGGACTAAGACCTATTCATACACTATTGATATTTAAAATATATATATATATATATATATATATATATATATATATATATATATATATTATAACCACAAGAACTCAATACTTCCTATAACAATTTTTTTTTTTTTTTTTTTTTTTTGTCAATTTTAGAATTGATCCATTAATAAGTCACATCTCTTCAGACCGATTTGATTTTTTTTTCTTTTCAAAGGTATTTTAATTAATACAGAAATTGAACTTATGACCTTTTAGTCAAGGACACTTTATACCAATTGAACTATATTCGGTTTGACAAACCGACTTGATTTTGATATCACATAAGTAGTTAACAAGAAAAATAAAATAAAATTGACGTCGGAGTGAGATAACTATATTTTTTTTTTTTTAGATCCATTCAAATCATCATACTCAAATTTAAAAATACAAATAAAATGGTCATTGGACCATACACATTGACATAAAGAGTAGAGGCCACAACTTTTTATGAAGCTGCAATATAATATATATGATGGATAAAAGGGCTAAACTTAAGTACTCTACCAAAAAATAATAATAATAAGTTCTCAACTTGACCTTATATACCATAATATTCCCCACTCCTTCAATGACATGTAGTACATAGGTAGAAGAAGTTAATAAACAATTTAAAAAATGTCTTGATGAATTATTTTATTTTTAATAAAAAGCAAAAAATAGACCATTTCTCATGTGGCACCCAATAACATAGTGGAGTTTATGGACCCCCACATTAAGATAATTAAAAAAAATAAATAAAGTGCTGACGTGTATCCTACGTCACCATATCACCATGGAAAATTCCATTTTTATATGTGTTTCTATATACATGTAGATTTTTGTATTATATGATTTATACTATATATTATATGTTATTATAAAATCTTCTTTGTGGCAAATCGAATTTGGTATATTGAGAGTTACATGTTTGACTATGTAACTCATATGACAACAAAAAAAAAAGAATTATTTAATTTATACTCTATACTCTATATATTTGCTCAACTCATTTATTAAATTATTCTTTTCCCACATCACTTTTTATCCAAAAAGCACAAAAAAGTACTGGGAAATAAAGTTATTCAAATTTTGTTGGAGTTCACTTCGGACTTAAAATACGACAAGAAAGTTTTTTTTTTTTTTTAATATAAATATAATCCCATAATAATAAAATACATAACCCCATCAGTTCAAACTTATTTGAATGAAAGGCTAAACAGGAAATATTAATAATTCTATAGTGAGAGTGACCATAATGTCATAGGTTCAATCCTCACACCAACATGTTGTTAAAAAAAAAAATTATACATAAAAAATAATTAAAAATATAGCATTTTTTAAAATTTTTTGCAGATATGTCAATTTCTATCATAAGTCTACTCATAAAATCTATTAGTGATAGTCACTCATTTTTTTTGCCATATTTACCAAAGGTTTTAAAGTTTGTTATTTGCAATTATTTTGGACTGATTGTTGTTTGTGCAACTAAACTAGCCCTAGAATTAAAATTAATATTTCACTGTTAGTTGGGTGTTCCAATCGACCCTGACTCAACTATATGTGGTAATTTTTTTTTTTTTTTTTTTTGCAAAGATATTTAATTAAAACTTTTAACCTCCTAGTGAATGACACAGTCTTATACCAACTATGCTCTATCAACCATGCGGTAAGTTGACTTGTGTTAAAGAATAAAAAATTAAAAAATAAAAAATTTTAACTTTTACTTTCATTTTCTATTTTTAACTTTTAAATTTTCTCTCTTTTTTTCGAAAAAGGTTCTCTTTAAATTTATGTTTTATTAACCTATAAAAAAAAATTACTCTCAAACTCATAATTTTTAAATACTAAATCCTAAATTTTTTAAAAAAATATATTCTAAAAAGAGGGAAAAAAATAGTTTGTTTTTTTTTTTAAAAAAAAAAAAAAATTACTTTTAACACGTGCCAACTTGTAGTTGAGCCCCCTATCGAAGTGCAGAATTGAATGGCAGCCTAACCAATATCGAAATATTACTTAGAATTAATAGACCCACCAAAATCGAAAACCGATAGCGAAATAAATAAATAAATAGATTTAAATAAAATTAAAAAAAATTAAAAAAAAAAAATCGCAAACGGAATGAGATAATGGAAATCTGAGTCGTGATTGAAATCATAATATTCTAAAAATGAAAACAGAGTCAGAAATGCACGAAGGAACGAACAAACTCATCACAATTTCTGGAACTAATAATTATTTTAATTATTTCCGTTTGAATCGAAAATCGAAAACGAAAAGAAATTAAAGAACAATTACGAACCGTTGATCCAGTGACTGGTCGGTTGGAAATGGAAACGAGTTCGATGGAGCGGCGTGATGACGGCGTCGAGATCAGACTGTAAATATTCTGGATAGATTCTGTGTGAAGCTTCATTCTTGATGATGAACAGACCAAAAACCGACAACAATAGAAGAAAACAATTCATTGAGGATCTCAAATGAAAAACAAAGAAAATAAAAGGATCCTTCAGTGCGGAGTTTGAACTTGAACGTCCAAATGATTGGTATTTATAGAGAGGGATAAATCTAGACGGATGGATTGAAGATAACTTTTTTTTCTTATCGATAACTTGTAAGATCTAGATTGGAAATAGACAGTCACATTGTAGCGGTATATTCGATAACACTTTTGGTCAAATAGGGATGAAAATAAGGATTTAGTAAAGAGTAAAATTTGTCTGGGCTACAAGTATCTTTTGCAGCCCAGTCACCTGTCATGATTTGATTGACTAATATTTAAATTATTTTTAAATAATAAAAAAAAGTCTTTCACCCAGTCTACTTGGTTTTAACCTTCAAGGCCATGAAATTTCAATGGCATAAATTTTCAAGTGGATTTTTAGAAGAAGTGAAGGAAAGAGTGGAAAATTTCACGGTTGAATTCATCTAAGGTTGGTAAAGAGAAAGATGGATTGAATTTTTTTTTTTTTTTTAAGAAAAATCCAAAAAAAAAAAATGGTAATAATTTTTTTTTTATTTGTCTAGAGATATTCTATTGCAAATCTTACTGCGTTAAAAAATAATTAACCAAAAAAAAGAAAAAAAAAATTATTGTAGAGAAGGGAAGAGAGAGTGAGAGATGAAATTGAAAACAAAGGTCATGACAAATAGAAGTGGAGGAAAGAGAGAAAATAGGAGAATTTGTTTATGTGACGAAGAAGAAAGAAAAAGTTACGGAAGAAAAAAATCAAAACAAACGGACGGCGTGAAGAATTTTTTTTATTTAAAAAATAAGATAAATATTCAGTAATCCAATCATAACATGTATTGAGCTGCAAAGATACTTGTAAACTAGGCTGTAAGCAAGTTTTACTCTTTGGTAAATTATAACCTACTATTCCAACTTTTTAACACCAACCCTTTTTGGTTGTTGAGAATTGAGATGTGAAATTTAATGTTTATTTAACTGCAACCTTAATTTGTGGAACTCACTTTACAACCACATAAAAATAAAAACAAAGATGAAAATGATTAAACTTCATCGTTACAAAGTTGATTCATTCCAATCTTTTTATTAATAAATTTCATAGAGGAGTAATTCATGTAGTTTATGACGTGAGATCCTCAACACTCGTAACAACACAAGCAATAATTATAATTTCTTAATTAATCAAACACTAAGTCGTAAATCTAAAACCAATAATTTCAAAGATTGATAAAGATCGACAATTGGAATAGATGATGTGGTTGAATGATTTCATCAAGATACAGAACCGTTACTTCCACAAAATCAATTGTGTAAATTCACTTTTGTTTTGTGATATTTGTAAATGCCAAATAGATAATGTAGCTTTGTATAACGTGACATAATGATATGAGTGGCTAAAATGATTGTGTTTTGAAAGTTTAGAAACTAAAATTAAAAGTTTAAATGACCAAAATAGTCATATTTCTACAAATTTAGAGATAAAAACGGTCATTTTGAAAGTTTAAAAATCAAAATATAACAAAAATTCACACCGCAAAAAATAAAATAAAAAATGAGGGGGTTATTGTCCGCCGGTCTTAGTTTGTCATAATTCACCTCGGCCATAAGATTTTGCCTATCCCTTACAAAAATTATAGTCATACTTCTGATTTTAAGGGCTAAAATGAGATTTTTTTAGTACAATAAAAAGAGATAAACACACAATTTTATGTTATGCTCGATTTGACAACTATATTTAGTTCGATAGAACTAAAATGAGAGTTGAACGAGTATTATTATTTTAAAATGTTATCTCACCACCAATTATCTTTGATGTAATACCTAATATTTAAAAAAGAAAAGGAAAAGATATGTTATATCTCGTTTATATGTTTACATTACAACTAAAAATGAATGGACTTGAAAGCAGGGCGGATCTCTGAAGGGACTAGGGGGCCAGCCCCCTAAATTTTTTGATTTTCTTATACTCGTAGGCAAAAATAATGCCTTAAATATATATTGTTGTTATTAAATACATTTTGGCCCCCCTAAATTAACAAAATCTCATTCTGGTGCAATGGTCATTATGCATGTTTTATGTTTTGTTGTGCCTGAGCTCGAAACTCAACCATTACAATAATTTATTTGCTTTACATTTCCTTCTATATATATGTATATTTTTTTTTTTAGTATTTAGTTTTATAAGATTTTCTTTTAATTGAAATGTCACTGTAGTATCTCTACTTTAGAGTTATATTATTTTAGTCATTGTAATTTTAAATATCTAAATTTAGTATTCTTCATACTTTAAAAAAATCTATTAACTCTTAGTATTAGTTAGTATTAGTTTATTTATTAACATTTTCAAAAGTAATTTAGACTATATTAACCTCCCTTTTATAAATTATGATGGTATTAAGTTTATTAAACTTAGTCCGTAAGTCTTTGATACACTCACATATGTTTATCACTGATAACGTTTTTTTAATGTAACTTGAGAGTGCGAATTCGAACCTTTGGATTTTTGACGATTTTTTTTTAATATTAATATACTCTAATTTTTTGGCCCTCAAACATCAATGTCTGGATCCGCCCCTGCTTGAAAGAACATGGGTAAAAAGAAACCAAAATCGAAGCAAATAAAGTTTTAAATTTAAAAGGCAAAGTACCAAAATAGAAATCAGTAAAAATTCAAGGATCAAAATCATATTTAAATCAATATTAAATTATATCTTTTATATATATATATATATAAATTAATTAAAACTTTATAATTAATTCTAATTAAAATATAAAACTTTAAATTTTTAAAAATTGTAAATTCCAACTTCTGACTTGTGTTGTAGCTTCGAATTTACAATTTTTTTTTTTTTTTTCTTCGTCGTCGTCGACATATATTTTATGCCATTCAACTATGATTATTGGCATATTCATGTTTATTAACTTAATGAGAGATTTAATAAATTCATTAAAAGCTAAATTTCTAATCATTTGATACGGATTAATGATTTTTTTTAGCATTTAATTATTAATCTATAATTTAAAAAGGATAGATTATACTCTCAATTATTTTCTTTTAAAAGTCATTTGTACTTATTTAAATGATTGAATATAATGCATAGGTAAAACTTAATTTACTATAAGAATACTATCAAAATTCTACGATAATAGTCTTATATCATACTAATTTTTATTATATGTATTCAAATTGTAAAACTTTTAAGATTTCAACACTGTTTTTAGTTCAACAATTGTGGAGGAGTGGGAGTGTTCAATAATTGTGGGTGGCCAAACCCCAAAAAAAATTGTGGAGTGTGAGTCGAAATATCAACATGTGAGATAATAATTGGTGTTTTATCTACTTAGTTATACTCAAAACTTAATAATAATTTAAATAATTTTTTTTTCATATTATAACTTTTTAATTGTCATTTTGTAAGTATTAGTAATTAATTGGAATTGACACTTTGTAAATTCAAATTTATAAAGAGTTAAAATAGTTCAAGAATGTTTTTGAAAGACTTAAATTTTAATATATTATAGATATAAAATAAATGAATATAAACGTAAAAATGCATGAAAAAAATGGTATCATGTAGTCAACATTTAAATAAATGAACGATTCTTCGATATAATTCAAATAGTCAAGATATTTATCATCGACTAATAGGATAAATGTTGAAATCTTTTCATTCAAATGTTTGTTGAACCATTTTTTTTTGAAATAAAATGATTGACTAAATTTGTTTTAAATGTTAAAGTTTTGTCCTCCATGGGTATAGAATCAATTTGGCATGTCTTTTGGAAGAATTAAAAAAATATTAAATTAAAAGTGCTTTCAAATTTTGTACGCCATTTGGTTAACATAATGAAGAATTGCTTTTAAAATTCTAAAAACATTTTTAAGCACTGCTCTGAAAGTTATTTCAAGTAAGCTATGAGTGTACGTCGGCATGCCGGTTGCCCGACCGACATATATTCTTAGTTTTTATTAACTAGATTTTTTAACTTTTAATCCTTCATGCATGCGTCTATAAATAATTCAATTTTATGATATTATTATTATTATTATATATGTATATGTATTTTTATTAAATTTATAATATTAAAATATTTGTTGTGTCTAATAACTTCTTGTAGTTCAAAAATTTCTAATTATAAACTTTCAAAGTTGAGCCTAGCTATTAATCCTTTAATTAAAAAGTTTAAATATCACGTTCAACTATCAATTTTTTGTCTTTATTAATTTAATAAACCTTTTGGTCATCAAGACATACATATGCCCGCTGAGCTATACTCGTTTTGACAAAAATCAACTAGTTGGATAATCTTTAAACAATATAGTTAACTTATTATCCATCAAGAGTTGACTTACTGATTATAAAGAGCCTTGAGATTATTCAAAATCCCTTCGAAATTAATTTCTTCAAATTTGTTTGGCACCTAAATGTTATAGGATTAGACGGTCTCTTCCATAGTTGTAGATACATAAAGTTCTTCAAAGTTTAAACTTTTTAAAGTATATAATCTAAAAATTGAAGTATTAAACTTGTAATTTAACTTATTAATATAATCGATTATTAATATTTGTTTAAAGTATAATCTTCTCAAACCCTATTAGGAGATTCTCTCAACTTGACCTAATTTATTCACCTCTCCCATGCCCTGCTGCACCCCATCCTCCTGACATTCTTACTTCCCTTTTGCCAAATTTTGGATATATTTTACATCATACTTTATATTTTATATTTAATCAACAAGGAACAATTCCTACATTTTTTTAATAAGTTTGAAAACACCTACGATATAATCATTAAAAAAATCAAAGAATCTTTATAATTCTTCAATAACATGTTTGTGATATGAAAAATCAAATGTGAGAAGTTTTAAGAGTATTATGGGTAAAAGAATATGAGTTTAATCCATTTTAATTATGCTAACTTTCAAACATTCTTATTTTAGACTCTAAAATTTATTTAAAAAAAAAACTATTTATTAGGGATTTATCTATCAAAGGAAACTAGTTAGTGTTCAGTTAGCATTTAGGTAATTTTCCTATATGTTTTGGGAGATTAGGGTTGTATAAATCCATCTCATTTGAATGAAATATCAAAGGAAAAACAAGAAGAGAAAAATTAAGTTTATCAAAGAGAATCGATGTGTTTTGTCACTATTTTAATCTTGAGTAGGCTACCATTTGCTAGGTCAAACTATTTTATGAAAGCTATAAATTAATAAAACTTGAAAATTTGTCGACCACAGTTAAGTATAGCATATTTTTAAATATATGTCTTAAGATCTGGAAATTTTTATTTATGTTTTTTTTATTATTGTTGCTTATCATTATGATTTTTATTAATGTGTTGTCTCCATAATAATATTAATTTTTTCTCTCTATTTTGTGCTTTATATATATTTCATATGGGAGTATATATTGTATATAAATATATTATGTGAGTATATATTATATGTATACTTATAAATAATATGTATTTATTTTTTAAAAATTATATATATTTTTTATATATACCCACCATATATATTAATATATACTTCATATATGAGTATATATGATTTTATATTTCATATATACTTATAAATATTATGTATTTTTTAAGAAAAAATATACATATACTCACCTTATATATTTCATATATGAATATATATTGGAGAGAGAGAACTTTTTAAGTCTTATTATGAGGAGAGGGGGGACAATTTTAACCCATAAGGAAAGAGAATACAATCTTATTAATTTTCATGGTCCTTTACTTTGTTAATTCTAATATTCTTCTTAAATGGGGAGAGAAGGGTTTAAAAGTAATTTCAGTCGCACATATATGAAAAATCTTAAAGTAATTGGACATTTTTTTATAAAAATAGAAACTGTAGACATTAATATAAACTCATAGGCATAAAATAACTATTTGTGTACTTATCCCGACCTTTAAACTTTAGAGATATATTGTATCCATATAGTCTTTGTACTTTTAAGAGCTTCAATTAACATTCTTGAACTTCAAATCGTAATTTTAGATATATTGTCATCATTAGCCTATTTGACACGAAGTAACAAGCAAATAATAAAATGTTAAAAAGTACTTTTAGTCCTTGAACTCTCATGGAAGGTAACAAATTAGCTCGTAAGTTATAGTTTGTAACGACGTTAGTCCTTGTACCTTTCGTTTTGTAACAACTTAATCCACAAACGTTAACATGTAACAATTTTGTTTGTGTACTTTGAAATTTGTAACAATTTAGTCCTTATCATGAAAAACATTGTTAAAATTTGATGAGATTTCTTACATGTGTGTAGATCGACAAACTGATTAGGGATTAAATATATGTTTATAATCTACAAAAATTAAGTCGTTACATAATATAAATTGACACTTAATTTTGATGAAACTTTTTTCACAATAGAGATTAAATTGTTACAAAATTTAAAATACATGGATTAAATTGTTACTTCAGCTAAATTGTTACAAATTAAAACTCAGATACCAAAAGAAGTGGGCTCGTTGACAAAATAAAGGAATAACCAAATGCTACTTTCACATTTTCGAATACTCGAGAACCTTATTCTTACGCACGCGAAACAAAGACGACGTAGCACATTTCCATTTCTTGCAAACCAAAAGCACAATACCTTCCCCAACCCAACTAGGAAAACTTGACAATTGTCCAAAACTAGTACTTCTACAAATGGTGGTATTTTGAGAAGCAGCACAAAGAAAAGGCAAAGCAATATTAGGATGGCAATATGAATATATATGGTATACTTTCTAGTTTCTCAACAAAAAGATCAAAGAGAAAAGTGAAAAGTGGCAAATTGGGCAGAGTAAAAGAGAGCTTGGTTTGCACACCAATGACCAATCAGCCACTCACTCATATATTCTTTCTTTTCAAGTTGGCCATTGTGCTTTTTTCAAAAGCTTTTTGAAAGCACTCAAGATATAGTATTTAGTGGCAGAACTTTGCTTTAATTTATCCACACAAAAGTGACCTACTTAACAGGTGTCTTAAAAGTGAGTATAGTTTAACCTATTAAGATATTAACAATTTTTTCTTTTTAATGTTGTAAGTTTGAATTTCATTGTAATACTTCAAAAAAAAAAAAAAAATAATAATAAATAAATAAATAAATAAATAAAATAAATAACTATAGTTCACATATTCTTCCTTTGAAGTCAGAAATTTAAATTTTCATACCCACATTTATTGTATATTAAAAATAAAAAGGTTTAATATATGTTTTAGGTTAATAATCTTTGAGTACTTTTTTTATTTAGTCCCTAGCTATTGTTTAAAAAAAATCAATTTTAGTCCCTCACTTGACTAAAATGGTAAACTTACCTAACATAAATAAGTGTTGGAATGTCTTGAATTTGTTTGACCCACTACGAATAGTTTCGCATGAGGATCCAGAGGCGAAGCGTCAGGTAGGGGTTTGGGGGCAATGCTCTCGAAGCTAAATATATTTTAGAATTTATCATTTTGTATTTGTATTGGACTTTAAACTCATTATGTATTAGGTCATTAGAAGAGTGTCATATATAAACATTTTAATGACTTCTGCCTTCTCATCTGATGTAATCTCTCATAAATTCGTAATACACCTGCTTTCTCCCTTTTGTTAGTGGATGTAGCTAACACAACGTTAGGAAATCATGTAATTTTTTGTGTCGATTATCACTTTATTTTTTGTTGTTCGAATTTTATCATAACAATAAGACTTAATAAATTGACATAAATTTAGAAGAGAAAAAAATAAAGTAATCTAAGAAACCAGAGTTTTGAAATAAGCTTGAATCTTCACCCATGGTAGAATTATATATATATATTAAAATAACAACACTCCCTCCAACTTGACTTTTGAATAGTGAAAATTTATCTACATTCCATCCAACTTGACTTTTGAATAGTGAAAATTTATAAAATTACTTTTCAAACTTTTCATAGTTATGTGGTTGAAATTTCTAAAAATACCTGAAAGTATTTTTGAAAGAAACACTTTAATTGGTCTGTTAAAAAATGGCTCTAACTCACTCATAAAATCCATGACTTTTTTAATGTTAACCCTTCCATATAAAGAGTGGACTATTTCAAATTGCATGTATGAATTTACAATTGAAACAAATTGGACTTAAATTCTTTATTTATTATTTTTTTTTTTATAACATATTTGGGTGGAGATTGAATCTAAAGGAAAGTCAGATGAATTATGCTCATGTTCTTTTTATTTTAAAAAAGAATTGTTTGTTTTTTTAATATATATATATATATATATATATATATTTAAAATGGAAGCCATTTTAGACTATTTTTTTCTACTTTTTGATTCAAAATTTTTAAATGTGTCTCATTCAGTTATTTTTTTTTTTTTGCAAAGGTAATATATATTACGAAAAGCAAGAGAGGGGGGCCCCACAGCCCGGGGCCAAGGCACTCAACAACGCAAAGCGAAGAACCAGAAAAAACTCAAGGAAACAAGTCCCACGGAGGAGCACTAATAGACATAGGAGACATCAAAGCCCCTAACCACAAGGCACACCTATAAGACAAGTCAGCCTGGGCGCTTATAAGAACAGACTGGGGAGAACGGTTCCTACCCCCGTGAACCCGGGAGTTTCGCTCTCTCCAAACATGATAAATGGCGGCAGCCCAAGCAAGCCGCCAAACATGACGCCTACGACGAACACCCCGCCCCATACTACAGATCCAAGATAACTCAGTGGACCATAGAGCTATACGATGAGAGGAACGACCCCAACAGAGCAAGCCCGACCACACATGCGAACTAAACGGACACTCGAAGAAGAGATGATCTCGCGTCTCTGATACAGCTGAGCAGCACAACACACACCCTGACGGAATTGAGGGATCCCACCTATGGAGGCGGGCTCTAGTAAATAACCGGTCACGAATCGCCAACCACGCAACAAAGGCATGACGAGGAATGTTACCATTGAACCACAACAAACTGGCCCACCTAACACAATCACGGCGAGGACGCAAGACCTCCCAAGCACTAGCCACCGAGAAGACATCGGATCTACCAGGGTCCCAGATAACTCGATCAGGCTGACGCAAATTGGGGACAATAGCCTGAACCAGGGGAAACAAATCCTCCATCTCCCAAGTCACGCATGGCCACTGCCAAGATCCATCCGGGAGAAGGAAATCCGACACCAAGGCACGAGCCGTACTACCAACCGCAGCAATCAAACCTTCCTCGAACCGTTGGTTAATGGGGCCACCAGGAAGCCAAGAATCAGCCCACACATGGGCTCGCCGCCCATCCCCGATGGCAATCCGGACTAGAGGACGAAACTGCTCACGAAGATGAAAAATGGCCCGAGTACACCATGACCAACTGGCCAAAACCGGAACAGACCACAAGGGGCGCCCCCGAAGGAGATAAGCGTCAACCCAGGCCACCCATAACGAGCCAGATCGCGTAAAAAGACGCCAGAGGAGCTTCATAACAGCAGCTACATTCCAAGAACGAATATGGCGGATGCCTAAGCCACCCTCATCTCTAGGAACACAAATGTCCCCCCACGCCACCTTCGCTCCACCCTTACCAGACGAGCTCCCTCGCCATAAAAAAGCCCGAAGGATGCGATCCACCTCGTCTACTACGCGAAGAGGCAAAACAAAAACACTCGCCCAATAAACCTGAAAGCTTTGCAAGACAGACCGGATAAGCAACAATCGACCAGCGTAAGAAAGAGCGCGCGCAGACCAACTCTGAACCCGCGCAGTGATCTTCTCCAGAAGAGGCTTGCAATCCGCGTAAGAGAGCCGACCAGAAACGAGAGGAAGCCCCAGATAACGAACAGGAAGAGTGCCAAGGGAGAAACCCATCACCCCAGACAACCCTAAGGCCTCAGAAGAGGAAACCCCGGCACAAAACATAGAACTTTTAGACGAGTTCACACAGAGGCCAGACAACCTCTGAAACCTGAGGAGGGCAGAATGGACAAAGGCTAGCGAAGAGTAATCCCCTCTACAAAAAATCATTAAGTCATCTGCGAAACAAAGGTGAGTTAGGCGAATCTTTTCACACCGATGATGAAAGTGAAAATCATCAGGAGGAGAATTCAACAGCCGAGAGAACACCTCCATAGCCATCACAAACAGATAAGAAGACAATGGATCACCCTGACGAAGCCCACGACGACCTGGGAAAAACCCCTCCAACGAACCATTAACAAGGAAGGAGAACGTGGGGGACGTAATACAGGCTCGAATCCAACTAACAAACTGAACGGGAGTCCCGATGGCTAACAGAAGACCGAATAAAAAATCCCAATGGACCGAGTCGTAGGCCTTCTGAAGATCCACCTTCATAACACAACGCGGAGGACCTTTATTAAGGTGGTACCCACCAACCAACTCCTGGCACAAGAGGACATTATCCACAATACTCCGACCCTTAACAAAAGCAGACTGATTAGGGCCAATAAAATCAGGAAGCCACAAGCTCAAGCGACTCGCCAGGATCTTTGAGATGCACTTATAAATCACATTACAACACGAAATGGGCCTATAATCATCAGGACCAATAGGAACGTCCTTTTTCTTAATCAGCGTGATAGCAGTAGCATTCACACCCGGAGGAAGAAAATAGGAAGAGAAGAAATGACGCACCGCATCACAGAAGTCATTGCCAATAACGCTCCAAGCCGCTTTAAAAAAACCAACGGAAAAACCATCGGGACCAGGGGCCTTACTGCTACTCATCGCGAAAATCACCCGCTTGACCTCTTCGCTCGATATCGGCCTAACAAGATCGACACAACACTCCTCAGACCAGCGAAAATCAACAATCAACGACAATTGGTCAGTAAGCTCCCTGTAGCCAATCGGTTGGGAGCCAAAAATACTGCGAAAATGGGCAACCACCTCCCTAGCAATATCAGACTGAGAAGTCAGGATACGACCACTTCCATCGGATAAAGACTAGATGCCATTACTGAGAATCCTAGAATTAACACTGCGAAGAAAAAAATTAGAATTACGATCACCAAGGGCAAGCCACTGAACCCTGGATTTCTGCCTGAGAGAGGCCTCCTCCTTCCGAGTCAAAGCCCAAAAATCCTGAGACGCGCTACTGGCTAGGGCCTGGAGACTAGGCGACAACGGGTCCTCAGCATAAGCTAATTGAGCCTCTTCCATGCGATCACGAGCCATAGACACCTGCAGGCTAAGGCTCGATAGCGAGCAACCAAAAGCCTGACGAAGAATGGGCTTAAGAGACTTCAGATTCCTCATGAAACCAGCCAACGGAGAAATATCAAGATATTGTACCCAACTACTAGCCACAGTATCTAAAAAACGAGGGTCCTCCGCCCAATGATTAAAGAACCGAAAAGGGGACGGCCGACGAAGAGAATGGCTCGCAACATTGAACACCAACGGACAATGATCTGAAATTCCCCAACTATGAGCCCGAACCTCACAAATAGGCTGAGAGGACATCCATCTAGAATTAACTAAAACTCTGTCCAGACGCTTCATAATATCAGACGGCCCCTGAGGAGTTCTAGTCCACGTGTACCAACTACCAGACACAGGAAGCTCAGCCAAATCTGCACGAGATATCATACCGTCAAACTCAGACATCTCTGATTCAATCAAGTTACATCCAAAACACTCCGTAGAAGCACGAATGGCATTAAAGTCACCCATAACCACTCCAGGAAGAGACCAAGACTGACACATGGTAACAATATCATTCCACACCACCCTCCTCTCGACTTCAGAGTTAGGGGCATAAACACAGGCGACATGGAAAGAGATCTGAGAGGATCGATCTACCAGGGTGCCCCAAATCATCTGAGGTCCGATTACCGAAGGGGTAAAAGAGAACCGAGACGTACGCCACATAACCCAAACACGACTCAACCCAGAATCACCATAACTACAGACACACTGCCAACCTCCACCAAACCTCCGAAGCACTGACTGAAGCTGATGAGCTTTCACCTTCGTCTCCAACAAACCACAAAAACCCACTCGAGCACACTGAAGAAAAGAACGAACAGCAAGACCCTTCGCAGGATCGGTAAGCCCCCTCACATTCCAGGAACACCAACTAGTCATAAGTAACAGAGGTAATAGGAGTGACTAAACTCTGATCCAGGAAATGATCAACACGCGCCTCATCCACCATAATGGTCACAGAATCCATGCACACATCAGATGGACTAGACAAACCAGCAACCCCTACAAGCAGATCGGGGGGCCCACACGAAGGCATAGGATGCACCGAAACCGAAACTGACACCATATCTGAATCAGCGAGAGCAAGAACAGCAAAGGAATTGGACACTGACGGGTCCCTACCTGACTTAGCCTCTATACGAGCTCCACCCAAACGGGGAGGACCAGAGAGAACCCTGGCCTTATCCAACTTACGAGCTTTGACAACTCTAGGAACCTCTGCTCGGTCCACCAGAGAATGGGCTGAGGGAACTGCAGACCTCAAGGGAGAAGAAATCGGGACACCACTGGGAGCATCCAGGGCACCACCAGGGGACACAGTCGGGCTCACACTCGCCTCAACGGGTACCTGTTTGCTACACGTGGAATTAGAGTGCCCGAATACCTGGCAGTGAGTACACCGCTTCGGCTTCCAAGCATACTCGAACCTAACCATAACAATCCCTTCCTCAAGCTTAATCGGAACCGACGAAGGCAACACATCATTCACTCCAATCTCTACTAGAACCCTGGCAAACGATAGTCGAGAACAGTCCGCAGTCGTTTGATCCAAACAAATAGGTTTACCAGCAGCAGAGGCAATAGCACCCAACCCATTACGATTCCACAACTCGAACGGCACATTAAAGAGAGAAACCCAAACAGGAACAGAGTAAAAAACAAAGGTTTCGGGAGCAATACCTGGAGACCATTGCCTCAACAATATGGGACGACCACCTATATGCCACGGGCCATTTGATAGAACCCAATCACGAGAGGCCGCAGATCGAAAACGAAACATAATTAGTCCATTATCCATAGTTGAGATAACTGGCATCTCAACCCGACCCCAAATTTGGTTTACCAAACGGGATAAAACTGTATACGCCAGACGCCCTTCCACAAACTGACCAACGATCGAATGCTGCCAAAACGCGATACCCTCCTCACGAACACCTGGAGGGGGGACAACAACACGCACACCATCAACAACTTGCAAGGGGGTATAAACCATTGGTTCCTCATTAGCATTAGAAGGACCGAACAAAGATGCCCACGAGGACCTAGACGAATTCGCACCCTTACCACCAAGTTCTCCCAAACTGGGAGGACCAATAGGCCCCAATTCATAACCACGAGACTGACCGAGTCCCACCACGTCATCATTGACTTGCCAAGGAACAGGCGCATTAAAATTTGGTTTCAAGCCCAACAGAGGAACTGAGGCATCCACCACAACCTGACCAGAGGAATTGGCTTCCAAACGGACTACTGGACTACGTGGTGAGTTGTCAAGGACCTCAACAAGTGTCTGATCCGAACACCCAAGAGGAAGCCCGGTCCGGTTCGATGGCTCAGGAGGAGACCTGGACCGGTTCGACCGACCAGGAGGAGAACCGGTCCGGTCTGACCGGACAGGAGGGGATCCGGTTTGATTCGACCGGCCCGGAGGAGATTCGGTCCGAACCAACCGCCCAGGTGAAGAACCAACACAATCCGGCTGGCCAAGGGGGGCCTCAGACCGGTCCGGCTGAGCAGGGGAAGAACCAACACGAACCGGCTCAACCACCATCTTCCTCGAAGCTCCATCCTCGCCAACCTGCCCTACCTGAACGTCATACACAGCCGCATCAACACCCACGGCTAATGCCTTCACCGCCATCACAGATTCACCGCCGGAGACTGGGTGTACGCCGCCAGCACCCTCTACCGAGTGAATCCCCCGCCTAACCCCGATCTCCGGGAACCCCTCCAGTCGTAGGACCTCGCTACCGCCCGCCCGCAGAAGATTCTTCACCTCAGATAGACGTTTGTTCGGAACCGGCTTCATTGACAACCCACCAGAGCTCAAACCGTGGCCATCCTCCGTTGGACGTCCATGGACGCCCTTCTTCTTCCCCATGCGAATGTCGCCACCACCTCCTCGATCAAGAACGGCGAAGACACGGCCCAAAAGCCACCCTGAACCACGCCGCCGCCGCCTGAAATCACCTACGAAGAAGAAACCCTAATCAATAATGAGAAGAAGTTTTTAGGACCCGTTCTCATTCAGTTATCTACATACTATACTAAGATACATATGAATATTATATTGATTCAAAAAAATTTAAGTGGACATCAGTTTCTTTATTTTTTTATTTTAAAAAAGGAAGTTATTTGAAGTTTTGCTTTTAAAGTAAGTTTGTAAATAAAATGTATATAAGCACGCAAGGGATATAAATTATTTTTTATTTTTAAAAAATTAATTTGCATTAATTAAGAGATTATACTAAGCTAAATGTAAAATAATTGAAATATGGAAACTCATTGGTTACATTTAATAAATTACCATTTTTATCAAGAATAAAACTATTAAGTCGACCCTCAAATTTATTATTATTTTTATTATTTTTTTTCAACAACACCATCTGGCATGTATCGCCTAGTGACTATAAGATGCTAAGTTATCCCCACCCCAACACGTTGTGGAAAAAAAAAAAAAAAAAAAAAAAAAAAAAAAAAAAAAAAAAAAAGTTATTTGAAGTCTTGCTTTTAAGGTAAGTTTGTGAATGTATATAAGCAAGTACTACAAAAAAAAAAAATGTTTTTTAAAATTCATTTGCATTCAATAAGAGACTATACTAAGCTATAAGCTAAATGTCAAATAATTACCATTGCAAAAAAAATAAAAAAATAAATAAAAATAATTGAAATATGGAAACGTTGGTTATCATTTATCTAATACATAGAAGGTAGAATAAAAAAAAAACTATTTCTTAACTAATTAGTCAAATTCCATCCTTGCAGTTTTGATTTCATCAATTTGGGCATTTAACTTGAATTAGTAAGAAGATTAAACCTTTATATTAGTTGAGATGTTGGTTTTTCTTTAGGACTTTGTAGCAGCTAACGACACAAATTTTGTCCCCGTCACCAAAAAAAAAAAAAAAACTCAAATTTTGTTAATGTTGTGGATAGAATAATCATGTATAAAAAACAGTTCAAGAAAATCGATCCCATGTGAAGAGAAATCAACTCTTCAGAACATCGGATAGGTCAAGCCCAATTCACAAAGAGAATCGGGCCCAAAGCGAACATAGAATTCGTCCCATCAAAATAACAAAGGTCGAGCCCATGAGCATAAGGCCAATGTCGACCAGTGGTCGGCCCAAGAAGAGGACAAGCCCCAAGATAAGGGGTGGGCAACCCAACCAATTAATATTGCAAAATTAAAAAATAAATAATCAAATAACACAATAAATACTCAAAAAAATATTATAATAAAGATTTATGAAAATATGAATTAAAGAATAGCTCATTCACTACTAGAAAAAAGAGAATAGATGACATGAGGGGTCATGCAATATGAGGTAGGGGAAGAAAAAAACTGTCATCTTCAGTTTGGGACGCGTTTTTGTGATAATATCTCTTACAAAAATGTTTAGCTTCTGAAGTCTACAAAGACAATCAACATAACTCAATTCGTTAAGATATTATCGGTGTGTTTGAATTGACTACTAAAAAAATGTTTTTCAAAGAATGTATTTTTTTTTAAAACATTTTTTCTAGAAATGTTTATAATTAAAACACTCATGTGTTTGGTTACATTTTCTCAAAAGTGTTTTTATCTACAAATGTGTTTGGTTTGCTCTACACTAAAAGTGTTTCTCTTAATGTCAAATTACTATAAGGGGCAATTATTAATAAACAATATGAATTAATAAGTTTAAATTTATATTTCTCGTTTAGCGTTTAGGGTTTACTATTATTGATGGTCGGGGTCGGGGTTTGGCGGTCGGGGTCGCGGACGGGTGGCCGGGGTCGGGGTCGGGGTCGGGCGGCCAAGGTCGGGGTAAGGGTCGGGCAGCCGGGGTAAGGGTCAGGGTCAGGCGGTCGGGGTCGGGGTCGGGGTCGGGTTCGGGCAGCCGGGGTTAGGGTCAAGGTCGGTGTCGGGGCCAAGGTCGGGGTCGGGGTCGGGTGGCCAGGTCGGGGGCCTGCGATGGTCGGGGCCGAGGCTGGGCTCGAGGTCGTGGTTGGGGTCGGGGTCGGGGTCAGGCAGACAGGGTCGTGGTCGGGGTCGGGTGGTCGAGGCTGGGGTAGGGGTCGGGGTCAAGGTTAGGGTCGGGGTCGGGCTGGGAATAGGGGTCGAGGTCGGGCGGTCGAGATTGGTGTAGGGGTCAGGGTCGGTGTCGGGATTGGGGTTGGGTGGCTGGGGCGGCGGGGGCCGGGTAGTCGGGGTCGGGTGGTCGGGGCCAGGGCGGTAGAGGTCGGGTGGTCGGGGTCGGGTTGGGGTCAGGGTCGGTTTCTGGGTCGGGGTCGGGGTCGGGTGGTCGGTGGCCGGGTCCCGGCCGGCGGTGGAAGGGTTGGTGTCGGGTGCCAGGGGCGGCGGGGGTCGGGGTCGGGTGGTCGGTGTCCGGGTCCCAGCCGGCGGTGGAAGGGTCGGGGTCGGGTGGCAAGGGCGGCGGGGGTCGGGGTCGAGTAGTCGGGGCGGTAGAGGTCGGGTGGTCGGGCTGGGGCGGCGGTGGTCCGGGTCGGGTGGTCGGGCCGATGGTGGTCAGGGTCGGGTGGCCGGGTCCCGGGCGGCGGTGGTAGGGTCGGGGTCGAGTGGCTGGGGCGGCGGGGTCGGGGTCGGGGCTGCAGAGGTCGGGTGGCCGGGCTGGGGCGGCGGTGGCTGGGGTCGGGGTCGGGGTCGGGCGGCCTAGATCGGTGTAGGGGTTAGGGTAGGGGTCGGGTGGCTGGGGCTGCGGGGGTCGGGGTCGGGTAGCCGGGGTCGGATGGTCGGGGTCAGGGCGGTAGAGGTCGAGTGGCCGGGCTGGGGCGGCGATGGTCTGGGTCGGGTGGTCGAAGCGGGGCGGCGGTGGCGGTGGTGGTCCGGGTCGAGTGGCGGTGGTGGCAACGGCGATCGGGGTCGGCCGGTGGCGGTGGTTGGGGACGCGTGGCGGCAGCGGTGGTCGGAGCGGGGCGACGGATGGCCGGAGTGGGGAGGCAGTGGCTTGCGACGGGTGGCTGGAGTTGGGCGGTGGTGGTCGGAGTTTGGAGGCGGTGGCCGGCGGCGATCGGAGATGGTCGGTGAGGGGCGGCGGTGGTCGAAGAAGGTTGGTTGGTGGAGAAAATTAAAAATAGGAGTGTGAGGGTATTTTGGTAATTTTAATACAATATGAGAATTAAGTAGGTTTTTCAATTAAACACCCAAAAACATTTTTTCCAAAAGTTAATATCAAGTGTTTCATCCAAAATGCATTATTTCAAAAACTCATTCTCCAAAAATTCATTTTAGATGGTTGCCTAACACTTCAACTTATTCCAAAATGATTTTTCGCAAAAATTAAACACTTAGGAATCTAAACCAAACACACCCTATAAGTTCGATGAAAATGTCAAAGATTCAAATCTTCACATTTATTTGAGTGTTTTTATTGACTCAATTTTAGGTTATTTATTGATTTTAGGTGATTGTCTAGCTTAACTTCAATCGTGGAAGCTTAAACCAGCTGAATCAACTAAATCAAACAGTTCAATTGTTTTGAGTCGTATACTTATCGGCCCATTCGAATTTTTGAAATGTAATACCACACTATTCCATCAAGTTATCAACTAGTGTCAACAATAATAAACGGAGACTAAATTAAGCACATTACTTAAAATAGAATGATAAAATCCAAATTAAGTTGATATAAGGCATATTCAATGGCTAAAGTAAGAATAGGTCAACAATAATTGATATGTACTTTTGATGTACTAAAAAAATGTTAATTCAATCCACGATAGCAAATAAAATATTTTACGTGAATATCTAGTAGAGATTTCAACATTTGACTTAGAAGAAAAACTATTAATGCTTTAAACAGATGACAGTTATAATCTAATTAACATTTCTTTCCCATTCCTTAAAACAAATTTAACCCACTAAATAGTTGAGGAAAACCATGTTATTTTCTCCATTTTAAATTTGTTAATATATTGAGTTTGATTTACTTCAATTAGATTAGGTTTGAATTGTATTTGGAAGTCACACTTGAAACATATTTCTTCTAGTTTTAGAAATGCAAACAATGTTAATATGTTTGGCAGACAAAAAAAAAAAGTAGTATTGTTTTGTATGTAAATTACTTCAAATGAATTATGTTTTTATGTTAGGTGTAAATGAAAAGCATTGCCCCAAAAGTTTGAGTTGGGAATGTAGATGAGGTTGGAGTATCAAGTATTTAATTCACGATAGTGTAATTTTGACCTCTTTCAATACGATCTTATATGGGTTAGTCCATAGCCAAATCGAACATAGTTCAATTACTATAAAGATGTGTCCTCGACTAGTAAGTCTGATGTTCGAATCCTCCTACTCCAAGTTGTACTAAATATATGTGTGTGGCTAGTCCATGCCCTTTTTAACTAGCCTAAATCTACAACCTTGTCTTCCACTTAAATGAGCCACATTAACTTTTTTTTTTTTATTAGACTACACTAATTATAGTGGTGCATAAGTAAAGTAACTTATGTCTATAGATATATAACAATTTCATGCAAGTTTGGTCTTTCTTTTAACAATTGCACGGGTGGGAGAACAAACCTTCAACTTCCAGATGAAAGAGTGCATGTCAATTACCGTTAAGCTATGCTCACTTTGATTAGAAGTTCGGTCTTTTGCTCATAATTATAATGGTGCACGTATTTATTTCACCCATGTAACTATATCTAATCCCATCAATCCTTTTTTTTTACTTTTTGAATTTAACTTGGGTTGAGGGATTCGAATTTCAGACTTCATGGTCTAGGGCACATCATTATACCAATATAATTGATTGTGTCGACAATAAACCATAATATGTAACTACCAAAATGTGGTTTCATATTTGATGCAGATATATTACCCTCGGAGTGAAACAAGTGCTGCTTTGGGAAGCTCTTTTGCCTATGATGGAAGAACTATTGGGTTGCTTTAAACAAAAGCATAATGTAGCTTCAAGCAAGTATATGAATATGGTGACGTGGACATGTCCCGAAGATGCGTAGATTGGTTGAAGCGGATATTAAGTGCGCATATATTAGATAGCAAAATAATAGCAATGACCAAAATAATTATCTTTTTTTTTTATGTTCGATGACTATAATTGAAAAATCTTGAAAGTTTAGAGTCCAAAACGAGAAATGAACTTATGTTTTCTTTTTTATGGGCTTCGCTCTACATACAATTTTTTAATTTGCAATTGATGATCAATTTCCGCCTCTTGATCTCTATTCATTAACCCATACCTTGAGAATAAGGTGTGTTTTCGAGAATTGAGGTTAGGAATATCAATAAACAAATATTTGAAATATAGTTAAAATATTAGAAATGTCTATTAGCAAAAATAGGGTGGGATTGAGGTGTTGATGATCTATACCTTTAGTGTTTTTCATTGGGATCTGTTTACGTGAATTGTTTTCCTGGTTCTTCTTGATGTGTTTTTTAATGTCTTGGCCTCGGACTGTGGGGTCAACTGTGGGGTCCTCCTCGTTTGCTTTTCGTGATATATTATCATGACAACAACGATTGGAAAAAAAAAATTAGAGGAACTTTTTTCTTTTGGATAAAAAGTTGGAGGGATTTTTTTCAAGCAAATTTTGAGAAAATGCTTTGGGAAAGATCTAAACATCCAAAAGTAAAAAAACTATAACACTTGTTTTAGAAAACTATAACTCTTAGGCTCGGTGATAGATTCTTTTGTTTTTTTATCTATCTTTCCTTTAGGAGTGTTTTCAAAATCCAAGGTAAGTTTTGAAAATTAAAAAAATTGTTTTTGTTTTTGAAATTTGGCTAAAAGTTCTAATGTTTCCTTAAGAAATATGAAAAGCATTGTTAAGAAATGAGAAGAAAACAAGCACAATTTTCATAACCTAAAAATAAAAATAAAACAAAATAGTTATCAAACCCCCTTACTCATCAATTTATCAATTTGTTGAAACCATTGCTTTTGTTCATTCTATTCATAGATGAAAAGATTGGGATTTGACAGACATCTTTTGGAAGTTTTTAATCATCTTAAGAGATTATCCTACCATGTGTATGAAGCACTTCCAAGAAAACTATCTAGCTAAAAGGTTAACAGGCGGTTATCCCGTGAGATTAGTCGAGGTGCGCGCAAACTGACCCGGCACTCACGAAAAAAAAAAAGGAAAAAAAAAAGGTTAAGTATGGGATAGTTAAATATCACTTATCATGGAGACGAACAAAAATCTTGATTAATTTTGTTAAAGTGCTACATACACAGATTAGTGATTCACCTAGTGTATTCCTTAACATCATAGAGAGAACAAATTATCTTAAGGAAACAACTATTTAGTTGGATTGGGACTTAATTTATAATCATTATCTTTTTAAAAATCCTGACATAAACCCAATTGCATAAATGTTCAAGGCAGAACTTTCAATCAAACAACGAACCATATTATAAACAACAAGAGAATGAACTAACCTTCGACGAGGTAGAAGCAACCGATTACCAATAGTCTCTGCACGAGCAAGCCCCTTCCTTGAAGTGGTGAAACCGGTTGGCGTCGCGTAGTATGATCGTTCGCTGTTCAATAGATGATACAAACTTGCAAAATGTATGGCAGTCACCACAAACTCTAAGATTCTTTGTAATCCTTATAGGGTTGTCTTGAGGTATGGCTATTAAGCCAAATGCAATTGCCAACTTTTCACTATGTGCATATAGAAGTCCTTGCTTTACTTCCTCATCGACATCATGCAGCACATAATTTGTATCCGGGACATAGCCAGCTAACTCGAGCTTCTCGCCCAATCGTTTCAGCATCTCGTAGATTTCACTTGACCTGGGATGTGTTTTATCTCCAACACTGAATTGATAAAGTTTTTCATCCACTTCAATCCATGTCCATCCAGGAATCTTCTTTAGTCCACCTTTGGTCATCAAATCTCTTGTTTTTGCCATATCTTCCCACTTACCAGCATTTGCATATATGTTTGAAAGCAATACATAATGCCCTGGGTTCTGAGGCTGCAGCTCAAGAAGAGACCTTGCCACCCTTTCGGCCAAATCAAGACGCCGGTGAATCCGACATGCCCCCAGCAATGCTCCCCATAGTCCCTCATCTTTCTCTACTGTCATGCTTTCTATCAATCCCAACGCCTCATCCAACCTCCCCGCTCGACCTAAGAGATCAACCATACAAGTATAGTGTTTTACATCCGGTCTTACACCGTACTCGTCCCACATCGAGGAAAAAAATCGCTGGCCCTCTTCAATTAAACCGGCATGACTGCAAGCATACAACAACGAGACAAAGGTGATCCTATTTGGCAATACTCTACTAATTGACATCATCGGGAATAACTTGAGCGCTTTCCCACCTTGTCCATGATATCCATAGGCTGCAATCATGGCACTCCATGTAATCACATTCTTCACTTGCATCTGATCGAAAATCTCCCTCGCCAAATCAACACTCCCGCATTTCGCATACATATCGATTATCGCTGTTCCTAAAATTACATCCAAAGAAAATCTAGTTCCATTAATATAGTTATGAATTGCTCTGGCCTTATTCATGGCGCCCAACTTTGCACAAGCATAAACAACAGTCACCAACGCCACTTTATCTGGGACAATTCCTTCATCCCTCATTCTATCAAACAACGCCAATGACTCAACAGCACTTCTACTTTCAGCCAAAGCACCAATCATCACAGTCCATGACACAAGATCTCTCTTCGACATTTTATCGAACAGTTGGCGGGCGTCCTCAATCACTTTACATTTAGCATACATATCAACAAGAGATGCACAAACAAAATTATCACAATCCAACCCACATTTCAAAGTGGCACAGTGAATAAGCCTGCCAAATTGCAGATCCTTCAAATCCCTGCAAACCCTTATAACAATTGGCAATGTATAGTTATCTAACGGCACCCCACAACAAAAAAGCTCCCTAAACATACGAAAACAAGAAGAAAAATCCCTAACTTTGGCATACCCACCAATTATTACACTCCAGCTATAAGGGTCTCTCTCAGACATTTCGTCGAACAGTTCATGAGCATCCTCCAAGGCGCCATGTTGGGTATATATGAAGAGGAGTTTATTAGCAATTGGGAGGTTTCTGAATGCGCCATTGGAAGCAATTTGGGCATGAACTTGCTTAATTTGGAAGAGATTTCTGCAACTCAAAAGCGAAGTTATGAATCGTTTGGGGTCAAAATGGAGAAGGAAAGAAGATTGAGATTCTTGGGTAGAGGAATTTGGTTGATTGGAGATGTTATTCAGATCAAATTGCGGAGAAAGAGAAGCTTGTTTTGCTGTTGCTGTTGCAGAAGAAAAGGAAAATCGAAGCTTTCCATGGTCGATGAAAATGTTTTGGCTTTTGGATTTGAGCATGAGAATTATGATGTTAATCGGAGAAATTGAAACGGCTAACGAATTTTTAAATTTGTATAGTGGTCTCTCGTGCACAAAATTCAAATCCAACCGATTTAACTAATTTTAAATTTTTTAAACGAGGTTGAAATTTTACTTTCTTAGTAAACTTAAACATATTTTTTGAAAATCTCGAACCCCCACTCTGCTATCCCTCACTCTCGGCTATCTTAGGTAGAGCGCTCACTCACTGCATCAAGTGATTGTTAAATTTTAAAATTTTAGCAGTAATAATGCATTTAAATTCATGTCACGTGTGTGGTTGTTTGCACAGGTGTGTTATCTTAACTCTTTGTTAACTGACTTTAGTTACTCTGATGTTTCCTCTTTATTTTGAAGGACTACTCAAGTGTTAGATCCAGTCAAACTCCGTCTCTTTGTTCTTATTGCATTCGTTGTCTGGCAATGGCGGAATCAACATAGAAATGGCGAATCAGCCGTCTTGACAAAAGAGTTGTGTTGTCGTCCTTGATTCCTCAGTGGGGTTAAGAGTGACTGTCATAAAATATTCAAAGATAATCGATATTAACTACTGAATCCTTCCACACGAAGAAGGTTTTAGTGGTACTGACTACAGAGGGCTATGTTGCTGGATGATGGTTTCTCCAAAGCAATTAAAGCAGCGCTGCAACCTCTCTGAACAGAAATATACTCACTACTCTAGAAATTGTTTATAGGAAAAGACTGTTATATGAACGATATTCAGAACGAAACTCAGACTTTTGCTCATACAAGCATAACAGTGGATTAGTTCAAGGCTTACTCCTCACTAACCAGAAGAGAAACTCAGCGGCGAACGATTTGACGTGTCATGCTCGAATAGTCAATCACTACGCAAATCCTTACCTTCAATCTTTTTAATGTCTTCGTTTTGCTTCTTCCCCACTCAGTGAAAAAAAAAATAGTCAATTGGTAAAGACGTTATATCAATCAAAGGCTCCACGTATTATTCAACTAATAATAAAAATTAAAAAATAAAAGTATTAATACTTTCATGAAAATAGTTTTTATATTTTAATTATTCTTCATTAATAATTTTGATTAAATAAAATATTCTTTTTTTGTAACGGTTAATTATTATTTTTTAAAAAAAAAAATTAGTTAATTACTTTATTACATAGATTCCCCCCATTTTAATTATTCTATTTGAATATTATTAAAATTTCCTGGATTTATTTAAAAATTTAGAAAAAATGTCCCTCTTGACTTATTATTTATTTTTATTTTTTTTAATGCCAAAACGAGTCTAACTCAACTAATATATGTATTTGTTGACAACCAAGAAGTCTGGTTTGAACCCTCGTACTCAATGTACTAAAAAAAAAAAATAATAATAATAATAATAATAAAAAATAAAAAATAAAAGAAATATCACTTCTTTTCTTTTTTTTGATAAGCTCTTAACACATCACTACAAAACACAACAAAAGTAAGGAAGTAGGCCATAGGCACAGAGAGAAGAAAAGTTGACAAAAAAAAGCAACACTATTTTTTATCAAGAATTTTCCACACCTACACTACACAACAATCTTGTATTTCTGAAAATAAAGATTTAAATGGAGGACATTTTTGCCTTAATAATATACATTCATTCCAATAACAGAACCCAATTTCCTTACTAAATCTCAAGACAAGATTTATTCATTCATTCTCCAACCACTATATATTTCTCCTCTTCCCCACCCTTTCTTTCTGCCTTGTAAATTTTCTACTAGTAACAACAATAACAGTTTACAATAGAAATACACATACAAATATTCAACTTCCCACCAGATTTTCATTCTTCTATCAAATGACATTGCCAATCAGTTGCGCTCCAAAAGCGGTGCTCGCGGTATAAGTGATGCTTTCAATTCCTTTCCATTACTCAATAACTCACACGCATTGTTTTCCCGGAATTCCTCGACGAGGTCTTCCATTGGCATGGCACGGAGTGACTCGATCGTACTCTTGCTCGGTACGTCTGGTTCGCATCTTGTTGGGGTGCTACCTGTTGGCTCATAGTCCTGAACATTCAAAGAGTGTATTGTTATAGAGATACATTTCATGCACTAAGTTATTGAGTAATGGAAAGGAATCTAGTTATCAGCCTCGTTTGATAACAATTTCGTTTTTAGATTCTGTTTTTGAAATTAGATAGCTAAACTTTATGACTTAAAGTTCCACAAATCTTGAACAAATGTACATTTTTTCATGACAAAACAGTCTCAATCTCATCTGGAGTGGGAAAACAAGATGGTTTCTGTGAATGTAAACCAGCAAATTCAAGAGAAAACCAATAAATTTGTGTGAAAAATAAGAGAACAAAAAAACTTTTTTTTTTTTGCAAAGATATTTAATTAATGCAGGGTGGGAGGATTGAAACCCTGACCTCTCTTGGTCAAGGGCACAACTTTATGTCAATTGAGGTATGCTCGGTTTGGCAAGAACATAAAAAACTTGACTGCATTGCAGGAGTGTTCGTGTTCATTTAACTTTATACTAAATCTACCATATACTTTTCAAAATGTGTAATAACAACTTACCGTATATTGCTGCCGAAAAGTTTCTTTCGCCTTTTCTTCAATGGCAGAAACTTGGCAAGAGTGATCATTCCGGAAAGCTTCAATTGTTTCTGTATGAGTTTTGACAGTATCTAATATACCAGATATGGAACCACGCTCTTGTTCAGAAATGCCTACAATACACCTCAGTCAAATTAAGTCAATTATAGAATCAATACAGCTAGATTAAATATAAGTCGAATGACTGCGTAGAATGTAAGCATTGGATTTTTGGTTTTTGAAAATTAAACCTATAACCTACTTCCACTTAAGGTTCATTTGTTTGTTTTCAAAATTCAAGCTAAGTTTTGATAAGTAGTTTTTTAAAACTTGTTTTTGTTTTTGGAATTTGGCTAAAAATTCTAATATTTTCTTAAGAAAAATGAAAACCATCGGAAAGTAATGGTGAGAAAACAAGCACAATTTTCAAAAACTAAATGGCTATCGAACGAGATCTTAATGATTGAGAATCTAGTTTACTCACCATCAACATGTTGAAGAGTATCTTCAATGTTTGACATCATGTCTTGTTCAGCTGCAGAACGCTCAGAAGTAATCTCGGCATTATGTTGCTCATTACTATCACAAGCACCTCTGTTCGAAACAAAACGAACCATTATAACAATGATAGAAAACAAAATCTTTAAAACCAAAACGAAGCATGAAAATTTGAGGGATGTTTTTTGAGTGATTTTGAAATGGTTAAAATCACTAAACATGTATTTAATTGTCCAAAATTAATTTATTGTTTTGTTTTACACTTTCAAACATGGCTTCATACGATTAAAATTGATTTTGAATAGTTAAAAAGAATGTCATTTCAAAATCACTCCCAAACATGTTCTTGGTCGTTGACTAACCTCACAGCTGACACCACATCTGAAACATGTTTACTACCCATCTCATTCAAAGACTCTTGTGTTCTGTTCCACTGTTTGAGAGCTAATTCAGTAGTACCCACACTGCAGCAGACAAAAGGGAGGAGAAACCAGAATTAGAACAGGAAAAGTATTATCCAAAGTCATATTGAAGACTAAAAACACTTGCCATTGCTGCAGAAGCGCCTCCATCCGACAATGTTTAGCAGCAGAGAAGTCGGCATTATCTCTTGTCTCAGTCTCAGTCTGCGTTGAAAAAACCTGCCATTTGCGCTTTGCATCTGTAGACATACCTTCCATTGAGGAAATGTATCCATCCATAAATGTCTTATTTGCACTGGCAGTTTCTTGAAGACCAATCAGCCTTGTATCCACCTGTTACATAAACAATTAAAGTGAAAACCTATTTCCCAACAGCAAAATTTCATATTAAAAGTAGGCCATTTCGCACATGAGTAACTAACTAACCAGTTCTTTTTGACGACGGATGTGACAAGATACCAAATTGGTCATATCAGCTATAAGTTTCTCCGTATCAGATTTTGATTGCTCCTGTAAAGAAAAGGTCAGTCAAATGTATTTCTATGTTGACCTGTTTATGTAATCAATGAAATGTATGCCAAACCTCATAAACTTTTTGGAATTCAGCAATGCTTTTCATCTGGATCTCTTCAGCTTCTGCTGCATGATTTCCCAGTTTCTTTGATTCTTCGGTTAGGTTAGAGAGGAATTCTTCAATATATTCAGAAATTCCCTTCGTTTGATCAATAGTAACATTGAATCTCTGTTCAATTTGAAATCCACAAAAGATATAAAAGGAGCAGAATTAATATCATTATCAAAGCAACCGAATAGGGTTTATATTTCAGCACAATATTATAAAAACATTTTTCATACGCAAATTCTGTGAAACTGAAATATAATGAATAGCCAGCCAACAGTTAAGAGAAGGAAGAACCTGTCGCAATTCCCTTGCAAACAGAGCCATTTCTTTCGATTGAGTTGAAAGAGTACTCTGAAGATTGTCGAGTATTGTAGATGCTTCACGAGCCTCTGTTGTCAGAAACTAAATTGCAAGAGATATCAACTTCACTGTAACTTTTGATATAAGAAGGATAACTGACAATAGAACTAAAAAAATAATAATTTTCTTTCAACGTACTTCTTCAATGGAGTTTGCACTAGAAGATGCCAAAGAGGAAATATCTTCTAAAGTGGCATTTGAGTTGGCTTCGTGCAAACGAACAACATTTTGCAATGCCTCAATGTGAGAGATATATAATGTTCTTGATGATGATAATTTTTTCTTCATGTCCATTATTGACTAAAGACAACAACACAATAAGAAATGTCAAGACGACAACTCCAAGAAAAAAATAACGCTAACTACCATTTGTAAATCACAATTTACAGGACACGCACTTCCTTATAATACCTTTTCATGTTTGTCTAAAAAGGAATGACATATCTTTTCAACACATTGAAGATGTTCATTCTGTCGAGACAAAGATGTTGAGACCATATTGCAAACAGAGCCAACTTGCTGCGTAAGCTCTATCTGATAATTATCCACCACTGCTCGATTCTCCGTATTCAGTTTGTCCTCTCTACCTATATTTGATAATATTGCAAAATAAATAAGCCAATTTCAGCTAATAGTAAAGATTGCAGAACCTGCCAACATGAACATAACTTTATTGGTGTATGTACCCTCAAATAAGAGGGTTCAGAGCAAATCTTCCACACTACATATTGTCAAAAAGAAATTGCAGAAAAAGAGATTGCAGAAGTTGTAGACTACATCACCAACTTACCAATTTTCATAAATAATGAAGCGTTATCCTGAAGGGCTTTCTCCAGATCCGAGCGTAGAACACATGCTTGATGAGCCAGAGCGTTCTCTGTTTTGCATGTCAAATTATAGTCTTATACTGAAAAAAAGTATTCAAATGCATGTAGATATTTATAAGCACCTGCTTTTCTCTGCTCAGAAATAACAAAATCCTTTTCCTTCAGGAAATATTGACATTTATTCAACTCTTCCTCGGTGCTTGTAAGCAACTTTTGCGTTTGACACAGAGTTTTCTGTATTGTACAAGTAACTTATTAGACCCTTGTAAAGCTAACATCAAATTTCACAGCTAATAGGTAAAGCTCACCTCTGTGGAATCAAGTTTCTTGCTCAAATCAGAGCACTGTACTGCTTGAATATTATATTTGTCCTGTAATTCCTCTAGTTGCTGTTTAAAGCATTGAGCATTAGTAACAAAGGCAAGAATGACAATGACAATATTAAGATGAAGTAAAATGGTTCACCTTCTGATAAGTTTCCATTGTTATTCCCATTTGCTCAATTTGATCTGCCATTGACTAAGAAAAAGGAAAAATACTAGTAAAGAAAACTTCTAAAGATTTTCATGCTAGCCGAAAAATATAAAAAACATTCCCAAGAAAGCTGAGAAAACCATTTCTCCAAACAGGAAAAATGATATACAAATCAGTGCAGTTGCATTAGTGCAAATTCAAATAACATTCTAAAAGAAAACAAAAATGATAATAAAGTAGAAGAAGAGCTCGAGTTCAGAAACACCAAAAATATGATAAAATAAAATTGTTTTGATTCTTTTGAAAAGAAAAAAAAAAAAGTTGACCAACCTTTCTTTCAGTCTCCTCTTGTTGGTACCGTTCCTTTGGGATGTAGACACCATTCTTTTCACGAGCAGCATAAACCTCTGGGGAAGAATGACAGTGTTCAATCACTCAGTTACCAGTTAGGGGTGAGTGATATAAAACTCAACTAGTTAGGCCCGGTTTGATAACCACTTGATTTTGAGTTTTTGGTTTTTGAAAATTGTGTTGGTTTTCTAACAAATTCTCACTATAGTTTTTATAGATTTGAATTCTTGGCCACATTCTAAAACAAGTTTTAAAAACTACTTTTTTTAGTTTTCAAAATCTTACTTGAGTTTTTAAAACATTGGTGGTAAGTATATAACATAACAAACGAACTTAGAGGTGGAAAGTAGTGTCTATAGGGTTAATTTTCAAAATTTCAAAATCAAATGGTTATCAAGTGAGACCTTAATTATGTACATCAACAAGCATATTCAAACCATCTCACCTGCCTTCAACCGGTCAATTTCACCATAGAGATCCTTGATAAGAGTAGATTTCATCATTTTTTGATTGACCTAATAAAGTGACAAGAAAAGAAAGCACGTTAGTTCAAAACTGAACTAAAACTCTTCAAATCCAAATAACGGACAATGCTCAAAGCAAAAAGAAATCAACAAAATTCAGAAAGAGAATTCTCTTGGATAAGCATTTAACAATCCTTGGCACACCTATGTTATGATCACAAACAAAAGAAAATAAAAAGAGCCACAAATACATGATGGTTGCTTATTGAAATGAAGAACGAACCTCTGGCTTATTCCTAATATTCTTGGCCCTGTGTGCATAATCTAGCGTACTCAAGGTTTCCTCAAGACAGTGAACAGCAGGAGAAACCGTGGCAATGATGCAAGTCTTGGTTCTTCCCCCAAGTGAATCGCGGAGTAACCGTGTAAGCTTGCTATCTCTGAAGTTCATTCAAGTAGGCAATTATTATAATATGGAATGAAAGAGAGACTAACATCATAAGAACTTATCAAAACACTAATTCTAAGCAGCTAACCTATATGGGATATGCCCAAGATGTTCCACTAGAGCATTGATCACTCGCCCCAATGTCAATAAACTTTTATTGATCTCCCCAGCTTCTCTTGCACGACCCTGTATTATCATAACTAAGAATTAGGATCACAGTGGATGTCATCTTCAGTTTTACAACAAAGAGAGTGATTCAAACTTCTACTACCTCTCGGGCACCCGAACGAGATATGTTTTCTGATCCAGCCAGATCAACCAAATTTAGCTTGCCACATTTAATCAGTTCTTCACCTTCTGGTGTTGATTCCTTAATGTGTATTGTTATGGAAAAGAGAGAATGTGACCGACTGAAATACCAAAGAACATTGTCATTTTGTAACTATTAACATATCTATGGAAACTTAAAGCCTATACACATTCCATGGTAATACCTTGATTGCTTATTTAACAATGTCTCAGCAGTGCGACGTTTCGCCGATCCTCTTTCAAGTAAGCTAAAAATCTCATTGGCACTAGAAACAATTTCCTCCTCGAGACCTCTCACAAGAACACCCCCTTTGCCGTCCTCCATCAAGGGTAATTGCTTTTTCTGCTTCTCCTCCAAAGCAACTTTCGTAATCTCCTCAGGAGCAAGTAAATCCGTAATCTCCTCATTGTAGAGCTCCAAGAAAGTCACCTTCACGCTGTACTCAGCATTCTGGCCCTCTAGAGTGTCAAAAATCTGCTTCACGGTTCTGGGTATAACTCCTGCTTCAGCAGGCAACTCTCCATTTGGACCACTCTGGAAGATTACGATAACAAATTAACAAACAGAATCAACCTAAATCAGCATCAAAAGCACCAATATCTCAATAAAATACCTTTGATCTTTTGCATTCCCCTTCCATTGTGTACGTTTTCCCTGTACCAGTTTGTCCATAAGCAAAAATTGTACAATTAAATCCTTCCAAAACTTCATTAACTATGGGAACTACTGCTTGCTCGTAAAGTTCTCTCTGCTTAGCTGCAGGACCAAAAACCTGAGGCAACCACAACGAACAAGAACAACAAATTGGTTTAAGCTAAATCAAACAAATCCTCCTATAAACAAAACAAAACACAAGATCTTCCAAAATATATGAAAATGATGCATCCAAGTGCCGAGTTTTCCTCCCTAGTGATTAAAGATACGCAAAAAAATAGAAGCAAAATATCAAAAAATTCTGAAATGAGTACCTTATCGAAAGTGAAAACTCTATCAAAATGCTTTCCAGCAATATTCTGAGACACAGTCACCTCTCTAGAATAATCATTACAAGTAACAACCTGCGGTGCATTACTTCGCAACTCTTCATCGCTAAAAGGTCTGCAAAGCAAACAAGATCAATACGATATTCTCAAAAGTTATTCAACTCAACTCAATCATCAGAGAAAACGAGAAAAATCCAAATAAAATACAGAATCGAAGCCAGAATCATTTCCAATACCTGCAACGAAGAAGGACCTGAACATTGACGCCCTTCTCCTTCTCGTGACGACCGGACATCGTTGAATCGGCGGCGAGGAAGAGAGATTGAAGAAATGAAGAGGAGTTTCTTCACTTTTCAAAAACCAGATCTGCTCTGATTCTTCTTCTTCTTCAGAGCTCTCTCTTTCTCTCTCTAATGGCGTCTTTTCTTTCTCTCTCTCTCTCTCTGTAAATGACGCTCCGAAATAAGAACAGGCGGGATTGAAGAGAACGAATTTGAATTTTGGAAAGCCGCTTTTGCTATGTGTCTACCGTCTATTTGATCGACGGATAGACGTTGGGGAGTGTTGATCTGACGGTCCAGATTGATTTCGATCTTTGTTGTTTTTTCATTTGACGGAAATGTCCCTAGATTTGAGTTTAATTAACAATTTTGGGTCTGGGCCTAAAGGTTCGGAAGCCCATGTTCTGAAACCTAGCCCAATATGTCAGATGTTGGGCTTCGCTCAATTCTGCTGGCTTCAGCCCGAACTTATTTACACTTCTTTTTAAATTAATCTAATCAATTTTGGGTCATTTCACAATATTTTTTATTTTTTTACCATTGCAACATTAGAAAATAAAATAAAATAAAAACATTGAGTTTTTTCAAAATGGTAACAGATGTTAATTTAAAATAAAATAATTAAAAATATAGCATGTTTTTAAAAAAATTGCGGATATGACAATTTGTATCGTTGATATCTTAGGGCTGATAAAAGTCTATCGCTAATCACCTCAGCTTTTTATAGATTTTTGTGAGTGATAATAGTCTATCAGTGATAGAAGCGGATTTTTTTGTCATATTTGCAAAACATTTTAAAGTTGACTAAATTTGTAATTAGTTTGGGTTTGATTGCTATTTGTGCAACCAGCCCTATTTAAAAACTCATAAAAATTTGGAAAATCATTTTTGGGATCGATTTCTATAGATGTCCCTCCTTTAAAAAGTATGAGATTCAATGAAACAAACAATCTTAAAATACAATCTAAACCTACTCATTAAAAATCATCTCATCACTCTCTCTTCTCTCTCAACCCCTCATTTTTTGTTCACTCGCACATCGCAGGGCAGATGTGACGTCTTCAACCCTCGGTGACCACCCATGCAAGCGGCGGCGCTTCCCTTTGCAGCAGCGCGTTCGTACTCGACGTGATTCACGACCACGAACACTACATCCAGTGTGTTCAAGGGGTTAGGTGTTTCCCCCTATAGCACCACGCTCGTACCCAACTTAATCAAGTGGCTTCCATCATTCTCTAATCTTTGTGAAGCTTCAAATCCTTGAACACTCCCACAACCTCTTCTACTTCTCACTCCCGACAACTGCGACATTGACGTTTTTAGGCGACGACGACCTGCAATAGCGTAGGTCTCCTCTTCTTCGAATGCAACATTCTCTGTATTTACCCAAAAAGATAAGGTTGAAATTGTTCATTGAATATTGCAATATACATTGTATTTCCAATTCAGTTTTAATAGTATGTTTTAATTGCAATTATACTGTATTTCTAATTCGGTATGAATTGTAATTACTTTGTATTTGCAATTGAGATTGAATTGAAATTACTTTGTAAGTGTAATTGGCAAGTTTTGTAAGTGCAAATTTCAAAATTTACAAATACACTATTTTGACAGCATATCTAATTTATATATAATAGGTGACACATTTTTCAAAATAGTGTATTGGTTTATTGGTAAAGATAGGTTTAGCCACCTTGACCACTTATGTTCAAGCCTCAGTTTTTTTTTCTTTTTTTTTTCCACAAATTTTTTGTACGAACTTTCAAAATTTCATTAGTAAATACTTATTCCAATAAATTCTAAAAAATAATTTATTTTTTATTTTTTTATTTATCTTTTACAAATTTATTTGAAGACAACAAAAATAATTTTGAGCACAATACCTTACATTATTTTTTTCAATATTTCTCGCATTGGTATATATATAAATATACCACTTTTGTTAGGACTCATCTCTAAGATTAAGATTTTTTTTTTGTTTTTATTAATGTGTGTATATTTTACAAAGTTCTTTAAAGAAAGAAAGAAAAAACACATAAGTATAGTTTTATCGTGATTAATGTGTCAAATACATCTTTCTCTACCTCCACTCATTTGAACTCGTTATTCCATCTGAATTCACTACACTCGAAATCTAGCATCTCAACCATGAAGGTTTATTTTAGCTGTTTTTTTACAATTTTTTCTGTAATTTTCTATATTTTCATTATTAAGTACTTCTTCCAATAAGAATGAGACTTTTGCCTTCTATTTTATGTTTCTTTAACAAAAAAAATTTGAAGCTTCTTTGAATAATTTGTCCAAGATGTGGGAACGCCTTGAGATTTGAGTTTAATGTATGTTGGGATAACCAGAAGAATGTCTACAAACTAGAAAGTCAACATGAAAAATGTCTAACACCTTTTTTCTTTTGAATAATGTCTAAACCCTATATTTAATAAGGTAACCTAAACACAATTGGACAAACCTACCCTTCTACCATTTTCAATAATTTTGAAAATAAAAATAGGCTGCAAAAATGTAAATTGTTGGAATGAGAGAGGGGAAGTTATGGATGGGGAGTTAAAAAAACGTTAAAAAGGTAAATAATTGACATTTATCCCATGAGAGTTACATGGTTATACTCTCGGGACCCAAAATTGTAACAGAAGGTTTTGTATACCTGAGGAAATGATGAATTTCGGCTCTGTATACCTGATGAATTTCGGCTCTGTATACGCTTTGTATACCTGAGGAAATGATGAATTTCGGCTCTGTATACCTGAGGAATTTCGGCTTTGTATACTTGAAGAATTTCGGCTTTGTATACTTGAAGAATTTCGGCTTTGTATACGCTCTGTATACCTGAGAAAGTGATGAATTTGGGCTCTGTATACTTGAGTGATGAATTTCGGCTCTGTATACTTGAGTGATGAATTTCGGCTCTGTATATCTGAGGATTTTTGGCTTTATATACTGAGGAATTCCGGCTCTGTATACCTGAGAAAGTGATGAATTTCGGCTCTGTATACCTGAGTGATGAATTCTGGCTCTGTATATCTGAGGAAGTGATGAATTTCGGTTGTGTATACCTAAGGAAGGTATGAATTTCAGCTCTGTATACCTAAGGAAGTGACGAAGCTGCAGAAAAATTCACCATGTCACGTCAGGTGTATACATGGTTGTACACATAGTAATAAAAAGAAACCATATGATTGACCAACCACTTACAACAGATGGATGGTATGCATGAGTCGCTCTGAATGACAAATTGACAACCACTGTATACCCTTCCCCGATGAGTTGCTTCATTCCTCCATTTAACTGTATACAGTGCAATATTGACCCCACAACTTTTGAATCGGACAAATCGTAACAAATCGAAAAGAAAACGTACAATTAAAAAACTCAATAAATCTAAAAAACAAAAATAAAAAAAAATACCGTGTTAGTAGTCGGAGAAAGCTTCGATTCGCAGCTTCACGACCATTAAAAATTGGAGAAGCTATTGCGTGACAAAAAATTGGAGAAGTTATTGCGTGACGAAGCGACAACAGAAAATAAAACAAAACGATCTGTAGATGATAGAGATGCGAGGTTGAAGATGAACCCTAACTAAACTAACGAAAAAAATCTCAATCAACTCAAATCGTTTATTATATATAGAGATTTTATTTTACTAAATATTAATAATATTATTATTTTATTTAGTTATTTAAAGTTTAAAATGTTTACTTTTCTAATTCTACTCTATTTAATTAATTAAATATTTTGTAAAAACAAATCTGAATCAATATTGGATTTTATTAAAATTATATTATTTAATTATTTAGATTTTAAAATATTTACTCTTCTAATTATACCCTATTTAATTAATTAAATGTATTTAAATTTTAATATCTTCCATGTGTTAGAGTTGATATCGTATTTTCTAATTATACCCTATTTAATTAATTAAATTTTAAATTATGTAATCTTTTCATTTTGGAGTTATTTAATGTTTGAATATATAATTCTCTAAGATAAATTTTGTTATTTGTATTTATATTTTAATATTATTTATCAATTGAAACTTACGCTACACGATACAATAAATTTTAAATTTGATACACGTTTCGTTGGTTTTTGACACACCCATGGAGATATACAACGACATCGCCACACACACATTCGGTCAATGTATACGTTTGGACACACCTTAATTACTAACACCTTGTAATCTTAAAGTTTCCCCTAAGAATATGGAACAACCAAAACACTGCTCACCCTACGAACTAGGAGAGATTGGTCAATATCAGATGGAACACATGGAGATACACAACGACATAAATTACTTAACAGAAAAAATAACAAAGTTCTTTTTAACGTAAAATCATCCACCTCACCAAACAAAAATTAATTAAATTCAAAACTAATTAAATTTTAAAATCCAATAAATTAATTTCAAAACTAATTAATTTTTAAAATAGAAAATCCTATAAGGGTATAATGGGGAACGAACTAAAACAATCTTCTTCCTAAAAAATTCTAAATATGTAATGCAAACAATACACGTATTTAGATATTTTTTATTATGCCTACTTATTTGTACATATTCCTCTTAAATTCCCACGTATGTTTTGCCCTAACTTTTATATAAATGGCAAGTTTGGGCCTGGGCCTGTGGTTCGAAAGCCCATGTTCTTAAACCTAGTCCAACAAGTGAGTTGTTGAGCTTGGCTAACTTATTCATACCTTTTAAATTAGTTTTTTTTTCCTTCTTTTTTTTTGAAAATTCAAAATAATAACTAAAAAAAATTGAAAAATAACTAATAAACTTTCATATTTTCTTCCAATGACTATCAAAATTTTAGGGGATGAAGTTAACAATTTTCGTCACGATTATACCCTGATATATACACTTATTTACGGACAACCCACCTAACCGATTTTAATTTTAATTTTTCTTTTCGTTTTATTTTCTAACACCTAGATTCATGAATTTTGAAAAAAAAATCTCAACAACTTAGATTTGAAAAGGTTTAACAATGCAAAAATGACTAACAACCTTCCTAGATTCATGCATTTTGAATTTATTTTATTTTATTCTTGTTAAAGTTGACGACGACAATGGAGAGAGACGAACGTCCTTACTCACTCCGAAAATACGTCATAAAAGGTTTCGAGAGTCGAAGTTTTCAGCCCAATTAAAGCGTTCAACGATGTAGAAGGTTGAGGTAGATAGTTTTGTTAAAGGGAGAGTGTTTCAAATGATTTGGAAGATGGAAGATTTGCAAATCTCTTAATTCAATGTTGCAGGTAATGATACAATTGATTGAACGTTTTTTCGGGTAAACTCAACATGCGTAGCAATTTTAATTTTGTTAGTATCATTTGTCCAATGCTCACAGATTAATGGTTTATGGTGTATATACACGCATATACTTCATATGATATACTTATATGTATGTTGTTATAGATGTAACTACGAATATATACCCACACTAGAAGTTATTGAAGGCGTCATTTTTATATTTTTCTCACAACCGTCTATGAACATTTTAATTTTTTTAGCGAATTAATGGCTTATGGTGTATTTCACGCATATACTTCATATGATATACTTACATGTATGTTGTTATAGATGTAACAACGAATATATACCGACACTATAAGTTATCGAAGACACAATTTTTATAATTTTCTTACAACTGTCTATGAAGATTTTAGTTTTTATAAACATCAATATGCTGGAAAATTAATTGTTTATGTAATTTTCTTGCAACCGTCTATGATATATTTACATGTACGTTCACAAATTAATGACTTATGTATATACACATATACTCCATATGATATACGTACATGTACATGTAACTACAAATATATACACACATTAGAAATTATCGAGAGCACCGTTATTATCATTTTTTTCACAACCGTCTATGAAAAATTTAGTTGTCGATAAGCATCAATAGGCTGAAAATTTAATTTGAATTAATGTTCCATATTAGACTCTAGTTTAAATTTTGTTTACATGTTTCGATTTAATTGGTTTTTTTTTTTTTTTGAGTACATTGGGGGTGGGGGGATTCGAACCACAGACCTCTTGGACCCTTGGTCATGAACACATACATGTGTCAGCTGAGCCATGCTCGCTTTGGCATTTAATTGGTCGGTTCGGTTCGGTTCGTCGGTTCGGTTCGGTTCCTTGCACTCCTACTCTTGGTCATGAACACATACATGTGTCAGCTGAGCCATGCTCGCTTTGGCATTTAATTGGTGTTTGTTAATCTTGTTTGTACCATATCTCTCATCCTTAACATTTGAATTGATGTGTACTAATTTTTATTATTTTTTCTCACGATTCTCCCTGAATAAATCATTTTTAAGGAGTTTGAGTTCAATGGTCAACGATTAAATATAGAGTATTTTCGTCCAACCACATTGTAAATATTATTCTAAATATAAGAGTTAACTATTTTTCAACAAAATGATTGAGTTAGTTATTTTTCTTTTTCTTACACTATTCAATTTCATGTTTTTTTTTTATCTTTAATCTTCGCAACATTATAACATTTTTTTTTTTTTTTTTATAGTAAGAAGATAATTTTTTCTGTCAACACATTTCAATTGATATTTATAAAATTGGATAAAAAAATCACGAGAAGTGAATTTATCATGTTTTTCAACCATTTGTTGAATATCAATCGAGGCTAATTAAACCATTAGTTAAAAAAAAATGTCAACACGAATATAACTCAACTAATATAAAATATGTACCCTCGATTAAGAGGTCAGAAGTTCGAATCTCCACTTCACACGTCGTAAAAAAAAATTAGGACTAACGAAGCTATAGTTAAAAGAAACAAAAATGATCATTTAAATTAATTAGTCATGTTGTAAAATATTTTAATCAATTTGAAAAGCTTTTTGTAATATAATATTACACAAATAACTCCTTTTGAATATAACATTACACAAATGTGAAAGTATGAATTTGAATAATAAATGATAAAGAATAAACGTGGGAGAATAATTAAACTAGGCTTGCATCCACCTACTCTCTGATGTGCTGACTAAACCAAACAACTAATTAACATAGTAAAATAATAAACTTATAAGTTATAACAAATACAATTCAATTTTATAATTAGTTAATAAATTTTAGTATTGTTTTTTTTTTAAAAGTATTTAATTAATGTGGGAGGGGATTGAACTCCTAATCTTTTAGTTAAGCGCACAACTTTATATCAATATTGAACTAGGCTCGATTTGACATATTTAGTATTGAATCTTCGACCTTTAAAAAATTAACCGAATAAATTTTGGAATTGAATGGTACCTAATATTTCAATGGTTGAATTAAGTTAACAAATTAATGTGATTTTATAGATAAAGAGAGCTTCTTAGTTATTGTATCTTTGATCATTTTTAGTTTTTCTTTTATTTATTTATTTAAATTTTAAAATTTAATAACAATTGGAGGCGAGAGGATTCCAACCTACGACCTCAAGAAAATGAGTACCTACTAATTATGATTGAGTTATGCTCACTTCTCGGTTAAGTTTTAAGACTTTTTACCTACTTGTTTTCGTGGTTAGATTCAACTATTTCATGGTTTGATTATATATATATATATATATATATATATATATATATATATATATTTTATTTTTTTTTGTTACTCTTCTCCTATACTGTAATGTAATTTCACAGAGACATTTTTTTTCAATACAATAAATCTGAAAGTAAAGATTTAAATCTTCAATTTCAGTCAGCACCTCCAAACATAGAGTTGGCATGGGATGGGCTCTACAAGATCACAGTGGATGCGTCAAGCCGCCTGGTTGTAGGGTAATTGCGGGATGCCGAAAGGTTAAGTTCCTCGAGGCGATGGTGGTCATTGGAGGGTTGAAAGCGTTGATAACTACATGGTCAGATGGGAGTGAGAGACAAATTAAGGTTGAATCTGACTGTCTTGAAGTTTGTCTTCTCTTAAATGACTCTAGAGTCGACCTCACGAAAGTTATTCATTACATTGGTGAAGCGCTCTCTCTAAAATCAGCAGCAGCAGTTGTTGGTTTTTTTCATATGAATAGAGGATAGAATCAAATGACTCATCTTCTTACTTCGAAAGCCATAGCTGAAGAAGTTTCTGTTCGGTGAAAGGATCTTATTCTTATCGAAGTTATTTATTTCTTTTCAACGGTTGAAACCTTGTTCTTTAGTTATTAGATTACAAAAGTAGCTTTAACAAAAAAAATATATAGTTGATCATTGATTCATTACTGACAAATATTTTTTGTTCGTTTGAGTACACAATACATTTATTAGCTTGAATAAATATATCTTATCAATCATCATCAAGAGGGTAAATTTTTCCTCCATATCTATTAAATTGTGACAGTCAGTTATTTGAATATAAATGTCGTACAAACCACTCATTTCTGTACACGTGGTAAATTTTTGGTACACTTGTGGTATTAATATCAGAACCTTAGCTGGGCAATACAAATTTAGTTTTTCATTTTTGTTCGAACATTTAATATTTACGAATAATTGAGTGTCCTTTCGAAGGTCATTCATAACTTTATTTACTAAATGTGTAAATAGGTCTATGATATTTTATAATTCCATCATTACTTTTCACTGTATTAAAAACATCTCATATCCTTAGTTTTATTAAACATTTATATTCAGCGGATATAATACATTAAAAAAAAAAAGGGTAAAAATCAATTTATACCCCTAAACTTTGAGGGTTGTATCAATTAAAACTCTAAACTAACGATCATATTAATTTAAACCCTGAACTTTCATAAGTGTATCAATTTACACCTTCTGTTAGATTTTAATTGAAAAAAAATAATTTAAACGAGTAAAAACTTATAATTTTAACAATTAAAACTCCTAAACTTTCATAATTCAATCAATTATATGAAAGTTTAGAGGTTTAATTGATCAATTATAAGTCTCCACACGTGTAAAAACTAACATTTTTCTAATGGAGGGTGTAAATTGATACACTTATGAAAGTTTAGGGTTTAAATTGATACAATGGAAAGTTTAGGGTTTTAATTGATACAACCCTCAAAGTTTAGGGGTATAAATTGAAATTTTCCCTAAAAAAAATTACAAACAATACAATTTTTTATCAATAGTAATCACCGACAACAGTCAATTTTTACCAGTAGTGATAATTATCGATAATCATTGATTTTTGTCATTTTTACAAAATATTTTATATTTTATTATATTTATAATCATTTTGGACTTAAATCAGTATTTATACAACCAATCCATTCTAAATCTATTTTTTATTTATTTATTAAAACTAGAATAATATAATAACAACCCATTAAGTTAAATTTAGAAAGTTTTTGAAATCTAAATAAAATTTGTTAAAATGAAAAAAATTGTTGTAAAGAATTTTTATTATTTGAATATTGAAAACTATAAGTTAAGGATGATGATTAATTTGACCAACAAGAGAGGTTACCATTGTCACACTGTTCAAATTAATATATTGTTTTTTTTTTTTTTTCAATAATTACATCATGTGAGTTTAACTATGAATTTTTTAGATAACGATTAGTGTCTTATCCACCAAATTACATTTGGATTGATAACATATTGGTTAGATAGTTTAATTTAGCTTTGATGTCGAAAGTAAAACATATAAATAAGATTAAATTATAAATTTAGTCCATGAAGATATGTGTCTATTTGGTTTAACTTTAAAAACAGACTAATAGATCTTTAAATTTTTATTTGTGTCTAATGGATTCTTAATTTTTTAATTTTGTATCTAATAGATTTTCGACATATTCAACATTTTTAAAAGTTCACGAATCTACCGAACAATTTTAAGATTTTATTAGAAATAAAGTTAAATTTAAAAAAAAAATGAATATGTCAGAATCCATTTGACACAAAATTAAAAGTTCAAAGACGTAGTAAATATTTTTTAAAGTTTAGGGACTATATAAACACAAAAATAAAAATTGAGGGACTAAATTAGTAATTTTATTGATAAATAATAAAGTCAAGTTATTCATTTATTATCCATGTATGAACTTTCACAATAGGTCAGTCGTCTTCAATGTTTACAAGCTTCAATTCCATCTACTGTGTTTCTTTCCTAAGAAGGAAAAATTGTACACTATAGCTTAGAATTAAATAGCACATGATATTTTAATAAATAAAAAATTCAAAAAAATTATTCACTTAATTAATTTTTTTTAGTTCAACAATTGGTAGCATTGTTAAAATTAAATAACAAAACAAAGACATGATATTTGCCCTTTTATAAGAGAAATTATATTAGATTCTAAATTATAATATTTTTTAAATTTTTTTACAAATATGACAATTTTTAGTAGTCTATCGCTGATAGTAATTTATCACTGATAATAGTCTATTACCTCAGTTTTTTATAGTAGTCTTTCAATAATCATTGATTTCTTACCATATTTACAAAATAATTTAAATTTTGCTATATTTGTCATTAGTTTGAGCTTGATTGCTATTTATGCGACCATTATTTTTTTATAAAAATATTATTTCAAATAAATTTTTGACCCAATTAAATTTTTTAATTCAACAATTTTGGAGGCAACCTTTGAGATGGTCATAGATACTTTATCGATTGAGTTACGCTTGAATTAACACTTAATTAATATTAGATATTCACCTTAAGTTACTCATTGAGAATCTCAAACTAGTTCTAGTAGAATTATAAATTTTACGGTGGTGATTTCATTTTTTTTTAGTTCAACAATGTATAGGTATAGGGGTAGAGATTCGAATCTTTGGGTATAATAATGTTTTAACGAGTGAAACTATACTCAAGTTGACATCATGATTTCATTATTTAAAAATAAAATTAGTAATTATATAATTATAAAAAAAAAATTGTTGTTGATATTCATAATCTTTTGGATCAACTTGCATGTGCTTCGATTATTCTCAGGACCAAGGATGGAAATATCGATATCCATGTTGATATCGGCATTTTAATTTTACGGATATATCCATGGATATATCAATAAAATATCGATATCCATGAATATTTCTGTAAATCATTTTTTGTAAAAAAATATTTAAATTAATATTTAAGTTATTTTACTTTCAATCTAAGCTATAGATCTAGTTAGTAGTATCTAGATTCATATTAAATTTAATATATTATATTTTGGATGTTTTATGAGTATTTATAAAAGATATTGGATATATCCATTACCCTTTAATATCTACCCGATTTACGAACATATCCACGGATATTTTCATCCTTGCCCACGACAAGGAGCTATACCTAAATGTCGTTGTATTAAAATTAGGCAGCTTGGCCATTTAAACACCCCAACTACTAAGATTAGGTCAAGTATCTTCCCACCCAACCCATCCTTTTGGCTTTAGCAGTAAATATATAGAAAATGCGAGCATCTTCAAGCCTTCAATGCCAAGGCTAAAGTTAAAATAAAATAAAGTTATAATTTAGTTTCTATAATTTTAAAAACTAATTTTTTTATTATTTTAATTAAATAAAATCTTATAAGTAGCCATATTATTATAAACCACTGACATATTAAATATGTATTAATTAGCTATTTATATATCAATATGTGATATTTTGTATTTAGTTGATTGTATCGGCTAACTAGTTAACTAGATAAAAACACAATTTACCAATTTTTAAAGAAATCATATTGAATGTCAATTTTCACCCTATTCTTTATTCAATAAATTATTTCACGCCAAACCGAACATAACTCAATTAACATAAAGTTGTGTCCTTGAATCTTAACTAAGAGGTCATGAGTTCCATTATTTGCATTAATTTGTAAAAAAAAAATAAAAAATCACACAAAGTCTTTTAAATACAAAAATTCACACAAAGTCTTTTAAATATATTATAATTTTATATAATTATAATTATAATATATATATTTTTAAAAAAATAAAAAATAAAAAATTTGGGGCGGGTTCGGAGTCGGAGACGGGGCGGGGATCCCCTTCCCCTTCCTTCGACCAGGGACCCGATTAAATCCTCAATTTGATCCGTACCCGATCAAACTAGGGATTCTCCGACCCGAATGTTTTTGCCATCCGTACAACTACTCTCCATTCACACATATATAACTAAATTATAATTTAACCATTTTTTTCTTTTCCTTTTTTATTTTAAATTTTACTTCAACACAAGTAAATGTTAATTATTGAGTTGATTAACTATAAGATAAATATATATTTTTTTAAAAGTATTTAATTAATGTAGGAATTTAACTCCTAACTTATTAGTCAAATAGTCCAACTATACGACAATTCAACTATCCTCGATTTGATTATAAGATAAGTAATTGGTGCTTTTTTAAAGCAAATTTTAAATTGAATCTAGTTACCATGGTGAGTTTTAAAAAAATAATGATATGAACTATTTTTTACCTTTAAAAAAAATCACCATGAAATAGAAATAAAAAAAAAAAAAAAAGTTAAAAACCCAAACTAACTCTATTTTTTTAATTTTATTTTTATATTTTCTAGAATTGAATTGAATTTGTTGAACTGAATTTATTGCATATCTACTAATATTTCTCTCACAATAAACAAAAAGCCAAAATTTCCAAATACATTATTACTTATAAGCCCTTCCTTCATTTTAACAAATAATTACTATTCGCTTGTGGAGGCATCTTTGTTCTGACTTCTGAGGGTATTATTGTCAACCATGATACTTCTATATTACAATATAATTGAAATTGCATTTATTGTTATTTGGAATAACAATAATAATATATAATTAGGTTATACAATAAGACAAACTTAAATAACTCACTAGTTAAGAATTAAGAATTAAAATATTGATTTAGTCTATTTTAAGTTATATGTTTTGTAATTATAAAATAATCAATATCTTTTTTTTTTTAGTACATTGGGGGTGGGGGGATTCGAACCACAGACCTCTTGGTCGTCAACACATACATATGCCCGCTGAGCCATGCTCGCTTTGGCCAAATAATCAATATCTTAGTAGCCTAAAGTTAAAAGAGATAATAGAAAATGTGTCTATTTCATTGGGTACTTTTTTTTTATACAAATGTAAAGAATATTCAAACTTCACTTGTATATAGATATTGAAATGTATCTATTAATGTGTTGATTTGATATGCGAATAATTAATGTCACATGTATGCATGAGATTCTTAACTAAAACGTGTAGTTTGTTTGGCTAAAGAAATATATACGTGTTTTTTACGCTCAAATATTAAAGTTGATATGTACATAAAGTAGCAAAAATACCTAATTCTTAGTGAGCGAGTTATATCATATATTAACAAAAAGGACCACATTTGAAATATGTCATTCAATAGGTTATCGATAGTTTTAAATTTTTTCTTTGAATTTTTTCTTATAGATGTTGGAATTTTGACTTTGATACATTTATAATGGCTGGCCTTGATCACAAAGCATGCAATTTTAATCCTACAATTTTGTAATTTTATCCCTTCAACAAAATTATAAGTAAACCATAGCAATTGTAATAATTAGAAGGTTAAAATATACTTTTGATTTCTATATTTTCATTGAAATAATAATTGAGTCATTTTACTTTGATTTAATATTTTATACTTTCAAATTTTTTTATACTTTCAAATTTGTAAAATTTAATATGTTAACTTGAGTAAGTAATAATTTAAGTTCTCTATAAAAATTTAGTTTTTTTAATTTTTTAAAATTAAGTTATTTTCACTAGTCAGTTACGTTTAGATTTAGTGTGTTTTTTATTCCTCCATCAAATTCTCTGTTAAATCTTAAAATCTTGACCTCACACTTATTTTTAATTTTTTTTTCTCCTCCCCTACTTCCATCTTCTTCTTCCAATGCCCGTCGCGGACCACTGCTTTTTTTCTTTCGTTTTCCTCTCTATCCTCTATCTCCCTTCTTCCCCTCGTTTTAAAAGAAAAAAAAAATACAAATCTGTAACGAACCCAAATTTTGGGTTCGTTTCAGATCTGTAATTTTTTTTTTCTTTTTTATAAAACGAGGGGAAGGAAGGGAGATGGAGGTGAGAGAGAAAAAAACGAAAAGAGGAAAACGAAGAAAAAAAATTGTCGGCGTATGGCCGACGACGACCATGAGAAGAAGAAGATGGAGAAGATGGACGAGGGAGGGAAGGGAAGGAGAAAAAAAAAAAGAAAATAATAAAAAACAATTTTTCTTTTAAAGAATTTAATAATTATTTTTTTAATTAAAAATAGCGGAAAGATTTAACCAAAAATTTGACAGACATAAAAAAACGAATCAAATTCAACCTCATAGTATAATTGTCAGTTTGAAACATTGAAACCAAAATGCTACTCAACTCAAACTTGAAGAACTATTATTGTAATTTTTCCTTTTAAAATTTTTGGAAAATTCATTGAAAACTTGGTTTGGACTATGTTGATTTTTTTTTTAAGGTAGATAACAAATTAAAAAAAACAAGTGAAATCGTGAAAATATTGTTTATAAGCTTAATTATTAAAAATAAAAAATATAATGATATCAAGTTCGTAGTTTTTAATTTTTTTTTTTTTTTTAAATGATTAAAAATAACATGTAAAAATAATGTGAGGGAACTAACTCAATTTAAAAAAATTATAAATAAAATTGTTATCCAACATAACCTTAAATCTTGTTGTAAACAAAAAAAAAAAAAAAATCGTTTATCAATTATTACTGTGGGATAATAATAATGCACGTGCCCGGGCTGAGGGGATCATTAACTATCACGCGGACGGGCAGGGGCAGCTCAAGATTCGGACTGGGGGGCCGTTAATGCAAATCTCGCGAATCGGGCTTTCCCATTTTCAGCCGATTTGTCCATTTATAAAAAGGTTAATACCAAAATAAATACAATAAATCAAATCAACATTTAATCGACAGAGATGGATGAAATTATTTTATCTGTCATTTTCATTTCTGCTTTCAAACTAAGACTACGACAAATGAAAGCTAACTTAATTGATATAAAGTTATCTGACAAAATTCATAATGGTTTCTCTTAATAATCTTCTTCTTTGTTTTTGTCTTATATTTTCCTTAGAATAGGATGTATTTATACAATCCTACCCTACCAAAACGTATAGGAAAACTAACTGAATACTAACTAAACTCTAACTAGTTTCTTAATACGGTAATTCTCTAATACCCTCCCTCAAGTATGGTCACAAATGCCCAACTTGAAAATAAAGTGGGAATAAGATACAATATTATGGTAAAAAATATTGCAGCCTCCGAACGCGGGTCGGTGTTGCAAACTTCCCAATCTTCAAGTCGATGCCAACATGACACCTTTAAATTTCTGCGGGCTTCGCATCATCGCTTGACCACGCAATATCTGAAAAAAAAATTGCGAGCTTCCGAACGCGGGTCGATGCTTCGCAAATCAAATTTCATGGTTGTTGAAGGAGAGGACGAAGAATTTACATCTCAGTGTTCCCTTCAGTAAATCGAAGGAGAGGTTTTCGCCTCAGTGTTCCCTTCATTCATCTTCATCGAATACACGATCATGTGTGCTGGTTTGAGTCACCAAAACTCAATTTTTTTTTTCTTTTCATTTCGGACAGGAAACAACCATCAAATTTTTAGTTATTTATTTATTTTTTCTTTCTTCGTTCTTAAATTTTATTTTTTTATTTTTTTCTTCCTTCCTCTCTGCTTTCTTTCAGATTTTCAAATCTGTTTTTTTTTTTTTTTTCTTCTTCTTCATATTTGCCTCTTCCCTTTTTTTTTTTTTCTTCATCTTCTTCTTCTTTTTTTTTTTTTTTTTCATAATGTTTCAATGGCAATGTAAAATAAATACATAAAAAAGAAAAAGAGGCACAAACCACCTTTGTCGGAGCTCCTGCCGAGCTACGCCGACGTTGCTGGACCACCAGCTCTCGACGACGACGACTCCTTCACTTCCGACAAACGACGATCAGAGGTGCGGCGGCTTCAGATCTAGATTTTTTTTTTTTTTTTTTTTTTTCCATATTCATCTACATCTTCATCTTTGAAGAGAATGTAGACATAACAAATGCAACACCGGAGAGGAACAAAGTTGGGCGAACTCACTTCACCATTGGAGGAATAAGGCTGGGCGGCGGCGGCGGAATCGCCGCCGCCTTAGCATTTTTGTATGATCGAGTTTAACAAGATCTTCGCTCTGATACCATGACAAAACAACAATGTGTTTCTTGATAATCTTTGTTTTTCTCTTCCATTTCTCATTAGAATATGATTTATTTATACAACACAAATACTAAACCTAGTTTCTAAAACATATATGAAGACTAATTAAATGCTAACTAAACTCTAACTAGTTTCCTAATACGGTAATTCCCTAATATTATCCTAACGTAGATATAATAAATAATTTTTAATTTACTAATAACTTAAGCATTGCTTAACTAATTAGAATATTATATTTGTTGAGGATCCCACATCTACATCGAAAAGATAAATGGACATCACTCATAAAATAAGATACATTGAGTTATTTTTTTTTTATTATCAATTGATTTTAAGATGGAACTCTATGATGTCTATTAGGGTATCAGAGTCCACGAATCTCAAATAGGTATTCAGACCAACTCAAAGAGGGATTCCAAATGAGATCCGACTTATAAGAGGCATGTTGAGGATCCCACATGAGAAAGATGGAGGAACTTCACCCACATTATAAGATACATAAACTATTCTTCCATGTTTATTAATATTTTCGAGTATAGTAAAAAGTTTACTTAATTAAAGTTGGGTTGGCACTACCTCTAAAATAGATCACGGCCCTTTAAATCTCATGCTTAAAAATAGATATTTTTTTTTTTTGGCCCCAAGAAGAGTTTAGTTCAACGGTTGACAACAAGAGTTTAGCTCAACGGTTGACAACAAGAGTTTAGCTCAACAACATTATCGCCTAGTGACTATAAGGTCCTAGGTTCAATCCTCATCCGAACATGTGGTAGAACAAAAAAAAAGAAAAAAAAGTTTTTTTTTAATTATATTAAAAAGTTATTTGGCTAAATAAGTTTTAAAACATATATTTTTTTTTTGCAGAGGAACTTTTAAAACATTTTTCATAATTGGTTACATCAATTTGAAACCAAAGTTGTGCAAAACTTGGATCAAGTTGACGATTGCAAAAACTCGATGCATTATTTTTTGTCGTGCGCATTACAACAAAAATTATATTACTCGACGCTTTTGAAACGTCAAATACAAAAATATACAAAAATAGACTTGACGCTTGTGTGAGCGTCGAGATATCCATCGTCAAGAATAAAGTGTCTAAATCTTGAGTCATTGACCATTATAACAAGCACCACGTCAAATGCGTTATACCTGTCTTGATATGTTTCTTGATATGTTTCAAATGTCAAAAATTAAAATCATATTCATGGCTCGACCTGATCATGTTCTTTTCTTTCATTTTAACTCGCAATGAAAATGTATCATAGCTCGATCCGATCAAGTACGACTAGTTGAATTTTTCAAATAATGTGTTGGCCCATAGTTTTCATTCACATGAATATCATGATGTTGAATATTGTTTTTGATTATGGATGTGGTTGTTTCCAAACAAATATGGTAGTAGGTTGAACTCATTCAATACTTTTGCAAACTTTATTCACCAAACTGTACAAACGTTTTGTTGGAATATGTGGTGATATTTCACATCAAAATTTGACTTTTTCCTCCTTTCGTATAATGTTTTGTTTTTGTTTTTGAAATGACATGTTTATGACGATATATAATATAATCTTTTTGTATTTAAGAGTTTATTTGGTTGGTGATCTGAAAACATAAATTATAAAACTAAGGTCTCATTTGATAACCATTTTGTTTTTAATTTTTTGTTTATAAAATTTAGGCTTGTTTTCTCCTAATTTTTTTTATTGTGGGTTACACTTTTTTTACGGAAACATTTGGATTCTTAGTTAAATTACAAAAACAAAAGCTACTTTTTTTAGTTTTCAAAATTGACTTGATTTTTGAAAATATTGATAGAAAACTAGATAACAAAACAAAAAAAAATTATAGGTGAAAGTAGTGTTTATAAGCTTAATTTTCAAAAACCAAATGGTTATCAAACATGGTCTAAGAGATTCAATGAAAACAGAGTTGTATTTTATGTTTTCAGAATTTACACCGTTTAGATCACATAATTCGAAACAGTTAAAAAATAAATACAATTTGCATACCAAATGAGTCCTAAATTTCTCATCCAAAAGAATGATCGATGAATTCATTTTATGAATTCAACATACAAGAGCAAACATGATCCAAGTCTACTCTATAATTTTCCATTAAGTGTAGTATCTACTATATTTCATAAATCAAACCCAAAATAATAATAATTATAGTAAAAATATAACAATCAAACCCAAAATAATAATAATTATAGTAAAAATATAACAAATGACTATTACGAAATAAAAATTGACTCTTATGAGTAACCAATAAAAAATGTCATATATTTCTACTAGATAGAAACCTTAAATTACACCAGGTGCAATTTCTCCTAATAAAAACTAATTTGATAATTTAATTTTTAAAAATTAGGTTAAATAATAAATTATGGTTCTTGAACTTTTAAATTGTATTTAGTCATTGCAATTTAATTTTCTTTAATATATCCATAATTTAGCATAATTATGTCTATTTAGTTCACGCAACTTAAAATGCTTTGTAAATACACAACTCTTGAATGTAAAATGATTATTTAAGTTCATTTCTTGCCAACAAACTAACCACATTTTTTTTTTTTTGGGTCTTTAAACTTTTTTTCTTCTATTTGGTCTCTAAACTTTCAAGATTTGTGTCGGTTCATAAACTTTAAGAGTGTTTAATTGGTCTTTAAACTTTCAACTGTCTGTCCAAAATATATGCACCTTAAACTTTCAACTGTCTGTCCAAAATATATGCACCTGAATTTTTAATTTTGTGTATAATATATTTTTAAAAAATCACAAATCTCCGACACCAAATTGAAAGTTTAGGGTTCGATTTGACGTAAAATTTAATTTCAACATTTTAAAAAAAAGCTTTGAACGTATTGAACACAAAATTATAAGTCTAGAGACCTACTAGACATTCTTGTAGTTAAAGATTCAATTATACACAAAATTAAAAGTTGAAAGACATATTAGACCAAACAGACATAAACTTAAAAGTTCATGATACTAAACTTATAATTTAACATATACAATAATATGTCACAAAAGTGTCACGAACACAACTGATTAAGATATTATATTTCAACTAATTTTTTAAATTTAATTCTCTACTCTCATATATTATTGTACAAAATTCATCCCCAACAACCAAATCAACCGTCATAAATATTATAACATAAAAAATGCCTTTATAACCTTCTATAAATTACCCAGCACAAACCCAAAGCCGCCGCTTCTTCAGAAGTTCAAAACAAGTACGAATTAGATCTCCCAATTCAAATTCTCCGGTGGCCGGAAACTATTTTTTTCTATATGGAAGATTCTAGACTCCGGCGAATCGCCGCCTGCACAGAAACCGCCTGGTGCCGCGCCGTCCCCGTCGGCACCGGCACGGCGGTGCTAGCTCTTACCACCACCAACGACGGCCCAAATCCCAAACATCTCCAAAATGCCCTCAACAAACTCCAAAATTCCCACCCTGTCCTCAAATCCAAACTCCATTTCAACCCCATTTCTTCCACTTTCTCCTTCCTCACTTCCCCGACTCCTTTCGTCCAAATCAAAAAGTTCGAAATTCCAGAAACTTCCAAAATACTAAATGACCAAAATACCCCTAACGACAACAACGACAACAACCCTCACGCCATTTCCATTTCCCCTCTCCAGATTCTGCTCGAGCACGAACTCAACGAGAACGCCGTCTGGCAAAACCTACACTACTCCGACACGGCGGCGGATACGGCGGACATGTTGTTTGTTACTATGTACGCGGTTGGATCGGGCAAATGGGTCATCGTGTTTCGGCTTCACGTGGCGGCGTGTGATCGGACCACGGCGGTTTCCTTGCTGGAGGAGCTGCTTGTTTTAATGAGCGGCGGAGACGACGGCGGCGGAGATAAAAAAGGTGAAATGGAGTTGGGATTGGAGGATCTTGTTCCTAGAAAGTTGGCGAAGAAGCCATTGTTGGCGAGAGGATTGAATATGATCAGCTACTCTGTGAATTCTTTGAGATTAACGAATTTAAAGTTCAAAGATGTGAAATCTACAAGACGATCGCAGGTAGCCAGGCTTCAGATGAACCATAACCAAACCCAGAAAATTCTATCTGTAAGTTTTTTTTTTTTTTTTTAATAAATTTATTATTATTATTATAATAGGTAAATCGTTGTTAGAATAGAAGCATAAAGCCAGATATTAAAATAATTTTTTTTAATCATTTTAAAATTACTCTATTAGATGAAAAACAAAATCCATTTCTAATATTCTATAAGCTAAAAGCTTCAAACTAAGTTAAAAGGGTATTTCATATTTTTCTATTTTGGTCTATCCTATTTTAAAATGTCTATTTTTAGATATGGGATCGTTAAAAAAGTAATCATTTTAATCTTTGAAGTTTTTAAAAATTGATTCATTTTAAGGGGTCGAAAGAATTGAGTGAACTGAATTATTATAATTTCGTCTACGTTTAACCCACCGATTATTATAATATATGGTAAAAAAGTAATTATAATGACTATTTACTATTCACAATTATTATAACCACCGACTATAATAATCCATTTCATCCCGTGTCTCTCAAACAGTCATTCATGATTTTAAAAGTAATCAGGTTTGTTATTATTTTGTCACCAAATATATATTTACATTTTTTTAAAGTTCAATGTGTAGGGGTAAAAAATTCAATCTCTTATTTTATTTTATTCATGGAGATATAATGTTTTGAAAAATAAAAAAAAAACAGATAAATATTAGGTCAATTTCTATTTGATAACCATTTTGTTTTTTATTTTTAAAAATTGAGTTTGTTTTCTATTGTTTCCATACAAATTGGATTCTCACCAAAATTCAAACAACAAAAATATGCTTTTAAAGCCAAAGTGAACATAGCTCTGACATATGTATGACTGGATGATCAAGAGATTTGTGGTTCGAATTCTCTCACCAATGTACTCAAAAAACATGCTTTTAAAATTTGTAAAAAAAAAAAAACAATAGTCAACAAGATAAAAACTCATCAACTCACAAGTAAAAAGTAAAAATAGTAATAGTCTTTATAAACTTAATTTTTAAAAATAAAAAATAAAATGACTTCAATATAATGATATAGGGTTTAGGGTTTTGAGACATGATCGAGTGAAGTTTTTTTTTTTTTTTTTTTTTTTTTGAATAATTGTGAGATATGAGAATTAGAATCTTTGACCTTAAAAAAATGACTAAATGTTAATTACGGTTGAGATATGTTCATGTCCGGTGGATTTCAAAAAATATCCATTATTCAAACTTTGTGTCTAATATTACTTAACTTCAGACTTTCTAAACTCAGACTGACTTAAGGGTATAAACTACATCTGAACAGGAGTGCAAGTCGAGAGGGATGAAATTGAGTTCGGTAATGGTGGCGGCGGGGCTGATGTCGGCGCACAGCTCCGGCGGCCACCAACGGAAGTACGGAATCATAACTCTGATAGATTGCCGGCGGTTTCTAGACCCTCCACTTACATCCCACAATTTCGGTACGTTTAAATTTTGCTTTAATTAAGAAATGAGCATTTCCAACCATTTATTTCCACTTTCATGTTTTTTGAGGCTTTTATGTGCATTGTTTGATGTCGTGTTCTTTGTCTTTTTTGGATCTCTCTTTTTGGGCAGCTATGAGTATTAATTACATATACGACTGTAATTTCTGAATCGATGTTTAGAAATTAAAAGGTCTATTTAATAAGACTTTCCCTTTTCTTTTTTTTTTCTTTTTTCTTTTTAATTTTAGGTTTAAAATGAAAAAATATAGAAAATAAAACAAGTTTAGTAATTCTGTCTACTTTTGGAAAAATTAATTGTGGTACTTTAAAGTCTTATGTGGCTCGTGGATCTATATAGTTGGATGTGTACTTGGAGAATTTGAAAATTGTATTTCAAATCGATATTAAATGATTTTTATCCGATAGTTAATAACTAAGTTATGTCTGCCAACAAAGTTCAACAACATGATATATCGTGAGGTCTTAGGTTCAATTCTTCCACTCAACATGTTGTAAAAAATAAATAAATTAAATTATGTCTCATATAACTATAGTTCAACGAGAATTACTGTCTATTTATTTTATTTAAAAGTTTAAATTTTCATATACCTCGTTATACTTAAAAAAAAAAAAAAAAAAAAAAAATTATCTAGTTTTTTTTTTTTTTTTTTTTTTTTTTTTTTTTTTTTTTTTTTTTTTTTTATAGTGTCTATATATATACAAGTTTTGCTGTTGAAAATTTCAGTTATCTAACGAATTAAATTGGATTAAAGAAGGTAAATAAAAAGTAATTGAAAATCAACCCTAGACTAAAATTAGTAATACAAATTAAATAGTTAAAATTTAGGGTAAAAATCAATTTATATCCTTCAATTTTAGAGGTTGTATCCATTAAAATCTTAAACTAATGATTGTATCAATTTAAACCTTGAATTTTTAGAACGATATCAATTTACACCTTCGGTTAGAACTTTATTTTAAAAACGTTAATTTAAACACATAAAGACTTATAATTTTAGCAATTAAACCCCTAAACTTTCAAAAGTGAATCAATTATATGAAAGTTTAGAGGTTTAATTGATAAATTATAAGCCTCCACATGTGTGAAATGAAAACTAACATTTTTCTCAGAGAGAGTGTAAATTGATCGATATATTTATGAAAGTTCAGAGTTAAATTGATACAATCATTAGTTTAGGGTTTTAATTAATACCACCTCTAAAGTTTAAGGGTATAAATTCATTTTTACCCTAAAATTTATTAGTATAAAAAGACAACATAATTTTTTTTTTTTTTTTTTTAGCAAAATAAGCCTACATAATTTAAACAATTAAATAACTATTAAAAATTGACACTATTACAATTTTTATTTTTAAGAGAATTATCATTACATTTTGAAACAATAATATTAAAATTCATCTAGGGATAATTAAACAAACTCAATGGTTGGGATATTTATACCTCAAATTTTAAATCTTATTTTTTTATTTAAGGAAACATTTGAATTTGTTAGCTAAATTTTAAAAATAATTTTTTTTAAAAAAATTATATTATTTTAGTTTTCAAAAGGGATGATTGCATAAATAACAAATCAATGTAAAATAATGATAAATATAGTAAAATATAAAATATTTTGTAAATATAAAAAAGATAAAAATTAGTGACAACTATTATTGATAACCATTGATAAAATGATTATCGCTAATAGGCGGCTCTTAGTGATAGTCATTGATAAAATTCTATTAAATAAAATAGAATTGTATCCGTAGTTATCACTGATAGTGATTAATTTGCTATCCGTGATCATTAAAATTATCATATTTGGAGATCTTAAAAAAAAAAAAATGTTATATTTATAATTATTTTATTCTAAATTAATGTAATTTCTCTTCTTTTTTTCAAAATTTGAAGTAGAAAAAAATAAAATGAAATGGCCTTAAATTCTGACTTATGGTATTAAAAGTCAATAAAAAGACTAAAACACCCTTGGTACTTTCAGGATTTTACCATGCTGCCATCCTGAACTCCTACACCGTAAGAGGAGGAGAAGACCTGTGGGAGCTAGCAAAGAAAATCTCAACGACATTGGAGGCTTCCAAGAACTCAAACAAGCACTTCACCGACATGTCGGACCTGAACTTTCTGCTGTGTCGGACCATCGAGAACCCGACCCTCACGGCGTCGGGGGCGATGAGGACAGCGCTGATGACGGTGTTTGAGGACACGGTGGTCGATGACTCGGGTGGAATGCAAAACAAGATCGGTGTCGAGGACTACATGGGCTGCGCCTCTGTCCACGGCATCGGCCCCTCCGTCGCCGTGTTCGACACCGTTAGAGATGGGCGGCTCGACTGTGTGTGTGTTTATCCAGCTCCCTTGCACTCCCGGGAGCAAATAGAGACTCTAGTTGATAACATGAAGTCTCTTCTTATCAAAGGATGAAGAATGGTTTCCTTTGGGGGTGTTTTAGGAACTTACTATTTTGTTTTTGTTTTTTAATACATTTTGCAAAATTAAGTAATTTACGGAAAGAAAATAGGTTAAAATATACAAGAAAATAGATGTTAAAATATTATTTCACTCTATGTATTTCGAAACTTGTTCGATTTTAATTCCAAGTATTTAAAGGCAACCTTAAAATTGTCGCATTGTGCTTGTGCTCTTTCTTGAAGGAGGTTATTATTATTATTTTCTCTTGCTAATTAAGTTAGATGAAATTAACCTCGGATTAATTCATGGAGAGTATTTTTAGGTTTTATTTCATGATAGTGTAAATATTAAATTTAGATATATTTAAAAGTTTAAGATTAAAATAGAATATATCAAAGCCAATAGATGTTTAACAAAGTATATATATATATATATATATATATATATATATATATATATATATATATATATATATATATTTTGATGTTTGTGATAGGTTATGAAGTTATTTAAATGAAATAGAAAAGTTATGGTTAAATTATAAATTTGGTCTCTATAGTTTGGAAGAAATTTAAATTTAGTTTGTATGGTTTAAAAAGATTGAATTTCGTTTTTATGATTTGATAAAACTTCATAAATAATTTCTATCGTTAGAAGCAACCAACAAATTGAGTAGTACGTGACAATTAATTATATTCACATGTGCAAACACGCACGGAGCAAGAACGTTTAAAAAACAATTTATCAAACAACCACGTGGTGAAGCAGGTAACACATCTAGATAGTCCAAAGTGGGGGTTGATTGATCCTGCATCGTGCAACCATGCACGGGGCAAAAATTTAAATGCATTATTACCGCCCAATTTTTTTCCCCAAACCGAGCATATATAGCTCAATTGGTATAATGTTGTGACTTTGACTAAGAGGTCATTGGTTCAATCCTCGCATTAATTAAAATACCATAGTCCCTTTTACTTTTCATTAGATTAAATATATGAATTTTTGGGATAACTAGAAAAATGTAAATAATATTTTTTATTTAAAAAATGGTCACATACTAAAATCTAAAACGATGTCATGGACTAAAATATTTAATGAAAAACTCTCACCACGTCTTTAAAATTGTCAGATTTAGATCTTTAAATTTATTTTTAATAACCATTGGATACAAAATTGAAGTACTATTATCTCTCATAATCTAACAACAAACAATTATCACCCACATTGTGGTGGCCTCCTCCAAAAATTTCAACAATTACACCATCATTATGAAAAAAATACTATTTTTTTTTGGGCTAAAATATGGCCTCCATGAATCACGAATGAATCACGAATTTCTGTACTTATTTTTGTTTCTTGTTTACCCTAACAAAGGAGAAAAGGACCTTCACGACCATTTATTTAATCGGAGTACTTATTTTTCTTTCAAGAAAAGTCGTTAGCTGCAAGTTCGTTAATCGATTGCGCTTGCTTTCGTATGTTGTTGTTGATGTATAGACGAATGATGATGATAAAGTTGCATTTTCGAACTGTTGATCAGAGAGTTCTAATCAACACGGTGGAAGAAAGAATTATTGGTGTTTGGACTGATTTGGGGGTGTTGAATGATTGATTAAATCTTCTCAAAATTAAAGCCAGTGACGAGGCAATTGAGGATGATTTAATTTTTCAGCAAAAATGATGTCACAACCAATACAAATTTAAAGATAGATGTTAGAAATTTTATGAGTTTTGTGATTGAAGCTTTCAATGTTACCATGATGGTTATGATTTTGGACGACAACGAAGGGAAAATGAGTGTTAAAAGAACAGAAGCCTTGAGTAAATGGAAGCAAAATTGCCTAAAAGGGAAAATTTATACAAAAACATATGGTATTTGCTAGACGTTCCTAATATTTTCTCGTGCAACAAATATTTTTTGGTTTCTGATTACTATTTGCGTGTCTTAGTGTTGAATACACATTATTCTTACCTTTCGTGGGGAAGGAAAGATTATGAGAAAATAGTGAGAGTCAACACAAATTTTGATGTTTGAGGAGATTGACACTATCACTTTCACATTCTCACGTTGTCTATCAACGAGTACAAAGTATTTGTATGATTCAATGTTGAAAATTTGAATTTTAACCATTAAATTTTCTAAATTTTTAATATTAATTTTGTAAAAAAAAAGAAAAAAAAAAAACAAAACTTTTGAGGATAACGCATTTGTTTGCATAAAAATCTAAAATTTTCATTTTCATTTTCATTTATTAAAACAATATATATTGCATTTTTTCAATTTAAAAAAAAAAAAAAAAAACTTTAAAACGTGTAAAAATAATAATTAAATAATTAATTAGGTAATTATTCAAGGATCTTTTGATCCAATGACCAAAGCTGATGGTTGGTTATGGGCTTGGCTGTTAGAGATTGGGCTGTAGCCCATGCCCAACCAAACAATGCATAAGTCTACTGGGCTTGGGTTCGAGTTAGCCCAATTATGAGGTTAATTATTTTTTATTTTTTATTATTTTATTATTTTTTATAGTACATTGGGGTGGGAGATTCGAACCACAGACCTCTTGGTCATCTAGTCTTAGATATGCCAGTTGAGCTATGCTCGCTTTGGCACTATGAGGTTAATTGTCATACGAGCATTAGTCAATTCTAACATTTAACTAGGAATTATCAAATTGAAAAATGTTAAAAAATAATAGAGTAATAGATTGAATATAATTTTTTTGAACAATAGAAAATATAATTATTTTTTTTTTAAAACCCGAAGATTAGGCAATAAAGCATATGTATATGTTTTTTCAATTTAACCTATATTATTTAAAAAAAATCAATTTATTCTTTTGTGTTTTTAATAAATATGTTGATTGATGATATCATTACAATACATAAATGATATTAATGACATGTTTGTGAATGATTTTGAAATGAAAAAAATCACTCGTGGTGTCCAAAACAACTTAGGACATTGAATTATTTAACCAACCTCTTATTTAGAGACTGGAATTAATAACTCAGTGTAAAATAACTTAACTCCACCAATTTTGTCACTCAACTCAATGGATTATGGAGTTGTACACTGTTTGCCCATTTTTCTCTTATCCTTGTGTCTTCATCTTCTTCTTTCTTCTCTTAAAGCAATTGGTCGCTCGCTAGCTTTCGTCACCAACGAACTTGTTTTGTTTTAGTTTTCGTTTCTCATTTCTTTTTCCCTATTCTCCCTGCTTTCTTCATGCTGAACCGGCCTTCGAGACGAAAGAAACGAAAGCTCGATGAAACTTCAACCAAACCTCAAGGACCAAACATTTATTTTCCCTATTATATATATAATATCACTTTCCTCTTAAATATTTTAATAATAAAATAAAATTGGTTTAAGTCCCGAATTTTACCTATTTAATTTTTTTTAACTTCTAAACTTAATTTTGAGAATCATGTATGCTCTTGTTGTGTGATGTTTTTTTTTTTTTTTTTTTGACAATATAACACTCATATTATGCATTATATAACATGGAAAATTGGCCAACAAGAGCATAGCTCATCGCCTAGTGACCATGAAGTTCTAGGTTCAACTCTCACCCCCAACATGTTGTCAAAAAAAAAAAAACATGAAAAATTGCAACACAGAGTAAAATAATTAAAAATATAACATTTTTTTAAAAAAATTGTAGATATGGCAATTTCTATCACTGATAGTATGGTTGATAGAAGTCTAATAGTCATAAAGTCTATCAGTGATAACCACTGCTTTTTTGTCATATTTGCAAAAAATTTAAATTTTGCTAAATTTGTAATTATTTTGGGACTGATTGCTGTTTGTGCAACCAACCTTATATAACATTTCTATTGTGCATTATGTAATTTTTTTTTTCAATAATAATTGAAACATACATAAAATTGTGAAATATTAATATAATAGTAAAAGTCAAATCTCAATTAAATTTTAAAATTTTGTTCTCTAATTGAATAGTTGAACAAAATATATATATACAGAAAATCATACTTCTTTAGATTAAAAAAAAAATAATACCATGCCAATTCATTTATGCACCCAAATACAAATTTATTAACTCCACGTACATATTAAGACCAATCAACTCAATTCAATTATGGGCGCCAAACAACATATTAACCCTAGATAACTCAACTCATCAACATGCTCTTAATCTTTAAAAATCACTTTTGATGGTATGAAATTCACCTTTAAAAGTGTATTGTGTACAACAAAACATTAAAATAAATATTGAGAGTAAATTTTGATAAATCACTTATAAACAAATCATTTTTCCGCTGAAACCACTATTTCTAAAATCACACTAAAAATTTACGTGAACTTTATGAATTCACTAAGTTTGTTAATATATAAGTTTATCATCAATCAATTTTAAGATTCACGAACGAAAAGGTTATAGTTGATTCTTTTTAAAACACTAAGAACTAAATTGAAAACAAAACAAAAAAAAATGAACATTAGAGAGTAAATCCGATGGTAACCCTCCCAAATCTAGAAATTCTAATCGTAATTTCAATGGTAACACGAACATGAATATGCCCGATGACGAAAATATATAAAAATAGTGCACTTCCATGACTTAGATTTAGGACCTTCCATGACTTAGATTTAGGACGATAAGACGTACAACATATTCGAAAAAATAATGGCCTAATCAAGACTCGAGAGGGTCTAAGATGAGACATAGTACTTCAGCGTTAACCAAAGACCGAAACATCTTAGCAAACATCGAAGATAAATTCCAATTACTTCGTGGTTCGTGGTTGGATTTTAGACTAAAAATTGCAATTCTCAAAACTTAAAGTGCAATTTTGATATGTGATTTATTGACTCATACACGTAATTAAAAAACGACATGTCGGGCAAGTTTGTATCATACATGTCATGTTCATGATACATCCACATCTCCAGACCCTAAACCCTTATCCGACGTCGTATTATAGATCCAAATTTCCTTTCTTCTCTCTGTGAAAGGTTCAGATTTCTCACGGCGGCAGTGCCCTCTCTGTACTCCCACCGTCGCCGCCTCCAAAATGTCGGATCAAACTCCTCCTCCTCCCGCCGGCGAGTCCAAATCCCGTCCCGTCGGCGGCACCGAGCACAGCTGGTGCCGCGCCGTCCCCGGCGGCACTGGCACCACCGTCCTCGGCCTCCTCTTCTCAAAACCTCCCGACATTCCCCATCTCCAATCCTCCCTCCACACTCTCCAAAACCTCCACCCGATCCTCCGCTCCAAAATCCACCACGATCCTTCCCGGAGAGACTTCTCCTTCCTCACTCCCCCTTCGCCGCCTCTCCGCCTCCAAATCCTCGACCTCTCCGCCACCGCACGCGCCGTCGCTTCCCATCCCGACGCCGACGATCCATCAATCTCCGATTTCCACAAGATCCTCGAGCACGAGATAAACCTCTCCACGTGGCTGGATCCGAGCAATCCGTCGTACACCGACACCGACGTGATGTTCGCCACCGTCTACCCCGTCGGCGAAGAACAATGGGCGTTGTACCTACGCCTCCACACGGCGGCGTGCGACAGGGCTGCGGCGGCGGCGGTATTGAGAGAGCTGCTTGGGGCGGCGGCGGGGGGCGGAGGAATTGAAATTGGGGATAATGGAGAGATTGGATTAGGGATTGAAGATCTAATTCCGAATGGGAAAGCGAGTAAGGCTCTTTGGGCGCGTGGATTGGACATGCTTGGTTATTCATTGAATTCGTTTCGATTGGCGAATTTGGAATTCAAAGACGCCATTTCTGACAGATTTTCTCAGATGATTAGGTTGAAGATGAACTCCGATCAGACTCACAAACTTCTCGCTGTAAGTACTTTTTTTCTTTCTCTCCAACTTTTCCTTCATTTTCTCGGGAAAATTTTGAGCGTATTTTTTTAATTTTTTTAATTCACCTTGCCAATTATCAATGATAGTGAGCTGGAAATGGAAATGGGACCTCTAATGAGATTTCTATTTCAAGAGAATTTCTAGTAAATGATATTGTTTGACTCGAACGCACCCTATTAAATATATATATTTTTTTAAATTATTTCGTGGTCACGTGTAATTTATTTAAAGACAGTAGTAGGAAAAAACGGGAAAAATTTCTAGTACATCCGTGGTATGGAAAAACTCCATACCACTGCCTTTAAATGAATGACACGTGCCAAAATTTTGTCAGATTGGGACCCACTCTATTAAATATATTATTTTTTTAAACTATTTTGTCACGTGTCATTCATTTAAAGGCAATGGTATGGAGTCTTTCCATACCACGGATGTACTAGAAATTCTCCAGAAAAAACGAGAGAATTTCTAGTACATCCGTGATATGGAGTTTCTCAATACCACTGGCTTTAAATGACTGGTTGAGAAGTAGTTTAAACTTAACGAAACAATTGTTAGCTAGGACCTACCATTTTAAATACATTATTTTTTCCTCCTAAAAATGGGACCCTCTCCTCTTATAGGGAGATATTTCTTTATATATATATATATATATATATATATATATATATATATATATATATATATATATATATATATATATAAATAAATTGTACCAAATGTCAATTTTAGAGTAAAATGATTAAAAATATACCATTTATAATAATTTATCGCTATATAGTCTATCACCTCAGTTCTTTATAGAATTTTGTCGGTCACTGATTTTTTTTTGTTATATTTGCAAAATGTTTTAAATTTTGCTATATTTGCCATATTTTAGGCATGTTTACTCTTTATACTAGCCATATATATATATATATTAGTTTAGTTTAGTTCGTTATTTTATTTATGATAAATGTTAAAATTAGCTGAGAATATATTAAGGGGACATTTTCTTTTCGAACAAAAACTTAAACGACATAATATTTATATAATTAACATAAATTTAGAAGTGAGAAAAAATAGAAAATAACACAGATGTGTAGAATCATAGTTCAACTTCGACGATTTTATACAATTCTAAAAACAGTGAAACCTGATATCAAATAGAAACTCACTATGTTAATTTCCCATTCATACGTTTTTCAAAATTTTTTCTATATCTGAATAAAAAAGTATCGATTTTTAAATGCACACTGGACTGTCCTTTTTATGGATGTACAAAAAAACGATGTGTTGGACATAGATGCATATGGTATGTGAGCTTGATTTACAATTACTATATTTTTATAAATAATTTGTCTTTTTTTATGAATAGTTTAAAAAATTAGGATATTAAAAAAATTGCCATTTTAATGAATAGCACTGTTTTTTTTTTTTATAATAAAGTATTATCTCTAGTTATTATTATTATAAAGAGAAGTGGGGTTTGGTAAGGTACGGTAAGGTGTAGGCACTGTAGGGAGTCAGTTTTGGTACCATGCGGTGTCCATCCACGTTTGATGTGATGTGAAATTCAGTTCAGCCAAATAATAAATCATTATTTTCTATTTTTTAAAATTATACTGTTCCATTTTAATTTTATAATATCCTTCTATAACAATAATATTTTTTATAAATTAATAATATTTGGCGACAAATAAATAAATAAATAAATAAATAAATAAATATATATATATATATATTTTAAATAAAATTGATTTTGAATACACTTGTTTAATAAACATATGAAATTTGATTCCATGCCTCCAAAATTTAGAAGCGACTTGGTTGGTTTTGTGTAGGTTGTATAATTTTTTATGAAAGTAATAATTTAGTTTTTGAACTTTAACTCGTAACAATTGAATCTACGATCTTTAGTATATATTAATTTAGTTTTTATACTTTGAAGTTTGTAACAATTTAACCTCTACCGTTAATTTTTTTTCATGAAAAGAATGAGTTCGATCCTTGGTGGCCACCTACCTAGAAATTAATTTCCTACGGGTTTCCTTGGCAGCCAAATGTTGTAGGGTCAGGCGGTCTGTCCCGTGAGAATAGTCGAGGTGCGCGTAAGCTGGCCCGGACACTCACGGATATCAAAAAAAAAAAAATTAAGTATTTTTATTAGTCAAGCCTTACTCTTTATAAAATTAAGTGTAACAATAAATCTATATAAGTAAGAAGTTTTATTAAATCTTAATAATTTTTTTTAACAACCAGCACTAAATCGTTACATCGTTACAATTAACTTTAAATTGTTACAAAATTGGAAGTATATAAACTAAATTATTTCAAAATAAAGTTTAGGGACTATTTTTTTGATTGATATGATGATATTTGAAGGGCTGCAAATTGAGAGGCATTAAGGTGTGTGGAGCTCTTGCAGCTGCTGGATTGATTGCTACTCGTTGTTCTAAAGACCTTCCTCATCAATACAAGGAGAAGTATGCTGTTGTTACCCTAAACGATTGTCGTTCCCTCCTCGATCCTCCTCGAACAAGCCATCATCTAGGTAAATTCGACTCCCTCGTCGTTTTTTATTGTATTTTTATGGACTTTTGAAATATCTCGGTCGCTCGAATATCGCTCGATTAGCTCTACGTCTGTTCAACCTTTCTACATGTGTCACGTGAACACTCCAACGTCCGTCCGAAAAGAGAAGATTTATAACATGTTTATAATGACTTTTTAGGTGGTTAAAAACACTTTTTTTAAAAAAAAACTACAGTGGTCATGTTTGATACCCATTTCATTTTTAGTTTTATGTTGGTTTACTCACGGTTTTTTTATTATGTTTTTCACCACTCTAAATTAAACCTTTGAATTCCTAGTCAAATTCAAAAAAACAATTTTTGTTTAATATAATTTTTTTTTCACTTTTCAAAATTCATTTTCTTAGAAAGTAGATTAAAAAAAATTCAAACGCAAAAGTAGTATTTATAAGCTTAATTTTCAAAAATTAAAAATCAAGGGACCGTTTGATAACACATTCAATTTCTTTTTTTGAATTTTAGAAAATAGGTGTGTTTTGTAACCAATTGTGTTTTTGGTTTTTAAGTTTTTGAAAACGTTTTTACATTCACTAACAAATTTTGAAAACGAAAAAAAGTTAAAAAAAAAACAGGTTTTTGAGTTCAAAATTTAAGAGCCTCTCTCAATTTTATTGAAATTGTCAACAAAATATATAATTATTGAAATTGGAATCAAATTGTCATTAACATATCCATTAAAAAAAAAAAATCATTAACATATTTTATTTTAGTATATTATATTTTAATATTATTGTGATGTTCCACTAATAACCTATCTACTCTACACAATCAACCTATTTTATTTTCCCGACTTTAGGGATGATAAACGTCAACTAAAAATTGTTTAATATATTAAACCATCGACACAGTAAATTCTTTTTATTTTAGAAAAAATCAATTTTTTACCTTAAATTTTCAATTTCATCAAATAGTTGGACCGTATTTAAGTTTTGATAAATGTTGCCATTTTTATATTCTAATAAATTAACATTATTTTATAAAAAAAATACAAAATAAATAGTAATTATTCAACCACTTTAACTTTTGTTGTTTTCAAAAATAAAAAACAGTTATCGAACAAGTTTGTTAAACAAAAAACTGTTATAAACATATATGATTTTGAGTTTTAAAAAACAGAAACCAAAATAAATTAAAAACAAAAAATTGAATGGGTTATCAAACGAAACCCAAATGATTATCAAACATGACCTACACTGCCGGCAAAAAGGAGCGAAATTGACAAAATCGACCACAAAACGAACAGAATCGACCAAAACTAACCGATCAATTCTCATTTGTACAAACAAACAAGCATATAAATTGAACAGAAACTCTGCATTGGTTTTTCATACATTTCAGGATTCTATCACTCTGCTATCCTCAACACACATGATATATCAGCTGAAGACACTCTATGGGAAGTGGCAAAGCGATGTTATTTTTCCTTCTCAAACGCCAAAGACAACAACAAGCATTTCTCAGACATGTCTGACTTGAACTTCCTCATGTGCAAAGCCATCGAAAATCCCGGCCTCACTCCATCCTCTTCCATGAGAACGGCCCTCATCTCGGTGTTCGAAGACCCCATCATCGACGTTTCCGATCCCGCGCAGCAGCACCTCGGCTTACAGGACTACATTGGCTGTGCCTCTGCCCACGGCGTCGGGCCATCGATCGCCTTTTTCGACACGATTCGCGATGGGGAGCTGGATTGTGCTTGCGTGTACCCATCGCCTTTGTTCTCTCGAGATCAAATGAACCGAATTTTCGATGAGATGAAGAACATTCTGGTGAATGCCGTGGAAGTAGTTGAAGGCTAAAAATTTAGCTTAGTTTTGGAGATGTGTAAGACCTTGGGGGATTTTTTGGAACCTTAGAGGATTTTAGGATAATAATTGTATGGATATATTATATATACCTTTGGTAAAATGGTTTCTACCAAATAATTGGCCGAGATTTGGTCCTCAAATACGAACATTCAAATCTCTCATTCTATATAGGGTGTATATTCTAACATGCTAACTATTTTGAATTTTATGAGGTAAGAGAGAACTCAACAATATAAATCAAAGTAATTAAGGTCTTGATTGATAACTATTTATTTTTTGAAAATTAAGCCTATAAACGCTACTTTTATAAATTATGAGTTATTTAGTTTTGTTAATCTACCTTACACAAGTTTTTTCAAATCTCGTCAAACTGAGCATAGCTCAATTGACATAAGGTTGGGCCCGTGACTAAAAGGTCATGGGTTCAATCCTCGCTTTAATTAAAATACCGTTGCAAAAAAAATAAAAAAGTGTTTTCAAATCTCAAGTGTATAAATATAAAATAGGAGAAATATTCTCTCGCCTTCTCTCTTGAAGGCCGAGAGCAACAATCCTTCAATCGGCAAACATGGATATTAGTGAGATTTTGGTGATGTGCAAAGACATAAAACTAACCAAGGATAAAGAGGAACTAACCAAGGATAAAGAGGAAATCACAGAGTTGAAGGAGATATCAAAACTGAACCAATCGAATATTTCGCTATGCTTGGTTGGAAATGTTTTGATCTCAAGACCGGTGAATATTGAGGCTTTTCGAAATGTGATGAAGAATGCGTGGAATGTTCATAGAAGTACGACAGTGGAATGTGTGGGAGAAAATGTATTCCTCATCACCTTCGAGTCAACTCTAGATTTGAAGAAGGTGCTGAATAACGTGTCCTGGTTCTTCGATGGAGCAATCATCTTTATTGAAAGTCCTAAAAGCTGGGACCCACCAGAAAAGATGTCGTTCAGGTTCGTATTTTTTTCGATTCAATTTTTGAATTTACCAGTTGGTTGTAGGAATAGAGAGGCCCTGGTTGAGTTGGGGAAGAAAGTGGGCGAAGTGGAAGAGGTCGAAACAATCTTGAATGGGGACTGCTGGGGGAGGTTCGGGAGAGTTCGAATACGAGTTGATATCACAAAACCTCTGAGGAGAGCTTTACAAATCAGTGTGGAGGAACAAGAAGAGAAGTTATGGATCTTACTACGATATGAAAAACTTCTAGAGTTTTGTTTCGGGTGTGGGAGAGTGGGACACCTTCTTAATGAGTGTGATAGGGTGCTAGAGGGAGAAGGGGGATAAATCAAGAACCCATATGGACCTTGGCTTCAGGCATCAGAGTTTAAACAAAAAGAATATTATGATCGTGGCGGGCAATCTAAGTTTCGGGGCACAGGTAAGGGGATAGGGAGAAGTGAGTGGTCATGGAGAAAGGAATCGGAGGAGACAAGAAATGACCAATATGCGGGCGACTCGTTCATCATAGCCACCAGCCGCGGTGGAGGGGTGAAGGGGGAAACCGACACAGTCTGGGTGGAAGGGGGAGGGGCTGACTAATTGTAACAGTCATGACAATAATTATGAGGGAGTGGTTTTGGGGGAATGTTTGACGAAAAGAGATGGGAGAGAGAAGGAAAGTAACCCAAGGGAAGAATTATTGAGGGAGTGGGATTCAGAGAGATTAGTGGGATTTTAAATGAGGAGGAATTAGGGCACCTCGATGGATCCCGCCGTCAGCAAACTCCTTCAAGTTGAACATTGATGTGGCATGTCATCCCTCCCTTCGCAGAACAGGTCTTGGTGCTATTATTCGAGATGATGAAGGCAGGATCGTGGTGGCTAGCTCTGAATCGATGGATGTTCGGCTGGATCCCCTCTCGATTGAAACTATGGCGATGCTCCATGGACTTCAGATGACTGAACGAAATGACATATCTGGTTTGTGTATTGATTAGATGCTCAACAACTATTCAAAGCAATAAATTCAAGTGAGCTGATGTCTTCTCCACAGGGGCATTATCCATGAGATTCGAAGAGTCCTTCTCAGTTATAAAGATGTATAAACTTTTTGTTAGTGTCAAGAACCACATAAAAAGAAACTTAATCTTAACTTTTATTAAAAATGTTGATGTAGAAAATATAAAAAATTTAGAGATAAATGAAAGATGTTATTAAATTGAGGTGGTCCCTTTTTTGAAATGGAGTTAGTGTTCCCATCCTTTTTCAACCTTGGGTGATGTGGAACAATCCCAATCGACCTTTTGCATCTCCTTTGTCTCTCTTACATCACACTAATAAATCATACTAATAAATAAATGAGAAATTGTAGTAAATGACAATTTAAGACTTATTGTTTGCAAATATAGCATGTTTTTAAAAATTTTGCGGATATAGCAATTTCTATCGCTGATCACCTCAGCTTTTTATAAATTTTTGTCAGTGATAATAGTCTATCACTGATAGAAGTCTATCAGTGATATAATAAAGTCTATCAGTCATAGAAACAGGTTTTTTTGCCATATTTGCAAAACATTTTAAAGTTTGCTAAATTTGCAATTAATTTGGGCCTGATTGCTATTTGTGCAACCAGCCGTAAATAAATTAAAATGATATGATATTATTATTATTTTTTATATACCTACATGCCATATTGGTTTAAGATGTATTTAGTAATTATAAATAATGAATTATAGCTCAATTAAAATAAAATAAAATTTCTATTGACTAATAAAAAGAATTCAATCATAATTTCATATTTTCTATCTTTTTGTTTGAAAATTTTGTGGACGTTTCATACAAAAATATTTCTTTAATTTTTAGATATTATGGTTAAAAATGATGGAATATAATCAAACCACAATTAAAATTTTATGAAATAATTCAAACAATTTTAATCAAATTTTCATATTTTTTTTCCAAAATTCTTGTTGGTATCAAACATTCTCATTTACATCAAAATATTGTTTTAGATTTTATATATGATGTTTAAAAACAATCAATTATAGTCTAACTAAGTCACAATTAAAGTTTTATGAACTAATTTACACAATTTTCAAAATTTTAATAAAAAAATTCGAAATTTTCATCAACATTTTCATAGATTTCATCATTTCAAATCTTGTATATATATATATATATGTATATAAATTAGGAAGATTGGAAAAATTTAGAGGCCAACATAAAATTAGAAAATAATTTAAGTTTTTTCCTCTCTGTATTTTACTCACTTTTGAACTAAAATTTTGTCAAAATTGATGTCGAGTAGTTAACTTGTCAGTTTTAAAATAAACAATTGAACTTATTGAACTAAATCGACAAAGTAAATTCAAATCAAACAAACCAACAAAATTTATTAAAGCAATTTGATTGACATACGTTGTTGAAACCGACCAAATTAAACCCACTAAACTAGGATACCTTGAACATTTTTCTTCATCTATCAACAAAAGCATAGTTCAACTGACATGATGTATCGACTAGTGACTATGAGGTCGTAGGTTTAATCCCCCACCTCCACCTGATGTAAAAAAAAAAGGAAAACATTTTTCTTCTTCTTCACCCTCTAAATCACGATCAGAATAGGACATTAGGACTCAATAAACCTCTAAATCACGATCGGAATAGGACATTAAGACTCAATAAAAATAGAATAAGAATTAGGTTTCATAATTGAGTTTTGGCCTCAAAAGAGAGAGCACATGTCAATTACTGATGAGTTATGCCCCCTTCCAAAATAAATACTTCGTCATAGAAGTTCCTACTCGGCAATTAATTTTCAAACTCTCGAGACTTTATAATTGTATCTATTTAGTTCTTAAACTTTTAAAAATTTTAATTTTGTATTTAGTATAAGTCTGGCCACTAGAGATATAATGTTTAACTTTTCTTCTTCTATATTTTACTATGATAGTATTTAATATTCATGCCATAAGAGAGAGCGAGAGAAATTAGGTGACAGAGAAAGATAAATTATACGGTGAGATGAAACAATATTGTTATGGGTAAAATTATACCTAAGAAAATACACGACTACAAAAGCACCCCTGAGAGGACGACCCATGACAAATGGGCCCAACTTGGGAGTGAGCCCAATATCGACCAACCCACGAGTGATAGAGTCATGGGCCAACCAGGCCCAAGGCCCGATTGAACCTTGGGCGAGCTATCCCTCCAGCCAAGAAGACTTGAGTCGACAACCACTACAAGAATATTAATTTATGCCGACACTATTTTTCCCGACGCCATGAAATATCGTCAACAGAAACAACAATGTCGACAGTTTCATGAATCGTCGAGAGAAGTCCGATTAAACCATTTTTTTTTTCATTTCATGACTACTCGCCTCCACTCGGGGTTTTTTTTCTTCTTCTCCTTCGATTTCTCCTTCTTGCTTGATGGTTTCACCGTTGCCATCCAAGCTTTCGTCGCAACCTCTACCATCGCTCGCTCTCCGTATTCACCACTACCAATTCTTCTTCTTCTTCTTCTTCTTCTTCTTCTTCTTCTTCTTAAAAATCAGAGGTCATCTACTTCTTCTTTTATTGTTTAATTCATGTCTTGGATGATAGGCATATGCATGTATTGTTTGAAAATCAACCTAGCTTATGCTTGAACTTAAGGATTGATTCAATCGAAACTCTGGAAATGATTCTTGTATCTAATTAGGGTTCTGTTGGAGATCCACGAGAGATCGAGAGTTCATAGGAATCAATTGTGTTTGTACTTTGTAGGTAGGGTTTAGGGTTTTGAAGATTCTCACTCTCACCGTATGTTTCTTTAATCTTTGTCGATTGTGTTTCTTTGATCTTTGTTGTGTGATATTGATGTTCACTCTTTTGAAGATTCTCACTCCCACAATTATTTAACTAATTTTATTTTACTTTATTTTATTATTATTATTATTATTTTTTTTTTTTTTTTTTTAACAATCAAAATTGGTTATACATTTATGATTTATACAATTTCTCTAGTAGAATACCATTTCTTTGGTCTCAAGTTTGAATTTTAACATAATTTCGAGGTAGAGTATTCTCAAAACTCATAAGCTGAAAACTCATCGTTGTAACAACTTTTAACCTAATGCTCATAATTTGAAGGTATTCGACTCCCAAAACTCATCGTTGATCATGTGCCAATCAGGTGGATTAGTTTCTGCCAGATTTCGACATCAACAAATATGATTAACAGTTCTACACACTTAAACGTATGAGAGAGAAAATTAAAAAATATATTTCAACATTCTATCCAACCATTATAAGAAAGAAAGAGTTTTTCATTAAACTAACGTCTCTGTTAGTATATCAAATTCTAAAGCTTGCTATCAACAACACATATTAAAAAAATACTAAAAACATAGTATGCAAAATTCTATTTTTCTTTTCACTTGCTTGTCCTAAAATCATGGATCAAATGAACTCATGAACTAGTTTTCCAAAGTGGAAGCTACCATGATTAGCTTCAATAGTGTTCAAAATCTCTTGAAAAGCAGAAACACTACAAGGAACCACAAGACCACTTTTTTGATCAAATCCAAACTCCTTGTAGGTTTTATCCAACACCATCTTGAAAAGTGGGTGACAAAGAAACCTTGTTGGTACCACAAATCTCTGGCATTCTTCTCCCACATACACAACCACACACCCTCTCGGCGTCGTGCTCCGACCATCGCCCGCCTTCGCCTCCGACACAAGTCGAGATTCCTCCGATCGTCGTCCCTCATTCATCTTTGTCAGTTTCTTCAAACTTGGCATCCTCTTGATCTTCATCATTTTCTCAAGAAAGTGACAAGAAAAAGAAAAGTTTTTATTGATGTTTCTTTTACAAATGGAGGGGAGGGGAGGAGGGAATTTATATGGAAAGTTTGAAGAGAAGGAGAACAAAAAGCTTCCACTCACATTGACTTTTTGGTTAATAATTGATGAGATATATGTTGTGTATTTTTCTATTTTTTTTTTCTTTTTTATAATTGGTTTTGCCAAACATTTTGTTTAGGTAAGATTGACTATTTCTAAATGGTTAAATATATGCGATAGGAAGAGAGTTTTACCAAATCCAACATGCCTCAATTGACATAAGATTGTATTTTTTATTTTTTATTTTATTTTTTTATTTTTTTTTGGAGAATTTGAACTAGAGACTTTTCGGTCTTCAACACATACATATATCAGTTGAGCCATACTCGCTTTGACGTACTTTTGATTCAATTGACGGTTATGTCTTTGATTAAGAGATTTCAATTCCTCCATTAACGAAATATTTTTGAAAAAAAAAATAAAATAAATATCCACCTTGGTGGATATTTTTGGAACTGTTAATTTGAATTTTCCCTCTCTTTAATAGGGAGTATTACTCTTGATCAGGTACATGTTAGTATATTGTCAACTTTTTTTTTTTTTTTTTTTTTGGTTGTTGTTGTTGTCAACTATTGACAATGGGGAGCAACCATAAATAATGGTAATTAAGTATGGTAGGTAGACATTTTAGTGTGTTGAAAAAAAAAAAAAAACCAACACGAACATAACTCAATGACATGATATAAAAATAAAAATAAAATATTATTCAATGTATCTGTTATCTAATAATCCTTCGTAAGTTTAAAATCTATCTACTCTAATATTGAAATACAATTCTTAAATTTTCTCTCATATATTCAACGATTAAGTCACATTATTCTGAACCCTCTCCAATTCATTTTTCATCAGATACCAATGTAATATTTATCAAGTACTCTTCAATAATATCTTCAAGTCAAATACAAGAGTTATATGAGTCTTTCACAATTTTGATGTATTAACTAGTGTATATCTTTCAATTGACTTAAAATATTCAAATCATCAAATTAATTTTTCTTTACTTATTTGTATTAGGTAATTGCGGGAAATAACTCAAAACATTTTAAGAATCTTGTTTTCGTGTGCTTTTTCGGTGACAATCTTGGTTGGAATCAAGATCGGAGAAAAAGAATATTATTACCCTTATTTTTAAGAGTATTTGTCCGGATGATCCACCCCTCGAGATGCGTAAATTTGTTTTTGAGCTTCTCTTGAAATTTATGTTTTTTTGACCTTATGTCGTGAGACATAATAAACAAGTGTCCTCTCCCTATAAAAAACTATTTATACCCTTCGCTTATCACGAGGGCATCACAGTTGTTTTCTCGTGACCGTGCTCAGTGAAGGATACTTTACAGAATTTGTGCAATTGCTTATCACGAGAAGGTCAAAAAATATAAATTTTAAAAAAATAGGTTAAAAAAATTTACGCATCCGAGTGGATCATCAGTATAAAATCCCATTATTTATATGCCTCCTTTACTCAATTTACAGTAGGGTGTTTACTTCATTTCATTTCATTTCTTCAAACTCAAAAATTCTAAATTAAAAAATAACAAATTTTTGAATTTATTATATCAATACTTTATTATATACAATGTCATAAATTCTCCTACAAATTACTTGGTGTCATATACGACAAAAATGAACTATATACATCTTACCTACGTCAGTAAAGTATTGATATAATTAAAATTTATGGTTCCGGTTAAATTTTTTTTTTTTTTTGAAAAAGACGTCTATCATTAAAACGAAACGGAATCCAAATGGGAAGTTACAGACTCTTCCTTCAAAAATACGTGTACCCAACTCGGAATAACAAAAATCCCCAATTCTCTCCCCTCTTCCGATGCAGAAGGCTGGTTCTGATCCAGCAAGAAGCGATTCTCAAAAATTGCTCGAGCAATCTTGTGAGCGGCAGAATTGCACGATCGAGGGCAATAGGAGAAGGAGATCTCTCCCCAATTGCCCGCCAACTCAAATATGTCGAAGGGTGTCCCTTTATAGGTTCCGGTTAAACTTTATTCATAGATTTTTAAACTCACAAATGTGGAAGTGTGTCCCTTTATGAAAAAAATAAAAAAAAAATTGAGAAAGAATATTAAAATAAAAAAAAAATTGAGAAAGAATATTAAAATATTGATATAATTAAAATTTCACTCTACACAAAATTATTAGGGAGTAGCCCATGTAACTTTTATATTGTAAGTGATATTCCTTCATCTTTTTTTATGTTGCTCCCTCAAAATGGTGCCTCTTGAATATCTGTTTGGGCTTCGTGGGCTCTGATACCCTATCAAATATCCTGAAGCTTCATCTTAAAATCAATTGGTGATAGGAGGAGTAGCCCATGTATTTTATATTGTGAGTGAGGTCCCTTCATCTTTACGACGTGAGATCCACAACAAAAATTTCTTACTTTTGTATATATTTGACATATATGCTGATTAAGTTCTATATATATATATATATATATATATATTTGCATCACCATCTTGGCATCATGGCTGAATATTCACTGTAATAAATATTTGAGTGAGTTGACTACACTTGCCTCATGCTCTATCAAGGAGCAATGGGCTGTCCTATATACAATATATTGGCTTAAAACTTCAACTTCAAATTAAATGTATGGTTTGACTTAGTTTTAAAATTTATTTAAATTTTGTTTTAAATTTTGACATATATGTATGTATGATATATCCCAAATGGATGTACAAAACTTTTTAAGCACATTGTTTTGCATTAATCTTGAGGTATTTTTGAAATACTCGAAATCATGTTATTTTTTTTTATTATTATAACAATTATCGCTGAGTTATACTTAAGCAGATATCATGTTACATTGTTTGCCTTTACGAACATATAAATTAACATATTACTAACGATAGGGTATTACCAAGACTCGGTTTAAAATTTATATTACTGCGTCTATTTTTCTTAGGGAAATAAAGTTTGTGTAAAGAGAATTAGTTTAAGCCTGAATAGATGATATAGAATCGTTGGAGGGAATTGTAAAAAATAAATTGAGGATTTGAGAAAGTGTGTAGTGAAAAATAGGGAAAATTTGAGTTTTTACTTTAGATTTAGATAAATATTGTAGTTTTAAATTTATTTTGATATTTTTTTATTTCTTTTTTAACTCCCAAAAAAAAAAAAAAATCACTAACTAAACCGAGGCATAAAAATTTAGGGTTTGTTAGGTAGACAATCGACATTTTGTTTTATGTTTTAAGATTTATCGGGTCCAACGAATATGCTTTTGCTATGCAATCTAGATTCTATTTTTAAAAATTGTTTTCGGATTGTGTGATTCAAATGATGTAAAGTTTTTTATTTTTTTTTATTTTTTTTTATTTCAAATTTTAAATTTAAAATTTTAAAATGCAAAATTATATTTAAAAGGATAAAAATTTATTTCATGTTATAAACTCAATTTATTTTTGTTAAGTTAAAATATGTATAATATAATATATTATAAAATAGATGATATTATGAAATAATAATTATATATTATAAAATAGATGATATTATGAAATAATAATTATATAAAATATATACATAAATTAATTAAAAATAGTTTATATTCAACTTAATATTTAGTTGGTGACTATAATTAGTTTTATGATTTTTTTTTTAAAAAAAAATTAAACATATTTTTGGAGAATCAATTCAATTTTTAAACGACAAACACATTGATAAACATAAAATATATATATATATTTTTTTAATTGAACTGGACTTAAATTTTGCATATCAATTTATCTCCCGGACTCACTAATTTTAACAAAAACCCTAAGAGTCATTTTTATTTGAAGCCTCAATTTTTTACAAAACTTCTATTTCTAATTTGTTGAATATGTAAGTGAGAATATTTTTAATTTTTAATAGGTCTTGCATATCAATTTAGAGTTTTGTAAAATTTAAAGTTTTTTTTGTGAAAATTTAAAGTTCTCAAGAATGAGTTTATCCCAAAAAAATCCCATCATGAAAAAAAAATAGAAAGTTAATAAGTAAGTATTTAATTTATTTTAAACATAAGCAATAATATATTTAACTAACAACAAACTCAAATAGCACTAAAATTTAAAATACTTTTCGATTCTGGATACAACAAACATAACTTTGTTAGATAATGCATTTATTATATCTCAAAACAGATAATTTCATTTCTCACTTGAGAACTAAAAAAAAAAAAAAAAAAAAAGAATACTTTGTTCTTTTATCTTTTCGTAATATTTCGAAAAGCAAATAAGGAAGACTCCACAGCTCGACCAAGGCCTTAAAAAACAAATCAAAGAGAACACGAAGAAATAACTCACAAAAACAAGTCTCAATGAAGAACACTAGTCACTAATAAAAGTAGGGGTCGACAACACCCTCAACTACGAAATACACCTATAGAAGAGAACGAGAACTAGTCCAAGAAACACGAAAGTTTCGTTTTCTCCAAATATATGGTAAATGATCGCACACAAAGAAAGTCTCCAAATTTGACGCCTACGATTGGTCACTCCGTCCCATACAGCAGATCTAAAGCAACTTAGTAGACCATGCAACAACTCAATAGGAGGACCGAAAAAATCTTGTCCACACAACTGCTTACTGAACAAACATTCAAAGAAAATATGATCTCTCGTTTTCGGAGCATCTGAGCACAACACACCCTGACATAATCAAATGATCCTATGGACATGAAGCTGAATGCAAGAATATAAACGGTCCAAACAATAAAAGAGTATGAAACTAAAAAAAAATTATAGTATTCATCACCTCATTAAACCACCAAAATAATGAAGTACACCTAAGCTATTATTATCTTAGTAGTTGTTTATTTTCCATATTTTAGGATTAGTTGTTTCTATTTACATGCTTTGTTAGGATATTTTTACAAATATTTTTAGTAGTTATTTAATTTTTTAGCAGCTTATATATATGGTTGAATTTCATCCATAATAAATAAGAAAAATTAGCGAATAAATCCTCTTTGATTCCTTGGAATATTCTTAATTTAGTCTAACTTAAATTCTTTTAGATATATTATGATTGATATAAAAGAAAGTTATTCTATTTTTAAATTTAATTAAATAGTATAAAAAAAAAAAAGTTCTATTTCCACCAATGAGTGCATGGCTAATAGTTTTTTTCTTTTTAAAAAAATTGAATGCATGGCTAATGCTCTATTGATAAATAATCTTTTTTTTTTTTTTTTTTTTTTTTTTTTTTTTTTTTATTTTTGTTTTTGAGAATACAAAACAATATTAGTTTAGTGTACAGCATGGGCCTTGTTGAATTTTTTTATGAGATTAAATTATTTTTTAAAATTTGTTAAATACGGATTAATTGAAATTCCTTTTTCGCAAACTTTACCAAATTTAGGCATCGCTTAATTTTTTTTCATATTTTAGAAATTAATCTAGTTAATTAAGAAGTTATTTGGGCTATTTTTTTTTTTTTTTTTAGTGCAGCAATATGTCACCGAGTGTATATATGATCTGGTTGTGTTATGCATAATTATCAACATAACTTAGTAGATATAACATTTATTATCTAATTTAAAATTAAAGTTTTAGAGTCGATTTAGAATGACTACTGAATTTTTTTCTTTCTTCAAAAATGTATTTTTTTAAAAATATTTTTTTTTTATAAAAATGTTTATAATTAAAACACTCTAGGTTTTGTTCAATTTTTCTCAAAAAAGTGTTTTTTAAAAGAATGCATTTATATGTTTTTTCCTAATGTCAAATTATTATAAATGACGACTATTAATAAACAATCTAAACTAATAAGTTTAATTTTGAATAAAAATTATAATGGACTTTAACTATTGTTGATGGTCGGTGACGGAGTAAGAGTGGTGGTGGCCGGTCGAAGGTTGGATGGAAGTGTCGCCAGGGTCGACGACGATGGTCGTCGTTGGAAGTGGTCACCGAAGATCGACGTGGTGGCCGAGAGGTGGTCACCAGAATTCGCCGGAGGAGTCGCCGACGATGAGCGGTGGTGGTCGACAACAACAACCATGGATGGAGAAAATTTAAAGGGATAGTAAGAGTATTTTAGTAAGATATCAATGCACTATGAAAATTATAGAGGATTCTCAATTAAACACCCATTTTTTTTTTTTTTTTTGACTGAATATCAAGAGTTCCACCTAAAATGATTTATTTCCAATATTCATTTTTTAAAAAACCATTTAAATCATTTTGGGAGGTTGTCAAACACTATAATTTTTTTTTAAATGATATTTTTCAAAAATTATGCTTATGAAATCAATCCAAACAGACTCTTACTTATTTGTCAAACTAAAATAAAAACCATTTTGAGTGGTTCTAAAAAATATTACAATTTTTTCTAAAATATTTTTTTTTTCAAAAATTAAACATTTAGAAAATCAATCCAATCACACCCTCCATTCTTTACTCTTGGTTGAACTAAAATAAAAAATTGATGATTTTTCTAGATACAGATTTTCTTTACTAACAACATCAAATATATTACAAACAAAATAAAATTAATAATTTAATATATATATATATATATATTATTTGTGAAAAGCCTTTAATGAATCACAAATTCCAATTTTTCTTTTCACCTTTTCAAAAATTATTATAGATACCTACTTTAAAATAACTGTAACGAAATATAACTAACTTAGAATTGAGTAAATAACCGTAACGAACTATAACTAACTTAGAATTGGGTCGACTAGGTTATTATAATTTCGCTTATGTCTAGCCAACTAATTAATTAAGTTCAACATAAATAAAATAATTATACTCACTTTAATGGTATCAATTATACACAAAGTATTTTAACTTATTTAGCGTCTCAAATACCTCTAATAGGATTTTCACTGACTTTAATTGTATCTATTATTCACAAAGTATTTTAACTCACTTAGCGTCTCAAATACCTGTAATATGACCTTTTTGAATTTCACAAAGTATTTTAATTCACTTAACGTCTCAAATACGTGTAATAAGATCTTTTTGAATTAATTAACATTGACCTATTAATTTTTTTACCTAAGACTAAGGCCCATTCTACCCCTTTTAAGTCCTAGATTTTTGTCTTATATTTTTTTGTAACGATATTTATAATGCGAGCATTGAACTCATGACCTCTTAGTCACTGACACAACTTCATGCCAATTGAACTATGCTCGATTTAAAAAAAAAAAAATTGTGAATCAATGGTTGATGTGTAATATAAAAATGAAAAAGAGTCCAAACACATCAATTTTAGTTTAGTTTTCTGTCTTATTGTTCTTGGAGTTTATCCCATTGTCAACCATTCCTTTAAATCTCTCTCTAACATTCATTTCATTACCCAAAACTAAAAACACCTTAAAAAGTGAAATAGAAATCCACTTTCTCATTGCTTTTTCTCTCCATCTTCACTTCAAACCCTTATATCCATCTATCATCTATCACTTCTCTAGTGCTTGTGTTTGAAAAAAAAAATGCTTCTTTTCATGTGGTCAATTCAATTTCCATCTAAATGTTTTTCCTCATATTTTATAATATTATAAAAGTCAATGGTATCTTTTGTTGGCGCAAGATTTTGGACTTTCCCGAACTTTCGTGTGCTCCGTCGCGGGTGACTGCCGACGATGGAGTAGGGTACCTGCGTGAGGGAGGAAAGTGTAAAACTTGCACTTGTGTGGGGCTAGACCCACAAGACTCCGATGCTTAAGTCAGAAAGGTCTAAGCATAAGTAGGAGTGAAAGAGAGATTGCGTAGAATTACGCGTTGTCACGTACCTCCTCCTTCCTGATCGAGAGGGGTATTTATAGATGGTGAGGAGGGAGTGTTCCCTGATTGATTCTGTTGGCCCGCCATTATGTGGTTCTTTGAACCAGAATGAGGAGATACGGACCGACCGGAGTCGACCCGCGTGCCTTGTCATGATGACAGGTACCGTCGTCCCCCGATTTTCGAAGGGATTGGGGGCGCTGTTATACCACCGTCCCGTCAGGTGAGTCAGGGTGTCTTGTCGATCACTTCTCACGCTGATCGAAAGACAACCTGACAACAAAGGATCCTCGGGTTAGCTGTTAAGCTCAGACCCTCAGAGTCCTAGGGTCGTCCCCAAGTCGTTGACTTATCCGATGCTCGTGTCGTGGCCTCGACTTCTCGGAGAAGCAGGTCGTGACGTCAGCAGCTGACCTAAGGCTGAGGTAGCCCGTAACATCTTTCATTAATTTTTCTTTCAAATTACGAGTATGTTTGAAATGATTTTCAAGTGTTTAAAAACACTTTTTATGTTATTGAAAAGTCATTCCAAACACACCTTACATTATTTAGATTTATCTATTTTCTTTTTTTTCATTTTATTTTTAACTAATTAGATTTTTTTTAGTATAATAGTGGAGTATGTGAATTTGAACATTCAACCTTAAAATAAGGAGTGCATGTCAATTATTAACCAGCTATGAACACTTTGACCTTAAAATAAGGAGTGCATGTCAATTATTAACCAGCTATGAACACTTTGACCTTAAAATAAGGAGTGCATGTCAATTATTAACCAGCTATGAACACTTTGACTTTTAACTAGTTAGATTTGATTCATTGTTTTTACCCTTTTTCCCTATCAAGTTGTGAATATATCATAAATAACTTAAGAATTAGGTATTAGTATTAATAAAGGGATAGATTTGAAATTTCATATGTTTTCATTTTCTACGATCTTTTTTTTGTAGTCTCACTTTTCATTTAATGTTTTGTAGCGTCTCTACCATTATATGCTTATTTCTAAGTTGACAAAAACCAGTATTTAAATGGTTTGTTATTAAATAAACATATTAAAAGGGAAAAGTGTTCGACTTTATTTTTAACAAATCTTCATAAAAGTTACATAATGTTTTAAAGTATTAAATAGAAAAATTCAACTTGAAACGAAAATAATAATTTTTTTTTGCAAAGATATTTAGTTAATGCATGACTAGTCATTAGTTCATACTTTATACCAGTTGAACTATGCACATGTGTCGGTAATAAAAAATTAATATCCAATCAAGTATTTAATTGGTGGTTTTATAATAATATAACATTTTATTTGATAAATTTAGATCGAACAAGTTATTATCCGTTAACTATATTATTAATATCCAATCAAGTATTTAATTGGTGGTTTTATAACAATATAACATTTTATTTGATAAATTTAGATCGAACAAGTTATTATCCGTTAACTATATTTCATACGAATGTCATTTATAAATTTGAGTTACTTCACTAACATTTAAGAAATAAGATGTTAAAATAATAAATATTAATTAAAAAATAAATAAATAAAAAATAGAATTGTTAAAAACTTAGTTTAAAAAGAAATTGTAACTGATGTCAATTTAAAGTAAAATAATTAAAAATATAGTATTTTTTTAAAAAAAAAATTGCAAATATGACAATTTTTATCACTGATATAATCTATCACTTCAGTTTTTTTTATAGAATTTTGTTCGTGATTATCACTAATAGTAGTCATATATCAACAATAACAGTCTATTTACAGTCCCTTATTAGTTATTAAGCAATTTCAATAGCTGTTAAGGGAGAATTGAAGATTAATTTTATAGTGCTTTTGTACAAATGGAGCATGTTTCCAAATCAATAGTCGTATTTCAAAAAGGGACTTGCAATTCTTGTTGGCACACCCTCTGTGCTGCTGAGGTGACTGAGCTTCCACTAGTGAATGGACTGCGATGACAATGATGAATAGGTGTGCTATGAAAGCTGCATTTAGGGGTGTACAAAAAAAATCGCAACCCGAAAAACTAAATCCGCAACCCGAAAAATCTGACCCAACCCAACCCAACTTTTCGAGTTTGGTTGATTTTTTTTTTAATATGGAATGGGTTGGGTTGCAATTTTAAAAAACCAAATTTTCATGTCAGTTCGCGGGTTGAACCAATTTTGGCTTGGTTCAAAACCGAACCAAATTACAATTTAAAATATATATAGCTGAAAACCGTAAACCTAAATTAAACCTCCTCACTTTCTTGTCTCTCGTTTTTCAGCCGCAGTCGCCCCTCTCTCTTGCACTTCGTAGACCTCCTCCCCCTCTGTCGCCGCCTCCTTCACTTATCTCTCTCGTCTATCTCTCTCAACCAAACCTCTCATACCTCCTCCCTCCGTCATCGATCTCAGTCTCCACCTCGTCGCTCGCTGATGCCGTCTCTCAACTAGCCATCGAGGACGTCGAGGTATTCCGACGCCCCGTCGTTGCTCTCTGTTTTTCTATTAGCCATCACTTGTTGGGTTCGTTGTCAAGAACCAAGATAATTTCGAATTTGGCTTTGGTGGCATTACTTCTTTTAGGGACATTTTGAGAAACATATGGAATACAAGGCTGCCTTTGACTTAGTTTTGATCAAATGAGTCATTTTTCGCATGCAATAGTTTGCACTGTTTTTGCTCTATCAGTTCCTCACTACATCCCTTTCACTCACTAATGGGTACTTTTTTTTTTGCTTTGGATTGAACATGTTTATCCCTACTCCCTGTTACTTTAGGATTTAGGATGGGAGATGAGGATGGTTTGGATTTAGAACTTAATTCCCTGCTGCCGTTTTTTTTTTTTTTTGAAATGTTTTAGTGTAATAATATATTGTATTTGTGGGATGTGAGTGAATGAACATATATAGTATTTTAAGTAATTAAAAAAATAAAATAGAAAAATTAATTAAAAAAAGGTCAATCCGTCAACCCAAACCAAAAATTGAAAGGTTGGGTTGACTGAAATGTTGGATTGGGTTGAGTTGGAAATTCACCCACCCGAAATTTTCGAGTTGGGTTGAAAAACCCTCCAACCCAACCCATGTACACCCCTAACTGCACGAGTTTGCTGGACTACGATGAAAAAAAAGGACGACTAGGGTTGGAGATGAAGATAACCATTTGATATTTTATTAAATTTTATTAATATTAAAGGATTATTTTTTTTAGTTAATTTATCAATTTAAGGTTAAAGTTAAGTCGCTAACCATTCAGAATCATTTTGCAAACGTGGAGGAGGATTTTTTTAAAATTTCAGGGACCAAATAAACATTAATCTCAAACTTGAAGGACCAAAAGTATATTTTGACCTAAATAGTTTCACTTTCACTAGTGAGTTCACGAAATGATAGAATTTAAAAGGTTTTAGAATTATTAATTTGTTTAGACTTTTGGTTTAATTGGATTGAAAACATAAATTAAAAAAATAAGAGATTGAATAAAAATAGATTTTTAAATTGTTGGGTAGAAATTGAATCTCAATTTAACTAATTTTTTTAAATATAGTTAATAAGATATTTATAAACCATAAAATTAGTTATAATTATCGACTAAATATAGGTTAAATATAAATTATTATGCCAAACCGAGCATAGCTCAATTGACATAAGGTTGTGTCCGTGATTATAAGGTCATGAGTTCAATCCTCACTTTAATTAAAATACTGTTGCAAAAAAAAATATAAATTATTATTAATTAGTTTTTTTTAACATATCTTATGCTATAAAATTTGTATAATTATTATTTTATAATCTCATATAATTTATAATATAATATATTATACATATATTAATTTAACAAAAATTAGATGAGTTTATAACATGAAATATTATATCTATTATAGTTTTTATCCTTTTAAATATAATTATAGATTTTAAAGTGTAAAATTTAAAATCTATCTAAAAAATAAGAATGTAGTTCAACTGACATATATATATATATAGACTAGTGATCTAGAGGTTGTAAGTTTGATTCTCACCTCACATATCGTCAAAACTAAATTTTTTTTTTTGTTATTTTCATAATTTCTACTTTTTGAATTTTAGAATTTGAAAATATTTTTTTTTAAAACAAAATTCAAATTACGTACCAAACACATATTCGCTAAATCAATGAATCGAAAATATAAAACAAAATCTAAATTGCATATCAAGGATGCCGTTAATTAGAACTTCTTCAGTCCCCTATAGCTATAAATGCTTAAACCATATTTTATGCAAAAATATATATATATATATATATATATATATATATTATTTATGTCGTGATTATTTCTCTCTTTATTTTTTTTGTCTTAAAGTTGTTGAGTTTAATACCGTAGACATGTAGCAATTTTGATTTGATTTGTCAAAGATGAAAACAATATGAACGAAATAAAAAATCATGTAATTACCCACATGAACATAACTCACCTGATATAAATGTGAAATAATGATCAAAATGTCATAATTTCGATTAACCTACCTCACACTAATTAAATATTTTTTTAAAAAAATAAATCATCTAATGCAAATTTCTCACGGGTCACCATCTTCCTTAAAGTACCAGATTGCTTGTCGCCACTATTGTTTATTTATTTTTATATATATTTCGAATGTTTTTTTTTTTTTAATTTTAAAAATATTTTTCTTTTATATTTTCTAAACTATATATATTAGTTTTAAGGTTAATTTTTTAAAAATACCTAAGGGTACAGTTTAAAAAATACGCCTCAACTTAAAAAAAAAAAAAAAAAAAAAAAAAAAAAAAAAAAAAAAAAAAAAAAAAAAAAAGCCCTGAACTATGTAAAATGTTATAAAAAAAAATGCCCTATAACTAAAAATGTTTCACAAATGCCCTCACCAATAATAAAAAAAAAACACAAAATTTTGATGTGAACGGTTAAATACTAACTTATAATTGTGTGACATGAAAAAAATAAAAATGTGGACGTTCGATGTGTTAAGAAATATCATGAAAACGTGGACATCTGACCTACTCTCCACCGATTTTGCCATGATATTTTGAATCGATAAAATAGAGTTTGTATGTTTTTTTTAACACCTCAAATGTCGACATTTTCATTTTTTCTATGTCACACGAGTACAAGTTAGAATTTAACCGCCCACATCGAAATTTCAGGTGTGTTGTTAACGTTGACGACATTTTTTAAACTCTTTTCATAGTTCAAGGGTATTTTTAAACTAAACTCATAGTTGAGGGGTATTTTTGATAATTTAACCTAATTTTAACTAAATGAATGCCTTTGTAAAAACATTGTTTTTAATACTATTTTATTTGAAACATAATTAAATTCACACTAAGGATAGTACGTCCTATTCCATGGGTACTAGGGGTGTATATCGGTCAATCGATGTTGATTTTAGCACAAAAATGACACTGAAAATCGACTAGTCGATTTCAGTTAGTCGAGAACTTAAATATTTTTTTAGCTTTGTATAGACCAATGAACCGCCAATTCACTCGTTTGATTTTGGTCGATATTTGGTGGATGTTGGAGGTTGAACGTGCGGTGAAACGACTAACCGAATATCCATTTAAGTTGAAAAAAAAAGAATTGTACTCATTTCCAGCCACTTCGACCTAGCGAATTTCAATTTTTTATTTCGAATAATCGACACCGATCAAATATCACTCTAAAATGACTAACCGATGTCAAATCGATCGGTTTGATTTGTTCACGCCTCAACGTGCTACTAGAATAGTCTTACAAGGGGGAAATAGCTCAAATAAATAATACTAAATTAAGCTATTTGTTGTAATTTGTTTTTGTATTATACATTACTTGGGTATGAATCTAGTTCATGACTTTTATGGTTAAGACATGAATATAAATGTTTCAACACAAAATAAATTTTTTATCAAAAAAAAAAAATGAAAAATGGAAAGTTACAATTACAATTATTTATTAATAAATAAAAGGTTAAAATTCAATTTATACTCTTAAACTTTGGAGGTTGTATCAATTAAAACCCGAAATTAATATTTGATCAATTTAAGCCATGAAATTTTATAAGTGTATCAATTTATACCATTTTAAAAAAAAAATATCAGTTTTCACACGTGTGGAGACTTATAATTTACCAATTAAACCTCTAAACTTTCATACAATTCATTCACTTATGAAAATTTAGGGGAAATATTGCTAAAATTAGAAGTCTTTATGTGTTTAAATTAACATTTTTTAAAATAAAATTCTAACAAAAGGTGTAAATTGATACACTTCTAAAAGTTCAGGGTTTAAATTGATACAACATTCAAAGGTTAAGGGTATAAATTGATTTTTTCACTAAAATTTCACTCCGATTTATGTGTAGTTAATAACATTATATAATTCGTTTAAAAATGGCTCATTATTGGGTGTTTGGTCTAGTGGTATGATTCTCGCTTCGGGTGCGAGAGGTCGTGAGTTCGATTCTCGCAACACCCCATAATTTTTTTTCCCGAGTTGTATAAGTGTATATATGTATTGTCAAACCGAACATAGCTCAATTGACATAAGGTTGTGTCTTTGACTAAGAGATCATGATTCAATTCTCGCTTTAATTGAACACCTTCTGTAAAAAAAAATATGGGTGTATTTTTTTTTTTTTTTTTCAAGAAATAGTATATAATTTTTTTTTTTGCAAGAAATAGTATAAAATTCTTTTGAAACATAATTTTTTTTTTTCCGAGTTGTATAAGTGTATATATGTATTGTCAAACCGAACATAGCTCAATTGACATAAGGTTGTGTCTTTGACTAAGAGATCATAGATTCAATTATCGCTTTAATTGAACACCTTTTGTAAAAGAAAATATGGTTTTTTTATTTTTTTATTTTTATTTTTTTTTATTTTTTTTTTATTTTTTGCAAGAAATAGTATATAATTCTTTTGAAACATAAAAAAAATATAAGTATATAATTTGCAACCCACATTTTAATTTAATGTAACTTTGCTTTGTATTATTTTGGTCATTTTTTTTTTAAATTTTTAAATTTAAAAATGGCGAAGTAGGAGGTTGAAATTATTGATATTTGAGATGATAATTGATGTCTTATCTACTAAGTTAGGCTCAAATTAACTTTTAAATTTGTGTTTTGACCTCTAAAAATATAATAATTAAATTCCTAAATTGGTTGAAAAAATCCTATTATAATTAAGTTATAGAAATGATGCACATATTTTTGTTACATATCAAAGACTCCTTCACTCAACTGACCTAAAATAGATAACATGAACATAACTCAACTGACATAAAGTATTTACCCTCAATTATATGGTTAAAAGTTCGAATTCCCATCACATGTGTATTAAAAAAAATAAAAAACTTTATTAATTTTTATTTTTATTTTGATAGGAATAGAGAAGGAAGGAGGAAGAAGACGGGAGAGGGAGATTTTTTTTTTAATAATTAAACCATATTTTTTTTATTAAAAAATAGATGTCACATCAGCTTAATTAACGAAAAAATCGAGAGAGTCCGGTAGACTCAAATGGTACCAAACTCAAATTTCATGGACCAAAAATGTAATTTAACAAAAAATAAATATAAAATTTCAGGATATAGTGCCTCTCCAATACTAAAAAATGCTAACAACTATTTTTTTTTTTTTAAGGCCAACAAATACATAGCTCAATTGACATGATGTATCGACTAGTAACATAGGCTTAAGTTCAATCTTTCACCCCACATATTGTAAAAAAAAAAAATTATAAGATACTTTGATTTAAATTGATACAATTCCTAAACATTAGGGGTGTGTTTTTTATTTTATTGAAACAAGTACTAATTTATTAAAAAATCTAAAATAATTTATTAAAATTAAATGGTCCTATCTTTTCCAATGATTCTCCACTAAATTAAAGAAGATCCCCAAATACTTGTGGCTTCTTCCTTGCTTGCGAGAGATATATGTGGGATCTCACAACGTGACAACAATTTTTTGCAATGGATTTTATAATGTATGTTTTAAGGATAAATATTTGTTTTCATAAATAATTTTTTAAAATACAATTATTTTTTTTCAAAACATAACTCAACTAACCTAGCGAGCATAGTTCAAGTGGCCTTATGTATAGGTGATTATGTGGTCCTAGGTTCAATCCCCCAACCCACATGTTGTAAAAAAAAAAAAATAATAATAAATGTTCGAAAACATAATCTTCAAAGTTTAAAAGAATCCTAAAAACAAGAGAGGTCCAAGAAGAAAGGAAGGAAAACCTTTTCACATTGTAGTTTTCTTAAATGAAAATTGTTTAGGGAAATTAAGAGGAATTAAAGAGGTACCCAATTTGTTTTCAACTTTCAATATTTAGAAAAGAAACTAGGGGAAAACAAAAAGAAAATAAGAGAAAAAAAAAAACAAAAAATTAAATTATTTTAAAAATTAAATACTCAAAACAAACCATATTCTTCTTCTCTCTTCTCGTCACGTTCTTTCTTCATTTAGCCGCACCCTCTCTCAACTCATGACTTCTTCTCCAATCGCCACCACCTCACACATCCCTTCCTCTTCGATCTCATCTCCAACAACGCACCCATGTCCAGCGGCAGGGAAGCAGCGACTTCTTTTCCATTGCGTCTCCGGCAATGGCAGCGAGTAAGTCTTCTCCTCCTCCGACGATCTCTCGTCTTTGTTGGTTGAGCATCGATTTTAACTCGAAATCCTTTCGATTTCATTTTTTGTTAATTTGCAAGCGTTCTATTCAACTTTGAAAGTCATCACTCACTTCGTCCAACGCTAAATTTGTGAGATTTTAGCGTATTTGCTCGTTGTCCAACATTCAATTTTGAGCTAGATTAGGCATTATTTGGCGAGTACCCAAAAGCTGGGATGAGTACTAATGAACTGTATACAAGCCTATATACAACCTCGGTGGACCTAGACGTGAGGGTACAAAAGTATGTCCGCAGGTATACAATACTCGTCAAATGCAATTTTTCATTGTTCCCCCTTTAAATGTAGTTGTCAATTTCTTTATTTTAAGTTTTATGTTATTTTGGTATCCATTACCTTTCTCTCTCTCATTTTAACCATTCCCTACTTTAAAGCATTATTTCATTTAATCATTTAATTGTAGAATATAGTAGGAGGGTATTTTTGTCACTTAGTGTGTAGGTTTCCTTACTAGACATCTTCCCAAAATGAGAGTGGTTTAGATATTTTCCATGTTGCACACTCCCTCTTTAGACATTCCTCTTCTTAACCCAATTGTTTATTACATTTTTTCCAAAATCAACAAAATAATGGTACAAGCCCAAATTTGGAAGGCCCAAAAGGCCAAAGATACGGCATGCACCACAAAGGTCGACCCACGAAGATGTCAACCAAATAGAGGAAGAATTAACCCCCTAAGGGTCGGCTTGAAGAAAGACATGAGGTTGGCCCGAAGGAGGCAACGCCAACCCCCATGGGAGTCAACCGAGTAATAAAGAGTGTCGACCCCTCGGGGTCGACCTATAAATGTGAATCCATCCCCCAAAAGGAATCGATTAAAATGAAGAAAACCAACCCCTGAAGGGGTCGGCCCAAGGCGTTAGAAGCGCCAATCTCGTGGGGTCGACCAAAGCATGTAAAAATCGTCCTCAGTTGGTCGGTTACGCGAATATAATAAAAGCTGAACATTTCAAAGGCTCGTCAATATATCATTTATTCTCCTGAATCGTATAATTAAAAGGGTTATAAGAGTCATATGGAAAACCCTAAGAAAATGCCTAGGGGTGTACATGGGTTGGCTAGGGTTGAACCCAACCCTTCAACCTAAGAAAATTTCGGGTTGGTGAATTTCCAACCCAACATTTCAGTCAACCCAACCCAACCCAACCCTTCAATTTTTGGGTTGGGTTGGGTTGACGGGTTGACCTTTTTTTAATTAATTTTTTTATTTAATTTTTTTAATTACTTAAAATCCAACCTTTCAGTCAACACATATGTTTGGTTGCTAAGAAAATTTGAGGGAAAATGTGAGAAAGCAAAAGAAATGACATATTTACAATTTCCCATTAACATTACACAAAATGTTTGGTTGGTAAGAAAATTTGGGGGAAAAGGTGAGAAAGCAAAGGAAATGGCAGATTTACAATTTCACATTAACATTACAAAAAATGTTTGGTTGGTAAGAAAATTTGGGAGAAAATGTGAGAAAGCAGTGGAAATGACAGATTTACCATTTCACATTAACATTAAACAAAAGCAGGGAGAAGCTTACATTTCAATTTCTTTTGTCTCCAAAATCAAAACAAAAGTAAACAAAAAAAACTAAGGAAAAATATTTTCCTTCCTCGACAACCAAACAGAAACTCCCCAATAAAAATCTTCACATTCTAAGAGTGTTAAAATCCGAGTAAATAGACAAATGAGTAAAAAGTAAATCGACCCAAATCATAGTTAGAATCCTTATAATATTCACAATAAAAACATAACGACGACCAAAAAAAAAAAAAAAAAAAAAAAAAAAAAAAAAATAGAAAAGGCTTCTTCTTCTAAACTAAACAAACAAAAAAGAAGAAATAACTTAAAATTTCTTTATCTTAATCTTCATCTTCACACCATCTTTTTCATCTTCATCTTCAGCAAACAAAGAAAAGCTTTAAATTTCTTCAACAATGGCGCGCGGCTTGGCTGGACGAGAGAATCCTACTGGAGAAATGAGGTAGAAGGGAAGCTTGAGAAGGTCTGCGACGGAAAGAGGGTCGACTGCGAGAGGGGACGGAAGAGGAGGCGGAGGGCGGCAGGGGCGAAGAAGATCTGCGAAAGAGAGACGAAAGAGAGGCGGCGGAGAGCGAAACGCCAAAAGAGGGGACTCTGAAGTCCGAAGCCAAAATTGGTTTAAACCCTAATTGAATAAAAATTATATATATAATATATTTTTTTAATATATGTAATTCGGTTCGGTTCGGGTTGAACCGAGCCAAAATTGGTTCAACCCGCGAACCGACCCGAAAATTTGATTTTTCAAATTTGCAATCCAATCCAACCCATATTAAAAAAAAAACCAACACAACCCGAAATGTTGGGTTGGGTTGGATCGGTTTTTTGGAGTTGTAGGTTTTTTGTACATCCCTCAACATAGTAAGCCTAATTCCATGCAAAAACTATCATTTCCATATAAATCTTGTTTTTTTTTTTAGACGATATAAATCATGTTATACTTATCTGACTTGATCGTCGGTCGATGTCCCTGTGGCTAACACCACACCGATGTTAGATATCATTCCTTCCTTATTTTGCAGGCACACATTAGTGGAAAAATCGAGTTTATTAATCCTGTGAAAACTATTTGGACTTTCGAGTCCAATGTTTTAAAACTCATACTTTTAGATCCATAATCCAAGAATTCAAATAGTTTTCTCAAGATGTCTATAAACTCGAATTTCTCTGGTCCTTATCATATATATATATATATATATATATATTTTTTTTTTTTTTATTAATTTGGAGAGAATATAGACTAAAACAAAATATCTTTAAATACAAAGACTAAAATATTAATTTAATATGAGAAGAAAAAAAGTGTTGTCTAAAACGGCAAAACCCCCCAAAAGAGAAAAAGGGAAAAAGAAAAGCGTCGGGTGGATTTTAAATTTGAAACAGTTTAAAATAAGCCGTTGCCCAACGGGTTTATTCAGAAGCTTTTGATAAAGCTAATTAAAAGCCATTTCCGCCGCTACCGACCTCGCTCCGCCGGTTTGGTGGCCGGCGCCGCCGGCAGTTACTTTTTCTCTCTCTCTCTTCCTCCGGGAAGATTCAGTGGGCCTTTTTTTCTTCTTTCAAGTCTCTCTAGCCTGGTAGTCATCCCTTAAGGTTAGATAATATATATATATATATATATATTTTTTTTTTCTACTTATAATATGTGAGGCGAAAGATTCGACAACATAAATGATATATGTTTTATGCTAGCTAACCGAGTTTTGCTAACTATAAATTTAGTTGTTAAAGTTTGGACAGATTTTTAAATCAAATTTTGTCAATCGTGTATGGCTTATTATGTATATTAAAAATAGGTTGGTGGATTTGAACCTCTAATTAATTATATATATTCTATATCGGTTACGATAAACTATGTTCATGTTGACACACATTTTCTATTTACATAATAATGAGTTTACATTTTCTAATTTACGTAAATGGGCTGGTTGCACAAACAACAATCAAGTTCAAAATAATTTCAAATTTAACAAAATTTAAAACATTTTACAAATATGACAAAAAATCAGTGACTATCAGTGATAGACTCTATCGTTGATATATGACTATAACTGATAGACTTCTATCAGTCATAGACTATTATCACTGACAAAATTCTATAAAAAAGACTACTATCTATGGTAGACTATACTATCAGTGATAGAAATTTTCATATCCGTAATTTTTTTAAAAAGTGTTATATTTTTTTAATTATTTTACTCTAAATTAACATTTGTTACCATTTTCTTACGTAAATTAGCTTATTGTATTAAAATTGAGATTGGAGTAGAAAATAGAGAAAAAGGAGTAGATTTTTAAGTAGGTATAGAAAAATGGTTTAAGTATCATTTATGCACTTTAACCAAACTATATACACCAAATTGGAACTTTTAGATTATATTTCTCAAAAGGAAAAAAAAAAACTTTTTAAAAATAAGTACCCAAATTAAACCCAACTATAGGAACTAAAATCATATAAAGCAAATTCAAACTACACTTGATTTATGAAGCAACTGTATAACAACCTATAATTTTATGGTATAAATTATTTTAGTTGAATTATTTTTCCTTTTCTTTTCTTTTTTTAAATTTTTATTAATTTTTTTAGTTCAACCATTTGCAAAATAGAAGATTGAACCATTGACATTTGAGATGATAATTGATTCTTAATCCACCGAGTTATACTCGGATTCATGTTGAGCGCCATTTGGTTTGTTTCATCCCTATCTTTATCCCACCAGATCCGTCCAATAAAATTGAAGGTTAAAATTATTTTAGTTTTAGTTTTTATATTTTGTAACGGTTTATATCAAGAGAAATTGTAGCCCTAAATTAAGAGTAAAATAATTAAAAATATAGCATTTTTTTAAAAAGTTTTGTAAATATGACAATTTTTATCACTGATAGTTTTCTATCCGTGATAGTCACTGATAACAAATTAATGACTATCACTAATAGCTACTGATATACCTATATTTTTTTATAGAATTTTGTCGGTGGCTATCACTGATAGTAGCCTATCAGTGATATTAGCCATTTTATCAATGAATATTAGTGATAGTAGTCTATCAATGATATTTTTGTCATATTTGCAAAATGTTTTATACTTTGTTATATTTGTCATTATTTTGGGCATGATTACTATTTATGCAACCAACTCTTATATTAATCTATGAATTTATTATCTAAATATTCTTTTTTTGACTTATATTTAGCATATATAATATTTGAAAGTATAAAGATAAAAATGATATAGCCCTAGAGGGTACGAAATTAAGTTCATAATTAAACAAAAGATTTGTCTTACTAATTTATTTCAACACCAAAATAGTTTGCAAAATCTATAAACCTTAAATTTTCATAATCCTAGACACGTAGTTCAACTATATGGATGTGAGGATTCGAACTTCTAACAATTTGGTTGCGGAGTTAAATATAGCTTCACCTCCAATCATTTATCAATGTCTATATTATTATGGATTTGAGTCCAAATGGTTTCTTATATATTTATAAGGGTTGGTTGCATAAATAGTAATCAGACTCAAAATAATAGTAAATATAGTAAATTATATTTAATTTAAAATATTTGAAGGTCAAATAATGAGAAATTACCTATCTAGAGAGATAATTAAAATTTGGCCAACATGAGCGACCATAATTCACATATTTTATAAACCAGTGACGAAGAGGGTCACATGTTCAATCTCCGACCTCCACATGTCGTCGAGCCAAAAAAAATTAACGAAAATTTACCCACATGAAGAGACCGACAAAGGAAGTGAAAATAACATTATGAACCATTGGATTGCCATTACCAAGAGGTAGATGATGATTGTGTGAAAGTTAACCTAATTATGATTAATTATACTTTGCTTGAATTCTAATGTAACCAAAGAAGTAATTAAGCAAAATTTAATAACCCTACTAAAAGCAATTAGATTATAACATCACAACCCTATGAAATACTTCATAACCTTATCCAACCAACTCAATCTTTTAAGTTATAATTGTATTTTTGAAATTAATCACTCCTTTTCCCAAATCATCATACCAATATTGATATCACAACTTTGGTTTAAATTTTAATCATGTAATAGGCATATGTGTGACTTTTTTTTTTTTATTATTTTTTTTTTATTTTAGAATAAAGGTATGTGACTTGAAATATATAAATTTCACTATAGTTTCTTGTACTCTTTGCTCTCTTTTACTCGCGGGCCCACACACAAATACATTTTTTTTTTGTCCATTTATTTGATAAATGGATAGATAGCAACATGAGAATATATATATATATATATATATATTTTGACAACAACACAGAAGGGAGAAGAGATTGAACTTAGGACCTCTTGAACACAAGTTCGTTGTTAAGTTGAGCTGTGCTCATGTTGACTTTAATATATATACCTGAGAAAATATTTAAATACATATCTACTAAACTAAAGTTTTAACTTAGTGATTATGAGGGACTAGTCCAAAAATAATAATAATAAATCTAAATTTAAAATAGTACCAAAATGAATTTGAATCTAAAAACATATAATTTAAATTGAATGCTTATAAATAAGTCTGGGTGGTGTAGTTGGTTATCACGCTAGTCTCACACACTAGAGGTCCTCGGTTCAAACTCGGGCTCAGACAATCATTTTCATTTAATGAATGTATACTTCAATTTGTATAAATTATTGTTAAATCGAAAATAACTCAATTAGCCCCATGGGTTTCAACCCACATCTATTAAAATATCGTTGCAAAAAATTAACAATAAAATTTTTGTCTATTTTGAGGTTCGTTCCATTTTAGTTTTTGTTTTTTCAAATGTTCGAATTTAGTCCTTATACTTTTAATAAATCTTAAAATCAATTCTTACAATAAATTTGTGATTATTTTTTTTTTTTTTAAATGTCTTTATTAACCTTCTTCTATAAATTTGGAAAGATCTTTTTAGGTCTTTTCTTAAATGAAAATTATTATTTTTTTATTTTACTATATTCGATAAATATTAACTTCTAACTAACATTAAAAATTAATTTTAAATTTTTATTGAAAGTATATAGAATAAATTCAAACATTTAAAAGTTTGAACCAAAATAAAAAGAATTGGAAAGTATAATTACTAAAATGTCATTTTAAGCAAATATTAAAATACCAATATAATTTAAAGCTATCACTTTTTTTTCTTTCTAATCAAAGATTCAATCTCTCTCCCTCCTATGATCTTGAATCCTTGATTGACACTCTAATTTTCAAACCCATTAAATAAATTTATTAAAAAAGACAATAAAAAAAAAAAGAAAAAAAAGGGTCCAAATCAAATAATGGAGAAAGAGTTGATGAGATGGAGGGATGTGATGTGAGATGGAGATGGGAAAGTGGTGGACTTTGATGCAGAGGATCCCAGCCCCACAGTTTTTGTCAATCTAATAAATTCAGATAAGACATCGTTGTACAAACCAGGTGGCCACGCTGGATTGGCCCATTTTTCTTTATTGCTTTCATCTCCCCCTGTCACCACCTGTCATTCTTCAAAATTAAAATTAAAAATATCTAAAATAATATTACTTACTTTTCTATTTTTTTTTCTAATAATATTCACATTTTCAACATTATAAGTTTGTAATAAAGTTTTTGTTTTAAATTTCAATATTTTTGTCTCTTTGGAGTGATTTTTTAAGGTTAAAAAAAAAAAAAAAAACTATTTTTATCGCTTTAATTTGAGTTTCATTTTATTTTAATCACGTAGTTTCAACTTACTAACAATAAATCTTAAATTTAGTCATTTGAGGTTGATTCTTATTTGTTTGACTCTTTTAATAGAAAGTCATATCATCAAAAAATTTGATCAAGAAAAGACTAACATATATCATTTGCACCTCAAGAAGTTATTTGTCGTGTTTGGAGTTGCCCTCCCCCTAATTAGTGGAAGATGAATTGCGATGCAAGTTGGAGTGATACTTATCATCGTGGAGCAATTTCATGGATTGTTCGAGATGTCGATATCGGTCTCATCAAAGTGGGATGTTGACTCTCGAGAGAGAAATAGACGATTCTTGCTCTCGAAGCCCAAGCAATATGTGAGGGTTTGAAGGCCATTCAAAATCGTTGTTTGTTCCCAAGATCAACATTGATTCAGATTGCCTTCAAGTCATTAATCTTCTAAATCACAAGGACAAAGATCTTACAGAAGTTTGACTCATCTCTTTTTCTAAAATTTAGCACTTGGCTACAATAGTTCGGGAGATTAATTTCGCTTACACATCCAGAAATCAAATCCAGGCAGCTCATGAACTTGTCCACCGATCTTGCATTCAGGAGTTTGTTTGATGATTGGGAAGGGAGCACGCCTATGTGGCTCTCTTCTCTTCTTCAACCTGACTCATCATCTTCTTAATTTGTGTTCGGTTTCGTTTTGCTTGTTTTGTTTAAAAATAATAATAATAATAATAATAATAATAATTCAGTGAACATAAATAAGAATATTGTACGATCTTTCAATTGAAAACTTATTAGAAGGGGAAAATTGCACCACGTACTTAAGTTTGAGGTGCAATTTTAAGAAATTGAAAGTTTAGGAGAAAAGTTGATACAACTTAATAAGTTTAGTGATATAATTTGAATTTTTACCTATTATTTATCCATATTGAGTTTATTATCCTTTGAGTTAATGAACTAGAGTGAAATTTGATGAAATGAAAAAAATTTAATTGAACTTTAAAAAGATTAAAAAAAATTACTTCAGTTAAAATTAATTAAAATAGATGATGAAAGATACGATGTTACATATATAAAACTATTTGGGTCGGAATGTATTGTAATTTGTAAGATGTTTTTAAGTTGTCAATAAACTAAAATCACAATAATTCAATTTAGTATAAAAGTTCTCCTATAATAGTTTGGTTGAGCTAAATCAACCTAATTTAATTATTTGTTCATTTGGATAGACAAACTTATTGTTCCAACAATTACATTTAGCCTAATCATACTCCAAGCACATAAATGCTTTCTTCAAACAACTACTTTTTTTTTAAGTACTCTTAAAACAACAACTTGGCTGCAAAGGGGGAAAAAATGTTAATTTCAATTATAGTCAATCCTAATACTTCTAAATTTTGTTTTGATGTATATACATTAGTCAAAGTTTTACCAACAGCCTTTTTCATTAAAGAAGGTATTAATTTTAATTATAATTTGACCTAAATTTGTTAACTTCTCCTTACTAGGGTACTATATTTATTAACCAACTTCATTTTTTTTTTGGGAAGATTTATTAACCAACTTAACATAAGCTTACTATTTTTTATTTCTTTTTTCTTTTTTTTACAACAAAACCAGAGTGTAAATTTGAATTTCTAACGTCAATATAAAAAAAGAAGACGATACCTCAACAACTAAGTTATGTTCATTTTGACAAACATTAACATTACTTGGATCAAAACTAAATCTATTCACTTATACCAATGACGTACTATCTATTAAAGTGTAGATACTAAAATCTAATGCCACCATAAATATTAGCTCAACGTTTAATTGAGACGTATATCCTTTTATTTGAGGTAGGAAGTTCAAATCCCCTACCTGTACTTTTGTTATACTTGGGTGGGGAACAACTAAAATGTAACTTTAAAAGTAGTAATATCGGGGCATGTCCATCCTACTAAATTAAACTCAATTAAATTTAAAGTTGAATTGCAAGTTTGGCTAATAGAACTTTCAAAGTTGCACATAATAAACTATAAACTTTATGTGTCTAATAAATTCTTAAACTTTGAAGATTTTATTCGGAGCGTTGAGTAGGTTATTATAATTGGTGGTTATAATAGTATGTGAATTATAATAATTATGAATAATAAATATCATTGAAGTAAAATAGTTACTTTATTGATTGTGAGTTATGATAGTCGGTGGACCAAACATAGACTCAGTTATAATAACACACTTCATCCAACTCCAAGTTAGTGCCCCAAACGCCCCTGAATATTGTGTATATCTAATAGACTACTCTAAACTCAATATTATACTTACTAGATAAATGAGTTTTAAAAAGTGTTAGATTTCTTTGTTATTACTTTTATGCCTAACAAGTGAAAAATTATTCGAACGAAGTCACTACAATGTGGTTGCAGCCTCGTGCTACATGTTGGACATAGATCCAAATATGAGTAGTCTCCCTAAATAATTATTGAAATTTAAAATACTTGTATAGTTGGGGGAAAATACATTCTTGGGTCCCTAGGATTTGAACTTAATTTTTATTTGGTCCTTAAGTTTTCAAAACTTAAGCAATTATGGTTCTTGCGATTTGAATTTAGTTTCTATTTAGTCCTTCAGATTTCAAAAGTGACATATCTTTGAGATTTGAATTTGATTCAGTCCCTAACCTTTGAAATTTGTTTTTAATGGGTCCTTGGTATAAGAAATACAAAATAAAAAAATAAAATTGAACTCATTTAAAAAAATACATATCAATAAAGTCTAGGTAACATATGTTGAGTACCATGTCATCCTTTTGTTAGGTCAACTAATGATTAACTCTACTTAGGATCATTGGGAAACAAATTTCAAACTTAAGGTATCAATTTGAAATCAAATTCAATCTTCGCAAACCAAACATGTCACTTTTGAAACTTCAATGATCCAATAAAAACTAGATTCAAATCTAAATGATAAAAAAATGTCAAATTTGAAAACTGATACCAAATAAAAACAATATTCAAATCTCAAGGATGAAAAAGTATATTTTATCCTTTATAGTTTATCTCTCATGCACCAAATGTAAAACATACATTGTGACGGTCTTTTCCAATAATTTATCATAGTTGGTCAACTAATGTAAAAAAAAAAAAATGTCTAATAAATCAAGAAATTGTCCTCATCCAATTGACTACTTCAACTTTTTAAAATTTTGGATCAAGTTCAATCCAACTTATAATTTAGTCCTTAGAGTTTGAGATTTGTTTTTATTTAGTCCTTGAACTTTCAAAATCACAAATTTATTACCAAAAATTTTCAAAAAAATTAAATTCACATATTTACATCTACTAGACACAAAATTTTAGGGTTTCATTAGAAATAAAATTCAAATTTATATCTAATAGATCAGTTAATTTTTTTAAAAAATTGAATTTGGTAATCACCCATTAGACACAAAATTAAATATTTATAGTACTAGACAGTTCTTTTAGACAGCATACGACGTGAGAATTCAAATTTTTGACCTATGGTTCGTACTTATGTCGGTTGAGTTACGCTCACGTTGACTAATATTAGACACGTATAAAAGTTTAGGTATCAAATAGACACAAATTTAAAACTTCGGGACTGAACTTGTAATTTAAAACTGAACTTGTAATTTAAAATATATTTTTTCATAAATTTAATTTGAAAGTATAATGGAATTGAGTCAAATTGACAGAAATAGCAAGAAGAAGGGCGTGGAATTTTGTTGGAGGATAGGAAGCGAAGAAGAAGAAGAAGAAGAAGACCACTACCAGAGAAAGAAACAGGTCCTTTTCCTCTTTGCTTGCAAATAGTTGGCTACAAAATTACAAAATTTCCATCATCATCATCATTCTCTCTCTCTAAAAAACTCCATTACTACTCCTTCTTCTTCTTCTTTCTCTCTTCAACTACCATCTTCTCTCTCTCTTTGCTTCTTGATTCCTCCAAAGCCAGCCAATCCAAAAAACAATTTAAAAAAAACCCACAAAAATAAAGAGAGAGCAAATCAAAAGTGATGATAGTCACGTCTTACCTTCCCAAGCCCTTTCTTCAATCCAACTCAACTCTTCTTCTTTTTCCATACCCAAATCTTGGTTTTTCGTACACCCAAATTCATCTTTCACAAAAGGGTTAACGAAATCGTAGACTAATTCCTCTTTTTTTTTGTTTTTTTTTGTGGGTTTCTTTTAAAAATGACAGAGGTACTCCAACAATCCCCATCTCACTTCCCTTCATCTTCAAGCTCTTCAACTTCCAATGATGATTCCCACCCACATTCTCTTCTTAACAGTCCCTCCATAAACCAATTTCATTTGGGTTCTGAAGAAGGAGAAGGAGAAAGGGACAGAGAGGGAGATCAGCTGTCTCTATTGACATTTTTGGTTGCTGCTTTTAGGAAATCTTTAATTGGGTGTAGAACCACTACTAGTGGAACTGCTAGAGCTGCTGGAGAAAAGCTTTCTTCAATGGAAATTGGATGGCCTTCTAATGTTAGGCATGTTGCCCATGTTACCTTTGATCGATTTAATGGCTTCCTTGGCTTGCCTGTTGAGTTTGAGCTTGAGGTTCCAAGAAGAGCTCCTAGTGCAAGGTCTATAATCTCTAACCCATGCCTTTTTGTTGTTTTAAATTTCCTTATTCATGTTTTTATGGATGTGATGGAAGAAATTCTGCTTGTAATTGGATTTTGAGTTTGGGGTTGGCTGATTTGGATCAACTTTGACCTCAATTTGTGTGCATATTGCTTTTTTTGGGGTAAGAAATCGAGCTTTGTTGAGAAAAATAAGGGCATACAAGAAGGGAATCCCGGAAATAACTACAAAAGGGACTCAATTCTAAAGAAATCAAACCAAGATCATAATTACAAAGAGGTCTAGTGACGGGACGCCCACAGGGAGAAATTACCGCACCACAAAAGTTTACCTTACCACCTCCCAAACCTCATCCCATAATCTCTCCACCTCTATGAAAATCCTATTGTTTCTCTCAATCCAAACTCCCCACAAAATAGTAAAGAAACTAGCGTACCACAAAAGTTTGCCCTTCTCCCGGAAAGACGAACTCAAGAGCACCTCCTCAATCATAGCGTAACAGTCACAATTCCACACCATGCATAAACCGAACGAATCCAGCCACCGAACTGAACAAACTGACACCCCATCTCCACTACAAATGATGCAGATAATGTCTGAATATTGCTTTAATTCTCTGTGTCAAATTCTTGCTTCTTGAATTCTGAACATGTAAAGCTCAAAGAGAACCATTATGAATGATTAGAATGATTCATGAAGATTTGTCTGTTTATCACCTTTTCTGTTGTTTATAAACAATAATTGTTTTCGGAGATTGTTTTGGGGGGAGAATAAACTTTTTGTCCTTTTTGGAGTTCAATTGGATTTATGTAATGTGTATGAAGTTGGCTTAGGGGAGACTGGTTAAATTGCTATGCAGCATATTCTGTTTTTGACTTTTGCTGACCATCTATGATTTTGTATAAACTTCAACTTCACTTGATGATAAGCCGGTCGATATTTTCGAAGATTTAGGCCCCGTTTGATAATCATTTGGCTTTTTGTTTTCAAATTTTAAAAATTGTGCTTGTTTTCTCACAATTTATTTACTAATGGTTTTCGGGCATGTTTGAAATGACTAAGTGCTTAAAAAAGACAAATCATTCCAAACAGGTCATTATCTTTCTCAAGGAAATTTTTGAATTCTTAGCCAAATTTAAAAAACAAAGATAAATTTTTAAAAACTTGTTTTTTTAGTTTTCAAAACTTAGCTTGAATTTTGAAAACATTTGTAAAAAGTAGAGGCCAAAACAAAGAACCCATAGGTGAAATAGTGTTTATAAGCTTTAATTTTCAATAACCAAAGGCAAAAGCCAAAAACCTGATGGTTATCAAACGGGGCCTAAGGTAGTATGTTTTACTTAAAAGGAAAAGATTTTTTGAGCTTGGTTTTGTAGGTAAAAAAACTAGATCTGATACTTCCTTTTCTGCTGTTTCATCTTACGAAACCTACTGTTGCTACTGATGATATAAATAGTATTGCTCTTCTTGACAAGAAAGCTTTTATCTGCAGTGCAAATGTTTTCGGTGTTTCTACGGAGTCGATGCAGCTTTCCTTTGATTCGAGAGGAAACAGCGTCCCCACGATACTCCTGTTAATGCAGAAACACTTGTATATACAAGGAGGCCTGGAGGTATCTAGAATGTTATTGCTTTTTTTTTTACACAATATATTGGTGATAGAAAGTTTTCTGGGATTTCTCTGGTCATTTGACGAGTTCGGGTAGAAACTGAATTATTCATCTAAACCTGTAGGTAGAAGGAATTTTCAGGATTACTGCTGGGAACAGCCAAGAGGAATTTGTTCGGGATCAGTTAAATCGAGGAGTGGTGCCGGATGGTGTTGATGTGCACTGCTTGGCAGGTCTTATTAAGGTACTACATGGTTCATGACTAATGTCAATCTTTCTGTCACGGATGGGCACTATTATGTTATGCTATCGTTAACCGTTGACCGTCATCTCATGCTTTGATTTTCGATTATTCTCCTCTCTTGTATGAGAAATTATTCGAGGAGGCTGCCACAATGTGGCTTGCAATTTTGTACCGTCGGATGTACGAGAGAGAAATTGCAAAAGTACTTCGATTTTGTATCCAATGGTTATTAGTGGGCAAACAGATTTTAAGATCTACTCCGACAGTTTTAAAAAGGCAGTCACATTGTGGTGGCCTCATTGACTAATTTGGCCTCTTGTATACTTTCATCTCGTCTCTTAGAACTAACCCTGTGGCTTGAATGAATACTGAGATAATGTTGTGTTTATTACAGGCCTGGTTTCGAGAACTTCCAACTGGCGTGTTGGATTCCCTCTCACCCGAACAGGTGATGGAGGCGCATACCGAAGAAGAATGTGCTGAGCTAGCGAGACTCCTTCCCCATACAGAAGCTGCGCTGCTCGATTGGGCAGTAAACCTAATGGCCGATGTTGTGCAGTTTGAACATCAGAACAAGATGAATGCACGCAATGTTGCAATGGTTTTTGCCCCCAATATGACTCAAGTGAGTGAACATTTTATAAAACATGAATGACTTTTCCTTAATCCCTTGTCTGAACTTCAGAATGGATCACATCTTTTAGGTTTTAGTTATTAATTATGCTCCAAAAAGACCATAACTTATGTGAAATATTCTTTGGTTGGATGCCGCTACCCTTATCGTTATCCGTTAGATGCATCGATCCTGTTTTTGGGGCACGTGTGCCTAATCGTATTTGTGTACTTGCGGTCTGAGGCTCTGATTTGCTCGAGACGACGGTATAGAAACATTGTGTGAATTGATGTGTAATAGTACTCATCTATTCTTGCAGATGGCAGATCCATTAACTGCCTTGATGTATGCAGTCAAAGTGATGAACTTCCTCAAGACTCTCATTGAGAAGACACTAAAGGACAGAGAAGATTCGGTTGTTGAGTCAGCTCCCCTTTTGCGCATAAATCCTTCGGATGAGGACGGGCACCAAAGTGCGTCACAGTTCTATCACGACGAACAAAATGAGGCCGGGAACGACGAATCTGAAGATGAACAAGTATTTGTAACTGAAGAACCTGCCTCTGAGAGCCCCTTTCATCCCAGTGAAGATTATTGTACAGCTAAAACTGGGTCACAAAATCTTCTGTCTTCCATTGAAAACATCATTCCAGGGGGAAGCCAGTCACTAGCTAGCAACTGTCCCTGCGAAATCGTATCGGAAATGAACTCTTTGGTAAACGAAGAACAGGAGACTGGTCTCGGGACAGCTCAAAGTTGTCGAAAGAATAGGCTCAATCGAACGAGCAGTTTGAATCTGAAGAAAGGCACCAAGAAGGTGAATGAGCCAGTGAAGGTTCACACAACAGGTGCTGTACAAAGGGGCAAGAAAAATGGAATTGTCGGGCGGTTGAATTCGAGGACGGAGCTAGCTGAAGCTTGGCGTTGAACGAACTCAACGGTATTACACGCGTTAAGTATGGTTCTCTCTCTTTCATTTTATGCTGGTGGGAGTGGTGATAACTGTTTAAAATGTGGCCTTTTGATTTTGTTGCTGTTGAGATGGTGTGTGTATGAGTTAATATCTATACATTCAAATGTGCTTCTGGTTGCAGTTCCTTGACTCTGTATTGTTGACAGCCCCAACTAACATATTCTTTTCTTCTACTTTTTTTTTTCTCTCTTTCCTGATATTGTTCACCATTTTTCTTTCCAATAAATTTTGTCAATTCGGTTTGGTTTAGGCTCCGTTTGATAACACTACGTTCACCTATGAGTCTCTTTCTTTTGTTATCTACTTTTGAAAATGTTTTAAAAATTCAAGCTAAAATTGAAAAAAAAAAAAAAAAAATGAGAATTTGGAATGTAAAAGAATTCAAACCTTTTTATTAAGAAATGTGAAAAAGCAGCAAAGAAATTACGAGGAAATAAACATAATTTTAAAAAGCATAAAACTAAAAACGAAATTGTTATCAAATGGAACATTGGTGATTGGTTTGGGTCGGGCCAACTGATTCAATCTTCAAACAAAGCGATTTCAATGTCGACTTTTGCATAACAACCGAATTGACCCACTGCCCACTCTATTAAATTGTGGGTTGAAAGGATGGAGAAAAAGGAAGTACAACTAGTAGTGTTTTATTTAATCGATTAAAAAACATGTTTGGAAGTGCTTTTGAAATAGTTGAAATTACTTTTGTCATTTTCAAAATTATTTTGAAACACGTCTTTAATCCTTTGAAACTTTAATATTTGGTTTTACATTTTTAAACACAACTTTCATGCCATCAAAATAAGCGAACTTATTTATTCGTTGATCTTATTAAAATTTTCATCATTATTAGTGGACTTTGTAGTTGCATAAGATTAGATTGTCCCAAATTTGGGCGAACCGTTTGTGTTAATTTCTTTTCCTTTATATCTACTTTTTAAACATATATATATACCAACATGAACTGATTAAGAACATAGCTCAATTCCGCATTTAGTATAAACTAATGACTATTAGATATAATGGGGTAACTAATGACTATTAGATATAATGGGGTTGGATATCATGAAATCATTTCAAAATCAATTGGTAATGAGAGGAGTAACGTATATTGTGAGTGAGGTCTCTTCATCTTTCCAATCCTCAACAATGACTAAGAAGTTTTAAAAAAAAAATCGAAAAAGCACCTGCATAAATTCTTAATATGCTTCTCCTAGACAAAATATTTTAGTGAAAAAAATATTTTAAGATGTTTTTTTTTTTGCAACGGTGTTTTAATAAATGCGAGGATTGAACTCATGATCTCTTAGTCACGGGTACAACCTTATGCTAATTGAGCTATGCTTTGACAAAAATATTTTAAGATGTTATAGAATCATAGATGAAGAATAATTATCAAATAAATATTTTTAGAGTAAAAGGATATTAAAAACAAGAAAGCAAATTATGAAATATACTTTAGTGGCACAAACCATTCTCAATTATGCCATGAGTTGTTTCTAATTTCCTTCTACCTTGTGTTCTAATTTAAATGCTAGGTATGTCAGATTCTGGTGGGCGTCTTATGGAACCAGTCGGAAGATCCATGGGAGAAGTTGGAGGCGTTTGTGTACAAACAAAACGAACAGGGCTTGGGCTTCCGAGACATAACTATCTTTAATCAAGCTTTGTTGGCAAAGCAAAGTTGGAGGCTCATCAAGAACCCCGAAAGTTTATTGGCTAAAGTACTCCGAGGTCGATATTTTAAAATTGGGCACTTCCTTAAAGCATAACTAGGATTTAATCTCTCTTATGTCTGGAGAAACATTCTGTTGGGTCGTGAGCTTTTCAAACAGGGATATCGGTGGAAGATAGGCAATGAACTTCAAGTAGATGTGGCTACAGACCCTTGGATTGCAAGGGAAGAGAATTGCAAACCAATGTACTGCCCCCCCCACATATTCAACAGCTCACAATAGCTCATTATTTCGGAGCATGGTACATGGAAGGAGTCAATGGTTCGTGCCTCTTTTAATGAAGAAGACTCCAAAGCAATTCCTAATATTCCAGTTGGGTCTTCTAGAAGAGAGGACGAGATCCTCTGGCATCTTGATAAAAGAGGATGTTTCAAGGTTAAGAGTACCTACAAGCCGAGAGTTCTAATACAAGTAAGGGATGAGGGCTTACCATCATCAGACTCTTCCTACCAAGAGGCTATGTGGCAACGTATGTGGAAATCCAAAGTTCCTAACAAAGTCAAAATCTGTGGTTGGAGAGTTTTTAATAACATCCTTCCAACCATGGACAATCTATGCAAAAAAAGGATGAATCTCAACCCTACTTGTTATTTGTGCAGGGAGTCGTCTCTGTCCATCTTTTTTGGAATGTAAATTCATAAAAAGATTATGGTCAAAGTTTTTCTCTAATACGGATGGTCTTTTCGGTTTTAAGAGGTACTTTTGGCAGACAAATGACTATTGTGACTGGCTTTGGATGGGTGCGAACTCAGGTCATGAGGAGGAGGACTACCTGGATCGAAGCCTAGCTAACTAATACTGTGTTGGAAAATATGGTCCTACCGTAACAACATAAAGCACAACAAAAGGCAGCTCTATTAAGAACACCTACCGATACAAATTGCGAAATATATTGAAGAATTTATAGTTTCCTGGCAGTTAGAGACAAATGGCGAAGCTCTCACTCGCCTTCGCCTTGGGGAGATGGATCCAAACACCCAATTTTTGGAGGAACGATGCAGGTGGAGGCAGCCGTCGAAGGGTATGTGGAAACTTCCCTGTGATGCGAGTTGGAACCCTAAGCTTCAAAGAGGTGGCATTGGTTGGGTGCTTCGACACTGGAACAGTAGGATACTCCAAGCGGGACAAAGGTGTATCACAAGAATATGGAACATTGAGTGGCTAGAAGCCTTGACCATAACTGAAGGTCTGAAAGCTCTAACGGATGATGGCTCTCAAAAAACCATTGTCGAATCGGATGCTCTCACGGTTGTGAAGCTCCTCAATCGGGAAATCGCAGATGCCACAAAACTTTCGATCTTCACTGATGAAGCCCTTGGATTGGTTGAAACAAAAAAATGTGGAGTCCTTTACTCATGTAAACATAGAGCAAAATGGAATAGCCCATTTTTTGGAAACTTCAGCGTGTGAACAAAGAGTTTCAAATGTTTGGAGTGACTCTTTCCCTCCCTCGTTAATGCATCTAAATGAAGATGTAATGGTTTACTCTAATTCAAATGTAGTTCTTCACGGGGTGTTCCCCTTTTCATGCGGATGTATCAAGTTATTTACCTTTTCAATATATATATATATATATATATTACTCTAAATTTACAATTTCCCTATATATATATATACATTAATTTTACATAATAACTCATTATAGTTGGCTCAAATTAATTATTATTCCTCATACTTTTATTATAAATAAATAAAAAATTAAGAACTATAATTTGTACGAAAAGAAAATACTATTTGAAGACAAAAATAAAATGTATAAAACATTTATGAAAATTACTGAAAATCTAAACTCTGTTTCGTAACAAAAAACAGCCAAAAAAAAGGAAATCCAAACGGCCTTCACGGGCCGTTGACGGTTAATAAAAGAAAGTCGTTTGTGGTTGGTAGTTAACGACATTTTAGCCACTAGATTGTCTCCACGTGTCACAGTAAAATTCACAGTTGGAAGAGAATAAAATACCTAAGGCAGATGTTTTTATTTCTTGTTTGTGTGAAGAAAGAAAAAAAAAAATGGCGAGCCCAGGCAGAAATAGCGAATTTACCGATGCTGCAGGTTCCCGGTTTCCGGCGGAGGACGTCGACAGAGATTTAAACTCCGGCCATAACTCTGGTGTTGATGCATCTTTGGAAGCTAAGGTAAATTTTAGTTTACTTTAAATATCATCACTTTTTTTTTAAGATTATTATTCTATTTTGGTTTATTAAGAGAAAAAAAAAGAGTAAAAATATGATAACATCTAGCTTGAATAAAGTTTTAGTTCTTATATCTATTAAATTTATTTTAGATTATGAACTTCTCCAACTTGACATGTTTGGTCTCGAAGTTTTGAATTTGATTTCTCTAATTGACTAGTGAAGTTAAAATAATATATATAAAATTCAAACTCGTTTAAAAATTACATATCAACAAATTTAGTCAACATATATATTAACATATCAACCAATTTAGTCAACATATATATTAACTATTTATCACTTCGTTATTTTATTAGATTCCCTACCCTCAACTTTCAAAATATTTAGAAACAAATTTCAAACTTCAAAAACTCAACATGACACTATTAATTCAAAAATTAAATAAAAAATAGTTAAAATCTCATAGACCAAAAATATTAGTTTTAAAAATTCACAAATCAAATAGAAACTCATTAGTTCAAATCATATCTAAAAGTGTATTTTACAATAAATAAATATATAATAATAAAATCATTGTCTTTATTTTTGTCTTTTTTTTTTAAGCACATTAACGGTGGAAAATTCGAACCACGGACCTCTTGATCATCAATACATACATATGTCAGCTGAGCTATGCTCCCCTGAATTTTATTTTTGCCATTAACAAAGGGATATATTTCAAGTGTGCCAACATGTATTAGAGTGCATAAGTTGGCTAGGATATGTAGGGCCTTTTGTAGTCCACCCCAACTATTAGTAGTAGAAGAAAAAATCAATTAATCAACGGAAACAAGAAAAGTTTGTCACATGGTAAGCTGTGGCTGAACAACTAGATGGGTGGTAAAAGATTTATCTCAAGCTACACTCAAATTTTTTTATAGTCCACCCCAATCATCGAAAAAAAGTTTGTCACGTGACAAACTGTGGTTGAAGGTGGGTGGCAAAAGACGATGTATCTCAAGCTACACTCAATTTTTTTTAGAAAAAATCAATGAAGTTTGTCATGTGACAAACTGTGGTTGAATAACTAGGTGGGTGGCAAAAGACGGTGTATCTCAAGCTACACTCAAAGTAAACAAGAAAAGTTTGTTACGTGACCAACTGTGGTTGAACAATTAGGTGGGTGGCAAAAAGACCATGTATCTCAGACTACACCCAATTTGTTTTCTTAGTGTTTTAATATTAAATGGTAAAGTAAATATTAAGTGACAAATGTGCATATCTCAACCCTAAGTGACAATGTCAAAGCGAGCATGTCGATATATGTATGTCTTAATGACCAAGAGGTCTATGGTTCGAATCCTTCCACCCGAATCCCCCAACCCCAATGTACTCCAAAAAAAAAAAAAAACCAAAGTGACAAATGTGCATATCTCAACCCTAACTAATATGTATTTCTTCACTTGAAATCGGAGGTTTAAATCCTCAAATCTCCATGGTTAAAAAAAAAGTTCTTTTAAAATTAAGAAATTGAAATATATATATTTTGAAGGCTAAAAATGTGAAAGGATTGTTAGAAATTTGAAAAAAGATTTGCAGTTACAGATGAATAATTAACATTTGTGGGAAATCTCAGGATCAGGCGAGGAGGAAAGCAGTGGAAGAAGAAAGAAAGCAGGCGAAGAAGAAGAAGGAAGCCGCGATGCAGACAATGAAGACGACGTTCATCTTCTCCGGCGTCATCGCCGCCGTCGCAGTGGCCGTCTTGGCCATTGTTAAAAAATTACGAGAAAACTGATTCTCTTCTCTCTCAACTTTTTGCTCCACCCTCACTCTTCTCCATTTTTTTTTTTTGTTTATTATTATTTTTTTTTTACAGTGTGTTTATTTACCGGGAAAACAAAATGGCGATGTTGAGAAAATGATTTTCTTTGGTTAGAAGATTATCAAAAGGAGAGATATTTTTATTTTTACTTTTCTATGTGTTGTTCAATATAGTTTTCGAGTCTCTTGATTTAATAATTTTAAATTATAAGTTTAGTTTTAACTTTCAAATTTGTATCTATTTGATCTATAAATTTTGAGAATGGTCTAACATAGCATTGAACATCCCATTTTGTGTCTTATTTGCATTCCCGAACTTTAAAAATATTTAATATCGAGTATGGATTGATTATTAAAAAAAATATTTTTCAAGAATGTATTTTTATAGAAATGTTTATGATTAAAACACTCAAATGGTTGGTTACATTTTTTTCAAAATTATTTTTATATACAAGTTTGTTTGATTTGCTTTACCTCGGAAGTGTTTCTACTTATGTCAAATTATTATAAATGATGATTATTAATAAGATCATTGACTATTGTCGATGGTCGGTGATGGGTGAGGGTGGTGGTGGTTGTCGGTAGTTGATGGAGGTCGGCAATAATAGTCAATCGAAAGTCGTCACCAGAGGTTAACCGAGGTTGTCGTCGGTGTTGATCGATCGTATGTTGTCGTCAAAAGTTACTGATGGCAGCAGTCAACTGGAGGTCGGTTGAGGTCATCGAGGAAGGTTGTCGACAGTAGTGATCGGCAATAGGTTATCAATGGTGGCGGTCACCAATGATGGGTGGCAGTAGACGCGGGAGTCAACAATAGTGGAAGTGAGGGGAGAGAGATTTGAGAATGATAATGTAACTGTATTTTGGTCATTTTCTTATACTAGGATCAATTGAGAAGATTCACAATTAAACGCCAAAAAACTCTTTTTTGTAAAAGTTGATATCAAGTGTCGAAAATAAGTTATTTCTAAAATTTATTCTGAAGTTATTTTGGGTGGTTGTCAAACACCACAATGAAAGAAACATATTTCTAAAACTCAATTCTCTAGGAGTCAATTTTTTTTTTGTTTCACAACATATGAAGTGAGAGATTCGAATCTTGGATCTCTTGGTCACTCGGTCATATAATATGTCGGTTGAAAGTATATAAATTAAATGATTATAAATAAAATCTAAGACCTAACTAAATGATCCATTAAAGAAAAAGAAAAAACAATGATAATTCAAATTAATGATCCATTGAAAAAAAAAAAAAAAACAATGATAATTCAAATCGATGGAGTTAGCTCAATTCAAATATTGGCGGATCTAGAAATCTAACCCCTAGAAATTTATATTAGGGGATACAATTCAATTTAGGGTTAAATTACAAGTTTAATCTTAAATTTCTTATTCGTGTCTATATGGTCCCTAAGCTTTAAAACGCATGTAATAGGTCTCTAAACTTTTAATTTTGTATTTAACAAATCTATAAATTTTCAATTTTTTATCCCATAGAAACATTTATTCTAAATTTTAAAAAATTATTTGTTCTATTAAACATAAATTTTTTTATTTTGTGTCTAATAGTTCCTCAACTTAACATTTTTTAAATATTTCATATTTGAATTATTCCATATTTGAATTAGTGATTAAGAGATTCGAATCATCACTTTTGTATAAAAAGAATGATTGAACTATATCATTTTCACACTGAATAAATCTATTTTTTTAATTAAACGTTAAAAAATTTAAATGATTGTATTTAATAATTAAAAGCTATAAAACCAAAAAGAAAAAAAAATGATAATAATTTTTTTTTAAGTTAAATTACAAATTTGGAGAAAGTTAGAATTTAGTCTCTATAGTTTAAAAAGTTAGAATTGTGTACCTATGATTTGATAAAACATCATAAAGAGTCCAAACGGTAGACATCATTGACTTATTAAGTATGTGGTGGGGTTAACTATCCATGTGTCATCAATGATGTGGTCTTTTTGTATTTAGCTGATGTGGTCTTTTTGTATTTAGCTGATGTGTGGGTTAAGTAGCTCGAAAATTGAAAATTTAATGCAACTTCTTTGAAAATCGGCAGCTCTTCTTTTTAACTAGTCAACTACTTAACTCATACATTCACTTAAATACAAAATACTACCTAAACACATGGATAGCTAACTACCACGAACTCAATCCGTTATGATGTTTTATCAAACCATATGGACGAAGTTCTAACTTTTAAAACCATAGAGACCAATTGTTGATGTTTAAGGACAAAAATAACATATCATCAAGAGCATAACTCAATTGGTATGATGTATTTAGGGTTTAGGGTGCCTATGAGATCCTAGGTTCGATCCCTACCCCACATGTGTTGTCAAGACTGCTATAGTTCTAAAACGTATTTAGTAAATCATGGTTCAACAATGCGGGGATAGCTCAGTTGGGAGAACGTCAGACTGAAGATCCATACCCCACATGTGTTGTCAAGACTGCTATAGTTCTAAAACATATTTAGTAAATCATGGTTCAACAATGCGGGGATAGCTCAGTTGGGAGAGCGTCAGACTGAAGATCTGAAGGTCGCGTGTTCGATCCACGCTCACCGCAATGTTTTTCTCTATTTTCTTTGTTGATAACTCAAGCCCGTTGATGCCAAATGGACTTCTAGATAGTTTTCGTGTATGATATACTCTGATGAAAATTAATAATATTGTCATGTAGGGGCAAACCAAAACATTAAGGAAGTCCGTTGATGCCAAATGGACTTGAGAATTAATAATATTGTCATGTAGGGGCAAACCCAAACATTAAGGAAGTCCGTTGATGCCAAATGGACTTCTAGATAGTTTTCGTGTATGATATACTCTGATGAGAATTAATAATATTGTCATGTAGGGTTTTGTTGTTGTTATATTTGCAAAATATTTTACAATTTGCTATAATTGCAAATAGTTTGAGCCTCATTGCTATCCATGCAATCAATCAACCCAATATTTTACGCACTTATTTTTAAAAAAAAAAAAATCATTAGTATCTACAAATAAAAATAATATTAAAGTATATTTGATATCATTTTTAAACCAAATATATATATATATATATAATATAATTTTAATTTTAATTTTTTATTTAAAAGTGTTCTCTAAACTTTTGGTCTAATATGTCTTTAAAAAAATGAAATTTTTAAAAAATAATTTAATTACTATATAAAACTTTAATTTAATATCTAATGGAACTTTGGTAGATATGTGAACTTTAAAAGATTTCGAAAGTTATAGACTAAATAGATCCAAACCTCAAAGTTAAGAGACTCCAAACTTCAAAGTTAGGAGACTAAATTTGTAGTTATATATATATATATATATGTTTGAAATTATTTGAATACGAGTGCTATCGAATAAGTTTTGAATCTTCCTACTATGGTAAAAAAAAAAAAATCCTACTATGTATCAATGTGTTCAAAATTATTTTCATATATACGAATTTAAATCTTTCACTCCAAGTTCTAGATCCGTCAATGTTTACACCCATATACCTCACAAATTAACATATTTTATTTTTCTCATTTTAGGGATGACAAATGTAACTAAAGATTTATCTAACATATTAAAGTATGTAGTAAATAAATTCTTTTTTATTTTAGAGAAAATCATTTTTTTACTCTAAATTTTTTTATAATTTTCCTCGCAACTTCGTGCATTTGAAACCAGTCCAGAAAATGTAGTAGAACTTTAGAAGCCATATTCATTTCCTTCGCGCGCTATTCTGAGAAACAAACGAAAAAATGTGCATCACTCTGCAATCTTCTCTTCTTCTTTCAAAAAACCAAATCCTCCTCTTCAATCCCAAACCAATTTCTCTCCACTCCACCAAATTCAAACCCAAATTCACAAATCTTCATCTCCGTTGTTCGAACCAATTCGCATCAAAATCCATCAATTCCACCAATTCCTCCAACCCCACAATCCAAAATTCTCAATTCCAATCGCATCCGCCTCTTCTTCGCACTTTCCAAACCTTCAAATCTCTAATTCCGTATGTTCTCTCTCAGCGTAAGCGTATTCTTGCTGGTTGGCTCTGTAGTATCGTCTCCGTTTTCTCTCTTTCCCTACTCGTGCATAAGATCGGAAAATTTTCTTCGATTGTCGACAAGATCGATGCAATCAAGTTGTGGAATCAGGGTCTGGGTTTGGGTGTTTTGGTGCTGGCTCGTTTTGCTGCGAGTTACTGGCAAGAAGCGTTTATTTGGGATGCGGCGTTGAATGCGATTTACGAAGTTCGTGTTCGTGTTTTCGAGAGAGTTCTGGCGATGGACTTGGATTTCTTTGAAGGTGGGAATGGTGTTTCTGCTGGCGATATTGCTTATAGGATCACCGCCGAGGCCTCGGATGTGGCTGATACTGTGTATGCTCTACTGAATGTGAGTGAAATCGAGTTTAATATCTGTCTCTTCATTTAGCTCTAACTTGCGGATAACTAGTTACATGTATTGTAAATTTTGATGAACTGATATGAATTTCTTTTTTTTGAAAGAATGAACTGATATGAATGAAATGTATTAGGTCTCGTCGGGTAACCATTTGGTGTTTCAAAATTAAGCTTATAAACACTACTTCTACCTATGCATTTTTTGTTTATTTATTATTTTTTACAAATATTTTCAAAATCGAAGCCAAGTTTTGAAAACTAAAAAATGTTGTTTTTGTTTTTGTAATTTGGCTAAGAATTTAAATTTTTCCTTATAAAAGACGAAAATCATTAGGAAGAAATGGTGAGAAAAAACCACCAAGGGTTGACTACTGGTTATGAAGGACCTTGAGACTAGCCCTCCTAGAGGGAATGTGTTCAGTCCTTGGTGGCAACCAAATATTGTAGGGTCATGCGATTGTCCCGTGAGATTAGTAGAAGTGCGCGTAAGCTGACCCGGACACTCACAAATATAAAATAAAAAATTGTGAGAAAACAAGCATAATTTTCAAAAAATAAAAACCAAATGGTTATCAAAAGAGACGTCGAGACCTTAGAAATTAAAATTTAATCGTTTGTTTCTTAACTTTTTAGTTTTTATTTGTAGCTTCATTTATATTACAGACCATCGTACCCAGTATCTTGCAGTTGTCAGCAATGGCGACCCAAATGTTGGCTATTAGCCCTGCCCTATCCTTAATTTCAGCTATGGTATGAAAGCAGGAGTTTCCATATTATCTTGCTTTAAATGTTTCTTTGCAGTGTTTTCTCAGTGGAATCATATGGTGAATCTGATTATCTTTACCTGATCTTAGGTTATTCCATGTGTAGCTCTTGTCATTGCCGATCTTGGTGAGAGACAACGCCGAATATCTAAAATGGCGAGTTTGAGCATTGCTAATCTTTCATCCTATCTAAATGAGGTATATCTTAATCACTAAAAGTATACTCAATTATATTTCTCCTCGGTGAAAGTCTAAATCTAAATCATGTTTCTAATTCACTTCTTTGTTCTAACCACTCTGGGTTAGCCTAGTGGTCAATAAGGACCTTGTAAATAATCAAGGACTTAGAGAGAAGGTGTTCAAGCCATGGTGGCCACCTTCCTAGCGTTTAATATACTACGTGTTCCTTGACTACCAAATGTAGTAGGGCCAGACGGTTATCCCGTGAGAATAGTCGAGGTGCGGGCAAGCTGGTCTGGACACTCACGGATATAAGAAAAAAGTCACTTCTCTGGTCTTAATGATTAAGTTGTTCTATATCTTTGTGATTATGGAATAGGTCCTCCCAGCATTTCTTTTTGTGAAAGCAAACAGCGCAGAGTTTTGCGAGAATACCAGGTTTCAGAGGCTTGCTCACACTGACCTGTATGAATGTCTAAAGAAGAAAAAGATGAAGGCACTTGTACCTCATATTGTACAAGCTCTGTATTTTGTGTCATTATCAGTGCTTTGTGTTGGTTTGCTGGTGGTTTCAAGATGTTCATTTAGCAGTGGTAGCATGGTTTCATTTGTCACGTCACTGGGCTTTCTCATTGAACCAGTTCAGGTGATAATATGTTCTGACCAAAGCTTCTGCTTGTATATTTTATTCCAGGGCTTGATATTTTCTCCGTTCTTCGTTGTTTGGCTGAGGTTTAGTGACTGCATAAGTTTCAAGTTCAATCTTCTGAATAATAACAATCATACAGAAAATTGGAAAGGCATACAATGAGTTGAAGGAAGGAGAACCTGCTATTGAACGCATATTTGAGTTGATTGAGTTCAAACCTACGGTAATTTGTTTACTTTTTGAAAGACTTCTTTAATAGTTTATTATTTCCAATAATATATTGGATAAATGTTGGCTTTATGGACTTAAACTGAAGGCAAGCAAGTTAATGACTAGAAAGTTGTATTGTATTAATGTACTTTTCACATTTTTATGACTGTCGAGACTATGTATTGATTGGTACTTTTCCTCTGTTTAGTTTCTGATACATTATTCACTTCCTTGGCTTCCTTACCTTTAATTGCCATTTTCTTACAATCATTGCCATACTGTTTGTTGAAATGCTTCTTTTCAATAATGTCGGTCAAAGTGAATGTCGAAATGATTTATCGTTTCTATGGTGTAAAGTCATCTTTGTTTACACATCATAAATTTTGAAATGCTCTTTCGATATCAATAGTATTATTTCATAAAGATGATTCTTTCGTGGTTTAATTTTTGTTACTTGATGAGCTTTCTACAAATTCAATTAATGGATGGATCATTTTGATCTTTGATTATAGGTTTTTGAGAAATGTGACGCCATTGATTTAAACTGTTTAAAGGGGGAGGTAAAATTCTGTAACGTCTCATTTGCGTATGGAAGCAATATGCCTCTTGTTTTGGATGGATTGAACCTCCACATCAAAGCGGGAGAAACAGTTGCATTCATGGGACCTTCTGGTGGGGGAAAGACAACACTTATTAAATTGCTTCTTCGCCTTTATGACCCGTTATCTGGTAAATTATTTATACAATTATACCATAGTTATTAGTTCTACTTCTCGGATTTCTTTTTTTCTTTTTCAAAATTCTTTTAACTTTTTCATGATATAAATATTGTTCTTTCTCTGAATAGGTGATATATTCATTGATAACCACAATGTCCGGACAGTTCGATTTAGAAGTTTGCGGAGAAATGTTGGTCTAGTTTCTCAAGACATGGTGAGTGATGGGCGATTACTTGTTCATACAATTTTTTCTTTTAATGTAATCAAAAGTAAACTGTATTTGATTGCTGTGCATTCCTTGTTACGTGGTAATTGCTTGGGTTTGGTTATTTTGCTTCTCTTACAAGTTTCCAGCTAGAAATTGACTCCCTTAGCAATGTAACCGAAACTTTTTAATGTTTTAAAGGTCCATACAAAATTTGTAATTCAACCAATTTTATTTACCAACCCAGATTAAAGGATCTTGCCAATATCTCTCAGGTTATTGTTGTAACAGTACCGACAATCATCTTGGTTTATACTTGTTTGATCATCTTTCATTCAAGCATCATTGGCTGCTAAAAACGAAATATATAACATAGTTATCAAGATTTTCTTGATGAATTACATGAACATTTGGTTTTTGTTCTCAGATCCTTTTCTCTGGAACTGTAGCTGAAAACATAGGATATTATGATCTGACAAAGGAAATCGACATGGAGAGGGTTGAGGAAGTGGCACAAATTGCAAATGCAGTTGAGTTTATCAGAAGGTTACCAAAAGGATACAATACATATATTGGACCAAGGGGCTTAACGTTGAGTGGAGGACAGAAGCAAAGGCAAAAACTCAAATTAACTCCAACTATTATAGCTTACCTCTATCTCTTGTTTGTTTTATGGTTAAACTTACCTGTCCTTCCTTATGGCAGACTAGCCATTGCAAGGGCACTCTACCAAAATTCATCTATTTTGGTTCTGGACGAGGCAACTTCTGCATTGGATAGCACGTCCGAGTTATTGGTCAGACAAGCTTTGGGGCGTCTGATGGAAAATCATACTGTAAGAAAACAAACTTAGCTTATTTATTCGATGTTTTTTTTATTTATGCATCGTGCCTCGTGGTCAATAAAGGACCATGAGAATAATAAAGGGGTTAAGGAAATGGATTCAAATCATGGTGGCTACCTACCTAGGATTTAATATCTTACGAGTTTCCTTGACAAATAAATATAGTAGGGTCAGGTGGTTGTCCTGTTGACATTAGTCGAGGTGCGCCCAAGCTAGCTCAGACACTCACGGATATAAAAAAAAAAGACATTTGTGCTTAATTTGTTGAGATTGTGTTTCGAAGTTAAATTATCTGTGATATGCACACAGCCTTACATGTGTGGATGTATACTCGAAATGGTTAGATCATGGAAATTAGAAGGCATTGGTTGCAAAGTGATTGACTGTTTGTGGGGGTCTTAATTCCTGTCAAAAGCTTGTAAGGGTGCAAATTATCTGGCTGAAACTTTCCCCTATAGAATCTTGATTCCTATTTGATGCACACCAATAGAATCCCTCAACATGTCTTTGGAGTTGGATGAAATCTAAAAAAAGGAGAGCATGTCAGGGTTATGTTTGTAGTTCTTAATCTTTTAGCTTAACAGTTGCCCTGGTTGCATACAATATTTATACCAAATGTATATAAATCCATAGGTGCTGGTAATTGCTCATCGATTGGAAACAGTTCTGATGGCGAAACGAGTGTTCATTTTAGATGGTGGGAAGCTGCAGGAGCTACCTCGCTCCGCTCTTTCGGATGGCAACCATAACTCGTTGCTGAAAACTGGGTTGGTGATTTGAGCATCATTGTACCGATGTCACAGTTGAGTTGCTCTTCTGCAGCTAAAGGAATTACAGGAGAGGAGGCAATGTCATGGTGACCCTTCTGTTATATAGCTTCATCCATTGTTTGTTTAGTTCAAAATAACTTATTAAAAGTTTTGAAACTTCCATTTCTTTCAGGTACATGGGCTATGCTTCTGTTGGGAAGTTCTTGTTCTACCACTTTGTAGATGACAGTATATTTGTCCTACTGGGGTCCAATGTTATTAAGCTTCAAATCCAGTTTATCTCCTGTCATATGAACATGTAAATCACCTAAAATTTAGAGGTATGTCTATTCGGTCTCTAAACTTTAAAAAGTGTTTAATAAGTCTCTTAACTTCCTGAGTTTTAAAGATTATCTACTAAATCTTTAAATTTTTAATTTTATGTCAAATATGTCTTCAAACTTTAAAAATAGTCTAATAAGTCTTTACATTTTCAATTGTGTTCAATAAATCTCCGAATTTTTATTTTTGTGTTTAATAGGTCATTGGCCTATTTGCCATTTTCTTAAATACATGGACTTGATGAACACAAAATCTAAAGTTAGTGTGAATAGACATAAAATTAAAATTTAAAATTTAAAATTAATAGATTAGTTAATTTTTTAAAATTTTAAATATGTTATAAACTTATTAGACACAAAAATTGAAAGTTTAAATACTTATTTAACATTTTTTATCAGAGACAACTAACCTACATTATAACATTTACATTAAAACGGCAGAGTTGAAGGTATGTTTAATAATTAAAAGGGAAGAAATAGAATTTTTAAAATTTTAGAGACTAAATTAAAAATAAGTAAATTTTAGGAATCCAATCTATATTTAAAATTAAAAAAAAAAAATTGGACCAATTTTAGAATTTTAAAAATAGATTAATGACAAAAATAGGAATTTTTAAAATTTTAAGGATTAAATTAAGAAATATATTAAAAAAAGAGAGACCAAAATATACAATGATAAAAGAAGCCTAAATTATATTTAAATATTTGTATGTAAAATGAAAAAAACAATTTTTACGTATATCTTTCAATTTAATAAATTTGAATCTAAGATTTAGATAAGTTTGGTAATTTTCACTTTTAACTTTAATTTTCGAAAGTGCAAGTTTTTCAAAATTTTCATTTCAACACAATTTAAGTTTTACAAAAAACAAATATTAAGTTTGTGGTAAATATAAATCATCAAATAATTTTGTTAAAACTAACAAATTAAATAAATATTTAAAAAAAAAAAAAAAAAAAAAAAACTCGAATATTATTTTTGGTTAAATTACATTTTTAGTCCCCGAAGTTTGAGTTTGATAGTATTTAGGTCCCTAAGCTTTCAAACTCAACCTTTTAACCTTCAAATTTGAGTTTAGAATCATTTTGGTCTCTCCATCCAATTTTTAATTAATTGTTAAGAGAATGTTGACATGTCTTTTATTTTAAAACGAAAATTGGATGAAGGGACCAAAATGATTATAAGTTTGATGGACTAAAATATTGAGTTTGGTATCAAAGCCTAACTTCGGGGACCAAAAAAAAAAAAAATAAAAAAAAAAAAAATAATTTACCCTATTCTTTTTCTTTTAAGTTTTATTAATTTTGGACCAATTTAGTAAAAATGATAAATGAAATTCTAAAATTGAGAAGAAGAAAAAAATAATATTGTTCGTTGATTGCTGGTGTGAGCGCACGTCCACCGTCGGATGAAAGAAGATGATCTCTCTATAAATTCCTCTCATCTCAATACACACTCAACTCGAAACTTCAATTTTGCCGCTTTCAAAAACCCGCGCTCTTTTTCTTCTGTGTCTCTCGCGGTTCGATCGATTCGATTTCCATTTCCGACGAACTCTGCAATCGCTGAATCAGGTATTGTAGTTCAGTTCGTTTGATTCTCCGATCGAGTATTTTGAAACTTTCTTCTCCTTGTTTGGTTCAGTTTGTTAAATTGAAGTGCACGATGAAATTCTTCAGATTCTTTTCTTGTCTCTTCGTGTTTGTAACCTGTTGAATATGGATTAGTTTGTTTGCAGTCAAATTATGTCTAGATTTTGTATACTTTGAGTCTGTAGGGCCGAATTCGATTTGCTGATTACGGCGTAGTAAGAGGAAAATTGTTTGACAGTCGCGAAGCTATATTTAGGGCTATTGAATCAAAATAATCCACACGCAGTGATCATTATGCATATTCTCATTGTTGGAGCTAGCTCAAATTGGGAAAGCCTTCTGTAACCATCATGGATCTTTGATCCTTTTGTATATTTCATATGTCAATTAAATTGTTTCTTATTAAAAAAAAAATTAAAAAAAAAATATTGTTGGAGCTAGCTCAATTGGATAAGAAACTATAACACTGGGTTTAAAATTTCTTAAATCAGTTTTTTGTAGTACTTAGCAATCAGTTAGACTACAACGGGAAAAAAATACTTGTTGGAGCTTAGCTCAACTGGATAAGACATTATAACACTGCATTCAAAATTTCTTAAATTTGTGTCATTGGCATTCGACAAGTTATTTTTTTAATATGTAGCAATCAGTTCGACTGCAATAGGAAAAAAGACACTTGCTGGAGCCTATTCTTATTGTTGGAGCTTAGCTCAACTAGATAAGACATCATAGCAATGTGTTTAAAATTTCTTAAATTTGTGTCATTGACATTTGACAATTTTTTTCTAATACTTAGCAATCAGTTTGACTACAACAGGAAGTTTTTTTAATACGTAGCAAGCAATCAGTTCGACTACAACAGGAGAAAAGTAGTAAAGTACTTGTTGGAGCCTATTCTTATTGGTTGAGTTTAGCTCAACTATATAAGATATTATAACATTGCGTTCAAAATTCCTTAAATTTGTGTCATTGACATTCAACATTAGATAAGTTTTCTTTAATATGTAGCAATCAGTTCGACTACAACAGGAAAAGGTACTTGTATGGATCCCACCCTACAAATGGTTATTGTCAATGAGAAAAGTACTAGTAGTGAAAAGCTGTCTGCTAGTTATATAAACGGCACCAGAATTTTTTTACAATTTCATGCATGGCTAACATGGTGAAAGTTAGTTTTCTTTTTACTAAATGTTTGTCCTCTCTGAAAGACATTCTTCCTGGTGTTTTCTGTATAGATGGATACATCAAACCCTTCAGTTTTTGTCAATGCTGAGCTTCTACGCCTGTATGTTGGAAGAAGAGTTCGGGCAGTGATTCAGGTACAGTCTGAAGGCAATGGAGTCATATACGGCAAATCGACAGATGATAACCAGATTATTGTGAAAGGATCCCCACCCTTTCCTCTTTCAAAGTTTGTTGAGGTCGTTGGCATTGCCGATACCGACAAATCCATACGAGCTGATGTGTGGACCGATTTTGGCGACTCATTTGGTATATATTCTTTTTCTTCATCTATCCTTGTTCTAGAATGAAATTTGAAGTTGTTTAGTACCAATGCTCTATATATGTCATCTGAAGTTAATTTGTGTTATTTGAATTGACTGAAGAGGATCATTTATTGTGTTTCCAGCTAATTGGTTTTGCCAAAAGCAGTATTGAGTTTTGAATTGATATTTTCCAAAAGAGCTTAGCTAAATCTGGCATTTAAGATTTCTGAAGTATAATATGGCTAGATCATAAGTTTGGAATCTGGATTAGGCCTTTGCAGTTTATCTCAATAGTTAAGTGCAATCTGTGAATTGGTTATTTAGGCCCGGCTTGATTTGGTTTTTGAAAAGTAAGCTTGTTTCCTCATAATTTTCTTTACCATGGTTTTCATATTTCTTAAGGAAAGTTTTCAATTCTGAGTCAAATTCAAAAAACAAAAACAAATTTTTTAAAACTATTTTTGTAGTTTTCAAAACTTTTTGAAAACATTTGTCAAAAGTAGATAACAAATCAAAGAAACTCATAGGTGGATGTAATGTTTAGAAGCTTAATTTTCAAAAACCAAAAACTTATTTAGCTCGGCCTTAATATCTGAAATTCATATCAAGTTGAAGTAAAATCAATCCAAGTTAGCTCATGTTTTAAATTTTCTTCTCCATGGATGATGAGCCTCAAATAGATCTGCCAATAATGTATGCATAAGTTACTTATAGAATCCTCTTTGGATCATACTCTCAACATTCTTTGAGTTTGGATGTGTCATTGAATTTGTATTAACTATTATCAGATCAAGTAGCATTCTGAATTCTTTATTGAACCCTATTTGCAGATACATCTACCTTCAATCAACTATGTCACCTTGCTAATGGGGAGTTCAAACCTTTGTTTATCTGATATTGAAGTCAGATATTCTTTGACAAGAAGGCTCAATCCCTACCTTCACCTCCCGTGACATGCTATGTCGCCGATGTGTTCTTCATGTTCTTTTGAAGCTTTCGAGATTTATCGGTATAGAACTTTTCAGGTAATGGACATATAAAATGAATATGCAATGTATGTTTGTATTAGAATGAGCATTGCTTCAAAATATTAATCAAAACTTTTTTTTTTTTTTTTTTTATATCCGTGAGTCTCGTGCTAGCTTACATGGGACAGACCGCCTGATCCTACAACATTTGTCTGTCAAAAAAACCCGTAGAAAATTAATTCTTAGGTAGGTGGCCACCAAGGATTGAAACCACATGGAACATACCGTCTGATCCTACAACATTTGACTTTCAAGAAAACTCATAGGAAATTAATTCTTAGGTAGGTGGCCACCAAGGATTGAAACCATTTCCTCTGCCAACAAGTGCATGGCTCAACTGTCATGATGTATCGACTCATGTTTGTTGAGTCATGCTCAGTTTATTGAAAACCGAAGCCTAACTTCGATGATCATTGCAGTTGAATATCGTTACCATAAGTTAAAATGGTATTGATATGTAGAAGCTAATCGAAAACCTACATCGAAGGAAGTATCATTTTGCATATCGTCTTTAGAGTTGTATATCGAAAGATAAAGATCATCGAAGTTAGACTATGGTTCTGCAAATTTCAAAACCGTTCGACGATATTTATCTTTTGATATACAACTTTAAAAATAGTGAAATCAGGTATTAAATTGTGTTAACTTTCTAGCCATACTTTTATCGAAATTTTTGCATATCTGAGTAAAAATATATCGATATTTGAATGCACACGGTTCAAAAGACAATGAAAGACATGTGGGTGTACATTGTCTTTTGAAAAGACTTGATGCACATAGTAAAGAAAAGATGATGTGGGCTTGCGTGGAGATCAATTTAACAACTGTATTTTTTAAAATAGTTTGCAATATTTTTATAAAAAAAAATTAAAACAAAAATATTATTAAAAAAAATGCCCTGGGGATTACTAAAAAGAGATGAGGACAAAAAGAACTATGTAGTTGAAATTTTTTAAATTCATGTATGTCACAATCATTATAGATTTTTTTTCTTTTTTTTCTTTTTCTAGCATGTAGAGTGGGACAAACATATACCTTAATTAATTAAGTTATTGTACTAAAAAACAAACTAGTTAAGCTATGCTACAATTATTATAGTTTATAAACTAATTTGGTAGATTAAACATATATTATATATTAGCAGCATAGCTCAACTCACATCACCTAGTAACTATGAGGTCTTAAGTTTTTTTTTTAGTACATTGGAGTGGGATTCGAACTACAGATCTCTTGGTCGTCAATACATCCGTATGTCAGCTGAGTCATGCTCGTTTTGAAAAAAAAAAAATGTCAAGTATTTATAATCAATAAATTAGTTAAATTAAATTTTAAAAATAATATTCACATGTTTTTCAGATTTTAAATTTACTACCAAACACATTAATTATAATGATAATATGACATACATGTTTTTTAAAAGGTTTATTAATCTTTATTTTCAAATTTTTGTATTGGAATCTCTAACCAAATAAATCCTTATGACATGTCTTTTAATACAGTAATCATGACGATGTTAATTATGTTAATATGCAAGTTCAACTTCATCAAAATAAATAAATAAATAAATAAGGCATTTAATTTAATCGATTTCTATTCCTATATTAGTTGTACTAAAAAAAAAAAAAAATAAATAACATGAGTATAATTTACTTTAATTGACATTTATATTTTTTCTTAAAATCAGAGTTTCAAATTCTCTATATTGCATAATTTAACATGTTAATATTTTTTTAAGATCAAAATTTTAAATTTTCATAACTCAGTACTCGAAAAAAAAAATCTCATAAATCAAATTGTAAAAAATAAAATTAAAAAAATCAGTATAATAAATAGATAAATTAATAAGCATCATAAAGAGATATTAACACAATATTGGAATCATAATAAATCATCGTGTTAGGGATGAATTAGCTTGACTAATAAATAATACACATCAATGATTAATACAAACAGAATCAAAACCCACAAAACACAGATTCTAAAACTAACTTTAGAACCCATTTTCCAACACTAAAAATTTAATCAAAATAAAAAAAGGGAAATCCTTTTTTTTCCTCCCTAAAAAAACCCCAATTGAAATTTCAAGAACAAATTGGACATTGAATCAACCCATTCTCATTGCACTCACCACATTTCATTGTCTTTTTCTTGGCCGGATCTAAAACCTTACAACTTCCATTGCAATCCACACACATCACAAATCTCACGCCGCCGCATCCTTCACACCCTCCACCGCCCGCTGCCGTCGGAATCCCGTCGAACAAAACCTCCAATTTTCCTTCCTCATCCAATTTCAACACCTCTTCCGCCCCTCCAATCAGCCTCCCCTTCACAAAAACCGCAGGAACTTTCACCTCCTTACTTGCCATTAACGCCCTTAGTTCCTCTCTGAAACCGGAATCCATCGACACATCTCGCTCGATCGAGCGAATGCCGTAAGATTCAATTATCGATCGAACCTTGTTGCAGTCCTCGAATGTCTTTCTGATTCCTCGAAGCGTCGTTGTGTAGATCACGACAGCAGTTTCGCCGCCAAGCGGGCACCGTTCCTCGAACTGTTTTAAGGCGGTTTCGGATTCTTGAAAATGTCTTGCCGCCTTAGATTTCGGTGTCTCTAAAACGATTCTCTTGATTTGTTCGCCTTCTTCGGTTAATTGCCGCTCGTACGACGCTACGAGCTCTGGGTCGAACAATGGACTCAAACTCTTTCTTCTCGCCGATAACAGTCCCGAATCGCTCCCGAAACTCTGCCTTCTCGTCGACAAAATCGGCGTATTCTTCACCGGAATGCTCAATTTCAGAGCCGATTTGGGGGAAATTCTCAACGAATTGTTCACTTTCAGAATCTCTTTCGGACTGTAATCCAATCGCCCAACGCCATTAACTCTGCCGCGATTCTCCTTTCCGGCGGACCGAATCGCCTTCTTCGGAGTACCGATTTGATTAAAGAACTTCAACGGACTTCTCCGATCCAAATCAGCCAATCCACGGAGAAAAGCTCTAGGTTTAGGGCTTTTCTTGCCACGATTCGCAATGGGAATTCCTTCCTCGAGGCCGTCCATAAGCTCCCAAGCGTTAATAACTTCGAATTCATCGCGAGGAGGAGATTTCTTCGTCGGCTCTGAAAGTAACTCCTTGGATTTGTGATCGGCGTCGAGATTGAGAACGCCGTAAGTGCTGGAAGTGAGAGAGACGACGTGGTTGAGATACTCGCCGCCATTGTTGACGATGATGTCTCTCTGAAGATCCTTCCGGTACAGTTTGGAAGAAACGCAGCCCATTGATTTCCTCTTCTTCTTCTTCGTCGATTTTTCAGAGGTTTTTAAGTGAAGAAAAAAAAGTTGCAGAGAAGAAGAGTGTGAGTGGGGAGTTTTTCAGTTATTATTTTATTTTTTAATTTTATTTTATTTTTGAATGGTAACGGTTACTAAATTGTCCAAACGGGCCCCAACGGTCGGAAATTTCGAATGGGAATTCTTGTTCTTCGGGATTTTTTGCCCCATATTTTTTATAATATGATTTTAACCCCCCTACTTTTTCCCACTTATTGCTGCTTTTTTATTTATTTTTTTAATTTTGTTTTTGGTTTGTTTTATAGGTTTAAAAGTTTGAATTTGGTTTTTGTGATTTGATTATAATCTACTCAAATGTTTATGTTATTGTCAAATAATGAATAAATTTGTTAGGTCCACAGGTTGGGTATGATATTTTTTATTTTTTAGTTCAACAATATTGTGGGTGCGGGATCGAACTATGAGTATTTGTACGGATGACCCTCTCCTCGGGAGTCGTAAGGTTTTTTGACTTTCGCTTCAAAATTTATGTTTTTTGACCTTCTCTCGATAAACAAATGTCTTATCCCTGTGAAAAGTCATTTGTACCCTTCGCTTAGCACGAGGACACTATAGTTGTCTCCTCGTGATCGTGCTCAGTGAAAAGTACGACAAATTTTGTGCACTTGCTTATCACGAGGGAATGTAAAAAAACATAAGTTTTCAAAAACTGGGTCAAAAAACCTTACGACCGCTGAGGGGAGGGTCATCCGTACAAATACACCATCGAACTATTGACCTTTGGAAGGGTAGTATGATATATTTTTTTACAATATGTGGGGCGGAGAATTCAAACATCTGACCTATTGGTCAATGATCAGTTAAGTTATGTGCATGTTGGTACTCTGGATATGATATTGCAACTAAAGATTCAAATATATGTTTATATCATATATATATATATATATATATATATATATATATATATATATATATATATATATATGACTGGTTGCACAAACAACAACCAAACCCAAAATAATTGTAAATTTAGCAAACTTTAAAACATTTTGCAAATATGGCAAAAAATTAGTGGCTATCACTGATAGACTCTATCGTTGATATATGACTATCACGGATAGACTTCTATCAATCATACTATCAGTGATAGAAATTGTCATATCCACAATTTTTTTTAAAAAGTGCTATATTTTTAATTATTTTATTCTAAATTGACTACTGTTACAATTTCTCAAAAAAAAAAAAAAATGACATCAACTACTCATCAATATTAATAATTACTCTTTTAAAAAAAATATTAATAATAAGTACTAAAAAAACCTAATAATAAGATGAATAACTTATTTGGGAAGAACTCAATTATTAATTTTTATATTTTTTTTTATTTACATGAATAATATATGAGAATAGTGTGGTATTTTATTCTATGTCCATAAAATTTAAATTTGGATATCGATAATATTTTACTCCTTGATTGCAACAATGAGTTAGTATGACAAAAAAAAATGTGTGAAGTTGACATTGATCTAGTAATAACAATGATGTTTTTGGCCTATTTGAACATAATTTAACTGGCTAAGTTAATTAAATGTAAAAAAAAATGTGTCGGAAGATTTAATTAAATTAAAATATTAAACGGAAAGTTTTAAAATCATAAAGATGAAATTGAAACTATGTACATTACATTCATATGGACTAAATTGATACGGTTAGTTTTAAAATCATAAAGATGAAATTGAAACTATGTACATTACATTCATATAGGACTAAAATGATAATTTAATCTTATTTAAATGAGTTGTTTTCTCCATATATTTTCTAGCTTAACTTTGTGGTGTATGTTTGTATATGTTTTGTCTTATTTCGATAAATATTGAAAAAAGATTCAAACGTTTGACTTTTGTTCATATCGAGTTAAAAGCATTAGCATGACGACATTACAATATAGCATGCTATAAAAAAACTGTTGGCAGAAAAAATTAAACATTTTTTATAAAATGAAGTTTTTATTTTTTATTTTATTTTTTATTTTTTTGAAGATAATAAAATGAAGTTTAAGAATTATACAGAACCACAATTCAATATTAATTAAAAGTCATAATTGAATGTTTGGAGTAAATACACAAATATCCAAATTTTAAGATTAAGTCAATAATTTGATCATCAAATTAACAATATTATTTCCTTTTAAAAAAAGTCACATCAAATGAGTCAAAAAATGCCTGAGATTATAGTAAGTCAATAAATGGTTCAATTTCCTAAACTAATTAATAATAGTCAACCATAGAAATTAATTTTTTAAAAAAACAAGTCAACTATAGAAAACCTTTCCATTCAAAATATTACACAATATCCTTTTAAAAAAATAAAAATAAATAAATAATAATAAATAAAGGTTAAATTATTAAAAATATCCATGAATTATGGGTTTTGTTTAAAAAAAAAAATACTTTTGAACTTTTAAAAGTTTAAAAAATACCCTGGAATATAAAAAAAAAATGTTTAAAAAATATCCTTGAAATTTCAAAATTATCAAAAACACCTCAAACTATGAAAAAAGTTTCAAAAATATCACTAGACTATGAAAAACGTTTCAGAAATGGCTTCACAGTTCTACACACATTTTAATGTGAACGGTTAAATTCTAACTTGTACTTTGTGTGACGTGAAAAAAAATAAAAACGTAGATGTCCGAGGTGTAAAAAATCATTGAAGTCTTAGTTTATCGATTCAGAAGATCATGAAATAGAACAAAACTAGGGCACAAAATTGATGGAGAATAGATCAAATGTCTACGTTTTAATGAGTTTTTTAACACCCGAGACGTCTACATTTTCAATTTTTTATGTCACACAAAGTACAAGTTATAATTTAACCGTCCACATTAGAATTCTATATGTTGTTAACGTTGAGAGCATTTTTGAAACGTTTTCATAGTGTAGGGATATTTTGAAACTAGGTATCTTTTGAAACATTTTTCATATTTAAGGGATATGTTTTAAACTTTTAAAAGTTTAACGGTATTTTTTAAACGTAACCATAGTTTAGGGATTTTTTGTTTGTTTTTTATAATCTAACCATAAACAAATAATTTGTGATACAAAATATTGGAATTAAATATAATTCTAATAATTCACAAAGGGGACCATACAACATTAAATGCATGGTCCAATTAAATTGAAGTATTCATTTTGATTATTTAATTCTTCTTTTTATTCTAAAAAAAAAAACAAATCTTCTTTTTATTTAAAAAAATGATTTTGTTATTATTATTATTATTATTATTTTTTGAGATATTGTGATTATATATATATATATATATATATATATATATATATATAGATATAGATATATATATATATATATATATATATTTTACAAATGTATTTAATTAGTGTGGAGATTGAACTCATAACCTCTTAATCAAGAGGCACAATCTTATAGCAATTGAGTTTGTGATGTGATTATTTATTTGGAAGTTTAGAACTTGATTCATATAAAACATTAATGATGATATATGTTATTCCCTGACTAAAAAAGATGTAACAATAAATAAATATAAGATGCATGAACTAAAATAACACAATAATATGGAAAAACTGTGACATATGTTTAATTATCTGTGACTTTGGGAGGTCTGGGATTGATATTTCAGTTTAATAATTCAATTAGGTTGAAAATTATCTTTGTAATTGATACAAAAAAAATGGACCTGAAAATGACAACTTTTAATAAATGATTGCTTTCCTACTAAATGTTTAAATTGATTGGAAATTTTGTGTCTAATATAGGTCATTTAAGTTTAAAATTTTCTAATAGGTCACCTGGATTTTTAATTTGGTGTCCAATAAGTCATTGACATATTTAAATTTTGTTAAAAATAAACTAATCTATCCTATATAAAATTAAATTTGATATCTAATGATATCATAAACTTTCAATTTTGGTCTCGCAGATCTATGAATTTTAAAATGTTAAATAATTCAAGGAACTAGTAAACACAAAATTAAAAATCATAACTTATTTGAGACAAAATTGAAAGTGTAAAGATTTATTGATCACTTTTTGAAGTACGAAAATTTATTGGACACAAAATTGAAAGTTTAAAAATCTATTAGACACGATTTAAATTTAATATCCAAATAGACATAAAATTAAAAGTTCAGGTACTAAACTCGTAATTTAACCTAAAAGTGGGTTTTAATTAATTAATGATAAATTTTGAATAACTAATTTCTATAATTATCAAATAATTAATTAATTAATATTGTTTTAGTTCAACAACATGCAAACTTGAGGATTCGAAGATATCAATATGCCTAACTAGTTGAGTTATATGCTCAGGTTGGTAATTAACTAACTAACATTTGATGTAGGGTAGATCCGCTGTTTTTTAATAATATTACATTTTTTAAAATTTATTATAAAAATATTGTAAGTTTGAAACTATTTATAAAAATAATGCACAATGGAGGTCGTCTTTTGAAAAGACGACCTTACTCCACATGGCATCGGTATGTATTCTTTTATTAAAAAATTGATATCTTTTTACTCAGATATTCAAAATTTTCAAAAAATGTATCGTTGGAAAGCTAACAGCGAGAGCTTCAATTTGATACGTGGTTTCACTATTTTTGGAGTTGTGTACCAAAAGATAGAGACCATCGAAGTTGGACTATAGTTCTTCAAATTTTAGAACTGAAGATTGTTTTCAGGAGTGCATTAAAAAATTGACATCTTTTTACCCAGATATTAAAAAATTTCGAAAAAAAATACGGTTAAAAAATACGGTTAAATATCAAGTTTCACTATTTGTAGAGTTGTGTATTAAAAGATATAGATCGTCGAAGTTTAAGTACAGTTTTGACGTTTTAAGTCGTATCTTCAGTTCTGGGTTTAGTGAACTTTTCATAACTTTGACGATATATATTTTTTGATACACAACTCCAAAAATAGTGAAACTAGGTATCAAATTGAAGCTCTCTATGTTAACTTTCCAACAATACCCTTTTCGAAGTTTTTGAATATCTCGGTAAAAAGATATCAATTTTTTAATACACTCCTCAAAATAATCTTCAGTTCTAAAATTTGCAGAACTATAGTCCAACTTCGATGGTCTCTATCTTTTGACACACAACTCCAAAAATAGTGAAACCACCTATCAAATTGGAGCTTTCGCTGTTAGCTTTTCAACCATATCTTTTTTGAAAATTTTGAATATTTGAGTAAAAAGATATCAATTTTTTATTAAAAGAAGTACATACCGATGTCCATGTGGAGCGAGGTCGTCTTTTCAAAAGACGACCTCCATCCATGTGGAGCATCTTTGCTTGTTTGTGGAGGTCGTCTTTTGAAAAGACGACCTCCATTTAAAATTGCTATACTTTTATAAATAGTTTCAAACTTACAATATTTTTATAATAAGTTTTAAAAAATACAATATTAAAAAAAAAACAGCCGGACAATGTATAAAGCATGGGCAAACTATTTACTATTGATTTACTAATGATTAATTAATATTTACTATTTATCAAAATATTGAATAATAGTATTCAGAGAAAATTGTGGAGATCGACCGGAAACCTAAACCCCTAAATCAATTAAACAACTCAGACATGTTAAGGCTATGTTTACCCGTCCGTAATGGATTTTCTCCAACAATCGTAATAAATCAATCGTGACTGTAATGGATTAAGAGCTTCAATCGTAATCGGTTTACCTGTTTACTTCAGCCCAATTCAAACGTAATCTTAATTCCATTGATATGTTTACTTAAGCCAATTCAAACGTAATCATTCGTGAATTTATCATAGTACCCTCTATCATAATAACAAAGTGACCGCCAAAAACACAGTCTTCTTCCTTCTCCCTCTCCGCCACACTTCTCATTCTTCCTCTCCGCCACAAGATAACAATGTTCCTTCTCGCCAGACCGGTGGTTTCGCAACTAATTCAAGCAAGTTCTGATTCCTCTTCCGCGTCTTACGTTTCAGAGTCGCAGTTCATTTTCTCTTCTGAACTTTTGATACTTTTTGAACTTCATCGCCGCATGATATAAATCATGTTCACGGTCGAGTTTGTACTCGTGTAATGAATCAGGTTTGTAATCTTTTTTATGGTATTAATATAAATCATGATAGTTTTCCAAATCGTGTAATTATGTATTAATTTTTCTCATTTGCGCCCTAAACCAAACGATTACGAGGTTGAAGATGACCTTTCTTCTCTGTAAACACCCAGAATAAATATACAAAAACTATGAAAATGTCCTTAGATTTTATGTGCGTAGACGCCCATAATAATGAATTGGAAATGCGTGAGATGAAAAAAAAAATCATTTTTTTTATCAAAACTAATGCAGATAAAAACCCAGAGAAAATGGGAAAAAATGACAGGTGTAAAAGAATTACATCTGTGAGAATCTAGGAAGAGAGAGAAAAAACCGGAGAAGAATGGGAAACAATGACAAAGTGTAAAAGAATTACATGTGTGAGAATGTGAGAGAGAAGGGGCATTTGTGGAAGGAAATGAGTAGAAAATCAGTGGGTCGTGGGTCTCACTTAATCTGCAATGGTAATCCCATTGAGAACCCTCAAGGTGGTAGAGATTGGGTGTAATGAGATTAGTCACTTCGAGGTGGGACCCACAGTTTAATTACGTTTACAGATTTTAGTAAACGTCCTCCAACGTAATGAATGTGGGTCTCATTGTCAGAATTACCATTGATTCATTACGTTTGGAGGGAAGTAAACGCGACCTAAGTGTATCTAGTAAAAAAATGATAAATCAATCGAAATGATTACCTGCAATCATTAGTTGAACCCATCTATCGTCGGAGTTAACCTCCTCGGAAGTATAGGTTCGTGACAATGAACATGGTATATAATAGAAAATACATTTTTATGATACAATAGATATACGTATATATTTTAATAAACAAAAGACATGTATAAATCGTATCACATATATAAAGTGTTAGACTTTACAAAAGTAAATATTTGAATTTTTTTTCCGATCAATCTGGTTGCAAAAGTAAGTATACGCGCATACTACATGTGATATCCTGATCGAGTTGAATGGTCTTTTCTCTTGTCTTCCAAATTTTGTCATAACTTATGCAACACTTACATATTATCATAGAAAAATCAAACGGTTTCGGTCAGTTTAATCCCAACCAACCAAAATTTGAAAAAAATATGAATGTTGATTTCTGATCAATCGAAGAGATTCTATTCGAAAAATTTGAAATGTGAAACTCTTTTTTCTACTAGCTTTCTTCTCTACCTTGGTGCTTGTACAAGAAACCCTATTTAAGCTTCCAGCAATTGCTCAGGCATCTAATCTCAAGTGATTGGATTCATGCTAAGACTTGAAATTATTGTAGATGTTTTTGTCGTCTTGTACGCAATCGAAAACAATCATAATACGATGAAATGTCATTCTTCATCAAAATCAATTCAATCAGAGGATGAAAAATGTTTGAAAGTCGAAATTATTGAATTAAGAAGATGAAAAAAAAATAGGCATATCTTAACTTTAAAAATCGTTAAATATATTTAAAATTGAATAGATAAATTTGAGATTTAAAAGTAAATCTATAATGAGAGATACGTTTGATTTTTTTTTTAACCAACACACTACAACAAATTAGACCTACGATGGCAGTTCTGAACTGCCATCTTAGGGGTATGATGACGGTTTTACGACCGCCCTCTAAAGTGGTGCCATCTTAGGGGTATGATGGCGGTTATCTTTTAATGGCGGTTTAAAACCGCCATTAAAAGAAACCGCCATTGTATCCTTACAATGGCGGTTAAAAACTGTCATTGTATCCCTACAATGGCGGTTAAAAACCGCCATCGTATCCCTACAATGGCGGTTCAAAACCGCCATCGTATCCCTACAATGACGGTTCAAAACCGCCATCGTATCCCTACAATGGCGGTTCCAAACCGCCATCGTATGTGCAAAACTGCCATTGTAATGTATATTTAATGACGGTGAATACCCGTCATGGTTACCTTTATAATATAATAAAAAAAATATTGTTAGTTGCATTGAAACCAACAATATTTTTTTCCTTTATAAACCACCTATGCACAAAATAAAATATCAATATATTGTATTTTATACAAAAATTAACTCAAGGTCTACGAGACAACACACAACAACATCTTGATTGCATTGAAACCAACACTATTTTTTTTCTTCAGCTTATAATTTCAAGATACAGACAACAAAAAATTATTCATACATAAAATTTTACTACCATCAAATAATCACTTTGATGTGACATTCTTACTAAGTTACCATTCATTCGTGGACAACATTGGCTTATTTTCAAACAATAGCGAAAAACGTGTGAATCCAATCAACAAACCCTACAAAAAGTAAACGAAAAAAAGATTACAAAAATTTGAACAACATGATATATAAAAAACCAAACTCCTTGAAAAAGGAAGAAAACAAGGTGAAAAGATTATTTCTATAGCCTTCATTCATTTCTCCAATCATGAAGATTAAATAAATTAAAGAGAGAGCTTACATGTTCTCCATTTCTTCTTGTAAATTGTTTCACCTTTCGTTGCTTGAATATTGTCCAAACACAGTTTGCTAGACTTATCACTAAGTCTAAAATCTAAAATCTCATTTCAACATGAACTCTAAATAAGAAAACATATCACTAACTCTAAAATCTCTACTGATGAAGAAAACATGAGCTGCAAACATAGATGTTCCAATTCATTGTAAATCAACTGCTAGTAAATGATTTCAGCTGACAAAGTCGAATGGAAATCAATATTGGGAACAAACATATCTTCTTCTACACAATAAGAACAGAAGATGATGAAAGATTGTGCCCTAAAAATTAAAAACAAAACTCATGGTTCAATCTGTGTGCGTCAGGGGAAAGAAAAAATCAAACAAAAGTATAAACCCTAGCTAAAATCTATGATTCAAAATTAGAGTATACATCGCAAGGAAGAATCTGTATTGACACGCATAGTCATCATAAAGAATTGAGAGAAATAATAGCAACATTAAGAAACATATTTCACACATTTATAAAATCTTAAGATTAAAAGGGTGGTGATTAAAGACGAGACAAAATGCAACTAATCTTAAAGGAAAAGTTGCAGAACGACCCAAGTAAAGAAAAGAGTGCAAACAAAGAAGATAGATCGAGTCTGAGCTTGGACGCCTGCTTTGGCATTTCTTTGACGAATTCAAAAGGAATTTTTGTTGATATTCTCTAGGCTTAAGATTCAGGGTAAATTTAGTATCGCTAGACTCTATATGTTACTCTTATGGAAGTAGAAATTAATATGAAAGATGCAAGTAAATTTGTACTATACCAATTTAATACATAGAAAGAACACATCTAACCTCTACACTCAAGCCAGAAAAAACAAAGAACATTGAATACATAGAAAGAACTATTCCAATAGCACTCTTTGTTGCAATACAACTTAATTTCAAATGGAACCTGTGGCCTTTTTATTTGTTGTTTGTGTTTTTGCTCACAACTCACTCGCTTTTCTCTCCTCTTTTAAGTGATATTCCATTTTGAGTACCGGGCAATAAAAACAATGGCACCCACAAAGTCAGAAGACAAAGAGTTTGATGGTAGGTTTTATAACTTCCCAATCCAAATTTGGAACACACTATGGGCCCACACCCAATGAAAATAAGTAAAAGTAATATGAATTTAATCCTTAATCCAAGCAACAACATTACATTTCAACCCTAAGGTTTTTCCATGACTGTGTGGAAACTTTATAATTTCTTAATAGGCACTTTATCAAATAGGTTACGAGAATCTTCCTATTTGTTCCATTAAATTACATAAGCATGTGTTACGTTGCAATTTTATCGAAAGAGAGAAAAAATCAATTAGACATTCATATCTAGCATATCGTAATCATGAGGAAATGGATTGAGAAATAAAATGAAGGATATAAGGGAAAAGAGATAAAACCTTAGCTTCATAAATGAGAAAGCTATGAAAACCGAGGACCTTCTCTCCTTTAGAGAAAGGGCAAGGATGGGAAGGCGAGGTGTCGAGTCCATTTTCGTCGTCGTCTTCATAGTCATTCTTGGATGTGGTATCGGAGGAATCGTCGGAGTGAAATCAAATTAATAATAATCCAACTCTCTAATTAATTAAACACCATTCTTTTTAGCTTATATGAAAAATGTCCCCAATAATAAAAAAAAAAAAAAAAAAGGTGATAGATATATACCTTGGGGCTTTGGCCATTTGCAAGTTCACCATACAACTCAGGGTTCTTGCTGAAATAAAAAGAGAGAAGTTAACAAATGAGGCCAATATGGTTTTCAAAACCATTTTCCATTTCAAGGTCCGAAAACTGTGGTTGGATGACTTGTAAAAGTTCATTCTAATGCATACATAAAAAGAAAGAAAGACGATTTGATTGCGAGAACACGTCGAAGAAATTAAATAAAACATGTTTGGGTACAAGCTTATAAGCTAACCTTGCATTCAAGCTGAACTTTAGCCATCCTAGCAACCCTTTGAGCTGTGACTTGTAATTGAATGAAAAGCAGCTCAAGTTCTTCTCTAGGCTTTGCTGCATCCTGAAGTTTCTCTTGCATCCTGAAGTTTCACTCACTATAGTTCATGCTCACACTCTTGCCCTCCCCAAGGACATAAGTTTTTTTGTAGAAGAATCAAAGCTCATGATAGCTCATGCTCACACTCTTCATCAATTTTCATTCAACAAAAGATATGATGCAAACATATTTCTAAAATTTATAGAAAAAAAAGACTAATAGAGTCTAACTTTTATTTGGAAAATTGAGATTTGAAGTATAAACACCAAAATAATATTTTAAAGAAACAAAAATTGTACCCAAAATAATATCTTAGGATACTCCCCTTTGCAAAGAGCAATCAGAATTTTTGGGAATTCATCATCTTTCTTGTTTGTTCATTCTAATAATTGAAAACCATTGCTGATTTGGGATTGGTAAGTAGAAAGAAATAAACAATCTAGGAGAATGTAAACAAATTTCAGTACCCAACAACCAAAAATATTACTAAAAGTCAACTCCATAACCATCTCAGTTTGCCTAGTCTCTTCAACAGATTTTGCAGGCCAAAAATATGTCTCCAATGGCTCCTTTTAGAGCAAAGCTTTTTCAGACGAGTGACGGCCATGCTTATCCTTGCCATGAATATTAGTGATAAATATGCTTCAGATTTTCCTCCTCCATAGGAAAAACAAAAACCTCCTCAGTCTCTTAGCAATGTGTTCCTGATGGCAATCCCACCAAAATCACAAGGGGAGATCCTTCATCAAGATATAAGGCCCTTCCGAAAACAATCATAGAAGATTTGCAAACGTCTGTGGCTATCTTTGAGGAAGCGTTGAATATCAATAATAAATAGGGTGGAACTGACGGTGAAAACATTAGTCTGCCCCTTTAAAAGATTACAAGATCCCCATCTATATTTTTTCTATCATAAGGTAATGCATCTCGGATTCTCACCTAAATAAAGACCTGAATATTTAATGGGAAAGTCACTACTGGAGCAAGGAAATACACCAGACAGTTCTTCCATTTCCTCCTCCAACAGGTTAATTCCAACTGCTACTTCACTCAAATTGACTCTTACACCAGAAGCCAATTTGAAGCATTTCAAATAAAGCGCATAATCAATCTCGTCTCGGCCATAGAAAGTTAGACATAAAGGAGAAGAGCAATATATAGTCTGCAATTGTATGCGACTGTTAGAGCTTCCAACCATTAAGCTTTCCACTAACTTAAAAGATTATGTCTTTTGCCCTCCTCTCCTCACCTTTTCTTCCTTTCTTCTCCACTCTATTGATTGGAAAGAGTGGTGATAATGTATCTTGTTGAAAGTGGGTCATCATTTTTTTGATGTGGGGTTTGATTATTTGAGCCCTTTTAGAGAGCTTTGGAGAGGAAGCTTTAGAAAGAAAAAGTCAAGACACAACATAAGGAAGTGAAAAATATAATGGCTAGAAATTCAAACAAATTCAAACAAACTCACTCCTATATAACTCCAAATAGATTGAATCCAAAATTATTTTATTCAAAGTTAATCCGAACGCATAATAGTTCAAGAGAAGTAATTCAATAAATCAAATATATCATACAAGACATACAAAACATGCTACTAAACATGCTACTAACAAAAACAACAAAATGAAAAACTACTTACAGAGTTAGATCATAAAATACTTCAAAATGTTCCTAAACAATAAGAACAATACTCAATTGAAACGGAAAGAGTATTCAATAGGAATGTTCTTACCCAAATTTAGTCTTAAACCTTAATCAAACACTCCAAAATAGTCCAAAACTACAAACAAAGAGTATCCAATGGTTAGAGACGGGACTAAAAAAACTCAACTCATTAAGTTCAAGCATGACAGTTTATCTTGTTCTCCAGGGCAAAAACTAATGAAATGCGAGTACATATTTCTAAGGATAAAAAGAAAGGCCAGACGAAGAACGAAAGTTCTTTTTTCTTAGAGCAGATTCAACGAAAGAGGAAGAAATTCAGAAGAAACTCAACTCGAAAACTGAAGCATGAATTAGAATCATCGACGCTAGATGCGTGGGCTGGCTGGAAAACGGAGGGATCGACGACTTTTGCTTTGATGACCGATGAGAATCATGGATGCAAAATTTTGAGCTTTTTCATCGTCAATCGTCGCTGAAGTGAGGGAGTATCGAGCTGAGATGAAAAAATGAAATGCGTTTTCGGAGGCTGGGTTTAGGGCTAAATCAAAACGACGTCGTTTTGATTTAGACATTAGATGACGGGTAAAAACCGCCATAAAATATATTTTATAATGGCGGTGCAAAACCGCCATTATATGGTTAATTTTTTAAAAAATAAAAAAAAAATCGTCACCGCCATTATATGGTTAATTTTTTAAAAAATAAAAAAAAAATCGTAAAAAATGAGCGCATTTTTACAAAACCGTCATCATAGGATCTCATTAATTTTGGAACTGTCATCGTAGGTGGAATTTGTTGTAGTGACATGCAGTTAAATGTGTTTACAGGGTTATACAAATATATCGGGTATAACTCCAGTAAAAAATGTTCACTCTCATCCGCTATAGTTGGTAGCTATGAAATTCAAATATGTAAACTTTTTAGCGATTTTTCGTTTTTACTTAGTTATTTATGAGGAATTCTCCTACCAATAGATTGTCCCAGAAGTGTTCATAGATTTGATTTTTTGATCCTTTGGATTCAAGATTCAACCCAATCATTTGGGCTATAGATTCCTATAACCCAAATATCCCTGGTTAAGTTATGAACCCATCAAGCTTCAATCTAAATTCACACCTTCTAGTTGTTCAGTAACACAAAAAGTTTAAAAGATAATTACCAAAGAAATTTCAAACTCGTATGTAAAATTTTAAGATTATAACAAAATATCAAAACAAATTAACATAACAAGCGTCATTAAAAGACAAGGATTCTATTGCCTCAAGCTTTTGTCTAAACTAACAAACTCATAAATTAAGATAACAAACTTGCAAATCAAACATTGATATAGATTTAGATTTAGCTTCTTTAAGCCTTGTTGATGCAGAATTTATGTCCCCCGCTTCAGGTCGGCCTCAGATGAACAACAAGGTAACCGAGCAGACCTGCAAAGAGAGTAAGAAAAAAATTATCGGCCCAACACACGCTCTGATTCTTGGGTCATCAAGAGGGTTGTGGAAAGTCGATCTCAAGTGGAGTTAGGATGTATTTCGTACCTTACATGATGGGGATGACTTCATATTTATAGGTGGTAAATGCATAGGGCGTGGGTCAATACCGTACGCCTGGGACGACGCAACATTAAAGTGATTGGATGACGTCGGGTGTACCCATTAAGTGTTCGGCTAGTGGGTTACCCTATTTGGTAGTCAGCTCTTGTATGGTCGACAATGTCGGTTGGACACTCGAGTGTTTTTCATTCATTAGAATTTGATAGGGTCTTACATGCTAACGCCACCTCTGATCCGACGTCACCTCTGCCTCTTCGGGTAAATGGACTCGTGGACTTCTTGGAGGTCAGAATGGGCTCTTCGGGAGTCGTCTACATGCCCAAGCTAAGGTGTTGACAAGGAGGACGAGATGGGGAGCTGTTCATTTGGCCTAGCTGGGGAGCTCAGGGTTGGCCAAGCTGAAGGAGCTAAGGATTGGCCGAGCTGAGACGCTAGTTATCTAGTCGAGTTGTGGATTGGCCAAGCTGAGGAGTTGAGGGCTCACCGAGCAGAGGAGTTGAGAGTTGGTCGAGCTGAGGAGCCGGTCATCTATATGGAGCGTTGGTCATGGGGCGTGAATATGATACCCCTAACAAACCTCGTTGATATAGATTTAACAAACTTGCAAATAAAATTAATGGGATGAGAATAGTCTTCCTATATTTCTATTTACTAGAAATTGTTTGAAATCGAAATAAAAAATCAAAAAATTATAAAATTATAAAATTTTGAGTGTTACGTATATATTTTTTAGAATACGAAAAATGTTGTTGCAATAGCTATCATTTATAGTCATTGATCTTCTATTAGTGACTATCACGGATAAAAATTGTCATATTTACAAATCTTTATAAAAAGTGTTATATCTACTAAATATAAATTTTAAATTTATACCGTCGGGTGCAATTTCACTACGACAAGTTAGGAGAGGAGAATTACTAGTACTAAAAAAAGCAGCAACAAAGAAAGAAAAGGAGAATTACCTCATCTCCACCTTCCTCCTTCCAAGATTTCTACCTACTAAAAAATTTCATTAAATTGAAAGTTTAAAACTTATTGGACATATAGATAAAAGTCCAATGAACTATTAGACTCAAAATTTAATTTTATGTCTAATAAATTCATTAATCTTAAAAAACTATTGAACACATTAGAAATTTATTAGACACAAAATTAAAAATTTAGGGCAAGTGTTTGGTTGATTTGAAAACATAAATGTGAAACAATGGATTTGATATTTAGGGCATGTGTTTGGTTGATTTGAAAACATAAATGTGAAACAATGGATTTGATAGCAAGAAAAGTAGAGAAACAAGCCAAAAATACCGAGGGGACAAATAAATTGAAGAGAAAATAAAAACAACAGGCGAGCTCAAACTTGAGATCTCGAGTGCGCAAACCAAAACTCAACCAACGCACCACCATCGAAGCCAACTGCATTATCCAAATTAGTCTTTGTGTGCGCGACCAGTTTCGATCTAGCTCCCATGTGCGCCTGCATGATACTCTCATACGTCTACGCTACACGTGATTTCGGCTTCAGAATTTTCTAATTGGTTTTATATTCGGATTTTTTCCTAAATAAACTTATAAATACATCTTTTTGAAGAGTTTTTATGAAACAAGTTTAGATAGTCATACCCAATTTCGAAAATACATAATTTTAAGAGTTTGAAGAGAATTTTGGGAGCACAAAAAAGAGAATTACATGATCATGATCGTGGAGATTGCAGCGGGGACGAGGAATCGACACTGGTTTTATTTCTTCTTCCCTTTTAATTTGTAGTTTTGTTATTGAGTTTAAATTTCGTTATTGTGATCATGAATGACTAAACTCTTTTATTTTAGGGGTTGATGTAGTCATTAGATCTTATACTTTGATTATTTTAAATACCTTTGATGAATTATTTTTATTTCATTCATGCTTTTATGTGTTTAATGCTTATAATCTCTTATCTACAATTTTTTTATTTAATTGGTCTGATTTACACTGATCAATGATAATTTAGACTAACTTAATTGCATTATTGAAAGAGTTTCTGACAATAAATTAATCAGCATTCGAGGTGTTAAATGAAGGGTCTTAATGCCTTGTTATTAAAAGTTAAACAGTTATGCTAGTTTTATGATTTGCATGAGATTTAATTGTACTCAAAAGATGTAGTTTTTACATAAGACTTCTGACTTATGATTTATTGCATGATTCTTAGTCGTTGATTGATTTATTGGTCTAATTTGGTGAAATCAACTCCCTAAGATATTTCGTTGTTCTCAATATTTTATTTTATGTTTTTATTTTGTTTCCTATCCATTTACATACACAATATATTAAAACTTGACTAGTACACTCGTGATATTTCATGGCATAAAATTGCGCAACAAATTTTTACGATGAAAATAATGTTATATTTCATGTTTTCATATGTGTTTGGTAGCAAATTTAAAATATGGTTGTCAATTTAACTAATTCTTCAAAATGTGCTTGATAAGATTTTTATAAACAATAAAATTAGTTATAATTATCTGCTAAATATTAAGTTAAATATAAACTATTATTATTTAATTTATGAACATGTTTTATGCTATAAATATTGTATAATTATTATTTTACAGTATAATAAAATTTATAATAGAGTATCTTATAAAATATTTAAATTTAACAAAAATGAATTGAATTTATAACATTAAATATTATATTTATTCAAGTTTTTATCATTTTAAGTATAATTCTGCATTTTAAAATTTCAAATTCAAAATCTGGATACATTCATATCCAAAAAAAAATTGTTGTTTTCAGAATTTATACTATTTGGATCGCAGAATCCGGAAACAGTTTTGAAAAACATAATTCAAATTGCATATACCAGATGCCATATTCATCGGACATTCATGAATCTAAAAACATAAAATAGAATTTAGATTGTCTAAAAATAGGCTCATATTTATTTTTTATTTTTTTTTGAGTACATTGTCTTTAACTTTTTAACCCACAAATAGATTGAAGATTTGTATTAATTGAATTCTAAATGAAGAGAGAAAAAGTGGAAATCAATTGGGTTTCACACATATACATATAGATCTACTTAATATTTCTAAAGTTTAGAGAGATATATTAAATCAAAATTAAAAGTATAAATTATAGAGAAATTCTTACTGTTCAATGATCAGCTAGATACAAACATCCAAATTCAAAGACCCGTGGTAAGAAGATAAGACTAAAAACAAAAACAAAAACAAAAAAGAGGGGAAAAATTCCTTTCCATTTCAATGTCCCACTAGAGGGGCAAGGTCCAAATCAAATCATTATAGGTGTTTTCTCGTGAAACAAAGGCTACGTATGTAGGTGTTCCACGAAGTCAAATACTATTGGTTAATTTCTCGACTTCTTAAAAAAGTATTTTTAATTTCTTATGGTTCGGGTAGAGATGGCAACCTGGCAGAGCTAGGGATGCACTCCCTATTTTCGTCTTTGTGGGGATTTTTCATTCTCATCCTCACTCCATTCTTCGTTTTGGAGAGTTGGGCTCGGAATCGGAGAATTTTCGTTCGGAGATTGGGTCTCGTGGAAAAAAAAATCCCCTATTTTTATTAAAAATTAATTAAATTTTGATAACTACATTAAATTTGTATATATTTTATGTTAAAGTTTGTAGTATTATTATTTTATTTGTTTAAATAACTGGCTTAAAAAAATATATTTAACATTTTTATTATAGATTTGAATCAGAAAGTTTTATAGTAATGAAATTCAATATAAAAATATATAAAACTAATAAAATTAAATTAGAAACAAATTAAATAATAAAAAATAAACTGGCAATATGCATACACATAGTAGCTTAAAGATATTTTTTAAAAATATACAAATCTTATATAATATATTAATAAATATTTTTATTTTATATAATTATAATTATAATATATTATATATTTAAAAAATCAATAAAAATGATTTCGAGGTGGGTTTAGGGTCGGGGACAGGACGGGGATCTCCATCTTCGTCCCCGCCCCGTCTCCAACCGGGGACTCGATTAAATCTAGATTTGGCTCTGTATCCGATCAAATTGGGGATTTTATGATATGATTGGGTCAAAGACTTGGGAGACCTGACCCCAGAGATAATTTTGTCATACCTATTATGTGAGTAGAATTTGACTATGTTTCAACTATGTCAAATATATATAATAATAATAATAATAATAATAATAATAAAATAAATAAAAAATTATGTTTTGAGTTTTGACAAGTCGTCATAAAAAATTATATAAAATAATTAAATTTTAGATTTCAATAATGCTTTATAAATTTAATTTATTTTATAGATTAAAATCAAAGTTTATTTTATTTGATGCATTGTCTAACTTAAATAAAAAGATGAAGAAAAAACATGAAAATTCATTTTTACACCATTTTATTTCATCTCTATTTTGTATAATAAATTGGATAATACACCTTAAATATAAAATCCAACTATTTTTAATTTGCATATAATCTAGTAAACTATAAGTTTAAATCATGATATATATTTTGATTTTAGTTGATTGTTTAAATATAAAAAAATTCAAATGATAATTTGATAATGTTGGAATGCCTTGAATCTGTTATGACCCTCTACCACTGGTCGGTACGGGGCACTTGCTAAATGTTTTGAATTGTTGATGGCCCCTTATGGGACATTATGAGGCAGAATGAGAGTTTTGTGTACATCGGGTAACTTCAAATTGCATCTGTAACTTTGTGTTGCATCTGGTACATTTGTCAGCTGGAGAATTCAAGTCAAGTTGGAGATTTGTTGGAATGGAAGAAAAATCTGATTTGAGTTTTTACTTATCTGTTTTGGGCTTTGGTTCATTTTGTATTAGATCATTAGAAAGGTGTCATATATAAACGTTCTAATGACTTCAGTCGCTCCTATCTGTTTATTTATAATATCTCATATTTCGTAATAATATTGTTCTCCCTTCTGCCTGTGAACGTAGCTAACACGATGTTAGTGAACCACGTAAATCTGTGTCATTTTTTTTTGGGCTTACTTGATTCTTTGTTATTGATTTATCCTAACAGAAAACACACCTATTTTAAAATATTAAAAAAAATCATAAAAGTATATAGCAAGCGGGGTGATGACTCTTCAATTTCAATGTGAATTTGTCACAGATTTGATTTCGAGAATAAGAATAATAGGAAGATATATAATTAATATGAAAGAGAATTATTGTGGTGTCACATGCCATCACACTTTCATTTGGTGAAATTATGAGAAATATATTAGAAGGGATGAAAATGATTTGAAATTTGAAGATAAGTTATTGGAAGAACCACATGGTAGGTTTAACTTAATTGGTACATAAAATTGATTGGTTTTTTGTCTTAATTTAACATCTCCATCTACTCCCTTGTGGAGGTTGGGATCATGTGTACTCGATCTCATCTGTAGATCTTAGTCAATGAAACCTTGATTTAGATCATATGTGCTTTTGATTTATTGAAGGATGATGACAAGGTAGTGTGTGGACCGTCTGATTAGACAAGATCTTTGATCATTGATTTCGTGGGACCTCATTCATTCTACAGTCTTACACACCAAATTACTGCACCGGGTCATCCAATACTTCCACCGATTATCAAAATGTCCTTATTTTTTTTTTTTTAATATATATATAAATAAAGTCGATCCATCTAACAAATCATTATAGAAGATCGTAGAAATGTGATCTAAGGCATCGTTTATAAAATATAATAAACGAGAAAAACGTAAAAAAATAAGGGAGGGAGAAAAAAGAAAAATGGAGAAAGAGAGATTCATACCTAAACTGAAATTTCTGGAGAAAAAAATTAGTGTAAATGAGAGAAAGGACAATAATGACGTCAAATAAAATTAAAAAAAATGGTGTCCCACATAATAACGAATAATAACGAATGAGAATGAGATTGATCATTTTTTTTTAGATTGAGGAATGAAAATGAAATTGGGACATTTGAAGGGAGTCTCACAATTTTCATTTTCATTTCAGATTGAGATTGCAACAATGAAAGATTGCGACATTTGAAACACATTCCATATTTTAGTAAGTACCATCAAAAGAAATAAGGAAAATTGTTTTAGAGTAAAATAATTAAAAATATAGCATTTTTTATTTTATTTTATTTTTGATATATATCAACGATAGCCGTCTATCAAATGATAGGCACGGATGTTTTGCCATATTTGCAAAATGTTTTAAATTTGGCTAAATTTGCCATTATTTTAGGTCTAATTGTTGTTTGTGCATCCAGCCCAAGAAATAAAGTGAATTTACAATTTTCATTCTCATTCCGTGATTTAGATTGCGAGTAAGTAAACGTGTCATTAGTTTCTATTTTCTTCATGAATTTTGTTGGTGCAAGATTCTGGACTTCCCTCTCACCGTTGCGTTTCGACGGGTTTCGTCATCACCAGAATCGAAACGAACATGCACAAAGTGGTGTAGCCTAAGAGGATAAAAGGAGAATTCTCTCCAAGAATCAACCAAGTATGATTTATGAATCAAAAGTTAATGAATACAAAGGAGCAATGCTCTATTTATAGAGAATTGGAAAACTAATCCTAATCCTAACAACCCAAGTAAACTAAACATAATCCTAATTAATCAAATAAAGCAATCATATTTCTAATTAACCAAGGAATTAACCCAAAATATCTAATTAACCACGAATCCTACTACATCATATTCTATCCCTCCAAAAAAAAACTCGTCCTCGAGTTTAAAAAAGAAAAATGAAGATAGGTAGAAACAAGCGAACTGCCCGACTACAAAGATGTTTCAGTCTATGGTTGCAAAAGACTCCAACTGAAAATTGCGTTCTAATTTCATCAACACGCCAAAGTGTACCAATGCTCCCAAAAGTTCGATTTCTATGCCAAAAGTCTTGCCAATCCAAAATCATATGCAATAGGATCCAGTAGTCTTCAAAAATTCCTCCAAATACACATATTTTTTTAGTGAAACAAAGTTCAACTGCTTTCATAAAGATGTCTTCCTGACTTGACCAAATTTGTGAAAGATTTAGTCTTTCATGTAACAAATCAAAATTAGATTTTTGAAGGAATTTTCTTGAAAATTCTCTTGAAGTTCCAAACTTAAGAATAATACCCTTATTTGAATATCTTCCAACATCAACCTCAAGAATTTCAACTTTATCTTCCTCGTCAAAATAATTTTCAAATTTTAGAAAACACTCCTCTTCTTTGTTGAAAAAATCAGAATCTTTAACTCCAAGTCCATGAAAAAAACCATCTTCTTCGTTGGAACAATTGGAATCTTGAACCAAGAAACCTTCCTTTCGGCATTCTTGAAGTTTATCATGATAAAAAATGTTCCCAACATGTTTTGGAAGGTCGGCTTTATGTTCTTGGAGCATTTCTTCTTGACTATCTTCACAGTTTTGGTGTGTATCTTCGTGGAAAAAAACTTCTTTTCTCGAACTTTCAGAATCTTGATTCATGAATCTTGAAAATTGATGTTTTAGAGGCCTTCCCATTGTATTTTCTTGAATCTTTCTTATATGATTCGTGAGTTCTTGACTTTGGGTGAATTCTCCATTTTCTTGACTACTACTTTCAAAATCTGTCATTCTTGCATTTTCGAGTTCTTGTTTTTTGGTTGTATAACGGTCCAAAACGCTAGACATATTTCCCAAAAGATGTCGGATTTCAACCACTCCTTTCTTGATTTCCTCTAAGGCTTTGTGATTGATGTAGGGATTTAAGTGGGTGCTTGAATAGGCTTCCGCCTTTCCTGGTCGTGATTCAAATCCGGAAGTGGATTTTTTGACTTTAAACTCCCTTCTTGGACGATAAAATTCCATTCTTGAATTTTCTTGCTTGTTTCTTGAAAACTTCCTTGTTTCTTGAAAAGAGAATACTCTAAAAGGTAATCTCTTGTAAAAAAAAATGTGGGTTGTCGAACAATGAGCACAACACACGAAGCTCTCTCTTGCGATCAACGTCAACAAGAGTTTCCCGGTCTTCCACCGGCGGCAGCCACGTTGGCCCAGACGGATGCTCTGATACCAATTTGGTGTAGCCTAAGAGGATAAAAGGAGAATTCTCTCCAAGAATCAACCAAGTATTATTTATGAATCAAAAGTTAATGAATACAAAGGAGCAATGCTCTATTTATAGAGAATTGGAAAACTAATCCTAATCCTAACAACCCAAGTAAACTAAACATAATCCTAATTAATCAAATAAAGCAATCATATTTCTAATTAACCAAGGAATTAACCCAAAATATCTAATTAACCACGAATCCTACTACATCACAAAGAAAGAAAATGAACTTGCACCAGTGTGGAGCTGACCCCACAATGTTCTGAGCGTAAGTAGGGGTAATAGTGTGTTCGAGTGAGTACCCGTTAGATTGCGTTACTTGTCTCATACCCTTAAGGATATGTTTATAGGCGGTGAGAGGGGGTAAGCCGATCGGGTCGGCCTGTCCTTTCCTCCTCATGAGGATCCAGGATCTTGGCAAATAGGTGTGGACGATTAATGTCAGTCTGTATCTATCTTCATGATGAGGATCTTCGATCCCCCGATCCTAGGCAGATTAGGAGGTGTTGTTGTACCACTGCCTTGTTAGGTAAGGTAGGAGCGTCCCATCGATTCACTCGTCACCCCATCGTGGGGGGGGTGGTGACGATATGGCAACAACAAATATGGGAATCACCGAGAAACGTCTCTCCCGAAGGGTCGAGGTGCTGACCGTCTTCCTCGTGAGGGTCTGATGACACTGGGGCCTCGGATTTGTGACGTCATCGACATGACATCAGGTGTTTAGCTCATGCTGAGGTAGCCCGTAACAAATTTTTTATACTAACACTTTTAGTTATCAATATTTGAATTTAGCTTATATTTGGTTATTGAATTTCAAAAATTACATTTTGGGCCTCCGAAATTTGAATTTAACTTCTAATTAGTTCTTGAAGTTTGAAATTAATTTTTAAATGGTTCTTAGTAGAGTTTATTTCCATTGGTCTAACCAATGTTGACGTGGTATAGTAAACAAATGCTAACTAGATTTTGATGATATGTATTTTTTAAATGAGTTGAGAATTTCTTTTATATATCTTAAATTAATTTTAAACGTTGGGACCAAGCATGTCACTTTTGAAATCTCGTTTAATAAATAGAAATTAAATTGTCAACATGAGCCTCGTTCAACTGTTATGATATATGAATTAGTGACCAAGGGATCAAATGTTCAATCTTCCCACCTGTTGTAAAAAAAAAAATAGAAACTAAATTCAAATCCCAAGTGTTTTTTGAAAACTCATTGACCAAATAGAAAATAAGTTCAAATCTTAAAGACCAAACATGTATTTTATCATTTTTTATTCATTAAATGTTATATTCAGTGTATAAAACTAAGTCAATTTAATTTATCAATAGACAAGTTAATTATCTCAACTTAAGTTTTTTTTTATCAAGTAGTATAGTAAACTAAATCGTGCCAACATGAAAATGGTAATCTAATCTAATCTAATTTTTTTTTTCTTTTTTCAAATCTAGAGTGAGTGATTGAACTAATAACTTTTTAATCACTAAGTTATACAATACAATGTCAGTTGAGTTTTGTTCATGTTGGTTATAAATAGATTTGTTTACGTTTGATGTTTTTTTTCTTTTCATTTTTTCTTTTTAGTTGATGTTGATGAGTTTAACTATAGTAAGAAAGTCTCAAGTTGAGAACCACCACCTAAAAAAAAAAAAAAAAAAAAAAAAAACTAGGGTTTACTAAATTTAATGTTCGACTTTAAAACCAATTAATTTTTCCTATTTATACTAATAAACCACGAGTATATAAGACTAATTTGCTAGCTCGTACTAAAAAAGATTAAATTATTCTTGAGATAAACCTTAAATCAATAATTTAATTGTTATATATATATATATATATCAAAATCAAAACAACGTTAAAATAAAAGTAGTTGTGAAAAAAAAAAAAAAAAATTGATGCATTATTTTATAAGTCACATGCATATAAGTACAAGTCATTTAGAAACACTATGCCAACTTTCAGGTTGTGTCATATGAACATTTTATTGCTATTTTAATTGATAATTAACATTACGCATATTCAATCAACTTACCTATAAAAATATTGTGCATAATTCGCATTAGAATGATTAATCTCTCCATTAATTAAATATCTTTGTAAATTGTTGTAAAAAAAAACAAAAAAAAAATAAACTTTGTGAAAATGATTAATCTCATTCTCTTTGTGAAGAAAAAAAAACTTTCATTTTATATCTCTAAATTTTAGAATTGTAAGTGATTTTTCATATTCTCGTCTCCTTCTATTTTTTCTAATTATTTGAAAAGAAGTTTTTGAATTTTTTTTTTCAATGATATATATATATTTTTTTAATAATAATTTTATTTAAGTGATTTTAGATTTATTTTAAATCAAGGGAAATTGTAACCAATGTCAATTTAGGGTAAAATAATTAAAAATATAGCACTTTTTTAAATTTTTTTGCAAATATGACAATTTTTATCACTGATAGTATGGTTTATCGCTGATAGTAATCTATCACATCGATTTTTTTATAGAATTTTGTCAGTGACTATCACTGAGAGTAGTCTATCCATGATAGTCATATATCAACCATAACAGTTTATCAGCCACTGATTTTTTTTGCCATATTTGTAAAATGTTTTAAATTTTGCTAAATTTGCTATTATTTTGGGTCTGGTTGCTGTTTGTGCAATCAGCCCTTAAATCAAATTAAATAAAAATAGTTATAAATCAATAATAGAAGGTCGTTGAGTTTTAATGATAGAACCCAAAATTTAGCAGTATTTTTTTTTTCTTTCCATAAAACTATTAGGGTGCGTTTGGTCCCCGTAATGGGTTCAGAACCCTGGGAATCAAAATCCTGTAGGTTTGTTTGGGAGAGTTCTGAACCTTCGGAATCAGAAAACAGTGTTTGGTGCAGTGTTTGGGTGTAGTGTTGGGAAGCCTGAGAATCAGAAAAGAGTGTTTGGGGTGTAGTGTTGGGAAGCCTGGGAATCAGAAGTCAGTGTTTGGGGTGCAGTGTTTTGAAACTCGGGTTTGGACAATTTTGTTTTTCCTTTTTTCCTTTAGCTACTTTTTTTTTTCTTTTCTTCTTATTTTTTAGTGGATGTTTTGTGAATTGTAGAATTTTTTATGCAACATGTGACTTTTTTTCTAGACGTTTGAATGAAGCATTTAATTTATGTTATAGTCTAGGAATAAGAAAATTATTTCCAACAATCGAAACCTTGCTTACAAGAATCAAATATATATTTGGATAAGGAATTAAAAAATTAAATGTTTCATTCGAACGCCTACAAAAACATAATATGTCATGTCAATCGGTTTGATTTTTTTTTTAAAAAAAATACATATTTACATAAAGAATTAAAAAAAAAAAAAAAAAAAAACTAATTTTGTAATAGGGGAAAATCACATCCTATTTTAAAATATTAACATCATCGCCTCAAATATTTTATTTTATCTTACAAGTTACAACTAAAAAATTAAACATATTTTGAATTATTGTTAATTAGATTAAATATAAATGAATTATAAAATAATTTTATTTAGATAAATATAATTAGAAAACTATATAATTATAATTAGTGAGAATGAAATTGAAAGAAAAATGGCAGGACCCACCATAATAATAAGAAAAATTGATTGAAAAATGTTGGGACTCACCATAATTATGAAAAATGTGAAGAGAGAAATGGTGGACCCAACCAATATAGTGTAATTTTAAGAAAAACCATTGGTTTGTGAAATGTTTGGGAGGTGTAACCCATGGATTTGGTTTCCCAAATTTGGGGTTCCCAACCCTTTGTCCCAAACATGCAGAATCCAAAACCACCTTAACCCGGAGGCCAAACGCACCCTTTAAGATTCCGCTGTTTTTTCGTACAATGTGTTGATAGTATATAGACAATAGACAATAAATTAAATTATTTATATTTTAATGAAATTAGAAATCTCAAATTTAGTAAAAGTTATAATTTAAATCAAAAAAAAAATGAAGGAATTGAATATATATTGTATGGATGGTTACGAAATAAAATATAGTTTTTGATTGGCTGCAGAACTTACGCGACAAGAAGTTTACGCACTTCCATGCCCATAATGAATCCATAAAAATTATTTCAGAGTACAACACTGCGATCTTGGGAATCACAACTTATTTTTCATCTTTCACCCCACGGTTAATTTCTATGCTTCTTTATTTTTCAAAATAAATAAAATTATTTTAAATATATATTCTTCGCGATTTTTACACAGATAACTCATTCATGTGGTATTGTAATATCATTTGATCATATCCTCATAAACTAATGAAAACGGTCATTTTGTTGGCGTCATCAACACTATTGTCTACGTGAAAAGCCGATAGTATCCTAACGCTCATTCCTCCTCCAAATAGATCGCGATTCTACACCTCCTCCTAGTGATTTTTCAAATGATGTTTTTTTCTTTAGAAAACTAATGGTCATCGCGTTTCCTCATTTTCCTCGGGCTATTCTTCAAAAATCCAAATCTAAAATTCTCCATGTTCCGTGATTCTCTTTATGTACAACAACTAGAGGAACTCTTGGAAGTCATTCTTGTTGATGCTATGTTCGAAGTCGGTGATTATAGATGACCTCCGACAAAACCCCTCGATCGGCATTCCATACGAACTCGGGTTTATTATTCACTACAAAATCGAGTTTGGTGCTACTTCAAAAATCGCGAAGGGCATAATGAACTTCATGCGCAGTTTGTAGTGTTGTTGACGATAGCAAAAATGCATAAAACATAAGTTTGAAAATGTGGGACAAACGACATTATAACTTTTGTGGGGCGGGTCATCGGTGCAAAAAAACCCTACATTATTTTATTTTATTCTATTCTATTCTGAATTTAGTGCTTAATCTTTTAGAAAATTTAATTTTACTTTTAAGTGTATTAAAAGTTTAATTTTCAAAGTTATTTCATAGAGAAATCTATAAAAACCTTGTTAATGTAAAAGTGAGGTATCATTGTTGAGTACTTCTCTTATTTGTAATTAGTGATCCCTGTTTGTTGGTACTTCTCATCCATTTATGTGCATAATTATTTGAAATATTTTCTATTCACCTTTACGAGCAAGTCGCTTAGACATGCTACTCGGAAGAAATAGATATTATTGATGGATGAGGGTCAAATTTTTTTGATAGAAAGATTGAGTTCTATATGTCTGATAGCATTTAAATTGTATGTTCACGTGTCCTAAATATGTATTAATTAAACAATAATTTAGTGACACACTAAAAGAAAAATCACTTTCAGCAACACAAAAAATACGTCGAAGAAAGCTAGAAAAACGTCACTAAAAGTATTACCGATGCGTTAAGGTTCGTTGTTGTATCCGTCGCTAAAAACACGTCTTCTTAAGTTTAGTGATGTGTTGGCCAAGCGTGACACTGTAAAACGTCAAAAGTGTTGTATCAGCGACACGGTTAACAAAGACATTGCTAGAAGTATAGTTTCAACGACGCATTTTACGTTGAAGCCAATAGTTCTTTCAAAAACAATATTAAGCCTGACCATAGTGGAGCTATACCAAAAAAATTAAATTGATATCAGTCTTCTATGTTTTCACCTTCCCTAACACCAAATACAGATTGAATCTTTGTCTTCGAATTTTTTTGTTAGCAAATTTTGATATGTTTTTACATAAATAACTTAATGGAGAACTGTCAAATTGAGGATTTAAAAAAATTAAAGACCAAAATGAAAATTACCTAAAAGATTTGAGACAATTTGGTATATCTCTTTATTTATTTATTTATTTATATATATATATATATATATATGTAAAAGATTTGAAATTTCACATAAAACCCAAACCACCAAGGATATCCCTTGGTTTTCTACCACTGATTTATTTAAGATTTCATTGATTTTTTTCTTTTTTTTTTTTTTGAGTACATTGGGGGTGGGGGGATTCGAACCACAGACCTCTTGGTCATGAACATATACATGTGCCAGCTGAGCTATGCTCGCTTTGGCTCATTGATTTTTTTCTTAAACTTTGATTGAGTATTCTTTTAGTCATTCAGTAGTAAAAGTAATTCAATAGTAGTTTTATATTTGTGGGAGTTGTAAGGGAAAAAAAAAATAGTGCATTTATAGCATTTATGTTTAATTTTTGTATATATAACCAAAAAAAAAAAAAAAAAAAAAAAGATAATCACGTCTTAATCACTGACTTAAATGATTACAGGTGGATACATCTCTGATATATTTGAACTAATTGTTGATGATACACATATGTTGATGTACATCTGATAATTCATTTCCTTGTAGCAATTCGGACCATGAACCATTCACCCCCACTGAGCCAAAAATCATAACCATTAGCCACTATAATATGTAAAGTGAAGGGAAAAAACCTTCTTTTGTTTCCTTGTCGTCGACGCAGTTTTCTCTTGATGGTGCGGCCTGTCCAAAAAGATTCGTGTATGTTTCTTCTTGCAGCGGTATGAAGAATCAAGTGGTGTAGAGGCAGAGCAGTTTGATAAGGACGTGTGTATGTGTTCTCATACAACTCACCCCAACTCTTTCCGATGTAGTCTCAAACAAGTTAAAGTTTTTGTTGGACGATTAGAACAAAACGAGAACGAATATATATCAATCAACATTCATCTAAGGCTATCAGATGTATAACTGATAAACCAAAAATAAAGTATATCAGTTGTAAAACTGGTAAACCTTATATCAGCATGATATTGGACATTAATCTACATTCATTTAAGACTGTTTGGATCGAAAAGTGAAAAAAACTAAAAAAGCAAGTGAATAAAACAGCGTTATAACCCTAGAAAACGAAAACCGAAAATGGTGAACATATGGCTGCAGGGACGTGGGTTGTCCGACAAGGTGTCGTCGGCGGGGACAAAGCTAAAATGTCTATCGTGACTGGTAATTTTCTCTTCGTATGTTTAGTGGGAAAATTTGATTGAAAAGCACATGAACAAATTGCTAAGAAGGGTAAAATATGAATACCTTAAACAATTAAAATTAAAATTGGGAAGTTTTGCTATATTTGTAAACTCCTAGGATTACTCCGAATTGTTTTGTTTTTTTTTTGTTTAATTAATGCGGGGATTGAACCCATGACCTTTTTGGTCACCGACACAACCCTATGCCAATTGAGCTATGCTCGAATTGTTTTGTTATCCATTACAATTTTTCTTTATATTTTAGTTGATTTCTTTTTTAACTTAAATATTGGTTAAGTTGTTCATTTTAAAATATATATGTTAAAACAATGTATTCTCCATGATTTTCTAAGAGAAATTGTAGTAAATGACAATTTAAGACTTATTGTTTGTAAATATAGCATGTTTTTAAAAATTTTGTGGATATAGCAATTTCTATCGCTGATATCTTATGACTGATAGAAGTCTATCGCTGATCACCTCAGCTTTTTATAGATTTTTGTCAGTGATAATAGTAGAGATAATAGTCTATCACTGATAGAAGTCTATCAGTGATATAATAAAGTCTATCAGTGATAGAAACAGATTTTTTTGCCATATTTGCAAAACATTTTAAAGTTTGTTAAATTTGCAATTAGTTTGGGCCTGATTGCTATTTGTGCAACCAACCCATTTTCTAATTAGAATGAGATGCTTATATACAACCTAAACTAACCCTAATTTTCTAAAATACACAGGTAATAAAATAAATGCATAAACATAAATCCTAAAATAGATAAATCCCTAATACTCTTTCAAGTTGGAGCATGAAGGATCACAAATGTCCAACTTAAAAATAAGGTGAGGATAAGGTAAAATGTTATGGTAAAAAGAAATTTACAGCCTCCGAACGCGGGTCGGTGTTGCAAACTTCAGGTTGATGCTCATTGCATCTTTAATCTTCAAAGAGTCTCCAAACGCGGATTGGTGTTCCAATCTTCAAGTCGAGTCGATGCCCACATGAAATCTTTAAATTTTCTGCGGGCCTTTACGTCATTGCTCGTGCCACGCAATATAAACTTCTATAAGCCTCTGAACGCAGGTCGGTACTTCACAGATCAATGGTTGTTCACCATAAAAGAATGAGAGGAACAAAGTTGGGTGGCGGCGGTGACGACGAAATCACCGCCGTCGTAGCGTTTTTGTTTGATCGAGCTTGTCAAGATCTTCGTTCTCATACCATGTTAAAACAATGTATTCCCCTTGATTTTCTCGTTAGAATAAGATACTTATATGAAACCTAAACAGGTAATTAATCCTGATTTTCTAAAATACACATGTAATAAAATAAATATATAAACATAAATCTTAAAATAGATAAATTCTTAATAATATATATGAAAAAAAAATCACATCCCCTTTTCAACAAATTATACATGTATTATGAAATTCAAAGAAAGATAGAAAAATAAAGTAAAATTTTAAAAGTGAAAAGATGCAAGTAAAAAATAGATAAATTTTTTTTAAAAAATAACTTTTTGAAATAATATTGATAAAAAATTTAGATTTGCTTCGTGTCTTCTTACTTTTGATATGTGTTTTTTTCCTCAACCATTTATCATTTTTAAATGTAACAAACAAGCAAATCTCAGACATTTAAAAATATGAGCTAATTTTATTTAAAATTATTTTTATTGTCAATGTCGAATAATATTATCAATAATTTTTTGTCTTTTATATATATATATATATTAGATACATTGGAGAGATCCAATCAAATAGCAAATCATACAAATAATTTAAGTCTTCAAATTAAAAAAAAAAAAAAAAAAAAAAAAAAAAAAAAAAAAAAAAAAAAAAATTGCAACTAAATTATTACGAAAAAAAAATAGAGAGAGAAGTTAAGTGTAAGAGCTAGAAATATATATATATATAATAAGCTAGAAATATTTTTAAATTATAATATTTCTAATAAGTTTTTTTTAAAAAAAAAAGAATTCTAATAGTTTTATCATTTTTGTAAAATAGAAAACGATGTCGCAGCGGAGTGTCCGGTTATTCAATTATCCAGCATAGCAACTGCATTTATTTAAAGTAGGTAATAAAAAATAAAATAAATTTTGATATAAAAAAACCTCAATAATTCCTTCATCATTGTAATCTTCAATTTTTTTTTTTTTTTTTTTTTGAGAAAACATTGTAATCTTCAATTATACTATAATTAATGTCCTTGGCTCCTTATTAGCCGCTAGCTGGTCTCATTGTTTATTTTCTATCTGCTCCTTCGTTTTTTTCTTTTCTTTTCTAAATTGTTTTAATTATATTTAAACATACACATATTTTTGGGAGATTACAACATAATGTGAAAAAAAAAACAATTGAGATGCTTATTCAAAAGGAAGAAGATACGCCAAATAGAGCATAGCGTCCTTCACTACGATTTAAGAGTCGTGACTAAAATGAGATCAGACCTAAAGTACATGTACCAAAATAATATTTTATCTTAAAAAATAGGTTAAAATATTGTTTTAATATTTAGATTTTGAGTTTAATTCTATTTTAGTCCATGTACTTTCACATATGTCATTTTAGTCTTCGTACTTTCAATAAAGTTTAAATTGACTCATATTGTTAGTTTGAAGTTAATCTTTATCAGAATCTAAAAGAAATATTTATCGAAATTTATTTAATAATAATAATAACAATAGAGTCTAATTTTAAGCTTTTTTATTGAAAATACAAAGACTAAAATTTGACCTTTGAAGTAGATGAACTAAAATAAAATGAAACCAAAGTACCAAAGACCAAAATGATATTTTAACTTAAAATGTATTTGTCATATTTTCTATTGAACATTTTTTTTTCTTTACTATATGTGGGGTGGGGGATTCGAATTTCTTATTCTTTGGTCGAAGATACATGTTTTATGATCGTTGAGTTATGTTCATGTTTCGCAAATTAATATCAAAATATTAGTCTTCCTTAACATAAAGTTTTGGATTCCGCTTGGATACAAATTTATAACTCACATAGTAAAACTATGTATCTAATACAATACTAAAATGTAATAATAAACATTAAAAAGGATAATTTGAGAATATAATGATCAAAATAAAAAATAAAAAATGTAATTATAGAATATCCATAGGAAAATATAATGTGGTGCCTATGATTATACCACCTAATTAGGAACGGTTGGGTTAGCTGGACCAAACGTTTAGTAAGTATTAACCAACCCTACCAAACCCAAACAACAAATCTCATAAATAAAATAAAATAAAAGCAATTTATTTTCACAAAAATATTGGAGAACATCACTTGAAAATTAAAGCTAGAAACGAAAATAATTAACTTTATAGTTCCTAAAAAAATATTCCAACATTATTAAATAATAGTTCATAGTATTTTAAATTCCGCCAATAAGGTTTTTTTTTTTTTTTTTTTGAACAAACCACTTTCATTAATAAGAATCAAAATTGTCCCTTAAAAAAAAAAAAAAAAAAAAAAATCGTACACCAATCGAATAAGTTAGGAAGGGAAAGAATTCAACAACACGGAAGAGCTCCCTAAGAACGCACATGCATCTTGCGAGTTCATGAGCAAAACATTTCGACTTCTGGATATGAAAATAAACTCATTATACTCGAAGAGAAGAGAAATTGAAGGAATATCCTCAATCCAAGTTTGGGCTTTAGTGAACCTCGAATCTCTCTCCTTGAAGGATTTGAACAATGGCAAGGGAGTAAAAAATTACTACTTTAGATACCTCCAATTTTCTGGTCAATCTCAAACCCTCCACAATTAGCTTTTATATATTGAAAACAAGTACCATAAACATATTAATTAAACTTAAATTTAATTTCCATCCAAAATTTTGAAGATTATTCCGATTCTTGAAGTTTTTGAATATTTATTTTATTCCATAAATTTTTAACTTTGGTCGGGTTTCATATTTTTTTTTTAGAAGATGTATTTTAGTTTCCCTAAACATTTTTAAAGAAATTATTTTGGTCAATTGTTCTTATTTTGATGTCTATCATTTAAATAAATAGATAATGTGATTTTGTTGTATATTTTTTTTTTAACTTTTTGAGTAACAACACGAGAAGACTAGAGTCAAAACTTCTAACTTTGTATCAAAATTATAATAAAATCAGTTGAGTTATATGCTAGGTTAACAATTTATTGTATAATAAAGTACCTAAAGCATACATATATTAGGGTTGTCTCCAATTAGTCGAACTGAAGTGTGTATCAGGCCACAAAATAATAATAATAATAATAAAAAAAATATTTATAAAGTACATTTTAAAAGTTCATAAAAATTAAAATAATTATTATTAGATTTTAGCATAGCTCAATTAACATAAACATTATATTCCATCGTCATATTCCATCGAGAGGTGTGAGATTCGAATTTGAAAAAAAAGTTCGAATTTTAACTTTATTATATATTTACGAATTTGAAAAAAAAGAGTCCGGATTTTAACTTTATTATATATTTATATTGGCATGCCAACAAAATGAATTAAAAAATAGAAAATAATAAATACATTTTGTTAGTTTTTTATTTATTGGAGAAAGAGCCAAGCCATTTAATTAAGCCACGCCGGGAAATGGAAAAAGATTAAGGAAAAAATTAGTGTTAAAAAGATAATTAAAAAAAAAAAAAAAAAGTAATTCATTCGCGCTCCACATCAATCCACTGCCGTTTTGTGCTTTCGTTTTCCGTACTAATTTCACAAAGCCAAACAAAAATTAGAAAAAAAAATCTCTTTTCATTTCCTTTTACGGACCTTTCTCTTTCTCTCTCTCTCTTTTAGTTGAATCTTCAAAAGACGTCTTCACAACGCGCCACCGAGCACCAGTCCACCGGAAGAATTCTTCTCTTTCAATCTGTAAACTATGCCGCAAGTGGATCTGGTTTCTGCATGTGCTGGCGGCGGTTCTCACGACCGGAAAATCGCCTGCGAGGAAGCTTTGGCCGACGGCGATCACCGGCCGGAAGATGAGAACAGAGAAGTCACGGAGCAGCCGGAGATGATTCCGCCGGATTTACCACCGGAATCGTTTTGGCTCTCTAAGGATGCGGAGTACGATTGGTTAGATCAGAACGCTTTTTACGAGCGGAAAGATTCGACGAAAGGAAGTTCGAATTCGACGAACTTGATTAATCCTACTGTGAATCCGGTTACTAATTCGAATTCTCAGCGATTTTCTTTGAACTTCAAATCGAAGGCCTCGATTCTCGGCCTTCCGAAGCTTCACAAGACTTGTTTTGTTGATCCGAAGAATCGTCGCAATGCGAAATCTGGAAACGCGAGGTTGTTCCCTAAACAGCAATCGGGATCTTCCGGGAAATCGGACTCTGCGCTCGTTGAACCGTCGTCGCCGAAAGTTTCGTGTATGGGGAGAGTGAGATCGAAGCGAGATCGGAGTCGCCGGTGGAAGAATCGTTGCCGTTCGTCCGAACCGCCGCCGCCGAAGGAAAAACCTGTCAGGAAAGGCGCTAAACGCGGCTTCTTATCGACTTTCCGGTCTCTTTTCAGAGGTTGGAAGAAACGGCCGGCGGTTAAACCAACCGCTCCTGTAGCCGGAGACTCGCCGGCGACGAAAGCGCCTGATCATAAGATCACACGCACCATCGACGCACTAACGGCGGATTCTCATCCGAGAAGGAGCGTGGAGATCGAACCGCCCGGTTTGGGTGGAGTGAAGCGGTACTCATCGGGGAGGCGGTCCGGTTCGTGGGTTGTCGGCGACGGAGAATAATCGCCGGCCGGCGGATTCTGCTGCTCTGAGCTTTCTCGGTACCTTGTGGCGTGGGCTGTCGGCGGGACCCACCGGGATTAGGTGGGCTACTGGTGGGCCCGCATTTTTTGTTTGTATCGTAGACGGATGACGTGGCACTTTGATTTAACCGTCCTCACCTCATTCCCGTGTTTCACAAGGTAAATAAGTAAAAAAAAAAATTAAAAATTAAAAAAAAGAAGCCCTACGGTTTACCACATGTAATTTTGCCTCTTGTTCTTGCAGTTACTTTCCGATTTCATTTGCATTCAACGGTGCCGTTTTGTAGATAAAAAATTGTGTTATTATTATTTTGTAATTTTTCTTTTTTTTCTTTTTGGGAATGAGCAGTTGTAAATTACGTGTTCAGTTAAGAACTACGGTCTCCTCAAAAAACGTTGTAGTCTTAGGGACTATACGGTAATAATTAGTAGTTAAAGGACTGAACTGCAATTGAATTTACAACAGTCATGTTGAATTTCCTTACAGAAAAAAGACAAAATGATACCAAGGATTTTAAAATTTTAACAGTATGATGCTCATCGAAAAAGCTTCAATAATCGAGCTAGAGACAAAACAAGCAGGGGCAGTGTGGACTAGACAGGAAGGACCATAGATCATGTAGGGTGAAAATTATTATTATTTTTATATAATAATTATATTAAAATAGGTATAGGATTCTAGATGTAGTTTTTGGGTTTTAAGTTTTAGCTTTAGGATTAATGGCACAAACCACCTTCAGGTTTGTAACGATTATTACTGAACTTTCAATTTGATCAATTACACTCGTCGGAGTTTAAATTATGTCAATTGAGTGTTCAGATCTGAGATTGACAAGATAATGGACACTGATCAGACACTCAGATCTAATTCGAATCAAAGCGGGTGTTGAGTATTCGAGGTCGTTTAAGTGTGGATTGACCTCAAAATTCGTTGGTGCTGCTGCAGAACCCCGTTAGAAGTCGGCATACAGCGTCGTCAGAGGTCTGGGCATTGCGGATCTCGTCAGCTTTGCGTGGGTCGCCAATGTTGTAGGTCACGAGCGGGGTTTCGTCGGAGAAGAAAGGGACAGGTCGTTGCTCGCACTGGGTTACGTCGAAGAAAGTGTGTGTGCTCGTGAGAGGCGTTGCGCGAAGCTTGTGTTCGTCGGCGGCAACAAGATTGACCTGAGAAGGGGAGAAAAAGAGAGGAGGAAGAAGGTGTGGTTTTGATTTATTCTTTTTGTCATATGACAAATTTGCCCTTTTCCCACACATATGTGAGTTATCCAAATTAAACTCAAGCTTTAATTGCAATACTTACCAAACTTTAGGGGTGTAATTGATCAAATTGAAAGTTCAGAGATAATTGTTACAAAACCTCAATAGTTCAGGGGTGGTTTGTGCAACTAACCCTAAGTTTTATTTCGACTTGTGATCTCATTTTGGCCCTAAAAATTTAGAAGGTTAGAAATCACTTTTGGTTCTTAAATTTTGATGAAGTAACAATTTAGTCGATGAACTTTGATTTGTAACCATTAAGCCCATACTTTTATAATTTTATAACAATTTAGTCTCCAAACTTTAATATTTAACAATTTAGTCCATATACTTTAAATAATTTTGTAACGATTTAGTGCTATCGCGAAAATTATTGTTAAGATTTAATGAGATTTTTACATAGGTAGATCATACAACTAATTAAAGATCCAATAGAATTATTATAAGTCACAAAGTCTAAATCGTTAAATAATAATAGTCGACATTTAATTTTGATGATTTTTTTTATTGCATGAATTAAATTTGTTACAACTTTGAAAGTGCAAGGATTAAATTGTTACATATTAAACTTCATAGACTAAATTGTTACAAAATAAAGTTCAAAGATTAAATCGTCATACAAATTTAAAGACGAAAAGTATTTTTTTAACTATTTTAGAAATATTCTATTTGTTTTTTTAGCTTTAAACCTGAATTTTTAATTATTACTTACTCTTAAATTTATTTTATTTTGGTCTTCCATCTTTCAAAAATATTTATTTTAGTTTCTTTAAAACACAATTCATTTAATTTGATTATTTTGTAGATATATTGTTGGAATGCCTTAGAATATATATTGTTGGAATGTCTTGAATATGTTATGGCCTATTTTGTATTAGGTCAGAAGACTGTCATATATAAACTTTCTAATAACTTCAGTCGCCTCCTATCTGTCATTTTGCAATTCTCTCCTATTTCGTAATAATACTGCTCTCTTATGCCCGTGCACGTAGCTAACACGACGTTAATGAACCACGTAAATCTGTGTCGATTTCTTTTACGCTTATTTGTTCTTTGTTATTGATTTATCGTAACATATATCTTCTTGTTAATTATTTAAATAGAGTCAAATCGAGCATAGCTCAATTGACATAAAGTTATATCCTTGACTAGGATTTTACGGTTGACATAGGCATATATTGGAGCCACATATCTACGACAAGATTTAGATGATAAAATACTAACAATTAGAAAAAAAGATTTATTTTATATATAAGTTTTTTTAACTTTTAGAATTTTTGTATTTTTTTTTAACTTTGTATTTTAAACTTTTAATTTTAATTTTTTTAAAACTATAGACATTCAATTTATTGTTAAATTTGGTGTTTAGTATGTTGATACCAAAAAATAGTATCAATCATGAATTTGATATTGGGAGAACGAATGAACTTACAAAACAGAGGAGAGAAAGCGATCTAGCACCAATGTAGTGCTAGGCCACGGATACTCCGACAATCAAGTTAGAATTGTGTTTGACAGTATCTTAGTAGTAGAAGTTTGAGCGTGATTCTTGACGTACATTTTCCTTAGCCGCTCTAGTTTACTTATAGTAGATGTTGTTGTAACGGAAATGATCGTTTTAATTAATGAGGTCGTCGTATAAGAACATAACATCTCTCCTGAAGACGGTTACATTCTTAGGTACCTCCGATACTTGATCATTCGTCCTTCGACTCTTTTTGTCGGTATCAGTTAGCATGGAACATACGCCAAATAAGGGTTGACTCGCTCATGGTCGAGACAATCCCCATGGGGATCAACTTCATTGGCTCAAATCGACCCCATGGGGTTGACCTTATTGCCTTGGGCCGACCCCCACTTCATGGTCGAGTCGCCCCTTATCGGGGTCGTCTTTGTTGGTTTGGGCCGATTCCCATAGGGGTCGACTCCTTCGTAGCCGAGCTGACCCCGTGGACAACCTAATTTGTAGACTTTGGTCGTCCCACGTAGGGATGAGCCCTTTTGTTGTTGGCTTTGAACTTATCCTTCTAGGGCTTTCTTGGGCTATCTTTAGAGTTATTGGGTTTCGGACACTTCGCGGATCTCGGGCCTTTAGATATGCTTTTGTTGAGCTTTTGGCCTTAGTCGATAATTTCACCTCGACATAGTCCATATCATACATTTTTTTTTTAAGTTATTGAAATAAAATATAACAATAATGTATCCAAATTATCTTGGATATGGTAGGGACAATATATATAGTTCCGTGAGAGTTGGAGAACACATTTTATTTATGGTCCTGTCTTCCAAATTTTAGAAATTGTTGGGAGAATTACAAATAACCGAGAAAAATAGAGTATATATTGAGAAACAAACACGTAAAAAATTAGGGGTAGACACGGGTACCTCGCTCTCATTATCAACCACTGGTGCAACATGTCTTATCTGACATGTTCCTCTAGGATACAACAACTCAACTCAAACGTTGTGTAGTTCAAATCACACTTTGCATGAAGAGGTTGGACTCAAACCTCGAACATCCATTTTTTGGTCAATTGCTCTTAAAAGAGCGCAAATAGAAAAAATAGATAGAAAGATAAATTTGAAATTGTTGTGTTTGATATGGTTGATGAGAGATGTATTTATAGAATTTTTTAGATCTCAAAAAATTAATACATAATTAATTTCTTAAAAAATATAACATCTCTCATAATATTTTCTCATTTTTTTAAAAGTATTTTAATTAATATGGAGATTAAACTCATACGTCTTAGTCAAGAGCACAATATGACAATTAGTCAAGAGCACAATATGACAATTGAGTTATGCTCAGTTTCACCGTATGTTTTCATTTTTAAAACAACAAAACCCCTCCAACTTAATAACTTAAAAAAAAAAAAACTCATATTTATAAACAATTAAATATTAAAGGAAACAACATACAATAATTTTGGTACTAAAAAAAAAAAAAAAAAAATAGTAGAAATTTTGCTATCCACCATTTTTTTTAACAATATTGTTATTATTATTATTATTATTTTAAATAAATTACTCCTTGTAGGGAGGGTGGTACATTTGTTTTTATATACCTCTCAAATCTACAAAAAAACAAACCTAATAAACACAAATTCATGTTTCACAATTAGACTACAAAAATCTAACTTTCAAAACATATATAACAAACATAATAAACACAAATTCATGTTTCATAATGGCTAGCTAGCTATAGAAGACTAAAGGTTCATTCAAAATGATCTCATTTTTTGTCTTTTATTTTTTAATTTTTGCTTGCATTCTCATTTTACATTTCTTAAATAAACAGTTTAATTCCAAAAAAAAAAAGTTTAAGACTTTAAATTAATTTGTCGTGACACATTTTTAATGAAAATTGTTGATGTAAGGTTTTAGATCCTTCAAGGCGGAGCTTCGGATGTGACACGTAGGAGTATGATCTGAGGTCAACCTGCAAAGAAAATTAAGGGTAACTTGCACGGGTGTGGAGTTTTGCCCAACACATGTGTACACTCTGATGCTTAAGTCAGTTTGAAAGTTCTGACCTTTGGAGTTTAGATAGTATAAATTATATTGCCTATCTTATATGAAGGTTGTGACTTCATATTTATAGGAGAGATGCGCGTTGGTCGTTGTGCCAAAGCGACTTCATATTTATAGGAGAGATGAGCGTTGGTCGTTATGTCAACGTCATACGCCTAGTCCGGCATTCCGAGAGGGTAGGCGATGAGTGTCAGAGGAGAGGATCGGAGTAGTCAGCCTAAGTGTCTGGCCGAGTTGAGAGTCATCTCGATGAGGTACTGGCCATGATAGGATTAATAATATAAAATTCAACTAAATGTCAATAAACTGTGGTGGGAAAATTGGGTATCCGTGTTTTTCTAGTAAATTAGAGGGAATGTAATACAAAACATACTTTTGTAAGATTTTACTAAATATTTCTCCCCTCCTATTTAATAAAACGTGACAAAGGTAAACCTCGAATCCCTTCCCTCTACCTAATCAGATAAGCACCACCACCACTTCCCTCAGCATAGTTTGTTAATATTTAAATGGATTTTATATTATTAATCTCGTCATGCCCACGTCCCCATGGCCAGCATCTCATTGAGATGACCGTCAGCATGGTTAGATGTCTATCAACTTGGCCAACCTCTAGCTCGACCAGATGCCTAGACCGACTACTCCTCTAACACCTGCCGCCTACCCTCTCAAATTGTCGGACTAGGCATATGACGTCCTCTAACACACGTCGCCTACTCTCTCGGAATGTCGGACTAGGCATATGACGTCTCCTAACACACACTACCTACTCTCTCGAAATGTCGGACTAGGTGTTTGACGTTGACACAGCGACCAACGCTCATCTCTCCTATAAATATAAAGTCATGCCCTTCATATAAAGTAGGCAATTCATACTAGGTAAACTCCACTTAAACTTAAAACTCTCAAATTGACTTAAGCATCAGAGTTGTTGGGCCCAGCCCCACACCAGTATAAGTTACCCTTTCCTTTGCATGTCGGCCTCAAATCATACTCTTACGTGTCACATCCGAAGTCCCACTCGGAAGGATCCAGAACCCTTACATCAACAAAAATAAAATATGTTTTCTTTTCAGTACAATCGTAGAGGTATGATGATTTGATCAACTTCGAATCTCAATAAAACAAATGCATGTCAATTATCGCATAACTACGCTAACTTACGCATAACATAGGTAAATTTTATAGATGAGGTAAGAGTTTGTGGTATATAATAAGTTCTTCTCCCACCATTTGTATTATGTATATATATCTCTTCACCAACCAAACTGATTTTAAAAGAGTAAGAATAAGATTTTCTTTTAATGTGTCTCTTTCTTCAGCTACCACATTATTTAAAAAATAGGATTGTAACAACCTGCTGCACAATTGTGTAATATATCATATGCAAACTTGTAATGTCACATATTTTCTATATATCCAAACATTTAAGAAAAAAAATCACTTCAACGTCTATCTAAAACTATTATTATGATTTCAAAGATTTTTTTTTTAGTACTAAGAGGATTCGAACCACATATCTCTTGATCATCAATACATATATATGTCAGTTGAGTCATGTTCATTTTGGCATGACTTCAAAGATTAAAATGAATTGAACTATTCATAATTTAGAAATATTAAGAAAATGATATATTGCATTATATTATAACTAATTAAACAATTTATTTATCATAATTAAAAAAAATAAAAATAAAATCTCTCAAAGTTTACATATTATAAAAGGTGAACACGTTTATTAATTTATTCAACTACTTGTTATATCTTACCAACTCATCTAAATTTGATTTAACAAGCATGTCATATCAACATTTTGTTGGTTTAGAATTATAATTTGATCGCGATTTTTTTCAACGAAAATAAAGAATGATTTAAGATATATGATAAGAGATGAAAAAGTCATCCCAAGTCCCACACGTTTGACATATGTAAAGTAAAAAGGAATTTTGAATTATATATGTTAATTGTTAGGGACAACCGCAGGGGCGGACCTCTGAAGGGATTAGGAGGCCACGTCCCCCCAAATTTTTAATTTTTTTATACTCGTAGACAAAAATAATGCTTTAAATATATACTATTGTTATTAAATACATTTTGGCCCTCCAAAATTAACAAAATCTTGTTGTGCTGCAGTAGTCATTGGGCTAGGTTTATATTTTGTTGTGCCTGAGTTCGAAACTCAACCATAAGAATAATTTATTTGCTTTCATTATTGTAATTTTAAATATCTAAATTTACTATTCTTCATACTTAAAAAAAATGTATTCCTCTATTAGTTTATTTGTTAACATTTTCAAAAGTAATTTAGACTATATTAACCTCCCTTTTATAAATTTTGGAAACAAATTTATGTTATATTGTATTTTTTCTTGAATAATTTTTTAAAAAAATGTCTAATAAATCTTTGAACTTTTAATTTTGTGTTTAATAGACCACGAACTTAAAAGAAGAGTTCAATATATTTTTTAACTTTCAATTTTATATTTAATTGGTCCTCAAATTTTCAAGTTTAAGTGTAATTTATCTTTGTATTTATTTGACATTTTTTAAAATCTAGGAATTCATTAGAAACAAAATTGAAAGTATAAAGGCCCATTAAAGACTTTTTAGAGTTTAGGAACTCAATTTTTTTTTTTTTTTTTTTTTTTTTTTTTTTTTTTTTTTTTTTTTTTTTTTTTTTTTTTTTTTTTTTTTTATTTAGAGGAGCAAAATTATATGATGGTATTAAGTTTATTTAAACTTAGTCCGTAAGTGTTTGATACACTCACATATGTTTATCACTGATAACTTTTTTTTAATGTCAACATAACTTGAGAGTGTGAATTCGAACCTCTGTATTTTTTGCCATATTTTTTTAATATTTATATACTCTAATTTTTTGGCCCTCAAACATCAATGTCTGGATCCGTCCCTGGACAACAGAACCCAGATATCTTGATGTGATATTGTCTGTTTTGGGCATAGCCTTCATGGCTTTGGTTTTGGTTTCACGCAAAAAATTTCATACTATTAGATATAATTGTCTTCCTTTATATCCATGATTTTTCTCTTATCTAGTCAATGTGAGACATTGTTTGTATTCCTAACAATCTTCTCTTCAACGTCAAAATATCATACTTAAACCTACTTTGTTCCCAACAAAGTTTGAAGAATTTGGTTGGTTTAGTATATAATGAATAAAGGGAATAGATGGGGCATATGACTTATAGCTAATAAGAAACTAAATGAAGTGAATTGGTATTTGGTTCAGTCTCCTCACCAAATTAAATTGGTGGCTCCCTCTCATTTGCTTTTTTTCTATATTATAAATAATGATTGCCCCACCAATCACATATTGATATCGCCCACTTCCTATTTTATTTGAGTTCAGCCGGTAAGGGAAGAAATTTGAAGACCCGACTTCTTCGATGAGAATGTATGTCTTAATTAACAGTTGAATTATATTTAAGTTAGTGAAATTTTGATTTGAACTTCTCTAATTTTTTGATAGAAGCCAGTTGAATTATATTTAAGTTAGTGAAATTTTGATTTGAACTTCTCTAATTTTTTTGATCGAAGATATAATACTTTAATTAATCGAGTTTTGGTCAAATTTGATTTTGATTGATGGTTATAAATTTGTTTGAATTGAGTTAAGGTTCAAATAATTTGAAATTTTTTGGAAGATTTTACTTTTTTGCTTTCTTTAAAAGAATAAAAAAAAATTATCTTTAGCTTTTCCACATTTTTATTTTATTTTTTAGTTTTTAAGTCTTTCACCATCCTTAAAATTCTTGGCAAAATAAAAACTCATTTTTATAAACTAATTTTATAGTTTTAAAATTTCACAATAAATAAATAAATATATATATATATATATATATATATATATATAATTTCTATTTCAAGTATATATGGATAAAAACATAAATATAAATAAATAACTTCTTAAGATAAATAACTCCGTAATAAACTTGTATCTAGATTCTAGCTTCAATTATATATATATATATATATATATATATATATATATATATATATATATATATATATATATATAGGAAATTATTATATAGGGAAATTGTAACAAATGTCAATTTAGAGTAGTTAAGAATATAGCACTTTTTTAAAAAAATTGTGGATATGACAATTTCTATCACTGATAGTATGGTCTCTATCGCTGATAGACTCCGTTTTTTATAAAATTTTGTCAATGATAGTAGTTTATGAGTGATAGAAGTCTATCAGTGATAAGACATATATCAATGATAGAGTCTATCGATGATAGTCAATTTTTTGCCATATTTACAAAATGTTTTAAACTTTACTAAATTTGCAATTATTTTGGACCTGATTTTTTGCCATATTTAAAAAAACAAAATAAAAACTCATTTTTATAAACTAATTTTATAGTTTTAAAATTTCGCAATAAATATATATATAATTTCTATTTCAACTATGGATAAAGACATAAATATAAATAAATAATTTTAGGATAGATAACTCTCTAATAAACTTGTATGTAGATTCTAGCTTCAATTATATATATATATATATATATATATATATATATATATAAAATTTCTATTTCAAGTATGGATAAAAACATAAATATAAATAAATAACTTCTTATGATAGATAATTCCCTAATAAACTTGTATCTAGATTCTAGCTTCAATTTAACTTGGACTAGTTAATGTAAAATTAAAAACTCATTGACTTGGCTACTAGAAACTTATTTTATTTATTTATTTTTGAGAAAACTACTAGACACTTTTAAAATCTATGAAATACCAAATTTTAACATATTAAACCCAACTATTAAAGTTTAAGCTCCATTTAATAACATTTGATTTTTAGTTGATAGTTTATGAAAATTAAGCTTATACATTTATACACCACTTCTATTATTCCTATATAAGTTTTTTTTTTGCTTTGTTATTCTTTCTACAAATTTTTAAAAAATAAGTCCAAATTTGAAAACTATAAAAAAAATAATAATAATAATAATAAATAATAAAAAAAAAAATCAAATGTTTATTTGAAAAAGGTTAAATCCATAGTAAAACAAACATAAATTTAAAAAATGTGTAAACTAAAAATGAAATTGTTACCTTAAAAGTTGATACATTCAAGTCTTTAACGAAGCATTTGGGTGATGTTTTGCAAAAGAGAGTGACCAAAAGTTGTGTGTGAGAATTAGTGATTTAGATTAGGGATGTTAATTACAGTATAGATTTGTACATAAATGTCCTTGTATGCATGATTGATCTAAGACTAGTCTTAGTTACTAACTTTGTAAATTAACATTTTCTAATTCAGTATTAAATTATTAAAAGAAATGACTTAAAATTTAAATGAAAAAATAAATTGGCAGTTATAAATATAAATACATTCATTTATATGCAATAATTAAAATTAGCGAAGTGATTAGGGAGGAAACGTGAAATGACCATATATTATTCAATCAATCCACGAAGCGTACATAGTAGAAAGGATAGAAAAGTATTTATCCACTTTTTTTTTTTGGTTTTTTTTTTTACATATAGAAATTAATTCGCGAGGCAAACAATTCTTCTTTGCTTAAACCGATCGTTCGCAGAGCGGCGGCAAAGAAAAGGCGCGAAGAAGAGATAGTAGAGATTTCAGTAGTCGGTGAGCTCGTCGTGGAGTTCAATCTGCCGGCCGTTCAACGGCTGCGTCGGCCGGGCGTTGTTCTTGAAGCTCTTTTCCAATGGCGCCTTCAGTAGTTCCACTTGGTCCTTCGAAATCGACCTCACCTGCAAGGTAATTTCACAATCTTATGCCCTAATTTCGATCTGTTTGAGAAATAGCGATTCGATTCGATTTAGATTTAGAATTAGGTTTAGATTTGGATTTACCTTGCCGAGAATAGTCCATTTGACGTTCTCGGTGCAGGGAGGAGCAGTGTAAGATCCGGTGTATCGGTAATATTTGCGAGTCTTCCGACTCAAGTGCTTTGTGTCTAGGGTTCCGAGTGCAATGTGAGACTCTTCGGTGCTGCCGCATTTTTCTTTGGCTAACTCCGCCAATTTGTCGTGGATCTGCAATTTTACCATCGCCGTGAAGCGATTTTGTAAATTAGGATGAAATTACCGAGTAGTTGATTAATTGATGAGGATGGAATAGCTTCTTGTGATTGTGATTTTGTAAATTAGGATGAAATTACTGAGTAGTTGTTTAATTGATGAGGATGGAATAGCTTCTTATGATTGTGATTTTGTAAATTAGGATGAAATTACTGAGTAGTTGATTAATTGATGAGGATGGAATAGCTTCTTGTGATTGTGATTTTGTAAATTAGGATGAAATTACTGAGTAGTTGATTAATTGATGAGGATGGAATAGCTTCTTGTGATTGTGATTTTGTAAATTAGGATGAAACTACTGAGTAATTGATTGATGATGTACCTTTTCGAGTAGGGGATCGGGATCGCCGTATTTGAGGAGGATTGCGATGACGGCGGAGCTGCCGTCGTCTGCCTGATGGAGTAGATGAAGCTCGGCTGCAAATCTGTTCGAATCCGGAAGTACGGAGGTAAGTTCAAAATTCAAATCCAAAACTCCCCTAAATTGATATACCAGATGAACTTGAGCCCATAAGGCTACAAACGTGGAGTTTGATGATTTCTTAGACCTTTGATATTTTGTTTTTGGTTTTTCAAAATTAAGGTTACAAACTATCATTTGTAGTGTATTTTCAAAAATCAAGTAAAAAACACAGCTTTCAAAAACTTATTTTTGTTTTTTAAATTCGACTAAAAAAATCTAATATTTTCGATCATCCGCAGAGAAAATAAACACAATTTTCAAAAATTAAATTGAGTTTTAGGGGCGTTTGGTAACTCATTTAATTATTGTTTTTGGTTTTTGATTTTTAGAAAAGAGATCTATTTGGTAACCAATTGAATTTTTGGTTTTTAAGTTTTTGAAAACATTTTTAAATTCGAAAAAAAAAAGTTTTTTATTTCATGGTTTTTTATTTTTAGAAAAGAGGTCTATTTGGAATTGAGTTTTTGGTTTTTAAGTTTTTGAAAATATTTTTACATTCGAAAAAAAAAAAATTATTTCAAAATTCCAATTGCTATCGATATGATTATTAAAATTATCTTCAAATATTTATTTATTTAGTTATGTTATTGAAATTAGAATCAAATTCTCATTAATATTTTTTACAATGAAAATTATCATTAATATTATATAAAAATATAATTAATATTAATAAACAAACTAAAGATTATCTACACAATAATTTTTTTATTTTAGAGAAAATCATTCTTTATCTTAAATTTTTAATTTCATCAAATAATTAGACTTAATTAAATTTTGATAAATGTTGCAATTTTCACTCTAATAAATTAACATTATTTTAAAAAATAATAATTTTTATTTTATAAAAAAATACCAAACAAATAATAAAATTATCCAACCATTTTGAACTTTTCACATTTTCAAAAACCAAAAATCAGTTATCAAAATGGGTCTTAATAATCAAAATCTTCATTTAGGTTACTTGTTTTGTTTTTGATTAAATTCTCCAAGTCATTAAATTATCATTTTATTTAACCCAAAATGCTTTAGCAGCCTAAATTTAGATGGGCTTGGGCCTGCAGCTTAAATTAGATGGGCTTGGGCCTGCAGCCTAAATTAGATAGGCTTGGGCCTGCAGTCTAAATTAGATGGGTTGGGTTGGGCCCAGAGAGAGAGGGAGAGAACATACTGCTCGCCATTGATGCGGTGTTCGGAAGGAGAATGCCAATGTATTTGTTTGAGGGTATAGCTTGTACCATCTATTACAACGAATCCACCTGTTTTCTCCCCAAAGTGCACCTGATTTTTATAAAATATAAAATTAAAAAACATAAACAAAAAAATATTATACATTTTAAAAAACAGGACTAAAATGAAATTTTAACCAAATAAAAATAATTTCAATGTCAATATGACTCACCTTTTTTATTTATTAATTTATCATTATTTTAATTTAATACTTGTAAAAAACAAGTAATAATAAGAAGAAAAAAAAAACAATATGAAACCATTGGTGTTTCAAAAAATTAAGAAATTAGGTGGGTAACTATGTAAGCATGCATATGAAATATTGTATCTTCCCGTTATCCGGATAGAGATTTTAAGTTCTACATTCGACGATTTTAATAGACTATGGCGATGTCATTTAATAATTAGAGGGAGAAGAAAGAGATAAAGATAGAGAGAGGGTAAGAAAAGGGCAAACCCCAATGGTAAAGCCAAAGTTGACAAGTGTAGCATTATTTTCAGAAGTGTATTTTTTGACTAATGATTGAAGACTCTTGCCAAACGTGGTATTGTCCTTCACAATGTCTATTGGAGACTGTGATTTGCCCTTGGAGCAAAGTGCAAATTTTGGGTTCAAACTTCCCCATTTTTTTGGTCCATTCGAGCCCTCATAAGAAAATGCAATGGAGTCACCTTTCTCTGTCCACCCAAACACACAAAAAAAAAAACACTTTAGAACAATAACCATTCGTCCTAGCCTCCTAGGGATCATTTAGCAATTTCCAAATTCCCCTTTCCTTTTCCTTCTACAATCTGAATCCTTAGTGATTTTTTTTTCCAGGATTCGTAGAACTAGAAGAAAAAAAAAAAAAAAAAGATTGCTTACTCTGGGTTGCTTGCACGAAAACACCAATAAACAAAAGAGAGAAAGCAAAAATAGAGGAGAATGGAGGAGCCATTGTTGCAAACTCTTAGGATAGCTACTGTCCTTTGAAAGGATAGACAAAATGTAATGGAGTTTTATACTTGAAAATTTTGACATTTAGAATGCGAAATATGGGGTGATTATGTGGTGGTGGTAAGGTCTCTTTCTCTCTCTCTTTCTGAATGAGAGAGAGAATGAAGGAGGGGTTGGTTTAGAGAAAACTGTGTTTGTTTAAAGGTTTAATAATTACAAGTCTAGTCCTTCAACTTTCTAGTTGCAGAAAAGGTATCTAATAACTTCTTAAACTTTTAATTTTGTGTTCATTAGATTCCTATGCCAGGGACTTAAATGATACAAAATTGAAATTTTAGATACCAAATAAATACAAACTTAAAAATTCGATAAATACAAATTTAAAAGTTCGATACTAAACTTGTAATTTAATCCAAGTTCGAAGTATAATAATTGAGGTGGTGTGTGTTTTTTTGTTTGGCGAATATATTGGATCCCCTTGGCTTTACATGTTTGTAGCTATTTATAGTTTTTTTATATTCTGTAATTACTTTTTCCACCCCAATTGCGTCTTTTGTTTTTTAGTGTCACAAGTTTGCTAAGAAACCCTTTTTATTTTCTTACTTGCTCTCTGTTAAAAATTAAAATAATGTGAAGAATTAAAGATTCCAGATTCCAGATCACATGTCAAAACTTTTGGTGCATTCTTACCCTTTGAGGAAAAAACAAATCTGCACTCTCACCCTTACCAGACTATGAAGGGTTTAAATATTGATGTAATTAATCAAGATCATGACTGTTAGCAAAAATATGAAAATAAATATGTAAACAGTGGTCAACCAAGTTCTACTTCAATTGGCATAAAATTGTGCCTTTAACTAAGAGGTCGTGAGTTCAATCTCCGCATTAATTAAAATAACTTTGCAAAAAAAAAAATTATATGAACAGTTCTCTTTAAAAAAAAAATAATAATAAGATGTCATTGAAATATATGTCAACTAGTCTTAATAAATAAATAAATATATATATTTGAAAATATGTATAGGAGGAGTTTCGAACTACTGACCTATAGTCGAGAGTACATGGTTTATGCTAGTTGAGTTATGTTCATGTTGACATAAATATCTTTTATTTAGTATTGAATGGGTAGTCAACATAATTTATTTTTTTATTCTAGTTCTTAGTTCATGAAATTAATACCTCAACAAAGCTTCTTTAAGGGGCTTTCCTTTTTTTTCATTTCCTTGTTTTGTCTGTTAGGTTCCCCAGGTTCCCCATTGAGTTGTTTTAGAGATTTGTGAGTAGATGTTGTTTTCTTTATTGTATGTTTTTCTTCATTATGAATCTATGATTGTCATATTTATTATTAAATTGATTGGTTGACCGAGTGGTATAAGGCATCAGATTTAGGCTCCGCCCTTACCTGAGTTCTAAACCTACAGGCTACAACTGTTACATTTCATTAAGAAAAAAAAACAGTTATTTTTATGACTAGAATTATGCATTTATGTTTTTCTTCACTATGATTGAAGTAAGGTACATATTTGTCAAATTGACAGTTTGGCCGAGTGGTCTAAGGCGCCAGATTTAGGCTCTGGTCCGTAAGGGCGTGGGTTCAAATCCCACAGCTGTCATTTTAATATTAAGAAAAAAAACTTTTTTCTTCATTATGACTTTTTTCTTCATTATGATTGACATAAGATGCATTTTTGTCAAATTGACAGTTTGACCGAGTGGTTTAGGGTTTAGGGTTTAGGGTTTAGGAAGGGACTAGATTTAGGCTCTGGTCCGCAAGGGCAAACTGTTAATTTTAATAGGGTTCAAATTAAAAATTACATAGACACAAACTTTGAAGATAGACACTTTCATTTTTTTTTTTAGTGGAGTGATCGGATAAGATCCAATTAAAGCCATTTTTTATTCTCATTCTTGTCCCTCTCCTATTACATCAAGAATGGTGGACATGTGTGATGTTACATTGCACTAATGGGACTGGTTTGTGGATGCTCTTCCTCCTAGGTGTGGGTATTTTATTACCTACAAATATTGTTTTTTTCTTGTTTGAAAAAAATTAAAAAGAGGGAGAGAAAGAAATATAACTTTTCTATCAATTTGTTTAGGTCAATTCATTTTTTTAAAAAGAAAGTTGTTTTACTTTCTTCGATGATTAAACCATTCAATTAACAAAGTTCCTATTTTTATTTGGCTAAAGCGATGATAGGTTGATAACAATGTTTTTTATTTTTCAAAAAATAAAAAGTTGTTTTTCCCATATCTATATTGAACTCTTCAATTTACGGATGTATCGACATATCGACGAATATATATATATATATATATTTTTTTATAAAAGATATTGACGAATATTTTCATCCTCGGTTACACATCCTTTTGAAACAATTTTTTTTTGAAGAATTTAAAAAATGAAACTTTATTATAAACTCCTTTGTAAAACATATTTCCTTTCAAAACAGTTTTGTCTTTCCACAAAAATTATTTTTTTTTGGAATAGGGATATTTTACAGAACTGATTTTCCTTTATTAATGAAAACTAAATTTTACTCTATAGATTGAGGATTGCTCTATTTTGTAAACTTATTGTTAAGAAACATAGTAAATTTATGGGGGAAAATTAATTTATACTTCTAAACTTTGAAGATTGTATCAATTAAAACTTTAAACTAACGATCATATCAATTTAATACCTTAAACTTTCATAATTGAATCAATTATATGGAAGTTTAGGGATTTAATTGATAAATTACAAGTCTCCAGTGAAAACTAACATTTTTCAAACCGATGATGTAAATTGATACATTTATGAAAGTTTAGGGTTAAATTGATAGAATTGAATACAACCTTCAAGTTTAAGGGTATAAATTGATTTTTTTTTCTTAAGTTTATTTAAGATTTTTTTAATTTTTTTTGTGGGTCCTCATCAAAATTTCTGCTAAGATTCCTTCAACAGTCCCCCACACTAATTAGTTTTCTTGGTCCTTTCATATTTTAAAGAATAGTGATATGCATATCTTTGGTCTACTTTTGATTATTCTCTATATTGCTATTTATTTAGAAAGAAAAAACAAAGTAGCTGTTGAAAGAAATTTGAATGGCTAGGTTGCAAGCAAATGTTGTTCCCCCTTTTTTATAGATAACTTTTACCTTTTGTTAAGAGAGAGAATTCCAAATCATGGTATAAGATAACAGCAATTATTCTCACTTTTTTTTTTCTTCTCATTTCCCAAGTATCTTGGCATTGAAATTCCATTAACTTTTTTTTTTCTTCTATATTTTGATATTCATTTTTTATTAGTCATCTATTATAAAGGAAATATTGTATTATTATATTTCTCTGTTTTGTCTACTTTCATTAAAACAAAATTTATTTATATAGTTTAAAAAATATATCAAGATGGAATTGTAGAGAAATTTAACCCCTAAAAGTTGTTTTTTCAATTATGCATAACGAAATTGAAATTTATATTTGTCCATCTTAGTTTTGATTATTCTCTGATTTTTTTTTGTTATTAGTTCATACTTGTCCTACTTTTCTCATGTTGACAAGTTAAAATATTATTTTGGTCCCTGTAGTTTGAATTTCATTCTATTTTAATCTTTGTACGGATGACCCCTTTGGGAGTCTTGATGTCAAATGACCCGATATTTTGACATTTTCTCATGATCAATAAGCTCCCTCTCTATGTGAAAAGTTATTTGTACCTTTCGTTGAGCACGATTGTGAGTGAGATGACTATAGTGCCCTCATGCTCAGCGAAGGGTACTACAGACTTTTCTCTTGCGATCGTGCTCAGCGTAGTGTTGCTGACGTTAGAAAAAGGAACCAAAAAAACGTGTTTTCGAAGGAGGGTCAATTAAACATGAAGACTCCCGAAGGGGGATCTATTAGAGGCGTCGTATATCTCGACGACTACCTTGGTCAACTCCAAAAATCTTGGCGTATATCATTGTATATACGTTGTATATATTTCCGAGTCAAAGATTAAAGGCAACGTATATCTCAGCGTCTACCTTTATCAACACCGTGAATCTCAAAGTATATTGTTGTATATACTTTGCCGTCACAGATTTACTTGTTATGTTAGCTTATTTTGTTTCTTTCATTAGCTCATTAAGGTTGTATATACATGCATGACTTTGTCCATTATCAATGACAGAAAATATCATAAAATCATTTCGCAAAACTTTATATGGTATTAGAACAAGTTTTATAAGAAGGGAGAAAAAATCCTAGTAAATCCTAGGGCGGCGGCGGCGGCTACTGTCGCCGCCCGATTTTGATCATCTACGACAACAACCAGTTTTTCCATCTTTAGTGATGGAAACCTTTGAAATTCGTCAATTTTCTCCCTCGAGATATACGACGTCTTTAAACTTCCGTTGAATAGATCTCGACTTTCTCACAAGTTGGACATTCAAAATCTTCATGCTACAACTTGAGGGAGAGTATTAGAGGCGTCGTATATCTCGACGTCTACCTTGGTCAACTCCAAAAATCTTGACGTATATCATTGTATATTTTCGAGTCAAAGTTTAAAGACGTCGTATATCTCGACGTCTACCTTTATTAACACTGTAAATCTCAGAGTATATTGTTGTATATATTCTGTAATCAGAGATTTACGTGTTATGTTTAGTTTATTTTGTTTACTTGATTAGCTCATTAAGGTTGTATAAATACATGTTAATTCATTTATAAGTTTGGGCAAATATCCACCCACACAAAAAAAAGGTCACTATTAAAAAGGAAGAAAATAAAGAAGAAACAACGACAACTCAAAAAAAATTAGTGCTGATGTTGGCATCCAATTCGTTCCATTTGTCTAAAGCTTTATTGATTTAGGGGCTAATGGCCACAAAGTCCTTAAACCTTGATCAAACAATTTGCCCTTTTGAAGATTTGTCAGACCTCCCTTTCAAGGTACCCCATGGCCAGGCCGCCCCACCACACAATACCCAACCAAAAGATATCTAAAAACCTAGAGCCACACAAAGTGTATCATCACAAGGCACCCCCAAAAGAGAGAGAGAGAATTGGTGGGTTAAGATAACCAAATTCAAGAGAAATTTACCTGCTTGCTTTACCTAAACCCTAATACCATACGAACGGACACAGTGATATGTTATTTTTTAAAAACCTAAGACACAAATACGACGATGACACGTTTATTAAAATACATTTATATATATATATATATTAGAGAAATTCAAAGTCAATAAATTTATGCTTAAAATAAATGAGTTTGATGTATTCACCTGGAAAGTTTAATATTTTTTTCCCTATATTATTATGTGTCTATTTAGCATCTTGACAAGTGTTCAATATGCGTCTAACAAATGTTAAATCCATATTGACTCTATACAACTAGGTCTAATCTAACACATATCTATTGTGCTAACAAGTATTGGAGTATCCAAGTATCCAACACGAACACATTAGTCAAACTAAAATGTTCGTGCTTCTTAGCTTTTCATTACAAATGAGCAAGGATGAAAATATTCGTCGATATGTCGATATATCGTCAATATATCCGTAAATCAAAGGTTTCGATAGAGATATTTAAGGGTAAATGGATATCTCCGATATCATAAATACCCGTAAAACATTAAAAAAAAAAAAAAAAAATCTATTAATCTTTGAATATAGATACTAATAGCAATATCTATCTTAGTTTGGAAGTAAAAAAAAAAACTTAATTATTAATTTAAATAATTTTTATAAAAAAAAAATTGATTTACAGAAATGATATCGATATTTCATCGATATATCCGTAAAATTGAACTGATATCAATATTTTCATCCATGCAAATGAGTGATGAGATGCCCTGCCTTTCCTTTTGAAAATAAAATTGGTCCCCTCTCTAAAGCACTATCTTGCAATCTCATATTTGGTTGGTTGTCCTAAAACAGTGAAAATAACCGTCCTCGGCAGAACATGAAAGTACGAGAGATTTGAAAGCCCTCTACATCCATCCATATAGATTTTTTTTTTTTTTTTTTTTCTTCCTAAAATACAATTTTAATCCCAGTACTTCAAGTTTCATTCTACTTTAGTAATTTCAAATATCAAATTTTGATCCCTATACTTTTAATAAATTTTAAAATTAGTCCATATTATTAGTTTGATTTTTTTTTTTTATCAAAACTGATTAAATAATAATAATAATAATTTTCATTCAAGAAAAGACACAATGTAAACATATTTCTAAAATTTATATGAAAAAGGCTAACAGAAACTAATTTTTTTTTAGAAAAGTTAACAACAAACTAATAGCAGGGATCAATATTTATATGGAAAAGGCTAACAGAAACTAATTTTTTTTTAGAAAAGTTAACAACAAACTAATAGCAGGGATCAATTTTAAATTTTACTAATAGTACAGAGACTAAAATTGGATATTTGAAAGCATAGAAATTAAAATAGAATGAAACCCAAAGTAGAGGACCAAATGGTATTTTCCCCTTCTTTTTTTTCTTTCTCATAAAAACAAAGTATCAAACAGACACTAAAATGGTTCATTAGTCAGAGAGATGAATGCTTCCTTAATATAAACAAACCCTTGTTGACAAAATTATTCATGGGTTTTCTGCTATCAGCATGCATATGAAATGTTTTCACAATATTCAACTTGGTTTTTAGTTTTTACCACAAGCAACCACTAGATGAATGAGTTAAAGTGATAGAATAGAAGCATGTAAGGTATAGAATATGCATGGAGTGAATATGAATAGTAACAGTTGACATATGTAATAGACCAGACATAGAAAATAGATCGTGTTCGGCATGGTCTCGAGTAAGAAAATATTGAAGATTATTCACTTACGCGTGAACTCGAAAGTTCGGGAATCATATGGCTGACCTCAAGGCCTCAATGAACAGGCAAAAAGTTTCTTCGTGTGATGTGGGGTAGAGGGATTCCATTAGAGTTATATAGGCCCTACCTGTCCTGCCACAAAAATTGGTGAGAAAATGAGACACTTATCAACTTCTTTGTTTGAGGGTTCAAACAGAAATAAAGATTCCCCACGGAAACAAGTCAATATACTTTGTGGGATAGATTTCAACCTCCACATTGAATGGATCATATTCATATGCCATGCTTCGAAACTTCTAGTGTTGGAGATGGCTTTTAAAAGTGATTACCCATTTTGTTATTAAAAAAAAAAGTTTCTTGACTTGGGCTTGTTTAGATTACCTTTTCAAGTGTTTAATTTTGAAAAAAAATCATTTTATCAAGATTTGTAGTGTTTGACTTCCGCACAAAATGACTTTTTAAAAAATGAGTTTGAGAATAAGTTATTTTGGGTGAAACACTTGAAACAAAATTTTAGAAATAGGGGTTTTAAGTGTTTAATTGAGAATCTCTCCCAAATTTTCATGATGATATGAAAATGACCAAATACCCTCACACTACCCCCTCCCAAATCTCTTCTCCTCCCCACCTTCACTTCCCCCATGACCGCCACCCACCACCGTGAGTTACCAGGCCAATTGTGCGTACCTCGACTATTCTGATAGGACAACCGCATAACTCTACTACATTTGGTTGTCAAGAAAACTCGTAGGATATTAAATCTCAAGTATGGTCACCATGACTTGAACTCATTCCCTCTAAATCCTTTATAATTTTCATGTAAAAATTTAGGGATTTATTAGACACTTTTGAAGTTTAAGAATGTATTAAACACAAAATTGAAATTTTAAAGATTTATTAAACGTTTTTTATATAATGTAACGAAAATCTAATATCACATGAATATTGGGAACTCATACATTATGTGTTCACGGTGAGAAAAAGGAGAAAATAAGAGATAGACCTTGGAAATGACTTGCAAGCATGGCTTACTAAAGAGCATAAGTTGCTTGAAGATACTCCACAATTTCAGCACTTTCAAACATACGCACCCCAGTGTTGGGGTCATCTAAGTATGGAACCTATCAGCCATTTGGTTCAAAATATCATTAACCTTTCTTTTTGGAGAATAATCAGAACATGATTAAGAAGAAGAAAAGAAAGAAGGATAAGCCATCACTCTAGTTGCAAGTTCTTAGATGTACCTGAAAGTGTCCCGCTTTTTCATACAACTCTTGTCGTTTCGGGCTCCCACGAGCGCAACTGATTAAATAAAAGAGAACTAAACATCACAAAATATTGATGTACTTAGCTTTACTAAAGTATTCATCATTTTAGCATCAAACTGAATTCAACATAGTTTTCAAAGGTTTCATTTGGTTTTTGGTTTATGAAATTGAGTGTTTCTCACATTTTTTTACAATGATTTTCATCTTTCTTAAGGAAGTGAAAGGTTGAGTTCTGCCAAATTTCAAAAAACAAAAACTATTTTTTTAAGTTTTCCAAACTTAGCTTGGATTTTGAAAGTATTTGGAAAAAGTAGATGACAAAACAAAACAAAAAAACTCATGGGTGGAAGTAGTATTTATAAGCTTAATTTTTAAAAACCAAATGGCAAGACATTGTAATACTTCACAAAAATGATACGACACCAAGTCCACACACGTGCATACAGAAATTTATAGATTACTAAGCATATTTGAGATAATGAATAAAGGCACAAGTGAACTTACATTGCACAAATTACAATTTTTGAGGTGCTATTAGTGTGATCCCGAGCTTAAGAAAACAACAACGAAATGGCATCGCGATATAAATGAGAAATTATACTAATTATAGCTTTTCGAGAGGGCTAACTCTCTCCCACATAAAACTAATTCCCAATCATATGCTTATCTACCAAACCCCTAACTCCCTCTATTTATGACCACCCCCACCCTAATAAACTAATATTGTAATTTGTAATGCATTCCCAATATTTCCTTTATTAATACTCAAACATATTCACAATTACACATTTTTTCATACTAGAGTTTTTTTTCTTTTTCCTTATAGGCTTGGCCCCAATGCCACAGTGACAAAGATTTATATCAAAGATCTAGATGATATGTGAGTGTGTGTAATTAATACTTTAATCTGCCTTGAAAATTGAACGTATAAGAGACTTTACCAATGTACTAAATGTGGCAACTCCAACTCTACAAGAGCTTCACGAACAAGTTTGCAAAAAGGAGAGCCCTGAAAGAGAAGAGAAGCATAGAGATTCAAAATATTGTTCAAGGGAAGAGAATCTTACATATCCATCACTACACAAGATGAAATATAATTAACTTATAACATTAAATTCTCAAATAAGACCGATTAAATGACCTCATATGCCCATATTTCAAGTGGGGCAGGTGGCAGCTTTGATGGCTTATAGATAGAACCCTGCAATTAACAAAAGCAACAAATGGGCATGCTATAAGTTCTTCGCTTCCCTGTCTTAACTTTCCAAAGAGAGAGGTTATATACAAAAGGCTAAATTATAACCACTGAACTTCGCCCTTGTTTCAAAAATATCCTTAATCCTTCAAAAGTTGTAATATTACTCTTGACCTTTCATAAACATTTCAAAACTGCTCTTGGAGTAGAAATTCGTTAGAATGTTGGACGGAAAGTCAACGTGGCGATTACCTGGAACGACGTGGCGATGACTAGGATGCTTGTCTGGTATAAGTCCGAAAGAACGACGATCCGCTACGTCAACTTTCCTTCCACAATTCTAACGGATTTCTATTTCAAGGGTAGTTTTGAAACATTTATCATTTATTGAAGGCGGAGGGTAATATTGCAACTTTTGAAATAATAGAGGTATTTTTTAAACAAAAATGGTAATATTGCAACTTTTGAAAGAATAGAGTTATTTTTTAAACAAACGGAAAAGTTCAAGGGTACTTTTTATAATTTAGCCTTATACGAAATTACTAAGTTCCATAACTCGAACAGGTAAGAATTTGATAATATCTGACCCTGCCTAGACGACCAATCATAGCAAAGCCTTCTGTCAACGTCTGCAACAAGAAACTTTGTCAAATATAGCCCAATGAAAAAACTTACAACCTTACCCTATTACAATTTTCTCTACAGTTCAACAAATACTTCAAAAAGAAAAGCAAAAAAAAGGAGTGAACTACTAACCGTCAAAAGTCCAAGAGAGAGAAAAAGAGGTACATTTCCATCACCTACATGAACACAAGGCATTATGAAAAACTAGAATGGAGGAGCCAAGGTTCACTACAATTGCTATAATGGTTAAAGGAACAAAATTACAAGTTTTAGGAGTGTAATGCTCGAAGATCGAAGCAAAAAAGTATCTTTGCCTAGTTCAACATTGACATGCTGGCAAAACTTCTAAAATTATCAAAAAGAGATTCAGCCTTCACATTTTCTTTACGAAAGAACAATCAACATTTAATGAATAAAAAAAAAATTCATCTATTTTCTATGATATCATTAACCTGACTACCTGAGTAAGCAAACAATAAGAAATAATTAGAAAAATAAAAAATGTATTAAATTGATCATATCAACTGTGATGAGTCCACACCATAGTTTTGAACCAGATACTTGATTATGTCATCTGATTCATACATTGAAACTCCTGTATTTGGATCAACCTGCAACCAAATACCAAACAGCTTACCACTTCATCAAGAGTTGCTGGTTAATCTAAAAGGTTGGAATCAAGCCACGTACAACAGCAAAAAATTACAAAATTTAATAATGATCTATACATTGTAGGGAAGGGGAAAACTGGAACTGGTCAGTCTTTCAGTAGTCAAATAATTGAGCTTCCACAAATTATCAATTATTTTGAATGGAAATTTGGTGATGAGTTAAAAATTCAAAGTTTGAGATGCATCAAAAAAGTAGTAGAAAAACAGTACAACCCACAAAATTCATATTGGATATGTCGACAATTCAGTCTCCTTCATTCTTGACATTTCCTTAAGCAATATAAATAAATATTTGATTTTCTGCAAATAGAAAGTTATCAGGCATTAAATGAATGAAATAGAAAAGGGACAATTTCAAAATTCAAACCATATATGGAAATTGCTGCTTTCCTCCCATCTGAACAACTTTGGCACGGAAGTTTGGACCATTCCGAGGGCAAGGATAGAATAGAATATCAAGATCTAACACAGCAACAATTTCCCTGACCTACAAACACACAAAAAATGTCTCTTCAAACATTTAAGAAGTCATTCTTTGCTCATTTCATAAAGCCAATTTGGGATAGGTTTTTCCTTTTCCTTTTCTCGGTACGGTTGTTAAGAAACAAGAAAATTTTGGACAAAATAATGAAGAAAGAGATACTAAAAGGAGAGGCAGGCCTTAACTGATCTGAGGGAAGAATATTAAAACAAATTCATAGGCACAATTATTTGAAATATAATAATCTCAAAAGGGAGGACACAATTTGCAGAAAATAAAGGCTACAAAAATAATAATGTTGCAAAATTCATGTATTATGACTTCTTTGAGGATCCTTTTATTTTTCTCAAAGGATAAACACCAAAGGAAGACTCTTATGATTTTGCAACAGTTGAAAAGTTATGGTCATTGGATCATAAACATTGCAGAAAATTGGATGAAACTAAGTACTATGACGGTAAGAACTTTGCAGTGATCCATCTCTTATAAACCTTCTTGATCTTTGATATTTTAGACTTTCAAATTTGATAATACTAAATGAATTAGCCTGTAGTCAGTTCAACATTTGAGACAAGTTCTTGTTTTGTTATGCAAGGCATCGGAAAGGTCATCTCATGATTGAAACTGTCGACGCCAATTAGACAACATACTCATGTTCCTGGATCATCATGTGTGAAGTGAAATAATATTCCAAAAGGACCTTAACCATCTTGTGTTTAAGTGATAAAATATGCAAAGGGACTAACGAAAAAAAATGGAAATGCAAGTTCATTCATTTGATGAAGTTCTTTGGGGGTAAAATTACCTTCCGGCAAAATGGACAACTGTATCCGTTGATGATAATCCATGAATTGAGATGGTAATAAAAAGAAGGATTGAAGTTAGTCTATACTCAATCATAGTAAATTCATAACACATCAAAATTTGAACAAAAAGGAGGAAGTTAGTCTAGGCTTTAGAAGACAAATACCAGACCTAATTATGCCAACCTCACAGTACAGAGCAAGGGAAGTACCTCTCAAACTCATATATCTCAATAGGCTTCTTTGGGCGAGGTCCTAACTTTGAAGTCTCTTTGACCTTGAAACCTATTATTCACCCATAACAACAATAAAGATACACAAAAGAAACTTGTCAAAGTGCAAGATTTTTACAAAGGACTGTTTTCTTTTCTGATTTTATATAACAAAGCATTTAATTAATGAGAACCAAACTTGATTAGCATTCTGCTGACTTTCTTTCTCTTTTTTTGTTTCATTTGATTATTGAAACTCAAACTGTTCATCCTAAACCAAGTGAGTAACCTGGCCTCATTAATTTAACACTTGGCCAAGGGTTGCAGGCAAAGACATTAGTTTTAAATTCTTCCCTTCTAGTATGCCTGTTTAAAAGGTCGGACTTGGCTGATGGTTATAAAAATTGTCCTATGAGAAAATCAATCTCGGACAAGTTCAAAGATAAAAAGAAAATTTTGCAAATAAATAAGTGAATTCCACATTTTTTTCTTTTACATCTATGGGTTGTCTAGGCAAACTTGTGTTGCACCTCAACTATTTTCACGAGACAACCGCCTAAAGTGAATTCCACGTATTTAAGTGAAAGAATTCTAAGATAAACATCTTATAGCTAATCAACCAAAAAAAAAAAAGAACTAATAATATTAGTTACCAGCAATTTCAAGAGCATATTTGTCTGGGGGAAACTCATTTTTGGGAACCAACGATGCCGAATACCTAGCAAGATACAGCATAAAAGCAAGCCCATTTAGAACATTTCAACTTCCAAGCATCCACGGTCACACTCAACTGGAGTTATGTAAAAAAGAAAATCTGAACTTCATTTGGTGAAATCTATTCTATAACTTGCTCTGGACATTGGCTTCAATAAAAAGCTTTATTCTACAGGCCCTTCAGCTATGTTTTCTATAACTTCCTTTCATTATGAAATAATAAGTTCTAAATGTACCTGGAGAAATACTCTCATCTGTCGACATAGTTCAGTATTTCCTATAATTCAGATAGTTTCTTATTTCTGAGAACATAAACACTGTTACTGAAAGCTCACTTTGAGTATTATATAATTGCAATATGAAAAAGGCCCTATTGCCAACTTTAAACGTCGTACCCAAAGTAATATTAAGCTAAAATAAAATAGACTAAAAATTTAATAGACTGATAAAGTTTCATACCCAGAAACAAATACACCAGTCCCAAGCCTAAAAATTAAGGCAAGAGAAGCGCCCAAGACATCAAGAATCTTATCTGGTCTGACGCTGAAACGCTTAGGCTCCGGTGGCTTGAAATTGGGCGGAGGAGAAAATGAAGAAGAAGATGAGGAAGAAAACCCTAGGTTTTCGTTTTCTCTAGTACCCGCGGAAGTTGAAGTTGAAGAACTCTCAGATGGTTTTGAAGTCGCTCGAATAGAAATGGAGGTTTTCGGGGTTTTAGTGCTCGGAAGTTGTCTTAAGAACAGAGTCGATGACAAATTCAGAGCTCCCGCCATTTTCCCCCTCCGGATTCCGACCAGCGGCTATTCTCCGGCAGCTGGAAAGGTTGGGCACGTGATTTGCAGGCCTGAACTGGGGAAAAGAATAATAAATTAATAATAAGTGGTTCGGAACGTGACAGGTAATTCAGTTTAGTACTCTCTTCCGGTTTATCCCTTTGGGCGAGTGGATCGGATTATTTGTTCTCGCTCAACATAAAACTACACGTCGTCAATTTCTTGACGTCGCCTGTGCATGTCAAACTACATGTCGAATATCGCTTGACGTCGCCTGTGCATGTCAAACTACATGTCGAATATCGCTTGACGTCGCCTGTGCATGTCAAACTACATGTCGAATATCGCTTGTAACATGAAATTCACCTCTATTCTTATCTACCCTCTTCCTTAATTTTCATTTTGGTTTAAATCCCATTTTTCCATCGAATTCAAATATGTTGAAGTTGTTTTATTTTTGTCCCTCAACTTCAAGTCATGAACTTTAATTTCTTCAAAAAAAAAAAAAAAAAAAATCCTGAACTTTAAGATTTGTTCCATTTTAGTCCGGATTTTAAAAAATAATTACTTTGATCTTTACATTTATTTTGATTTTAACAAATCAATAATATAACTTTGAGTATGTGTACTCGCATGTTAATAATAAAGATTAGAGAGACGAGCATTGAATAAGTAGATATTAGGAGCATTGAGTAAGTAGATATTAGATGGAAGAATAATATAGAAATGACCAAAATGGTTGTTTCTTAAAAAAAAAATAATAATAATAATAAAGACAAAAATAAACACTTTAAAAGTTTAGGGACCAAAATGAAACAAATTTAAAAGTTTAAGGACTTTGTCATTTTGAAAGTTTAAGAACTTTGGCATTTTGAAAGTTCAGATACCAAAATAAAATTGTCTTTAACTTCAAAAGACCATAATGATATTTAAACCTTTTATTTTCTCCTTTTTTATTTACTTATCTGTTTTTTTTTAACTAATTTTAATTGAAAAAAGAAAGAAGATTTACAAGTTTTTCTAACTAAAATTCGTCTACATCCTCAATCCTACAGGCTACAACTGAGGAGTTATGAAAATAATAACAAATTCATATAATATTGAAGTATATTTTTTAATTTTTACCTGATAAGTACACTTTTTTGGCAAATAAAAATTACGTACCCACGATATAAGGTTGAGATGTCCTCTCCATCCCAATCCTACAAGAAAAAATATTGATATTTCATATGTAATTCACTTATCTGTTTTTTTTTAACTAATTTTAATTGAAAAAAGAAAGAAGATTTACAAGTTTTTCTAACTAAAATTCTTCTACATCCTCAATCCTACAGGCTACAACTGAGGAGTTATGAAAATGATAACAAATTCATATAATATTGAAGTATATTTTTTAATTTTTACCTGATAAGTACACTTTGGCAAATAAAAATTACGTACCCACGATATAAGGTTGAGATGTCCTCTCCATCCCAATCCTACAAGAAAAAATATTGATATTTCATATGTAATTCAAATGAGTTTAATATCATTCTATTCATACTTCTACATAAATTCTCATATGATCAAGCATATGAAATGAACGCGTTTGAACTGCTCTCTTTCAGTGGTCTGAAAGGAGAGAAGTGGGAGCTTTTTATATTAAAATAAAATTATGAAATCAAACTCTATAGATTTCAGATATTTATCCTGTTCCATAATTGTAGTTTCAACTAACAATAGTCCACCATGAGGTCTTGACCCATATCATCACCATGACTGAGCTCTAAGTTAGTATTTCACATAAAAACAGAGATTCTCTATGTAATGAATAACAATGATCAGGACATTCATGCATTCGATCTCCTTTAAGACTCATGAGCTCTAAGTTAGTATTTCACATAAAAACAGAGATTCTCTATGTAATGAATAACAATGATCAGGACATTCATGCATTCATCTCCTTTAAGACTCATGAGCTCTAAGTTAGTATTTCACATAAAAACAAAGATTCTCTATGTAATGAATAACAATGATCAGGACATTCATGCATTCATCTCCTTTAAGACTCATGAGCTCTAAGTTAGTATTTCACATAAAAACAGAGATTCTCTATGTAATGAATAACAATGATCAGGACATTCATGCATTCATCTTCTTTAAATTTCATCCGTCATCAAACCCTAATTATTTTTTTGACAACATGTAGGGGTGGGGGATTGAACCTCCGACATTTTGGTCATTAGTTCATATTTTATGTCAGTTGAGCTATACTCATATTAGAACATAGTCACTTGTTAATGACAACGAACCCAAACATCTCCACAATAGTATGATATTGTCCACTTTGGGCATAGCCCTCATGGCTTTGTTTTTTGTTTCACCCAAAAGACCTCATACCATTGGAGACAATATCCCCCATTTTTTCCTTATCTAGTCAATGTGGGATATTGTTTGTACTCCTAACATCACTAAATAAACGAGAAGATATAGAACATCCATATGAGTTCTCACCAGGTTATGTCAGATTTTCTTGGCTATGCATTGCAATGTCTAACAAGCTTCTAGTCATGCAACATCTCCAGCCGGATGTGGACCTGCTATTTGGTCTCGTACACTATTTTATTCCTCCTCAGTTGCCTAAAGCTAACAAGAAGCAGGTCAGATTATTTATTCCCCAGGTGGGAAATAGTGTGGTGAGGATCGAACTGGTAATAAAAAAGCATCAATTGCAGAAGATGTTGCAGATTGAACTATCTTCAATCTATAAAATGATCCCTGGTCAGTTTAAGCCGAGTGAAAAAGACATGGATGGAGGCAAAATTCCCACTGATACTAACTCCGAAGGAATGAAGACTCTACTTCACTGCATTCTGAAGTAAACTACCTACTACCTAGAAACCTGAATTCATAATTCTTCAAGAGCTCAATCATAATGATTTAAAGTCTATGGTCTCTGTAGTTTTCATCTATGATAACAAAAGCAAGAAAAAGAGTAACAAACAGATTCCATGCTACTACGCTGGAAAAAAATATAGGCCAGACCAGACAGAGGTTTAAGATAGCAGAATACAAATATGGAGTTACAGTTCTAGCTGTATTTCTATCTGACCTAGTTATGCTGCTGTGTATAAGAGCCTTTGCAGGCTGAAACCTGCCAATCTAATAGACAATGTCAAAATTATATAACAAAACTAATCCATTCTTGAAATTGAAGCTTACATGTTAATTCTGGCTCATCCAGCAAAATTGGAGAAGCTGTTAATTTTCCAAGCCAATTCATATTACAATTATGAGTGTGCAATTACTTTTATACTAAGATTAGAACCATGGCTCATAATTAATAGGCACTTTAACCATTTACCTCCAAGTCAACTTGTTTTCAATCGTTGTCAACAAAAAAAAAAAAAAAAACTTGTTTTCAATTTTAATAAGATCTCTATGATGAAAGTGTTTGGGTAATTCAATTGAGAAGGGAATAGAATTCCCCTATCAATCTATACTGCAAGTCATAACAATAAACAAAACGAGTGCAGCTCTTCCCTACATAGGAGAAATAGTAAAGGAAAACTGAGCAGTCCTCTAAAGTTAGTTATTGAGTGCTACAAAGCATTTCAACTCTAGATAATTCCACATTTTTTAGTTTATTATAATTGACAAAATCCAGCAGAAAGAACTTGAAGTCCAGTGTATTGCATTTATCCAAACCCAAGGTACATGAAAATTCCCAACTATTATATCCAGCCATCCAGGAGGTAGACCAAGGTGAAATATTTGAAGCCATTAGCATGTTCAAATCTATAATATTCAGTTACATTGGGGCACCATCCATTACCAATGGAGCTGTATTTATAAATGAAAGTGACATATATGATATATACACCCATATACAATCCATAATATGAGTAAAATGTGAGTACACACCAGGGGTGAATTTCAAGATGATGTCATGGTAATGATGCTTGCTATATTTCTTTCCTCTCTACTTCCAGTGAAATCTCATTACGACGTTGAAATGGAAGAGTAAAGGGTGGATTATACTGCAAACCGCATACACAGAGAGTCAGCGACTATTAAAAAGAAAGATTATATGTGCATTATAGAAAAACAAAGAAGTTTTATATTACTCATCTTAGATAAACATAATACCTGCGCTACCTCCACAAAACTGCCCGCTTTAACTTGAAACTCCTTGTCATCCTTCAAAGCATCCCTTAATCTAGATTCTCTCCGTTTGACTTCTTCATCAGTGACAAAACCTAATTGAACAAATAATAATAAGAAGAAGAAGAAACATTAGTTGAATTGTATAAAAACATTTGGAATCAAGGCTCCTGAGAATGTCATCTCACTGTCAGCAACATTGTTTCACATCTTATAAAGATTGAAGTATGATGATGTAGACTTGGCAGCAAATATTTAATGTCAATCATTGTTCAAAAGAAGTTTTTTTTTCTTTTCTACATTGGAACTTTGTAATATGCTTGGAGACTAGGAAAGCATGCAAAAATTTCAAACATGAAGTCCTGATTCGACATTGAAAGAATCGAGTTTCTAGATTAAATGGAAAAGACCTGAAAAGGCTATAACCGCAAGAATTTTCCTTGGGACTTCTTGAATCCTAACAGATGTGTCTTGGGGCACTGGCAAGTTTGGACCATATTTAGAGGGCATCACAAATGACATCTTCCACTGATCTTTGCCATCCACCTGAAAAAACAAGGATGGAAGAAAACATTTACAACTTCGAACTGTAAAATTCATAAATATCATATTTTAAAACAAGAATGAAAGAATAGGTCTAATTGGTTTCAACATGTGAAGAACTTACATTTTGCGTTATTACAGGGGTTGTCATATCCATTTTTTCGCCATCAGATTTGTATTGACTCGTCAAAACAGGTGTTGTCATTTCCATTTTCTCTTTTGCCGTGTTCTAGTATTAGGTTCAGATTTAGAAATGGAGAGGCAAACAGAGATCAAAGATTAACAAATTTCATCTCGGAGCTTCAAATCTACCTTACCGAAAAGGTATTCGGCCAAGACATTGAAGGATTGAGATGCGCCACTGAAATCAAATCCACTCTTTCCAGGCATGGTTGTTTCCGCTATAAAGTAAGGCTGTTCAACCGATCATTTTCACAGTTTGTGAGCTAATTGTTAGAATAATTCAATATTATGTTTAGTAATGAAGCAATGATGCTGTACAAAAGTAAATTGAGGAGCGAGAAATCAGAAAATTATACCTCAACCTCCCTTATCTCATAATCGTCTCTTCGACTTAAGACCTTGAACTTCGTAGTCTCAAGATCAGGAACTAGATTAACTCAACACGAATTAATAAACTCATAAAAATTAACAGAGAGAAATACGAGCTGGACTACATCAGAGCTAAATCGCAGGACAAAGCTCGCAAGTGAGAAATTCACAACCAACACACAGTACTTCAACAACAAAAAAAAGTAGAAATACCTGCCATTAACGCCTCCTCTAAATTCCGACTCTCGAAGCTTTTAGGTAACAAGTATTTCGAAGTTTCTGTAGCCAAATCCAACAAAACTGCAGAACGACCGAAAAAGAGCGGATTAAAGAAGAACTAAAACTTCGAGTACAATCAATCATCAAATCAAATACTGAGACATTACCGCGCTGAGAGAGAGAAGATGCTTGGGAAGCGAGAGCAAAAACAAGGGAAACTCGAGCTTCCTGGGCGGAAATGGTCCTTCGCGACCGTGAAGTAGCTACAGCAGTGCTATCCCTGGCTGTAGAATCAGAGACGACGAAGCTTGAAGACGATCGGCGACGGATTGTCGAGGAAGAATGAGGAATCAGAGATCCAAACGAGGTTTTGGAGAGGACGAAAGGGTTGCAGTGGACCATTTTTCTTCAGCGATTTCAAATTTCTGTTGCAGTGAGTGGAGTTTGTGAGGCCGCGGTGACGGTGAGAAGATTTTCCCGGGAATCCACTTTCATGGCGTTGCCACTAGCCACTATTTACGATGGGCTGAAAATTTTAACCTTGGGCCTGCCATTTGGGCCGGCCCAAATAGCAATTTTTCATGTTGGACTGTTCGGTCGCTTGGGCCCAGCAAATTGTAAATTGTAACTTTCATTTTTTTTTTTTTTTTTTTTTCTAAACACGTGGCGGATGAAACCTAAGACTTCTCGGTCATAGTCATAAATCAAACTTTTTTTTTTCTTTTATATATATATATATATTTCAAAATTCAAAATTGTTTGCACATGTACTTTAGATTGATAGGTCAAAACTTGAGTTATTGAAAAAAAAAAAAAAAAAAAAAAAAAAAAAAAAAAAAAAAAGTAAGTTTTTTTGGGTTTCCAACTATAACGAGTAACTCTTTTAAAGGAGAGTTTTTATTTCCATCGTTTTTTTTTTTAATTTTTGGGTGTTTTTAAAATTTTACTTTTTTGTCCGGTAATTTATACATGTATAAACATAAGTATAACATTTGCTTCAACAACGAAAGTTTTCGATCAAGATTCATATACATTATGACTTAAATATGTGTTATACGAATCTCGATCCTGTGATTCGTATACATTTCGATCGAGAGTAACAAGAATTGGCGTCAAAACTCATTTACTTATGAAGTTAAAAGAGAATGGTTGTGTGAAGAATGAAGAATTAGAATAAGAAAATTGTCTGAAAAAACTTATTTTTGCAAGAAAATTACATTATTGTGTTTTATATATCATGTGTATAAATTGCACGAGGGCAAAAAAATTTAAAATCTAAAAATGTCTGAAATCCACAAATCACCCCAAATCGACAAAATGGTAAAAAAAAAAAATATATATAATTTAATGACCAATTTTTTATATGTATGTTGGTTTCTCACATGTCTTAATGGTAATACTTTAAACAAAAAAAAAAAAATATATGTATAATTTAACGAAAATACTAAAGGTTGTAAATGAGAATTGACATCTGAAAGAAACTCTTATTTGTTTGCTCTCTTTATTAAATTATGATTGAATTATTAAAATAATATTTAATAGATTATTAAATTTTAAAAGATGTCTAATAGATTCATAAACTTTAGTTTATATTTTTTAACGTGAAAAAATGTTTAATAAATTTGTAATCTTTCAATTTTATGTACAATTTCATAAATTTTGAATTTTACATATAATAAGTCTTTTAACCTATTAATTTATAAATGTACGAGATACAAATTTAAAAATTATGATACATATTACACTTTAAAAGTGGAAGACTTTATTAGGCACGGGTACAATTTTATATTCAACGAAACTATAGGAACAATTTATTATTATTTTTTAATTTGTATTTAAAGATTATAAAAACAATTTTATCAAACAACACGGATGAGTGAGTACATCGTCTAAATGATGAGTTAAGATTGTGTCATTCCCTAAAAGGGTCGGAGTTCAATCCTCCCTCATTAATTAAATACATTTAAAAAAAATAATTTTATATACTAAAATAGGATTGATTGCATAAACAACTAACTTAGAATAATGACAAATATAACAAAATTTAAAACATTTTGCAAATATGGCAAAAACTTAGTGACTATCATTGATAGACTCTTATCGTTATATATGACTATCACTAGACACTATCACCAAAAAAATTCTATAAAAGAAACTAAAATGGACTACCATAGTGATAGATTACCATAGTTATAGAAATTGCGTAAAAAAAAATTAAAAAATTATATATTTTTTTATTAGTTTCCTTTAAATTGTTACATGATAAATTTAACAATATTTTTTTTTTTTAAACATTTTGCAAATATGACTGTAGTTATGACTGGCTGCTAGTTCATATATGGCTATCACTGATAGACTATTATTAGTGATATGACAAAATTCTATACAAAATTGAAGTGATAGACTACTATCCGCGATACAGACTACTAGTGATAAAAATTGTCTTTATCTCCAAACAAAAAAAAAAAATAATAATAATTAATTACTATATTTTTAATTATTTTACTATAAATTGAGGTATGTTACAATTTCTAAATTTATTAATAATTTTTTTCCGGGTGATTGATATGTAAATTAGAGTATTGACCGAGATACGAGTTGAAGAACAAAAGGGTGAAAAAAGAAAAAGAAAAAAATAATAATAATCTGATCATCTCCAAATCAGAGCCACTCACCGAAGAGATACAGTCCACCCACTGCAACATTTCTCGATTTCCATGGCCGAAACTTGAAGCTTCATTCAAATTCCTCAAGTTCATGCCAATCATGGCGACAATCTCTACTTCTTTCGCCATTTCGCAGAGTTCTCGCTTCTATTTCCACCCTCTCATCACTCTTAAACCCTCAATTTGCTTAAAGCCCTCTCCCGTTACTTTTCCGGCCATTCAGACGCGAATTTCGCCGCCGGAATCTAGGTCAAGGGGTTCGTTTCCGGTTGTGAGAGCCGGCATTGACATCATACCTTTCGATATCAGACCTGGAGGTGCAGTGGAGAGCGATAAGTTGCCGTCGGATGTCAGAAAGAGAGCGATGGAGGCTGTGGACGCGTCTGGAGGAAGAGTAACCATTGGAGACGTTGCAAGCAGGGCGGGACTTAAACTCAATGAAGCTCAGAAGGCTTTGCAAGCTCTAGCTGCTGATACCAATGGCTTCTTGGAGGTACTTATTGCTGCTAACTCATAGAATTGCATATAAATTTAGGAGTTACTCGAATATAATATTGAATTGGATATGGTGATATGCAAGAGCTGTTGTTCTTCTACTGGGGAGGACAACAGGATACACTGGATTTGTTCTTTTTGTAGACTGTTGCAAGTTCTTTATTTTGTGACTGCAATTTTTTTCAAGATGGTGTTAACAGGTTTCTGATGAGGGCGACGTTCTCTATGTTTTCTCCAAAGATTATCGTTCAAAGCTTGCGGCCAAATCGTTTTGGATCAAGTTTGAACCTGTTATAGAGAAGTCAAAGGTATTAGCTAGGGGAGTGTTGGGTTTCTCTCTGAAATTTTAGTACCAAGGAACAATTTTTGTGTGTTATAATGGCGGTCTTAACTCAATTTTCAGGCTGCTGCTGAATATCTTGTCAGGGTTTCATTTGGAACGGCACTAATTGCTTCAATCGTTCTTGTATATACTACAATTATTGCTCTTATTTCAAGCAGAAGGTTCATATTCTCTTTTTACTAGTGTTTTTTTTTTTTCTTTTTGTAATTTTGATCATGAACTATATAGAGTACTGGCTCAAGGTAACATAAAATTATTGATTCAAGTTTAACAATACAGTGAAGAGGATAATCGTGGAAGACGTGGCAGATCATATGATTCAGGATTCACTTTCTATTTAAGTCCGACTGATCTTTTCTGGTAATATATATTTTATTTTTCACGCAATTGACAACTTTATTTGTAGAGGACTTTTGGCCATCATTCCTCTTGTTTGCATGGTGTAAGGTACTGGGATCCATACTACTATAGGAGACGCCGACTACAAACAGAAGATAATAAGATGAACTTTATTGAATCTGTATGTGATTAAATGGTTTATAGTTTTTATTATGATCCGGTACTACTTTAGCTCAGATTTAAATGCTAACTCTGCAATGGCCTTCTTTTAGATTTTCTCATTTGTTTTTGGCGACGGTGATCCAAATCAAGGAATTGAAGAAGAGAGATGGAAGTTGGTAATATTCGAGGACTGTGTTCAGTGGTCCGTTACTTTCAATAATTTATTTTCCGTTTTCATTCTTGTGAACTTTTTCCCTTATAAATTTTAACATGATTATTGTTTCTTAGTTCTTCACGAACTCCTGTGTTCTGAAGTTATGCATAAGACGCAAAGGGGTTTTCGTTTTTTATTTACTTTCCTTGTTTTTAACCTTTTCCACTCTCCGATGACCTTTCTCATTTTTTTTATTTTAACATGAGTCTTGCTTCCTTAAAAAACTCCCCTGTTCTATTATGAAGCTATGTTTAAGGTTTTAGCTTTCTGTTTGTTTGAAAGAATTTGTAGGGACCCTTTACATCAACGATAAAGGATAAAAAAAAAGCAAAAGTTAGTAAGCCGGTTGCAAAGTATCTTCACATAGATGCCAATTTCAGAATTTTTTTCGATCATCACTGTTCAGTTTTTTGTTAATATTTGCTTAATTTTCCCCCCATTTTCTCATGCTTATATCAAGTTGAGGAGAAACTCTTTTTGCATAACCATTGACCATGTACCACTAAATCAATCTCAGCTTCTTGTGTTTTTTTTGGTATTTTTCTGTAATAGGAAGTTCGTTTTAATTGTTAGCTACGAGCAGTTTGTAGATATTTAACTATTGACCTCAGTTAACATTTTGAGTTCTACTTGCAGATTGGGCAGTACATCACCTCCAATGGTGGTGTTGTAACTGCTGAAGAACTTGCACCATATTTGGATGTGGCAGAGGGGAACACGGTGAGTTAATGTTACATTTTATACGTTGTTCGTCAGTTAATGGATAAATTATCTGGTATTTTCTTTGAACTTAAGGCCAGGTTGTTTATATATATTTAAATTAGAAACAAGATTTTAGATGCAGGGCAAAAGCTGAAGAAGTTGCATAAACCAGCGAAATTCCATAATTACAAAAATCCTTTCTTAAAGCACTCCAAACTGAAGAGACCGAAACACAATTCTTGCACAAGACCTCCAATCTTTTTTCTTCTCCTGGGAAGACTTTCCCATTCCTCTCTAACCAAGCTGCATCGAGCCATTTGGTTTTGGCTTTCCTTTGTTGTAATGTTCAGTTGTTCACACAAAGTACAGTACGTCTCTAATTCCTCTAGGTAGTGACAAGGTCAAGTTAGGGGGACACCAAAGGAAAAGATGATCCGCTGACTCAACTTCCCTTTTTCATGGCACTCACAAACTAGGAGAGATACATGAATGCAGATTCTTTGACTGGATTTTATCTTGAGTTTTCATTCGTTCCAGAAGAAGAGACCACCCAAACATCTTGATCTTGGATAAGCATACTTCCAAATGACCTCTGGCTAAGGGATTAAGGTCTACCCTGAAGATCCTTTATTTAAGAGCAGTTTACACGTAAGAGAAAAAAAAAGTTTACAAGCAAGAGAACTTGAAGCATCTAGCCTCCGGAATCTCAAATCCCTATGGATGGTTGGGGTAAGCAATTCTCTTGAAAATTCATACAAGAGATCCATTCTTCACCTCCTTGTTGTTATGATCCCCTCTAATTTTTTTTTTGATATATGTGATTGTCCGGGCCAGCTTATGCGCACCTCGACTAATCTCACGGGACAGACCGCCTGACATGATCCCCTCTAAAATTAAGGTTCCAAGATGAAGACTTGGGCTTCCAAGTCCCAACATTGAGAAATGTGACAGCACTGATTGTTAGAGAGGGAAAAAAGTCTTTGGTAGGCCTCAAGGGCACCTTCTACCTTTACCCAAGCAAAACAAGTCCTCTCCTTTGTGATATCATTTTAGACACTGCTGGAAGTTTTAAGGATGGAGAAAAAGTAGTTGGGAAGATTGGAAAGGACAGAATTGGTCGAGGTGTACTGACCACCCTTCAGCATGCTTCCAGTTATTAAACTTGCAAGAGATCCTTTCCAAAGCAGACACCCAAAATTTCTAAGACTTCGGATTTCTCAAAAGGGGGAGATCCAAGTATTGAAGGGACCACGCACCAACTTCACACTTGGATTATCAGCCACTTCTTTCACCTCTGATACATAGAAGTTAATACCAGCCATAATGAATTTAGAAAAAATAACCTTAAGCATTGATGCCTTCTTAAAGATGGGAATAATTTGGTTGAGATTGGTTGACGTCTATTTGACATTCTAATAGGTGAAGTCAACTCATGTTAAGTGTAATTCAAATCTTATTTTTCTGATTGACTTTGTTTCATCCTCTTGGTGATTGCAGGATGATGAATCATACATTTTACCAGTTCTTTTACGTTTTGATGGCCAACCGGAAATTGATGAAGAGGTATGTTTAACGAGGTATGAAATGCTTGAATAGATATTACCCGTATTTGATGTCAATAATATATGAACACAAAAACCATCGTGGGTTGGCCTAGTGGTCAATAAGGGTCTTGAGAATAATATAGGGCTTAGAGGGAATGAGTTCAAACCCTGGTGGCCACCTACCTAGGATTTAATATCTTATGAGTTTGCTTGACAACCAAATGTAGTAGGGTCAGGCGGTTGTCCCGTGAGATTAGTCGAGGTGCGCGCAAGCGTTCCCGGACACTCACGGATAAAAAAAATATTAAAAAATTATATATATATATATATATATATATATTTATGAACACAAATCAGTTGCTACTTTGAGGCTTGAAGTGTTATGCAAATACAAAGCTATGTAATGCATACTGATATGGTTTTTGAGTACAATCTCCATTGTATACAGTGTATTTCTGCCCATGTTTCTGTTTTATTGAAATGGAGAATGAATTAGTACTATACGATGTAAGTTTAGATATTTTGTTCTAATTCTATATTAAATTAAAAGCCCTAAAAGCTTAAGCTATTAAAGTTTGATGAAATTTTATTATTTGATAGAATATTTTTGGAGAGTAGTTGCCAGTTAAGAAAAGCATTTGTCGGAAGCGTGTAATATGCAATATAAGCTTCGCATTCGGGCTTTTGGCTAGAAATGATAACTAAATTTCGAGGGAAAACAAAAGGATTTTCAAGATGTTGAGGGTAAAATTTGTCCTTATTGTTAGTATAAATATGTTAAATCTTTAATTCTTGGTATTTATTACCTTTGGGTGCTCGAGCTTTAGCTCTTTTTCATTCATCAATGAAATCGTTTCTTATACAAAAAAAAAATCTTGGTATTTATTATGACTTTTATTGTTCTAGATGGGAAAACTTTCATAACTTGTATATTTTTTTTTTCAAGGATTGCTTATTCTCTTATGCACTTTGTTTATTGATATGTGACTTTGATTTCTATTAAAAAAATTATTCACTGAAAGTTCTCTATTTATAGGGAAATATTCTATATCGATTTCCCTCCCTACAGCGCACAGCTTCTTCTCAGCGGAGTGGAAGGAAGGAGTATGTGGGTAGAAAATGGGCCGACTGGGTTGGAAGGATTGAAACTTTTTTCAAAGAGAAGAAATGGGACTTTAGGTACCACGGTTAAGTTTCTTTGTCTTATTTGGGAGTATAATTACAATTTAATTAATGGTCTGGAATTTTTTTGTCTGCAGTAAAACAAGTAATTCAGAGAGAGCATTGGCCATTGGATTGGGAGGGCTTAATCTGTTTGGTGTTATAGTCCTCGGAACCATGTTGAAGTATGGATATTTAGACTGAATTGTTTTGTTGTGGTTTCTGAGAAAATCTAATAATTTCCCCCAATTCCGTTTTTGAAGGGATGTTGCTGTTAAACCAAGTGGACTTATCCAATTTGTATCAGATATATTTCCTCTACTGCAGGTTTGATTTGTTGTAACTTCAGAATCGGAATTTGCTTTAACGTCATTTAATTACTTCTTTCATAAAATTGTCCAATGATTTAATTCAATCTTTGGAACTGTATTTTTTATAATTATGAGAAAAAATGTGCAGATATATGCTGGTTCTTTCTTCACAATTCCATTGGTTCGGTGGTTCATTATCCAGAGGAGAAATGCTGAAATAGGAAAAAGAAACCAAGCAAGGCAAAAGCGTGCCCAAGCCCTTGAATCGCCAGATGTGTCACTCAGGCGCAAGGTAATTAATATTTAGATCACCAAAAGAAGTTTGCTTCCAATTATAGTCTTTCTTATTTAATTTTGAATTGAAAAACTTTTGTGTAATTCACCTACAGGTGCTCGGAGTTTTTGCTCCCTAATTTTTCATTCATCAATGAAATTGTTTTTCTTCTCTAAAAAATAAAATAAAAATAGATCTGATTATCTGTTTTAGGAGCAGATTCCACTGCCAGTTTTAAGAAGAAAGTACCATATGAAAAAAAGCCCTATTTTGTTTTTTTTCCTCACCAGTGTTTTGCTTTAGCATCATTTTAGAACTCTAATGATGTCTATTTCACCATTTCTTGCATGCCATGTGTTGCATTCTTTTACTGGAACTGCTCATCAGGTGGACAAATTGCCTTGTTGATTCACTAAATTTGGGCTGGGCTGCAAAGTTATCATCTCTCTTCAGATGTTAATTTTATTTACTCTTGTTGGAGTTTCTGCTCAAGTCCTGTTTTCTTGATCTTTTAAGCATTCTGTTTTCTTTTAGAAAAGCAAATCTCTCTAAATCTCTGCAGCGATTTTGTTTCACCAGAGAATCTAATTCTTTGAATACAATCTTATCAGCTCCTCAGTGCTCGAGACATGGCCCAAAAAACTGTAATTGGTCAGGATCGAATCGTATATAGTACTGATCGAGACGTAATCGAACAAAATTATGAGCTCCAAGAATGGGAAAAGAAGTTCCGAGAGATAGAAAAGTCAGATTAGAGGACTGGTGGCGTCAATTGGTAAAGTACTGTTTCTGACTCTTTAATCTCTAATTTCCATTCTCCTATTGTCGGAGAGCTTAAGAAGCTATATTTACTATATAATGACCAGGCTAAGGATGAAATTCATATTTCTGTAGAGAGTATTTGCTTAATGCAATGCTATTAGACTGCAAATTTTTCTCCATTGATAATTTTACCATTGACGAGTAGGTAGGTTTGGTAGAATAGGCAGAGAACCAACCATACAATGGAAAAATGAAAGAAGAGAAGGATATAACTGGGCTCAATTTCTAGAATAATGTTGTTGAGTTTCATGAATGTCGGTAATGACCAAAACTGGAATCAAGTGTCAGATAGAATTGGGAAACCAAATATCAAGTACAAGTACATGTACTCTAGGAAGAAAAAGGGGAGGAATATGAAGAGACTAATTAGTTTTATATATATATATATATATATATATATATATATATATATATATATATATATGTGTGTGTGAGTTAACAGTTTGCACCTCCACGCACCTCGATTAATTTCACTGGACAATTGTCTGACCTACATTTGGTTGCCAAAGAAACTTGTAAGATATTAAATCATAGGTAGGTTGCCTCCATGGTTTGAACATCTTTCCTCTAAGTCTTTTATTATTCTCATGACCCTTATTGACCAGTAGGTCAATCCATGATGGTTGAAGAGACTAGTTAGTTAATATGACCGGTTCGGTATCTTTTGCACTTTAAGATAGATGATGTGAGTTGAGAAAGTACTGAATTAGCCATTAGGTTGAGGCTGGAGCCTCCGACCTCTCGAACAGTCCAGGAACTTGTACTACTGTTAGGCTACCAATTGTGAATTCTTACCATAGGAAGGGAAGGGAATTTCCGGGTCGACAGTTAGTTAGTGGGACGTGTGTATGGGGATCGTGGAAGGAGAAGATTGTTTATATTCACAGGGAATGCTTACCCTCCCTAGAATTGGCTGGGTACCATCTGTTTATCTTGGACCTTGTGAATATTTTGTTATTAATCGAACTAGCGTGTAAGGGGTTACCTTACAAGTTTACAACTACTTTCCTCTTATTTTGCTTACTACAGCTCGGTGAACTCTCTTTATATTAATTACCACATGCAGGGTGGGAGATTTGAACCTCTGACCTCTTGATTAATAGTTCATACATTATGTTTGTTGTGCTATGTTCATGTTAGCATGGGTGTCTTCTTATCTTAATTGTATCTAATTAGTTTCTTTCTTGTAGTTCCATGATTTCAAGGTCTTGACAATTTCCCACGGATATGAAAACGCCGAGATTTCACCAAGCTATTGATTAGCCTGCAGGGTATGAGGTTGGCTTTCAATTTCATTTAGTTGGGGAAATTGATTCTCTGTTTGGGAGACTGCTGAAGATTTGTGATTCTGCTTCATAATCACAACAAATCTTTTTTTTTTTTCCTTTTTTTTTTAAAAAATATTTTTTTAGGATTAGACTGCATAAGTATTATTTACTAATGTAAAAATTGATGGGGGCAGGCTGGGGGAAATTGGTCTTGGCAATGGCAGATTCTGATCTTCTCTTATCATTTTTACACTGTAAACTTAGATGAACCAAATGAAAAATATAGCAAACAAACAATTTGCATTCCTATTTGGCTTGCGTTTTATTCTAATGTCCTGATGGAAGCCAATTTTTTCAAAACATTCAACAGGAAAATTAGGATAACTGCATTCTTTTAAAATTAAACTAACCATCTCGTTTATGGTCATGTTTAGAAATAGTTATAAAATGATTAAAATCATGGGAAATTGTAACATATGTCAATTTAGAATAAAATAATTAAAAATATAGCACTTTTTTAAAAAAATTGCGAACATGGAAATTTCTATCTAGTATGGTCTTGATAGAAGTTTATCCTTGATAGAAGTCTATCACCTCAGTTAAAAAGTCAATTACTGAGATAGTCATATATCAACGATAGAGTCTATCGGTGATAGCTATTGGTGTTTTTGCAACCAACCCTAAAATCATTTTAATATTTGATTTTACACTTTTAAATGTGATTAAGATACCATTAATCTTGATTTTAAATTATCAAATACATGTTTTGGAGTAATTCTAAACATGAAAAAAATAATTTTAATAATTTCAAAATATTTCAGTCATGTCCAAGTCACTTTTATGGTTTTACTCATACTTGTTCAATTAGTCCACTTTAACTTTAATTTTCAATACAAGTCAACTTTTACTTTTAAGTTTTCAATTTCACTAATTCAAACCTAATTTTCAATGTGACATGGGGGCATTTCTAGCCTAGCATTAGACAAAATTTACAAATTAAAGAAGAAGAAAAAATGTTAAGTCTAGAATCAATTATCCCTCAATCTGATTTTAAATTTTTTTAAACGTCTAAAATAAATGGTAGCCAAATTTTAAAAAATCAAAGAAAAATTATTCTTGCTATTACAATATTATTGGTCCTAGCCTGTTTTATTATTACTATCAACCGAAGCTGCCGATTTTCCCAGCTTACAGACTATTATAAAGCGAGCGCGATTTAAGTTTTTTATACCCGTAAATCATAAAAAAAATATTATTTATCAATTTATATCCTAAATTTTGGAAGTTGTATCAATTAAAACGTTAAATTGATAATCGTATCAATTTATACCCTAAATTTTGGAAGTTGTATCAATTAAAACCCTAAACTAATAATCCTATCAATTTAAACCTTTTTGGAAGTTGTATCAATTAAAACCCTAAACTAATAATCCTATCAATTTAAACCTCGAACTCTTATAAGTGTATCAATTTACACCTTCAATTAGATTTTATTTAAAAAATGTTAGTTTTCACACAAACTTATAATTTATCAATTAAACCTTTAAAAATTAAAATTTTATACAATTGATTTGAAAAATGCTAATTAAACACGTGAAGACCTTTAATTGTAACAATTAAACCCCTAAACTTTCATAAGTTTCAATTGTATGAAAGTTTGTTTAATTGATAAATTATAAGTTTTCATATGTGTGAAAACTAACATGTTTATAAAAGAGTATGTAAATTGGTACATTTATGAAAGTTCAAGTTTTAAATGAGTAATATCATGTTAGTTTAATGTTTTAATTGATATAACCTCTAAATTTAAAGGTATAAATTAATTTTTGTCCTATTATTTATTAATCGGATCTATAATAATAAGTAATAACAAGATCGAAACAATCAGGCTAATGGTCTCCTTATTCCCTCGGCCATCTTAAAAGAAGAATGGATTCGCAACTATCACAGGATTTTCAGTATCACTAATGTTCAGGGGTCTGTATCAGGTAGACCAAATGAGTTGGCCCCGACTGTTATTCCGGTATGGAATCCCCCGATTGAAAATGAGTATAAAATGAATGTGGATGTCGCGTGTCATCCGACAGAAGATAAAACAGGTGTAGGTGTGGTCATCCGGGATTTTAGAGGAAATTTGGTAACTGCTGCATCAGTTTGCATCCAGGGGAAGCTTGATCCGTTGTCAGGTGAGTCCCTTGCCCTTCTCCGTGGTCTGAAATTGACAGCGAGTAAAGGAATTTATAATATGTGGGTCGAATCAGATGCGCAAGTTTTGGTGGAGGTCATTCAATCTCATGATTTGCAGTTGTCCCCCAAGGAGATGTGCTCGCTGAGATTAGAGTTTGGATGAGTGTCCTTCAAATTAAAAGTCTGACGTACATCCCGAGAACAATAAATCGGGTAGCTCATAATGTGGCAGCTCAAGCTTTCAGAGGATTCTTCATCTCTTCATCTTGGGAGGACCCTCTACCAAGTTGGCTTCAACTTATTCACTTTCTGACGCTAGTCTTTGTAATTCTTATCGGACTTCGTTTCTTGATTAATGAAAGTTGTTTGTTTTAAAAAAAAAAATAATAATAATAATAAATAAATCTATAACCTCCTTTCAAAAAAGAAAATCTATAAGTAAAAATAATTTAACTATTAATTTTTTTTTTTTGAATATCAATATTTTTTATTGAGCCAACTTTTAAAACATGTGGGGGAGGGGATGCACCAGTAACTCAGATTCACTAGTCATACAAAATGAAAGTTTCAATTGAGCTATGCTCTTGCTCTTATTTGTATCGAGCCAATTAATCCAAATAATTTGTGCTGGAAGAAATTATCAAAAAGCAAGAGAAACATGAACTGTAGATGCGCAGGAAAATTCTCCAAAAAGAAATCATCAACTTACAATCGCAAAGTTGAAACAGTTCTTCAATTGAAGTATTTCACCATTTGAATCTCTTTCTGCTTGAACTCACATTTCTCGTAGAATCCTCGATTCTCAACACTGCAATCAAGAATTACCTTATAGCATCCAGTTGCGCGAGCATGATTCGTAAGAAACTCTACGATTTTCTTCCCTAATTGCATCCCTCGAGCACTTGAATCAACCACTACGTCTTCAATGTGCCCTACTTTCCCACAGTTTCTTATGAATTTCTTCTCGATGAAAACGCTACCACTGGCGATGATCTTCCCCGATCGATCGTCTTCTATCACACAAATGATATGATCGTCTCCAATGGCGCTTAATTCTTGAAATCGATCTTCGAATTCTTTGTCGGATACAGAATCGCAAACGGTTAGTTGCTGCAATAGCTCTATGAAGCCCTTCTTCTTGTCGGAGATCGCTAATTTTCGAACTTCTAATCTGCGTTCTTCAGTTGACGAGTTAGAGTTCTGCATTGCGGCTGAGAGATTGAGAGGAGAGATCGATTAGGAAGAGACGGCGGCTAGGGTTTTGGTGATAGATTAACGATACGAGAGAGATTGCAAGCAAGGGAATTCAAAACATTCCCCCAAAATAAAATGTAGCTACTGAAATCGAAATCGAAATCGAAATCAAACCTCGTAAAATCGTAAACAGAGATGAATGAATGATCTGAAGATCTGAAAATGAAGGAAATTGCGCTTCGGATCTCTGAAGATGGAGGAGATTTTCTTGTTGATCTGCAGATTGTTGGAGGTTTTGCAAAGGAGAGAGATGGATGTTATGAGAGAGTCAAGAAGCCTGCGTGAGCGTGCAAGAGATAAGAAAAGTCTTATCAATTTTCGATTATACTTTCAATTTTATCTAATTAAACTCCGTTCTATCCTCGAGTGACTATGAGATTCTAGTTTAAATTCTCACTCCAATATGTTGTCAAAACAAAACAAAAAAACTCTCTCAGTCAAACATTGCAATTTCACCCACTTGAATATTAAAATCTTCATAAACTCATTAATTTCAATAATATAAAATTTCGCACAAATGTACTAATCAACGGTTGAATAACTTTATCATGATCATGACACAAAGTTTAATAAAATTTTAGCTCTAACGTCATTTTCATTTTAACTCTTCAATTTCGTACCATGCATATGTTTAATAATTCATTAAAAGTATATGAAAATACTTTTTTCTAACGAATTTTTGAACAATTTTTTTTCTTTATATAAAGTAAAAATTGCAACATTTTTATGAAGTTTAAAGTTAAGATTGCAACCTTTATCTAAGTTTGGGATGCAATTTGATGAAATTGCAATCTCTAAATAGGTCATGAACTTTTAATCTCATTGTTTCTAATGACTTAAGATGTATTTGACCTATTACTATTAGACATAAAATTTAAAGTTTAACAATTTGTTTGACATTTGTAGAGTTGAGACCTATTAAACATAAAATTGAAAGTTTAACAATAGATTATTATACTTTTTAAAGTTCATAAATTTTAAATTTCGACGCTCATTTTTTTTATTTAAAATTTTTAGGGTACATATTACATTTTAATTTTTGAATTTTAAAATATCGCGTTGGAATGTCTTAAATTTGTTTGACCCGCTACGAATGACTCGGTTTGAGGTCTCGTTGACCGGACTTTGGCCCATTATGTATTAGGTCATTAGCTTCTGTATCTGAATTGAGTTTTGCTCTCTCCTTTTCTGTCCGTGGATGTATCTAACACAACGTTAGTGAACGACGTAAACTTTGTGTCGATTCTTGCTTTATTCTTTATTGTCTATCATAACATATTGTACCTAAACTTTCACATTCATTTCATCTTAGTGAAGATTTTCTTATTATTGGTTAACTTACAAGTTACAACTTACAACACGACTTCAAATGTGTGCATTGACATGTTGATATAAACATGTATTGGAGTCCTATAAATCAATTGTGATAAAATAGTACACAAGTACATTTTAATTGTAGAATAATCGCAATGATTAAATAATTATTTTTTCAAAGGAAACTAAAATTTTAATTTAAAATCTAAAAAGAAGTAAACAGGATTCTTTTTTTTAATATAAAATTTAAATACTAATATAGACATGTTGATGGTTGAAAAATCAAAATCGAATAGATTGAAAAGTTTAGACACCATAAATCCACATATTTTTATTGGAAATTCTTCTCATTTAGATTTAATTGATTTTCTGCGATTTATTTTTAATGAAAATGCTTTAAAAGGTTCACAAAATATACTCATAAGTTTGAACTAAAAAAAATTAAAAATTAAAAATTTTGAATTTGTGTAAAACAGAAGCCTCTTATTTGTACAAGTTTATATGCAATATAGAAACTTAAAAAATGAGTTTTATAAGGCTAACATTAGCATATCCAAATAGTTTATTTCCTTTATTCTTCATCGGTTACTCTGATCATAGTACAGAGAAATAAACATAATTGAAATCTTCTCTGCTGTAGCAAACATGATAAAAACTTGTGATTATATACCCATCAAATTCACTGCACTAGAAGTTCCCTGGTGTGGCATTATACAGGATGGTAAAAAGGCTGATGAAAACTGACTAACCGAACCGAAATTTACTGCTTGGCTAGATTTTTTTTAGCCTATGTTTGACATGTTAGTTTTTAAAAACCGAACCAAATGCATAAGTTGTAACCGACACAACCCTTCTTTTTTCTCTCTAACAAAACAACCCCTCTACTTCTCTCACAAAATTCCGAGAGCCTCCCTTTTCCATAGGAATTTATATTGCAATATCAAAGAGAAATTACAATAACAATAGCTTTTTGTGAGAATTATCTCCCTCCCACAATCCACTATGGACTAATTTCCAAAAATCTTTCAATCATCTAAGTTCTCTAACTCCCTCCCTCTTATCTATAAATTAGGACCAATGGTAGTTACAAACTTACATATGCTATTGCTAATATCCTAATAACTTTCTAATTAATACTCCAACATTTTGCTTTTCCTCAATTCACAATCTTTTTTATTTTCTGTGAGTGTCTAGGCAAGTTTGTGCGCACCTCGACTAATCTCACAGGACAACCGCCCTGACAAGAAAACTCGTAAGATATTAGATCTAAAATAGATGACCACCATGGTTTGAACTCATTCCCTCCCTCTAAGCACTTTATTATTTCCTGAATTCTCGATCATCAAACATAATGCACAAAAGGTAGCTAGTAATTCCAAACTTAATCAAATAAAATATAATTAGAATCTCATGAAGAAACACAAAACTTTCCAGACCGAAAAGAGAAAACGTTTTTCCCATTGGAAATACATTCTCATATACCATCCTAAGCCACCAATTTTTTTACCTCTTGAATCCAAGATTGTGTAGCTTTGAGGTGGCTAACAAATTCATTCTTCAGACGGTCTTTGCCCCAAAACTGAAATGTCCTCGTACCGTTTCTGCATAATTATGACCATCATAATCAAAATAGAGTTGGAAATGAGTTAAGAAAGCTATTAATTCAACAAGAGTTATTCAGTAGCATTCTTATGCAGGTAAACATCTCTTCCAAAGCAAGATTATAGCAGAATAAGGACGGATAATATATGAACTGAAAAAAAGGACGGATGATATAGACCGACATTTAATTGGAGGAAAAAAAGAAAACAAATCAAAGATAGCGATGAGTGCAAATTACATCCACTCATAATTGGTCTAGCATGTAAATGGCACCCCTAGATTCAAAAAACAGTTTTAAGCACCCTTGATTTGTTCTTTTCTCCCATTTTACCCATCGCTGTGTAGGACATTTGTAATCAAGAATTAAAGTCATAAATATTGTCTACTTTGCCAGTGTGAGTGGAAACCCTAACAGCCCTTCTTCACCAATTGGCAACCCTAATGGAAGTCGTGGGAAAATCGACGTTCCATTTAAGATATATTTTTTTTAGTTCAACAATATGTGGGAGTTGAAATTTGAACCTCTAATCTATTGATCGAGGACATAATACTTTAACCAGCTGAGCTATGTTCAGGTTGGCTCTGAAGACTTTTTGGATGCAAACCAACTTGAAAAATGTTTTTAGTGACTCTAGTTATTCATTATTGACAGCTCACTTAACAAACAAGTAAAAGGGCAACCAACTTAACATAGACAAACATCGTAGGTGTAGTTTATAATTGTCCCAGGAAACTTCTACTTCTAATACAGCCTTAACTTTGTAGAAATTAAAACACTTTGAATTGTGATACCGAGATGGATGTGATTTGAACAAATCCGACAAGTCCTAATAGCCTGCTCGTGTTCTAAAGGTAAATATGAGGGATTCATATGCATCTTGATGCATTATATCTAGAAGTCATTTTGAACTAGATGATGGAATAGAAATCAATGACAAATGGAGATCAAGAAAATGCAGAAGTTCTAATTGCAATGCCATAATATTCAACACAGTAACCACATATAGAAGCTGACAACAGAAAATGGGAGCCAAAACATCAAGCATTCTAGATCAATGGAGAACACAAGAATAGCCAAAATGATCGTCTATGTGAAGTAAGAGCCCATCAATAAGTTTGAAATGTGTACATAGAAAAACAAAGTAAATCAATATATGGGGCTAGGTTCCATACCCCGACATTGTTGGACTCCCAGAGCTTGTGAACTCCATAATCCACAGCCTGCACCAATGGAAATCCAAGCATTAAGGTAAAATTAAGATACCATAAACTTAGAAACAACACAAAGGGGCAATGATCTATTTATAGGGAATTGGAAAACTTATCATAATCCTAACAACCCAAGGAAACTAAACATAGTCCTAATTAATCAAAGAAACCAATCATATTTCTAATTAACCAAAGAATTAACTCAAAATATCTAATTAACCACGAATCCTACTACATAAATGGCATGCAACTCATAAGTCCCATACTACAATTTAAGATACCAAGGCCCATAGAAAAACAAAAAACATCCTTATATTCCTTAATTTTTTTTTGGATACCACTTCCACTTTCATGATCGTGTAAAATTTAAAGCAAAAAAAAGGAAGTCCTCCGACTACAGTAAGCAGACCAAATAATGCCCAAATTCCGCATTTCCATGTTATTTTTTTTTAATATCCGTGAGTGTTCGGGCCCGCACCTTGACTAATCTCACTAGAAAACAATCTGACCCGATTGCATTTGGTTGTCAAGAAAACACGTAGGATATTAAATTCTAGGTAGTTGGTCACCATGATTTGAACTCATTCCCTCTAAATTCTTTTATTTTCAAGACCCTTATTGACCACCAAGCCAATCCATATGATTAATTACGAATTTCCATCATGAAAAACACGTACTAAGTTACTTAACATAATTTAGAATCTGCATACAATCATGAATGAAATTCATAGTTCATTTATGAAGCCAATACGATCAAGTTGACCGGACTTTTTAATTGATGCAAGAAACCAATATATGAATCCTCTACTCTTAATCGATTCTCCTCGTGCATCTAAACCATAAATTTCAATACAGTTCCACCTACTTTCAGCTCGCGGGCAGGCAAACACAAACAAGCTTATTTCGTTTAATTTTTTTTTCCATGGATCATATCAATAGTTAGTGATTTGCAAAAACTGGATCCTCAGATAAAACGGGGAAACAAAATTAACGAATCAACAATCCACCAAAAAGCCAAACCGAGCATAGCTCAATTGGCATAAGGTTGTGTCCGTGACTATGAAGTCATGGGTTCAATCCTCGCTTTAATTAAAATACTGTTGCAAAAAAAAAAAAAACAATCCACCAAAAAGAAAAGAGAAAAAACCTAACAGATATAAATTAGTATAACAGATGAGGTCCACAACATTACCCGTTCTCCGAAGAAAGCACCGGCGATGATGAAGGTGACGTAAACAGAATTACGGCGCATAATCACTCTGTACAGACCTTCGAAAAGGCCTCCTCCAATTCTTCGACCTGCTGGATTCATTGTCGATGTTCTTGCGAGTTCTTTGCCTTCTGATCTATGCGTTAGGGTTTGCAAAAACTTCTCGCGCTTTTGGTTGAGAGAAGAAGACGGTGGAATGAGGAAATTGCTTGATTTGTGTTTTCGAGAGAGCGAAATGCAGGAAATTTGACCGGTTTGTACCGGTTCGACTCAGCTGGAATAACCGTTACCGGTCTGAGTGAAACCGATCCGGTTCAGTCGAAACTTACCATACCAAGATAATAATCTAGGTTAATTATTATTATTATTATTTTTTTTTTTTACAGCAGGGGTTGTGGGTTGAACCTAGGATCTCAATACATCATGTCATTGAACTACGTTCTTATTGACAATTAACAATTATTTTTTTTTAGCAAAGGATCTAGGTTTAAAATTTCATAACTAATAATTCTTGGCATCATTGGAGGGATAACCTTGCAATAATCTTAAATATTGAAAAGTAACTGCTAAAATTAAGATAGTTTAACGATAATTGACATGTACTACTTCTTATGAGGTTGGAGTTTCAATCTTAACCTTCGTATTTTTGGTATTAAAAAAAATATTGAAAAGTAATTCAAAATGTTAGGATAACAAGTTTAGTCGGAAAGTATATATATCTTAACTAGTTGAGTTTTATGCTCAATTTATCGAGTGGAAGATTGAACTATCACATTTGGGTGTGATTAAGTTGTACTTGGATTGTCGGTCTTAATTTAAGACATGTTTCTAATTCTCACAATTATTAAAACATTAAGGGTCAACTTAAACATAAATCAACTTGTTAAAACATATATCGCCAACAAGAACATAGCTCAACGACATGATGTATCATCTAGTAACTATGAGGTCTTAGGTAGGGATGACAACGAGGCGGGGCGGGGTCGCGGATGCACTCCCCATCCCCGCCCCCGTTCCCCGTTTTGAGAAGTCGGGGTCGGGGTCGGGAAATCCCCGTTCGGGGATCGGGTCCCCGCGGGAAAAAAATCCCCGTCTCTTTGTTTTTTTAATTTTTATTTTTGAAAAAATTAAACAAATATATTAAAATATATTAAAATTGTATATCATTTATGGGTTAAAATTAATATTATTATTATTTTATTTATTTAAAATTAATTAAAAAAATATATATATAATATTTTTATTATAAATTTAGTAAGCAAATTATTATATTATGAAATTCATTAAAAAAATAAAATAAAATATATATATATATATATATATATATAGCTCAGTAACTTAATTTTTTTTAAAAACAATATATAAAATATTACTATATTATATATATTCTTTTAAAAATTAATTAAAAACTATTCGGGGCGGGTTCGGGGTCGGAGACGGAGCGGGGATGGAGATTCCCATCCCCACCCCGTCCCCGACCGGGGACCCGAATAAAATCCCCGATTTGACCCCGTACCCGGTCAAACCGGGGATTCCCCGACCCGATTAGGTCGGGGATCCGACCCCACGGAGAATTTTGCCAACATGATGTATCGCCGGTTCAATCCCCCACTCCAACGTGGTGTAAAAAAAATATAAACACATTAAATAAATATACTTTTTGTTAAGTTAAATTTTGTAATAATTATTGCTTAGCATACATAATTTTAAAAATATAGTATAAAAATTATTAAAAAAAAAAAAAAAATCACGTGCAACTCTCGTGATTTTTTTTACTGTATATATAGACTTAGTCTAATAAACATATTTTGGAAGGTTTAAAAAATAAATAAAAAAAACAAACAAACAATTTATCCATAATTAATTTATCCATCAATAAATCTCAATAATATTTTTTTTTGGCACAATTTATACTCCTAAACTTTGAGGGTTATATCAATTAAAATCTTAAACTAACAATTGTATCAGTTTAAACTCTGAACTTTCATAAATATATCAATTTACACTATATATTAAAAATAATGTTAGTTTTTATGCCCGTGTAAACTTGTAAAAACTTTTGTACAATTAATTTATTTGTGAAAGTTAATTCTTAAAATTATAAGTCTTCAATCGTTTAAATTATTATTTTTAAAATAAAATCTATCAAAAGTGTAAATTGCTATGTTTATTATTTTTTTTTAAATAAAATCTATCAAAAGTGTAAATTGAACAGATATGTTCAGAGTTTAAATTGATACCATTGTTAGTTTAGGGTTTAAACTGATGTAGCTCTCAAAGTTTACGGGTATAAATTGATATATATATATATATATATTATAGGGACTAAATTGTTAAGAAAGTGATTTTTAACCCATTTTTAGTTATCAGTTTAACCCCGCAAGTTCATCTTAATTACACATTCTTTTAAAAACATAATTCCAATTTCCAATTTCCAATTTCTATAGAGCCGTAAAATGATTCTCTTACTTCATTAATGCGTAAATCTCTGAAAGGGGACACGACTCGTTGAGGAGAGAATCCGCGGCGGCGCGTGCTGATCCCTTCGCCGGCCATCACAGCCGAGCTGCAGAATCTCCGATACTTCTGGACCAAGGGGTTGTTAATCTTCCTGTTTTGCCGGAGATTTGGCAAAAAAACACCATTCTTTGCGATGGAGCTTTGGGATGGCCGATTCGAGCTCAAGGAGACTGCGAAACTTGAAGGTCATACCGATAGGGTATGGAGTATAGCATGGAATCCCGCCACCGGAGTTGGAGGAATTCCACTCGTTTTTGCTTCCTGTAGCGGCGATAAAACCGTTCGTATCTGGGAGCAAAGTCCATCCTCTGGTTCGTGGAATTGCAAGGTCCTATTTCATCTGTAGATTTATGTTCAATGGATAATTATTAGAGTTTCTCATGTGGTTTCGGATTTTAACGTGGATGAAATCATTAAGTTCAGTGGAATTTGTTCATCGAGTTGGTAGTTCTTTTACTATGAATGTTTTCACGAAATATTTGGAATTGCATAACTAACCTAATCAACTGAGAAAGTTCCTCATCTTCCATGAGTTCGTTTTGTTTTGTGCAATTTTATATTTTCCATTTGATTATTAGATACTTCATCGAAATCTTTAGGTGTTTGACATTGCGAGCTTAAATGCTAATGTAGTGTTGTTTGCAGGCACTTTTGGAAGAAACGCATACTAGAACTGTTAGGTCGTGTGCCTGGTCGCCAAACGGTAAATTATTGGCCACTGCGAGCTTTGATGCCACCACGGCTATTTGGGAGAATATCGGGGGTGATTATGAATGTGTTTCCACTCTAGAGGTAGTACTTCCTTGCCTATCAAGTATTATATGCATAAACATCACTATTCATTGCAAGATTTTCTCCTGGATGATCCATAAGAATAGGGCTGTCTGCTATTTTATTGCTCTTGTCTAATCCAAGCATAAATGCATTGAAAAAAATGTCTTGTTGGTTGAATTTTAGGGTCACGAGAATGAGGTCAAAAGTGTATCTTGGAATGCTTCTGGTTCTCTGCTTGCAACGTGCAGTCGAGATAGAACTGTTTGGATTTGGGAAGTATTGCCGGGCAATGAGTATGAGTGCGTTTCTGTGTTGCAAGGACACACACAGGACGTAAAAATGGTCCAGTGGCATCCAACCTTGGATCTTTTAGTCTCATGTAGCTATGACAATACTGTCAAGGTACCTTATTCTAAGATGGCTTTGAATATTATTTCAGTTATCTTTTTTGACCTGCCTATGGAAATTACTTCAGATTTGCACAGATGATATTAATTTGATGATGGTGAAACCACTTCAGGTTTGGGCAGGTGATGATGACAATGATGATTGGCACTGTGTTCAGACTTTAGATGAATCTAACAAGTACATATCTATTTCGCTTTTCTCTCATGCTTTTCCTACAAATCCATCCTCATTGCCACAGGGCAGTTAACTTCAGCCTAACTAGGTTTAACTTGATTATGATTCCGATTTTCTTCTCAGTGGTCACTCTTCTACAGTTTGGGCCCTTTCTTTTAATGCAAATGGAGACAAGATGGTCACCTCTAGGTAGGCTGTGTGTGTGTGTCAGCAATAAAATTTCAAATTTTCTTGGAAGTTATTCATTTTTCCCCATTTCGTTATTCATATGGAAGTTAATAAGAAATTATTTCAAACCAAGTTTAAAATTATTCCATTAGGTGGATCTAATTTGACTATGGTCCAATTTTGCAGTGATGATCTCACCCTTAAAATATGGGAAACAGATGAGACAAAGTTGCATTCTGGGGATGGCTATTCACCATGGTGAGGGACACAAAAACTTCAACATTATCGTTATCATCGTCATCATTATTGTAATTGTTATTATGTGGCTTTGGAATAATAAAATTTATTGATCGGATAAGTTCTGATCCAATATGTTATGTTTCTTTTACTGTTAGCATATTGGTTGGTAGGTTTTTGTGCTTAAATATGAGCACTGGCTTGGAAAGGAAAGAAATATTCATAATATATATCATTTATCTAATTGACATGGTCTCCTTTCATTAAAACCTTATAATCAAAGGAGTTAAAAAGGATCATTGTTTCTTGAAGATTCTGCCTCTACAACAAAATTATTGATTTCTTACCCTCCAGTTTTCCTTGGGGGGGGGGGGGGGGGGGGGGGGGGGGGGGTGAACATGATAAGAGAATGACTAATTTAGACAGAGATATTTTTTGTCCTAAATATTAACCCTACATATATGGGCCGCTATCATCTTCAAATAGACTGAGACTGTCGTATGTAAAGCTCAAGTAGTTAGAGTTAGGTTTGTTTCATTACAAGAATGTTTCATCTGCTGTCCTGTACTTAGTACCTTACCTTGACTCCTTGTGGAGTTATAGTATAACAATCTTAAAATCTGGATTCATGATGGTGATTTTTAATTTATAGGACTCTCTACTGATACCTACCTTGCTTTCATTTAGAATATTTTGTGTCAAAGGCATCTAATATTTTAATGTGATTTTGTCATTTGTTTATCGTGACTGAAGTTATCTATACTGGTATGATTTGCTGTGTTATATATGTATGTTTATGCATATGAATGCATTTATATGTATTTGTGCTCATAAGTAATGTAGGAGACTAGGAGTAGAGTACTTCGTGTGCATCTAAATACACAGACAAAGTGATAATGTTTCTTCTGTAGTTATGGTTTAGCTGTTGTCCAACTTGTATTGTGTCACATGGTTCTGTTGCACCTATCCATAGATGTTTTAGATTAATTTAGCGTGGGATGCATGCTCAGAGAGTTGATTCTTTAATGAGACCATCTTATTTGTAGATGTTTGTTTCTCTCCAACTATTATCTTATATATGTTTTTCTGTAACCATGCTGATGGGTAGTTCTTTTATCTTGTTTTGTTAGGAGGCATACTTGCACTCTTTCTGGTTATCACGATCGAACAATTTTCTCTGTTCATTGGTTGAGGTAATATTAACTATTTTGTTGCTGTAAGGTTTTTATTTTAGGTCTATAAAATATTTTTATTTCTCTTGTGCTGCCGTGTTTAAAGACAGTTACTCCAGTCATTAGCAAAGAAATTAAGGTGTGCGGAAATTTGGTCATAATAATAGAGTGCTTGATTTAATTTCTTCTCCATTTTGCGAGCATCTGGACAGCCTGGATAAGACAATATTTCATTTTTCAATGTATCCATAACACAGTTGCTGAGTAGCTTAATTACCTAAAACGCTACCTTTTCTCCCCAATAAAAGTTATCAAGAGAAGGGCTGATTTCCCCCCCTTTTTGTAATAAACGCTTAATTTATTTCATTAAGAATAATTTATACAAGTAAGCATTATCAAAAACCAAATGGTTATAAAAATCGTCCCCACTGGAAGTCTTAATGAAAGGTGTTTTCTTAACCCCAAAAAAAAAAAAGTGCACCACATGTACTTTACCTCAAGGAGTTGGCTTAGCTGTAAATACAACTGAAAAAAAAAAATCTTACTGGCCTTCTACTTATGGTATTAATTATCCTAAAAGTTCCTTGACTAGCCAATATTTCTAAGATCAATTAGTCGGCTCTGCCCTTAAACTCATTGAACATTGACGGTCAAATATTTATGCTCATTGTAAAGTTTTTCGCATGTACTTTTTTTTTTTATATCCCACGGGCCAGCTTGTGCGCACATTGACTAATCTTGTGCGCACATTGACTAATCTCACACGACAACTGTCTGGTCCTACTATATTTGATTGCCAATAAAATTATCTTTGGTAGGTGGCCACCATGGTTTGAACCCATTCTCTCAACCCATTATTATTTTCAAGGTCCTTATTGACCACTAGACCAACCCATGATGGTTTATCGCATGTACTTTATTAGTTGCAGTAAATTCACTTAATAATAATTTGTATTGCTATTGTCACCCTGAAATGTTGATTGGGTAACATCTTAGGAGTTGTTTGGGATGCTGAGTGGGTTAAAATAGTAGGTGGTTATAATAGTGTCAATAGTAAATACTATTGAAGTCAGTATAGTTACTTTATTGACTGTGGGTTATAATAATCGGTGGGTCAAACGTAGACTGAGTTATAATAACTCAGTCCACCCAACTCCAAGTTGGTGCCCCAAACCCCCCTTATGGTTTATTTTGTTTAACTTTTATATTATCAGTGCTTTGCAGCCTTTCCTTTTCATCTTTTATTGTAATTACTATCTAACCATACATCTATGAGGCTGATGATTTTTGCACGTGAATGTGACAGAAACGGTATAATTGCTAGTGGAGCAGCTGACGATGCTATCCGTTTGTTTGTGGAGAATCAAGAGAAGGTGGTAATGAATACCTGTCTCACCTTATTATTAGCATTTGCTCGCATCCGTACGATAATGTGTCTGAACATGTGTATTGTCTCTCATACAGCTTTATGAAGATCATTATTTCTTATCTTTTGGAAACTTATTATCATGGTTCAGTGTGGCTTAGTACAAAGCGTTGGACTGTTGGTTAAATATGTTTTTTTTTTGTTAGAATATTAGTACACGTGGCGTGGAAAATTCTAACTTACAACCTCTTAGAGGAAATAGAAAGACTTTAACTGTTGAGCATGTTAGTGTTGGTTAAATATGTTATTAGTTTCCCGATGTGAAAATGTAGTGGAGCTTTCTAGCAAAACGAAAAAGTATTGACCACTCCCTTTTCATCGCAGGTTGATGGATCTTCATTCCAGTTGCTATTTAAGAAGGAGAAGGCCCATAACATGGATATAAATTCAGTGCAATGGAGCCCAGGGGTAAGGCTCTAATTTCAACATGCAACATGTTTCCACTAACTAGCATTTAAATGATTAGCTCATGACTGGAATTTAACTATAGTCATATATGGATTTTGACTAATCATATTTGATTTGTGCAAATTCCATGGTGGTCACCTATCTAAGATATTCATTTATCCTTGATTGTTCAGATCAGCTTGCGTGCACCTCAACTTTTCTCACAAGATAACCACCTGATTACATTTGATTTTCAAGGACACTCGTAGGATATTAAATTCTAGGTAGATAGTCACCATCAATGTTTTAAAAGGCGCGCGCCTAGGCGCAAGGTGCAAGTCTGGTGCCTCGCCTTTCAAGGCGAGGCACACGTAAGAAGGCGCGCGCCTTCTCATTTTTCCCATCGCTTATGCCCTTGCGCCTTAGATAGATATTCATGTATCCCTCGTATCGAACCAGTCGTGGCGAGTCATAACAGATTCAAGGCATTCTAACTAATTCAAAAGGTTTTTTTTTCTTTCATATTTCCACTTCAACCAACAGATTCAAGGCTTTCTCTTCTTTATATATTTTTATATTTTTTTTCTAAGCGCCTCGCAAAATAAAGCCCGCGCTTTATTGTGCGCCTTGGCCTAGGCTCCAGAGGGTCTTTGCGCCTAAGTGCGTCTTTTAAAACACTGGTCACCATAGTTTGAACCCATTCCCTTCAAGTCCTTTATTATCTATATAACTCCTTATTGACCACTAGACCAACTCATGGTGGTAATTCTACAAGTTTTTTGATGGCAAAATGTTGTAGGTTAAACAATTGTTCCGTAAGATTAGTTGAGATACACCTAACCTAACTTAGATCAGCACAAATAAACACAAGGAGAATTCTGTTGGCGTAATGGTTGTCAAATTACCCTTGCATCATCTACCCAAGTGAAAGTTTGAAGACCTCAGGAATTATAGCCCCATTTGCTTTGAGCTGTTAACTTCTGTCTTTTACCTCTTAGCTGGTCTATGATCTTCAGGAATTATAGCCCCATTTGCTTTGAGCTGTTAACTTCTGTCTTTTACCTCTTAGCTGGTCTATGATATTATCTCTACTGTCTATTATGAGTTAGCCTAGTGGTCAATAAAGGCCTTGAGAATAATAAAAGAGTTCAGACCATAGTGGTCACCTATTTAGGATTTAATATCCTTCGAGTTTCCTTGGTAACCAAATGTAGTGGGGTCAGACGGTTGTCTCGTGAGGTTAGTCTTGGTAACCAAATGTAGTGGGGTCAGACGGTTGTCTCGTGAGGTTAGTCGAGGTGCGCGTAAGCTGGCCCGGACTCTCACGGATATTAAGAAAAAAGGGACATGAGATGCTACGCATTTTTCTCTTCAGTCGTCATTTTGCTTTAAAATACCAATTTATATTGTTGTTCTAACATTTTCAATCCAACTTCTGTCAGGAGAAGAGGCTTCTTGCTTCGGCGAGCGACGACGGTACAATAAGGGTATGGGAGCTGGTTCCTATTTCCTAAATTAACTTTTCAAATCTTGTTTGTGCCATAGTATTTTTATATAATAACCAAAGAGGTATCATAAATTATTATTATGTGAATTATAATGTTCAAGCTGGTTGAAAAGTACCCAGAATTTTAATAACCTGTGTTTTGGGCATCCACTCATCTTTTATCTCCTTGATTATGGGATCTTTTAACCTTATTGGTGAGTCCTGTTTATGGGAATAGTTTATAGTGAGTGAACATAATGTCTAACTTGTAGTCCCGCTTGATAACCATTTGGTTTTTGGTTTTTGAAAAGTGTGTTTGTTTTCTCACCATTTTTTCACAATCATTTTCATCTTTCTTAAGAAAACATTAAAATTCTTAGCCAAATTTTAAAAATAAGAATAAAATTTTAAAAACTATTTTTTTTCAGTCTTGAAAGCTTAGTTTGAATTTTGAAAATATTTGTAAATGGATCACATTGCTGCAAAAATTCTACATTGCACTGTTTGTGGCTTATTCACCGGTCATAGTCTGCAATGCAAATTCTTTGTGCTTTAGATTTCCATTGGAGCATCCAGAGTATGATTTAAGAGTGTTTGGAATGAGATCTTTCAAGTGAATTACTTTTATTTAAATGTATGTTCTTGGAAGGAATGCATATAGCTTAACTTTTAAGATGCTTTTAAGGGTTTTAAGAATTTTAGAAATTACTTTCAAGTTTCAACTATATAACTATCGAAATTTTTTTAGAAGTGTTTTTAATAACTTCAAGATAGCCAACATGAGGATTGCTTAGGGATAAATGAGATGAATGATTATGTTTAGTTGACAAATTTTAACTAAAGGCAAAATTCTTTTTATTTGAAAAATGACCAAATATTAAATCTAAAATGATCCTTGGACTAAAATATCCTTCCAAATTCTAAACACTAAACCATAACCTCTTAAACCCTACAAATAACCTAAAATTTGATTTTAGGGTTTAGGGTAGTTTTGAAAAGATTTTAGTTTTGACAATTTTTCAAAATGAACTATTCAAAAAGGATATTTAGAAGGATTTTCATGCTCAACGACGGTTAATTGTTAATACATCCACTCATTCCCTTAAGATTAGAGAGGTTCAAGGTAATTTTTTGATAGGTATGTAAATTTTAAATTTTGCGTCTGGTAGATCTTAAACTTTAAAAATGTCAAGTAAGCTCGTGAACTTTCAAATTTGTCTAATAGGTCCATGACATATTTAACATTTTTTTTTTTTAAACATTTTTAAAATTAACAAATCTAGGCATAAAATTGATTTTTTTGTCCAATAGGTTCGTAAATTTATAAAAATGTCGAATATGTTAAGGACTTATTGACAAAATTGAAAGTCGAGCGACATATTAGACACAAAATCAAAAGTTTAGACACTTATTAGTCCCTTTTTAAAATTCAAGGACCTATCAGACACAAAATTGAAAGTTTAGGCTCGGTTTGATTTTTTGTTTTTGGTTTTGAAAAATCAAGAGCTTGTTTGGTATACAATATAGATTCTTTTTTATGTTTTTAGAATGTGTTTGATATGCAATATGCAGTCTGTTTTTTAAAACTACTTCCTGATTATGTGATTCAAATAGTGAAAATTTAGTCTGTTTTTTAAAACTACTTCTAGATTATGTGATTCAAATAGTGAAAATTCTGCAAACAACATTTTTTTATATTTTTCAGGGTATTCAGATTTTGAATTTGAAATTTTACAATGCTTAATTATATTTAAAATGATAGAAACTTTAATAAATCTAGTATTTCATCTTATAAACTCATTTCATTTTTGTTGAATTAAAATGTGTATAATATAATATATTATAAATTATATAGTATTTTGTAAAATAATAGTTATACAAAATTTATAACATAAAATAAGTTCATAAATTAATTAATAATAATTTATATCCAACATAATATTTAGTTGGAAACTACAACTAGTTTTATGGTTTATAAATATCTTATCAAACACTTTTTTTTAACAATTAATTAAATTGAGATCAATTTTTAAATATGCTACCAAACACATATCTGAAAACACGAAATACAACCTTGTTTTCATTGAATCTCTTATTTTCAAATTTATGTTTTCGGATCACCAACCAAATGACCGCTTATAAGTTATAACACTACTTCCATCAATGTGTTTTCTTGTTTTGTTATATATAAATTTTTTATTAGTGTTTTCAAAGTCCAAGGCAAATTTTGGAAACTATTTTTTTTTCTTTTTTGAAATTATGAATTTGACTAAGAATTCAAATGTTTATTTAGGAAAGTTGAAAATCATTGTTAAAAAAAAAAAAAAAAAAAAAAAAATCCAGAAATCAATAACAAAAAACTAAGGTCCGGTTTGATAACCATTTAGTTTTTAGTTTTTGGTTTTTGAAAATTAAGCCTATAAACACTACTCCTACCCATATTTCTTTGTTTTGATATCTAGTTTCTATCAACGTTTTCAAAAATCAAATCAATTTTGAAAACTAAAAAAAGTAGCTTTCAAAAAATAATTTTGTTTTTTGAATTTGACTAAAAAATCTAAATGTTTCTTTATAACTCATAGTAAAGAAATTAGGAGAAAACAAACCTAAATTTTAAAAACAGAAAACTAAAAACGAAATAGTTATCATAGATTCATTACCTAAATGATTATTAGATCTCTTACGAATCTATCAGACACTTTAAAATTTTCAAATACACCAATCTCAACTTCTAATTTAACTTAAAATCTATGAAATCTTATTTTGTATTTAAAAGAAAAAAAAAACTTTATTTATATTTACTTTTTTAAAAAATGGATATTTGTAACTATTTTAGAAAACAATATGATCCCCATCAAATTTCCTCACCAGCAAATTGATTATTTGAAAAGATTTTGAGAGTAGTTCATTCAATTTCTTATTACCATATTGGGTATATCTACTCTTGACAAATTATATAATATATATATATAAAAGTTCGAATCAGAAAAGAAAACAATAAAATAAATGGAAACTAAAAGTAATTAATAGATTAAAAGATTCATCATTCAAATTTCTCCAAAAAAAAAAAAAAAAAAAAATCTTCTTAATAGATGCAAATAAACCCAAAGGGATTAAGATTAATCAAAATAATAATGAAGAATATGAGTATTGAAATTAGAAAGTAGTATGGAGATTTCATAATTGTATTATTAATTAACAATAATGGAAAATTTAATGGCCACTTAAAAGAAGCCAATTACAAAACAAAAACATAATTTTATTTTTTCCTTTTTATTGCAATTAATTAATTTACCCCACCCTAAAAAATAAAATTAGCACCTGTTCTCCAATCTGAATCCGCCATTGTTGGCCCTCCTTCCTTCTTCAACCAGCGCCGCCCTCGCCGATCCAATTCCAGTCGGAAATAAACTAGCGTCGAAGGCGGAGCAATCGATCCAATCCTTCAGAAGCTCCTCTTGTCCCCATATCTCCGGTATCCAGACTCGTCCGGCCATCTCCCGCCGGTGCCTCTTCAGCCTCTCCCGTCCATCTTCCTCCTCCTCCGCCGCTGAGACTTCCATTGCCGCTCCGTCGTCCTCCTGGACTTCCGATTCCGAGCGTTTTCCTCCGCCGAAACTCGAAACCAGACATTTCAGTTCCTGTTCGATTCCGCTTTTCTCTGCCGCCGGTGCTTTGTCGGCGCTGTGAAATTCCATCTTCCGTGAACTCGGTCGAACTTCTTCTCTCTTCATGCAGCGAAACCCTAGAAAGCTCCGTTGGCCATGGAAGAGGAAGGAGGAGGATTAATTTGATGGATTGTGAATAGTGAAGGAAGAAAGAGAACGTGGGGGAGAAGAAGGAAAGAAGAAAGAGAAGAGGGTCCAGATGGAGAAATTGGAGACTTGGATTTGTAGTTGGAAAGATTTGTGGTTTTCGTTTTGTTTGGGAAGTGGGAATTTGAGAGAAATTATACGAGAAGCCTTGTGGTTGGAGAAATTTTTCGCACAATGTGTTGTTTTGCAAAAGTATTTTAATTAGTGCAGGGATTGAACGGTAATAATACGCACAGGTGCAGATAGTCAACCTCGCTCACTCACCAGTTGCACCCCGGTGCAGATCAATCAACCTCGCTCACTCACTAGTTGCACCAAGCGGTTGTTTGATAATTTTTAAAAATTTATACTAGGACAGAATTTTAGGCGGAGCACTCACTCACGTGGTTGATAGTTTTACACTGCAAATAAATGTGTGAGAGAAAAGATGTAAAAGTATTTCGATTTTGTATCATTTTAATATATATATATATATGGGAAATTGTAAGAGATGTCAATTTAGAGTAAAATAATTAAAAAAATTGCGGATATGACAATTTCTATCACTGATAGTATGGTCTATCGCTGATAGAAGTTTATCGCTGATAGTAGTCTTTTTTATAAAATTTTGTCAGTGACAATAGTCTATCATAGAAGTCAAGTCTATCAGTAATAGTAAAAAAGTCTATCAGTGCTAGCCACTAATTTTTTGTCATATTTGCAAAAGATTTTAAACTTGCTAAATTTGTAATTATTTTTGGCTTAATTGTTGTTTGTTCAACCAACCCTATATATATAATGGTTATGATAAGACAGTTTCATTGTGACAACTTTATTAAAGAAATTTATAACTGATGATTATTAGGAATCTGATCCAATGTGACCGATAATTTTGTACCGTTGAAGGTATGAAAGAGAAAATATCCGATGGTTATTAGAACCAGACAGATTTTAAGATTTATGTTGTTAGTTATTAAGAATTGTAACGACTTCATTGAATAATTTTTTGAAGAATCTTTTTAAGGAGACGATACAATGTGGTTGGCGACCATTTTGAATAATTTGTGGTGAAAATGAAATGGAAAAATTTGAAGAGGAAAAAAAAAAAAATTAAAGAATGGATGAGATTGGAATTTGAAGGATTGTGAGGCTGATGTTGATTTGGTGTGGTGTTGGCCAATGGGATTTTTGATATTGGTATGAGAAAGAGAGAGGGAGGCAATGTGTTCAAATCATACATTTATTATAGGAATTTCTTTGTTGGGTATGAGATGGGGAACTTGAATACTTGATTGAGAATTTGGGTTAAGATATTTTTCCATTTGTTTTTGAGGTGGAGAAATGTTGCTCATGATTGTCCTTTTCTCAAACTATTTTTCTTTCTTTCTTTTTTTCTCAAAATGTAAATAAAGGCGGATTCAAAACATACCGACAAAACTATGCGGGGCAGAGTATTTTTTATAAGTTCATAAACATTTTTTGTTAGACATGACGTGTTTAAGTGATTGGTCTGGTGAAGTAATTTGACCATTTGAATAGATATTACCGTAATACAAATATGGAGTAGATTTTTGAATATTTTTGAACTATAAATAGACATTTGAGGTATGAGTTCGATATTAGGTCAAAAGTTTAAGTAGAAAACATGTAGAAAACATGCCTTTAAGATGCAACTTTCTTGAATCTAAGCTTAAGAAAATCGTGAGAGAGTGAGTTTGAAGGAATAGGTTTAGAGATATGTAGAAACCTAAGAGTCTATCTAACAAACTTTAGATTGACAAAACAAACATGAATTCATTTTAAGTCAAACTCTCACTCTAAATACGACTTTAACTTAAAATATGTTTTAAATGTCTCAAACAATCGAGTTATGATCAGGAGAAAAGATTATTCAATGTGACTGTCACTCTCTAAACCGTTGGATGTATAGTGAAATCATAATTTTATCTCTCTTATATTCAATAGTACGAAACTATCAACCACATTATACCTGCCTCTTCGAATAATTTTCCGATCACGAATAATTTTCCGACGAAAATGATTATTTAGGTAAAAGAAGGAAAAAGTTGTTTTAATCCAAGTACAAATGGAAAGTAAATAAGGGAAGGAAAAGAAGGGGGGTTTGATGGGATGGATGGAGGTTGAGGACACACATACGCACGCAAAGGAAGACAGCCACTAAGGGACACAGACTGAAGATTGAAGAGACGCTTCACCCAATTTGTCCCAATTCCCATTTGAACTTTCCACAGCCCATAGTTTTTCGCTTTCACCCATTTCGATTGGCGGAGATTCCCACCTCGAGTATATGCTTTAACCAGTTGACTTATGTTTTGGTCGACAATTATTTAATCACTTTATAACACAAATATTTAACTTTTTAATAAGAGATTTTTTTTAGTACAACAAAGATGAGATATAGAGATTTGAACCTCTAACCTTAAAAGAAGACGTACATGCTAATAACCATTAAATTTTGCTCGCTTTAACCTTTTAAAATGTGATGTCTCTCTTCCTTCCATGTAACTTCGGTTCAAATTCTATTTTGACTATCGAACTTTAAAATTTGTTTCATTTTGATTAGAAACTCTCGAAATAATGTCTATTTTGATCCTTGAACTTTCAGATTTTTATTTATTTTTATATTAATTTTAATCTCTAATCTTTTAGAAGAGAAATTGTAACCGATGCCAATTTAGAGTAAAATAATTAAAAATATAGCATTTTTTTTAAAAAAATTGCAGATATGACAATTTCTATCACTGATAGTAGTCTATCACCTCAGTTTTTTTTATAGAATTTTGTGAGTGATAGTAGTCTATTACTGATAGAAGAATAGTCATATATCAACGATAGAGTCTATCAGTGATAGCCACTGATTTTTTTGCTATATTTGCAAAATGTTTTAAATTTTGCTAAATTTTCAATTATTTTGGGCTTGATTGTTGTTTGTGCAACCAACCCCTTTTAGAATGTCAATTTTAAGGTATGTTTTGAAGTGATTTTAAAATTGTTAAAATCATTTTTTTCTTAACAAATTAGTGATGTAACTTTGAGTATGTGTAGTAGCATATTAATACGGTCGTGATTTCAAGTCATAGGTAAAAGATAAACATTGGACATGTGGATATTAGATGAATAATAGCAAAGACAAATATAGTTATTTTTTTAAAAAAAATAAATTAAATTAGACATGCTAAACGTTTAGGGACTGAAATGAAACAAACTTGAAAGTTGTGATCAAAATGAAAACCGAACCTTTAATTTATAGTATAACGATCCCTCCCTCTCCCCCCTCCAATTTGTTGGTCAACTTTTTTTTTTTTTTTTTTTGGTTGAAATAGTTAGTGTTGACTTTAATTTTCACTCACATATTCGATTACAGTGGTTAAACAAGTTAAACCCGTCATCCATTTACTAATCGTGGTGGTTAAGTTTGCTATGAGGAGGTTATCATGGTACGTACACATAATGTATGAGTTTGTTTGTGAGCTTGCTCTCCCTCTTCAATGGTGTTCTTCTTTGAGTAATAACACTCTCTCTCTCGAATTTGCATAATATATGTGAATTGTCATTTGGACGAGGGCTTCCAAAAACATTAAAAAGTAAATCCAAAAACATTAGAAAGTAAACCCGTGCCGACAAATAACCAACCTACAATGGATAGAGAAGGTATTGTAATGCTATGAATGAACTAGTATCGATTACTGGTGATAATATCAGCAAAACAACATTCTCCTGTACTTTTAGATTTTATTTTAAAATCCAACCTAGGTATGTTATATTATGTAATCATCATTGGAGCAAGACCAACCTCAAAACAAAACTCAAACATGCAGCACTTTAACATTAGCTTAGTTTAATGCTCATTGTCATCCTATGCTAACTACCACGTGATTAAGTAGCTCAACTTGGACGATATCTTAATCTAACTAGAACACCCTCCTCCCAAACTGATGTAGTAGGATTAGTGGTTAATTAGATATTTTGGTTAATTAGAATTAGGATTATGTTTAGCTTCCTTGGATTGTTAGGATTAAGATTAATTTTCTTCGGAAATAGATCGGGTGGTTTAGGTTCCTTGTAGAGTGTGATCATTTTCTTTTGGTTTGACATGTGTAGTTGGGCTCCCTTTCTGCTGGAATTTTGAAGGAGACAAACTTCCCTTGCTATATCCGTTGCCACTGGTTTGTGCATCTCATTGATTCCTCCTGTTATACACTTTCTTGTAAAGGTTTGTTCATTTCTTCTATAGTGTTGGCTAATGATATAGCATCAGAAAGAAATTCCAGAGGGTGTAATTTGACATTATCCTTGTATTCATTAACTTTTTATTCAAATAAAGACTTGATTGATTCTCGGAGAAAATCCCGCTTTAGGCTACACCAAGTATATGTTCAATTAACACAACTCATTCTCGTGATCACTCAAGCTCGACAACCATTTCATGTCTTTGACGTAACCGCCACTAAGCTTTACAAATAACGCATCCACATTCCACTCTAGAAGTGAACATAATGAAGATCATCGACAAATTCAACAAATAGGAGGTCAGTTTCAACCAGAGGTAGACCTCATTGCACACTGTACAAACTCCATGAAATGTATTTGCAATTGCAGTTTTAAAAGGCTCTCAAACTACAAAGGAGAAACCTTTGATCTTACATTTTGGGCAGAAATTTGATTCAGAACTTGGCTGTAACTACCATTCCAAATATGTATGTACACTACCACACTACTTTCAAACAATGGGGAGTAGAGACCTACAACCTACCTGAGGCAATGTGTAGTACCTGGAAGGGAAAGCAGTGTAAAGTAGCTGAAAAGAGAGTTTTAAGGTCGAGTTTTAAGCTCGAGGATAGCGTGATCGACCTTTCTTCTTCAAGAACTCGGGGATTTCAACAAGTCCACCATCGGCGAACGAAGGAGATCGATTTATTCCATATGTGATTTCTCCCCGTGCTTGCTGACTCACCTGCACATAGACAGTAGACCATCAACTACTGGCATTGAAGATGATAACCGATTTCAAGTAATTTCCACTCTCGAGCTTTGTGAAAGGTTGAACCGTGGCTTGGTTGGTCCTCTATATATTTTTCAGAATGTTTTCGGGATAGCGATCTAAGTGATAGAGACAGAAGCATGTGTACCTGGAATGGCCTCACATCACTGTCTTCTTGGCGTTTAAATCCAGTAGCTATCAGAGTTATACTAACCTGAAGAACGAAACCCAAAAAAGTTATTTATTGCGACTCCATTGTTATTCTATGACATATAACCAAACCCCACCAATATAATTATCAAAATATAAAGGATAACCCTTCCATAGTTTTTTTTTTCTTTTTACGGATGCACATGCAATAACTTCTACAAACTGATATTCAAGGATATAGAATTATGCAGGCAAAACCAATACCATATGAAATTCGATGCGCAAAAAAAAAAGATCAGAAGAAAGTAAGGCATCTTTTGCCAACAGATTATTGACCACATCCAGAACAGTGAGGCACGAATCATAGGAACCGTGATGGAACCGCTTTATATCCATTATTCTTTAAGACATAAAGATAATAGCCACAAAGTTGATGTCAACACTTCAACCAGGCGAGTTGATTTACTTCAATTATTCGAAGTGTTATATTATACCCTTCCCAATATGTTGCAAGCCCGATTTACGGTAGAGCTGCAGTGTTATATAAGTAACCAGAGTTTTCAACAACTTACTTGTCCACTGATTGATGGATCTATAACTGCTCCAAATATTAGATTGGCAGATGGATCTACAAGATCATATATGACCTCTGCAGCAGCATTTACCTGTATGAATAGCACACTTGTAAACAGAAGTAACAGGAAAAGCATACTAAAGAAGCATCATGTTGTTTTGGGAGAATGGGAACTATTGACATATCATCTATTCATCTAGACAATCAGAACTGGAGATTTGGAAATTGGAATGCAAGCTGAAACCCCAAAAAGCATACTGAATTGAGTTAGTTTCAATTATATTTGTTAGTTAGTTTGGTTTCAGTTAGATTTTGTTGGTTCCGTTTGGTTTTAGTTATTTTAGTGGTTTTTTTTAGCAATCATTCCTTGAGGAAAAAAAAACGATAAGCACCAACTTTTAAGCCTCAAACTAATATGTCAGTTCGGGATTGGTTTCAGCCAAAAGCAATCCAAACCAACCTACTTACACCTCCACGGGAGATGCAATATCATCATAAAAAATTTGCAAGCTAAGATTAAGACCATTTGTAAGGCCCGATAAATTTTAAAAAGTAACACATTAATTTCCAAGTTAAAAAGCAATTAATTACTTTAAAAAGAATAGTATGGTTGATAATGATATCAAGGGTTTTAGATAAACAAGCCCATGCAAGTTAAGAACATTTGTTAACACACAAGAGATGCAGAGAGAAATTTATCCACCAATAGTTTCAAACTCTACACTCTCTTGTTTCCTGTCTTTTAATTAGTGAGGATCACCTTTGGGGTGTAAGGATTCCATCTGCTTAATGATCAAGCATTTGTTAGCAAGGAAGAATTCTTTGTCGTCCAAAAGTGATAATCGAGGTGAGTCGATTTGCACTAGTAGGAACCATAAATTTTACAATAACAGGATATGAAGAGTTAGTTTTAGGAAGTGATGAACTTAATCCATTCTATTCACTAATACTAAACATTAATACAGGGAGAAAAATAAAGAGAGAGAGAGAGAGAGAGAGAGAGAGAGAGAGAGAGAGAGAGAGAGAGAGCCAAGAATTTGTACCTCAAATAAGGTCAGATCAGTCCCTCCGGTAATGTTCCATACAATACCAGTGGCCCTCTCTATACCAATATCAAGTAGTTGTGATTGGATGGCATTTAAAGCAGCATCTCTTGCCCTAGTCTTCCCTACACCAATACAAGCACCAAAATGGTTAAATCCACATTTAAGCAAGTAGCCAGAATTTGATCTTATGTTCAGGGAAAATAAACTAAACATGCAGGCCCCACCTGATGGACATTCCCTATGACTTCTGCTACCTTTGTAGTATTTTTTTTTTTTTTTTTTTGGATAACCCGAGTATCAAAGGTCTGACTCTTTTCATTATACATTTATACTCATGGCCCACTCCACTAGATCTAGGGAGGCTTTGCCCCAAAGCCAGCTCTAGGAGACAACAACAGTTGTAAATTATTAAGTTTCCAACATGGAGATTTTGACCTAGGACCTTGAAGAATATCTCTAATCCAAACATCCCGAGCCCTTACCACTAGTGCACCCCTCGATGATTTTTGAAACCTCACTGTAACAACACTCTTCTTGAATAACAGTCACCAGGAGCTACCAACATTAGCCACACAAAAAAAAAAAAAAAATTGTAGTATGAATTTTTTTTTTGCATGTAACTTCAAAAAACTACATCACCCTTCTCCCTTTCCGTTACGCAAAATGAAAAACATGCATCTATGAATGAATCACCCAATCAAAACCATGAATATTTAAATCATCAACATGCTTCTGTTACTGCTCTTGCTGAGTCAGGTAATCGACAACATGTCTACTTTCCTCTTCCTCCAAATGGGTCATAGATTCTGGTGCTACAGACCACATGACAGGTAATACGAAATTACTCTCTACATTTACGCCCCACACCTCTTCCTCTCATGTTACATTAGTAGATGGATCTACATCCACTGTTACGGGATCTGGCCAAGATATTTCCATTCCTCCCTTACCTTTGTCTTAGGTTCTTAGTCTCCCTAATTTGTTCTTTAATTTGATATTTGTAAGTCAGCTTATTCGGTCTTTAAATTGTTGTATCTCATTTTTTCCAACTCATTGTTTGTTTTAGGATCTTACGACGAAGCAAATTATTGGTAAAAGACACGAGTATGGCGGCTTCTACATTCTTGACTCACAAAAGCCTACTTTTTGTTTTGGAGTATCAGTTGCTTTTGATACTCATTGTCGGTTCGGTCATCCTTTTCTTTCTATTTTTAAGAGATTGTGTCCTCAGTTTCATCATTTATCTTCTTTAGATTGTGAGTCGTGTCAGTTTGCTAAACACCATCGTATTCATTACCGTCCAAGAGTCAATAAAAGAGCAAGTACTCCCTTTGAGTAAGTCCATTCTGATGTTTGGGGTCCTTGTCCCGCTTCCTCTACAACAGGATTTAAGTAATTTGTTACGTTTGTAGACGATTATTCTCGAATGACATGGCTATATTTAATGAAAAATCGTTCTGAATTATTTTCCCAGCCTTTTTGTGATGAAATTCGAACACAAATCAATGTTTCTCTAAAAATCCTTCGGAATGATAATGCTAAGAAATATGTATCATCAACCTTTCAAAACATTTTAACAACTCAGGACATTCTCCACCATACATCTTGTGTCGATACTCCATCCCAAAATGGAGTTGCAAAACGTAAAAATAGACATTTGTTAGAAACTGCACGTGCTCTACTGTTCCAAATGCAAGTTCCTATTGAACCTATAATTTTTGGTTGCACATGTTTTGTTCGGGATGTTCGACCCCAACTTTCTAAAGTTGACCTTAAAGCCTTACAATGTATTTTCCTTGGTTATTCTCGAGTTCAAAAGGGTTATAGATGTTTTTCTACAGCTCTCAACATATATCTTGTTTCAGCGGATGTTACTTTCTTCGAAAACACACTTTTTAATCAGTACATCCCACACTTGTATCCTGAGGAGGATGATAACTAGTTAATCTACACCATTACGACCATTGTACCACAGTCAGTACTGCTAATTTTATGATGGTAAAAAAATAGATAAGGAATTTTATTCTCATTGACCCTCGATGGTTACAAAGGTTTCTACTTAAGTAGGAGGTAAAAACCTAATACATAAAAGGAAAAGGCAAAAACCTAATAAAAATAATACTCTCTAATTTATATTTACTAAATACATTAAAATAAATATTTAATGAATAAATCAATACTCAACCTCAAGTTGGTTCAAAGATATCTTCCCCTGTCAGCTTGTCAATCAACTTGTCAAACCATAATTTTTGAAGCCCTTTTGTTAACACATGCGCAACTTGCTCTGTTGTTGGAAGATAGAGAATACATATTACCCCAGCATCAATCTTCTCTTTTATAAAGTGTTTATCAACCTCGATATGTTTAGTTCTATCATGAAGGACTAGATTCTGAGCTATGGAAATAGCCGCCTAATTGTCACAATAAACACGCATAGGCGTCATCTGGACGATATTCAATTCTTCCAATAGTCTTTTTATCCATATACCCTTACATATGCCATGGGCTAAAGCCCTGAACTCTGCTTCAGCACTACTTCTAGCTACTACACTTTGTTTTTTGCTTTGCTAGGTAACTAGATTGCCTCCAACAAATGAGCAATAACCATAAGTAAATCTTCTACTGTAGTGCTACCTGCCCAGTCAACATCAATGTAAATTTCAATATGCAAGTGATCATGCTTTTGAAACAATATGCCTTTTTCCTGAAGTTCCTTTCAAGTATCTCAAGATCTTTTAAACTGCCCCAAGTGAGTTGGCCCTGGAGCATGCATGGACTGACTTACCATACTCACTTGCGATAGCAATATCTGTCGAGTGTGAGATAAATAAATAAGTTTTCCCACAAGTCTTGGGTATTTTTCCTTGTCTTTAACCTCTGCCACTGTTGCAACATGCCATTTTAAATTTGGCTCAATAGGAGTTTTTGATGTCCTACAACCAAGTAAGCATGTCTCTCCAAGTAAATCAACAATATATTTTCTTTAATTGACAAGAATACCTTTTTTTAGATCTAGCGAATTTCATCCCTAGAAAATACTTCAAAATTCCCAAGTCTTTGATTTGGAACTCATTCACAAGCTTTTTCTTCACACTATTCAGTTCAGCCTCATCATTACCTGTGAGAATGATATCGTCAACAAATACTATTAAGACAACCATCTTATCATTACCAGTGTGTCTATAGAAAATGGTGTTATCTAGGGGTGGTCATCGGTCGGTCGGCATCGGTTTTGGGCGAAAACCGTTGTCGACCATCGACGTGTCGGTTTTCGACGGTTTAGGAAAGGTTAGTGACGCCAACCGACCAACCACACGGTCGAACGGTCGATTTTGGTTGGTTTTCAAATTCCCGACGAACTGAAAAAACAATGATTAAGGAGAAGAAAAGAAATCAGCAGAAAATAAGTAAACAAAAAATAGGAGAATGTTGGAAGAAAAGAGAAAGGAAAGAAAAAAAATGGAAAAGAACATAAGAGGAAGATGAAGAATGAAGGAGAGAGATGAAGAGTCAAGAGAAAGATTGTTGGAATGAGAGGAAGAGAGAGAGTGACAATTAACGTGGGGAGAGAGTAAATGGCATGGGGAAGGTAAAAAAAAAGATGTGAGTTATGATTTGACAGATTAATAAAAAAATTAATATATATGTATATAGATTGCGTGATTTTAGGCATTCACGTGAATCAAGGCATTTAGATTCACGTGAATGCCAAGAAAAGTTCAATCGATTTTTTAAAAAAATGAAGAGTTTGGTCGGTCGGTCGGAATTCTAATTTTCGGCCACTCCGACCGACCGAACGTCACTTTTTAATACAGAAAATCGATCCCGACCAAACGGCTCTCTAAACCGACCAAATGATCTCGGTTGGTCGGTTTTTCAGTTTCATTTGTCCACCCCTAGTGTTATCTGCTTGACTCTGAAGAAAGCCATAACTCATCACTGCTTCTCCAAAACGTTCAAACCACGGTCTAGGAGATTGTTTAAGACCTTATAGGGATTTCTTTAACCTGCACACTTTGTTAATTCCAAGATCCTCTTCAAAACCTGGTGGTAAATTCATAAATACCTCTTCTTCGAGATCACCATTGAGGAAGGAATTTTTTACATCAAGTTGATAAAGTGGCAAATCTGAAATAACAACAATAGATAAGAGTACTCTAAAGTCTAATGGAATTAATCTTAGCAACAAGAGCAAACGTTTCTTGATAATCAATCTCATAGGTTTGTGTAAAGTCTTTAGCAACTAATTTGGTTTTGTATCGTTCAATGCTACCATCAGATTTTCATTTTACAGTAAACACCCATTTGCATCCCAATGTTTTTTTATCTTTTGGTAGTTCAACTATATCCCATGTGCAATTTTCTCTAAGAGCCTTCATCTTTTCTCTAAGAGCCTTCATCTCTTCCATTATTGTTAAATTCCAATTCGAATCATTTAAGGCCTCCTGTATATTCCTTGGAATAAATGGGTTGGTTATCCTAGAGGTGAAAGTTTTATGACTATCAGACAATCTATGGTAAGAAAGGTAGTTTGAGTTTGCAATAGGATATTTGGTACAATTACGAACGCCTTTCCTAAGGGCTATTGGAATGTCAAGAACAGATATATCAGGTACAATATTTTGGATAGATGAAGAAAGGAAACAGTAGATAGGTTACCTGAATCTTCAGTATCATTCGTCGGGGCATTAGATTGGTTTTGTGACAAGTTCACTGTCTGATCCTGGTTCTTTTGATTGAATCTCTTTCTAGTATAAACCTGAAGTTCAGGATTTTGACCAGTGGGATCTTTTTGTAGTATTTCTCCTCCTGAAGAAGAAGCTTTCATGCTTGGCAATAAAGAGCTAAGTTGATATCTCCCACTAAAGAGAATTTTGGCTGAAAAAAGATTTATTTCCTAGAAACAATATATTCATACTTTCAAAGTATTTTTTTTTGGGGGGGGGGGGATCAAAACACCTATAACCCTTTTTGTTTGAGGCATACCCTAAAAAAATGCATTTAACGGCCCGAGGATCAAGTTTAAACCGAGAAATACTAGGAATATGAACATAAGCAGTACACCCAAAAACTTTAATCGGTAAATCAGAGTACAAGCGCACAGTTGGGAAAAAAATCCTCAAAGAGATCAAGAGGAGTTTTAAAATTCAAAATCTTGGAAGGCATTCGATTTATGAGATAGGCAGTCGTGAGGACTACGTCTCCCCACGAATAAATAGGAACATGCATAGAGAACATAATAGCACGAGCAAGTAAATGCCTATTTTTTTGTTCAACAATTCCATTTTGTTGGGGAGTATCACGACAAGTAGACTGATGAAAAATTCCCTTATCTTTCAAAAAAATTTACCTAAATATTCATTGAAATATTCAGTTCCATTATGAGAGTGTAGAATGTTTATTTTAGTTTGAAATTGATTCTCTTGTAAAACGAAATGAAAAGATGTTTGACCTCAGATTTTTTTATAACAAATATACCCCAGTTAAAGCAAGTGTGGTCATCGATAAAGGTAACAAACCAACGTTTTCCACTGGGTCATAACTTTAGACAGACCCCAAACATCACTATGAATTAAGTAGAAAGGTTTGGAAGCCTGGTACGTTTTTGGTAAATACATGGCTCGATGATTCTTGGAAAAGATGCAACTTTAACAATGAAAAACTGAACAATTTATTCCTTTAAATAAATTTGGAAACAAATATTTCAAATAAAAAAAACTGGGATGTCCTAGTCTATGATGCCAAAGCATAATTGTTTCTTTAACAGAAGAAGAACTAACACTACTCAAGCCATGAACTGTTTTTTTTTATCACTAGAAGGAGATTCATCAAAATAGTAAAGACCATCCAGCATCTTAGCACGCCCAATCATCTCCCCCAACTCTTGATCCTGAAAGATGCAATGAGTTTCAAAGAAAGTAACACGACAGTTAGCATCCTTAGATATTTTACATAACAAACTACATGTTAATTTAGGAACATGAAGAACATAGTGTAGGGTAATTTTATCAGTCAAACGAATAGTTCATTTTCCTGCAATAGATGCTAAACTACCATGGGCAATTCGAATTTTTTCATTGCAATATACGAGAGAATAGGACTCAAAGAAGTAAGATGAGCTAGTCATATGGTCAGAGGCTCCGAAATGTATAACCCACGGAGATAAATTAAGGCAAGAGAAAGCTTGAGGATAATTATTTGTTTGTGCCAAAGAAACCCTTAAATTACCAGATGACGAAGTGGCCTTTAGCAGTTTCAGGAGTTGATCAATTTGCTTTTTACTGAATTAGTTTGAGTCAGCAATATTGACACTTGAAGAAGATTGTTGAGAATTACTTTTACCACCTTGCTTAGTACTCTTCCAATTTACAGGCTTCCCATCAAGTCTCCAACAAGTCTAACGACTATGTCGAGGTTTATTACAATAATTGCACCATTGTGGTTTATTAAATTGAGTAGAAGCCTTATTGGCAGTGGCCTCAACCACCATAGCAAAAGCGTCTCAACTGAATCTGTAATTTTCTTGTCAAACATAATCTCTTCCCTGCAAACTTCAGAAAAAACAGCATCAATAAATGGTAGAGGATTTTTACCAGTTACTCTACTTCTAACCTCATCGTCCTTATCATTGAGTCCGGTAAGGAATTTGTAAGTACGACCATCCTCCACAACCTTTTTGTAGTGCTTCTGATCTTTAGTTCACTCTCATTCATAAGCATAAAAAAGATCTAGGTCTTGCCAAATTCGATTCAGAGAATGAAAATATTGTGTAACGTTATTTCCTCCTTGTCGAATGTTGCCTAGTTTTTATTCAGCTCAAGTATTTGCGATTGATTGCCCAAGTCAGAATACATCTTACTCACGCTGTCCCATAATTGCTTGGCAGTGGAAAAATACATATAGTTGTCATTTATCTCCTCAACCATAGAATTCACCAACCAAGTCATAACCATGGAGTTTTCGGCATCCCAGATAGCAAACAAAGGGTCATCCTTGGCCGGTTCTTCTTTGTCTCCGGTAAGGTATCCAATCTTCCCTTGTCCGCGAATATACATCTGAACACTTTGAGACCAACGATGAAAATTATGCTCGTTAAGTCGGATGGTAGTAATTTGGACAGTGGGATGAACCTTAGACATCAATACCTTATCTTCTGACAAGCTCGCTGTAAACCCACACAAAATAAAATCAGATTTCACAAAGAAAAACGAAGCAGAAACCATAAGGAAAAAAACTTGCTGACGGCGAACTGATGGTCGGACGGACGATGCAGACAGACGGCGTCAGATCGATGGGCGGAGGCGACCGGAAGAAGGTTGCAGGTCTCAAAAACAATCGGATTGCAGGTCTCCTGGTCGCGGGTTGCAGACGGCTCAATCGCGAAGAGAAGGCTTCGCGTGGAAGGGGTTTCGTCGTCGGGTGGTTGGTAGGGCTTCGTCAGAGTCTGAGAAGTATCATCGACGTTCAAGTGCGGCGATAGAAGGAAGCGGCGGCGGCGGCTGGCGACTAGGGTTAGGGTTTTTCAGGGTTTTATTTTGGTTGCTCTGATACCATGCTAATTTTATGATGGTAAAAAAATAGAGAATAAATTTTATTCTCATTCACCCTCAATGGTTACAAAGGTTTCTACTTAAGTAGGAGGTAAAAACCTAATACATAAAAGAAAAAGGTAAAAACCTAATACAAATAATATCTCTTTAATTATATTTATTAAATATAATACAATAAATATTTAATGAATAAATCAACAAGTTCTGACTCCTATGACTACCCCTCGGCCAATAACTTCATTCCCACAGGTGTACACCCGTCGTCAAGCTATTGCACCAGACTCCTGACCACTGGACAAGAAACTTTGTCGTCAGATCCAGCCTCAACTATTGATCTCCCTATTGCCCTCCGCAAGGGAAACAAACATCTATTATTAAAGGGATTTTATTATCTCAAAGGAAATATGTGCTTGATTTATTGTCAGAAACCGAAAAGTTGGGGGCTAAGCCGTGTAGTACTCCAATGATTCCTACTTCTCAGCACGCTAAGGATGGTGAATTATTTGCAGAACCTGAAAGATATCGAAGATTGGTTGGAAAACTAAATTATCTTACTGTAACTCGCCCAGACATTGCATACTCGATTAGTATAGTGAGCTGATATTTGTCCTCTCCTATTGTTGAGCATTGGAAGGTTGTTGAGCAGATCTTGTGTTACCTAAAAGGTGCTCCTGGACAAGGAATTCTATATAGCAACCAAGGCCACAGAGTAAGATTGAATGCTTCTCGGATGCTGATTGAGTTGGGTCTAAATAAGATCGAAGATCTACTACAGGTTATTATGTCTTTGTTGGGGGAAAATTAGTCTCTTGGAAAAGCAAGAAACAAAATGTAGTGTCTCGATCGAGTGTTGAGTCAGAATATAGAGCAATGGAAAAATTTGTGTGTGAAATAGTATGGATCTACAATCTTCTCACTAAAGTGGGTTTGAAACTTTCAATGTCAACTAAGTTATGGTGTGACAACCAAGCAACCTTTCACATTGCATCGAGATCGATTGTCACTTTGTTCGTGAAAAGCTGCAGCAGGATATGTGGGAACGAGAGAACAATTAGGTGATATTTTTACCAAGGCTCTAAATGGGTCTTAGGTTGACTATCTTTGTAACAAGTTGGGCATGATAAACATCTATGCTCCAACATGAGGGGGAGTGTTATAGCTATATATATTATACATATTCCATTCCCTTAAATTAGGCCTAATTTCTAGCATTAGGTTAATTGGTATTTCCTTATGTAGCTACATTGTATGGGTACTTATACCTACTTATTTCTATTGAAATGTACATCAAACATTCTCTCATTCTTTGGATTACAATTATCAAGGAAATTCGTGGAATATTAAATCCTAAGTAGATGAACACCATGGTTGGAATTCGTTGCTTCTAAGCCCTTTATTTTTTCATTGACCTCAAAGACTACTATGTCAATCCAGGTTGGTTCCAAAAATGTCGTTTTCACATAAAAATTGCATCATAACTCAAACATTTTTATAATATAATGAAGTCTGCAGTCAAAAGCATTGGAATCTGGCTAAGCCTTCATATACTAAAGATTTTGATAACTTAAAAGAAGTAGCTGGTGTTACCAGTTGCAGTTCCTATCCCCATCAATGAAGAACCAGCATTTGCCATGATAGCTCGAACATCAGCAAAATCTACATTAACGAGTCCTGGTATCTGAAAAGCACAGGCTACCATTCAAAATACAAGATTATAGTATTTTAAATATTTTAGTGATAATTCTTTAAATTTTGATAACTTCATAAAGATGAACAAAGCAATATTTTCCAAACAAATTATTTTGTCGCGGACCACTTTCCATTAATTATAGAACTTAAATAATCAAATGGTATGTGCTTTTTCAGGCTCACTTCAAATCTAACCAGGATTTTTACATCAAAAAAAATATTTCATGTTCTCGAACTTTTGGAGGTGATAATTGTTAAAAAGCCTTTGACATGGATCGCAGTTTGATGTAAAAGAATGATAAAAATTGAGAACATCTTGTCCAACTATTGTACTAATTACATACCATAATTATGTCAGAAATACCACGAACACCTTGCCGAAGAATATCATCAGCTAAGTTAAATGCGTCTGTCACAGCTGTTGATTGGGAAACAGCAGTTAACAACTTGTCATTTGGAATGACTATCAGTGTATCAACATTGTCTCTCAAAGCTGAAATTCCTTCCTGGGCTTGAACTGTCCTCCTTCGTCCTTCAAAAGAAAATGGGGTCGTAACAATACCAACTGTCAATATTCCCATTGACTTGGCAATACTTGCAATGACAGGAACAGCACCAGTTCCAGTCCCTCCACCCATTCCAGCCTACAAATAAAGTCAAACAATTCCCCTCCAGTCAGAAAAATATATTCAATATATCTCATGCTTTAGCACTTTCACAAATAAATTTATCAGCAATTCAACCGAACATATCATTAATCAATGCGAATGAGTTTTTTTCTTAGCCTTTATAAAGCAAGATATTGAAAGCTACCTTAACTAAAATAAATTGTGTCTTGTAAATGCGAGAATTGCATATCATTCTCAAAACCTGAGAACATCTAAGAATACGAGTTTTAAGATTATAGTATGCCATGCATCTACGATTTTCTACACCGTGAGAAACTATGGAAAACATTTACAAACTTCAAATTGTGAATGTCAAGTAGCTTATGTAGTGCATGTGAAGGAAGAATTCCAAACATGGTTGACTTCATCATCAAGTGGACCTATGAAAAGTTTCTTTCTTGCTCCAAGTCCTCTTCATACGATCATCGGCCACATTTTACAAGTCTATGCCATATTACAAATTGTTGTATTCAGTAAATTCACTCCTTCCCAAAATCTAATTGTTCCTTTGGCCATCAACAACATCGATACAGAAAATTATCTATTTTAGTAGAAGAGGGACAATTAACAAATATTTCTATAGGTCCAGTTCCTACAAGAAATGCAATCTGTCTGTCAAGATAAATGACTTCCAGCCAATGATTATCTTTGTCAAAGGGGCTGACTATCACTCTTAAGTCTTAAGTAATCAAAATGAAAAAATTAATAGTTCTCATCCCATTTCATCATATCAATGAAGGGTTACCGTTTACTATCAAAAAAAAAATAATAATAATAATAAAAATAAAGTTCAAACTCATTTGTGATGAATGTTTAAGACAATATGCAAGGTTGGGGATCCAAACCTCTGACCTTTTGGTCAATAGTTCATATTTTATGCCGATTGAGCTATGCTCATGTTGACCATATGTGATGAATGTTTAAGAAATAATGTGAATGCTTAACTTAACTATTATCAAGTAACTAGATTTTAAAATTAGCAATGTTTTGGGAGTCTTTAACAACAATATGAAGACAAGTAGCAGCCAGATATAAATACTCCAAGTATATGATAATGGATGGTTGTTGCTTTGGAATAAACATCATAACCAATGAGGTCCAAACTTTATCATTGCGTGCCATTCTCATCAAAATCCATTGAAAAGTAGTGCATCGTGAAGAAAAAAACTTGGAAAACCGTATGGACTTTCTGGATCACATATAACATTATTTCCATACAGAAATGCTTCAATTATCAGTCAAATATATCATTTCAGTTCAGATAATTTCATTGCAAAACATAGCAGTTCACATTGACACAAACACCCGTGATGGGTGATCAAACCTCAAACGTATTCTATTGGGAGTTAAATAGCCATGTAAAAGTGAACTTACAGTGACAAAAACCATGTCTGATCCGTAAAGTGCCTCTTCAATAGCTTCCTTGCTCTCATTGGCAGCATTCATTCCAATCTCTGGGTTCCCACCAGCTCCAAGACCCCTTGTAAGCTCCCGACCAATTTGAAGACAGTTCTCAGAGTCCACAGGGGACATTCTCAAAGCCTGAACATCCGTGTTGACAACCCAAAACTCCACACCTTTCATTGAACTCTCAATCATACGATTAACTGCATTTGACCCACCACCTCCTACACCAACGACTTTAATCTTTGCTTCACCATAATTACTTGGACTGGTTCTATCTCCCAAATTCTCTGTGTTACTTTCAATTGAACCATCCTGTTTTGCGCTACTCGACATATTGTTCCCATCTCCTCTAAGCATTGAAACTTCAGGGTGTAGTTCAAGAAAAGGGTCTCTGTTCGGATATGAGCTGACACTGTGAGAATGAGAGGCACACTTGAATTTGCGCAGAGTTAACTTTTGGCCAACACCCAGAAACCCATTCCCTTCTTCATGCATTTTAATGCAGCCAAATCTTCCTGAGGAATTATCAGTTGGCATTGATACTCTTCCTCCAAGAACATTCAGTACACCAACTTGATTTCGACTATCAGAAAGAGCAAAATGTATCGACGTACAACTTGCCATCACAAAACGGTCAATCTAAATTCTAAAGATGACTGATGAGAAGAACTTCTTAATGGTTTAAAATCCAAACTCCAACACAAATCTCTCTTTCAATGCCTGTTCGCAAAGGCCAAATAATCAATTGAAAGCTAATTGAACCACTGGAATAATCTATTTTGACTTGACAAGCATCGAAAAGAAAATAAAACAGTCCTAGGAATGATACAATACAACGAATATACAAGCAAGAATGATTCAAATTGTGTCTGTAGCTCACAAAAGATAAATCACGAACACCAAAACCAAAAACAAAAACAAAAAACGAAGCTACTCGAATTTAGTTACGATAAGCTCCAAACGAGTTTGAAACGGATATAAAATGGAAATCAAAGCAACAAGAGCTACCCATTATTCATCATGATAATACGAGACTCCTATACAATCAAGAAATGCAACTGAATTCAAGAAAAATATACCGGAGAAAAGTGTAGAATATGAAGCATTTGAGTTGTGGTTGAAGTCTGAAATGGAAATGCCTGGTGGGGGAGTGAGAGCGGGTTGGTAGCTTAGATTCTTTGCGCCATTATGAGAAAATTTCCTTGAGGAAAGCAACAAAATTCCATGTGAAGAAGAAGGTGGAGCTGAACGCTGGCTTTTTGGAGGAAGGCGATGTGTAGAAATGGATTGAAGAAGCAACCAAGAGATTGCGACTCACATTTGGGCTCAATTTTTGAAGGCCCGGATTTTGGAACTCCTTCCAATATTGACCCATTCCTCATCTTCTCTCTTCCCCCAATTTAGTCTCAAACTCTACCAAACTTTCCTTACATTTTTTTTTTTTTCATCTTGATTTTAAAAAATGGTAAAAAAAAAACATGTTAATTTGTTTAATAAACGATAATTTGCCACTTTTATGGGTGAAACTCGCTAAGGCTCAACTTGCCTGCGAGTCTCGAAAGAGGAGATAAATGTTTTAGCTACTCTTTAAAGCTGAATCGAGTCACGTGTGTGAAACTCTATAAATACGGGGAACCACCCCTCCTTAAAGGGATGTAAATACTACTCGAATTCTGCTCGACATCACTACGGTCTAAGCATCGGACTGTGTGGGGCAAACACCGCACTAGTGGGAGTATCTTTCTTGCAACTCACCTCAGTCAAACAATTCAATTCGGCGAAATGACTAGCACATCAACCCAGATAGGTCAGCTCGACTACATGACTAGCACCTCAACTTTGATAGGTTAGCTATAAGTACCTCAGTTTGGACAGGTCAACTATATCATATGACTCCATCTCAATTTAGAGTTTGACTTAAATTTGTGGTCGGATTTACGAATCAACAATAATAAATCAATTTGATAAAATAAATATGAATTGATGAAATAGTTAAGTGAAATACGATTAGAAGAAGATGATATATTGTGATCCCATGAACTTATTTTATTTTCTCTTTATATATTGGAAATCTTTTGTTGTTTATTTTCTAAACTTGATATAAAAGTTTGATTGATTGTTGTTTTTAAATTTGTATAAGTTATTTAATATATATTATTGATTTTGGTAAGAGAGCTAGACTGATCACATGAATGGCCAACACGGTAAAAAGAAAACGACAACACTAGAGATAATGATGTTACAAGACCATGCAATGTGCATGGTTGGAGTTTGTAGGCAAATTCAAAGACAGGTTGATTGGTGTATTTGTTTGCCAAATATCCCTCTATGCTTGAATTAGTTTGAGTCTTCAAATTGGTAGGAATATGGTGTAGTAAAAAATTTATTTTCATATTTGTGTATTTAAGGAAGAAATGATGTAGCGATGGTAAGTCATAGTTTGTCCGCGATAAAATATGTGAGAGTTCAATTGTTAGCTTAATAGAATCGTGGATGACTTAAGAAGTAGGCCAAAGCTACCATAGTTCAGCTGACATATGTATGACTTGATGACCAAGAGGTCTGTGGTTCGAATCCCCACCCCCAACATACTAAAAAAAAAAAGTAGTACATTACTGCCCACAAGAGCATAGCTCAACGACATGATGTATCGCCTAGCTAGTGACCATGAGGTTCTAGGTTCAATCTCCACCCCAACATGGCAAAAAAAAAAAAAAAAAAAAAATTACACTACTTGTTTCTATTGTTAAATCTCTTTAGTAGTCACAAAATAAAGCACATTACTTTTATTTAGTGTTAAATTTATTTACTGGTCATGCAATTGAATGATGCGTGATGCAATTTTATTAGTTATATAGTCTACTAATCTTATTTTGGGTATTGAAAATACACTCGATTAAGTAGGGATAAACTTTTCATCTCATCTAGGTTGAGTTGTGAACACTTGAGCTAAGTGACTTTGGTTTAACTCGGTCGACCTAAAATTCACTCGAACTCCAACGATTTCTAGTCTCTCTTAGTAGGATAGCAACCTATTATTCAATTAAGATGAACAATATGTTTGGTTCTACTTAGTAAAGACTATAATCCAGAAAGTTAAGTAACTTCCTAATCTCACTTTCTATACTATTTAATATTTGGACTCCCCTAATTAAACATCTTTCTAATCAATTTGTTTGGTTATGTGTAAAAGTTCTCATTAATAATGTGTTTAAGAGTTAAAAGATCTATGTTAAATAATAATAGATTTTTAAAATCATATCAAAAGAAAAATATATCAGTTTTCAATCACTAAACTTAGTAAGTAATATTAATTTTCATCATGAATTTTCAATGAAATTGAACCCCAACCTTATATAAACAATAATTATTGTTCTAAAAAATCTCATTAATTTTAATGAAACCTAGCTTTGCACAAAATGAAGTTTATCTATGACTATTTAACAACTCTACCAAAACTCACAATTTCCTTTTTAAAAAAATCAATTATAATATAGTTTGTCTGTGAAATCTAATGAATTTCAAATTAGACACATTATAAAAAAGATAAAGGTTAATAACATTTGTTCAAGTTATGATAAAGATGGTAATACTCATATCTAGGATTTAAAATCCAATTTGACAAATTTGAAATTTATATCTATATTTCCAAATTTAGGGTACAAATTTAAATTTCACAAAAAAGAATCAAAGATAAGATATTTAATATCTAAGTCTACCCGAACATATCTAAGTAGATAAAACATCATTTATCATCTTAAAGATTGATGGTTCGATTTTATCAAAAAAAAAAAAAAAAAAAAAATATTGATGGTTCGATTCTCTACCATGAATAAAAAAATATATTTAAAATGTAAAATAGTTTATTTATGGTTAAATTATAAGTTTAGTTCTCGTGTCTATGTCTCTAGTAAAAAACATATACATTCTTGGATTTTCAATTTTATGTTTAATATATAATTTTAAAAATGTCAAATATATCCCTAAACTTTTTAGTTCTGTCTATTTATATAGATATCTGACACATTCAACATATTTTTTTAAATTAACGAATCTATTGGACATAAAGTTGATTTTTGTATACGACAAGACATTAAACTTTCAATTTTGTGTCGATAGAGTTTTGAATTTCAATAAATGTTAATTAGGTCAATGACCTATTAGACACAAAATTAAAATTTAAATACTTAAGACCACGTTTATTTCCCTCCAAAATGAATGTAATTCTAACGGTGGGACCGACATCGATTAGGTTGAATGTAGTTTACCAAAATCAACAAAGGTAATCAAAGTGTGTGAGTCTCACCTTAAAATTTGTAATATCATTACCCACTCGGGTGAGATTACCAATATTACATGGGTCCACAATTTTTTTTGTTTATTTTTTACATGTTTGCCCCTTTCTCTCTCTTCCTTAAATTCTCATTTGTCATCCCCTTCCCTTTCTTCTTCCTTTCACCTTCTTCTTTCTCTCTTCTTCTCCCCTACTCCGGCCAACCTTGTCGCCGCCGCCCACCTAACTCCGACCAATCTCACTGCCGCCGCCCACCTCATTCCAGTCCGCCGCCATCGCCCATATGTTAGAGTTTCTTTTTTTTTTTTCTTTTAAAAAAATGGTTTTTCTTATTCTTTCTCAATGAATTTATTTTAAATGAGTTTTATTTTTTTTCAACAAATACTTTCACGATTGTTCGCCAATCTCGCCGCGGTCGCCCACATGTTAGAGTTTTTTTTTTTTTTTTTTTTTTTTTTTTTTTTTTTTTTAATGGATTTTCTTATTCTTAATGTGTTTTTTCTTTTTTTTTTCTTTCAAGAAATGAATTTTATTTTTCTTTCTCTTCCAAGTAGTGAGTTTTCTTTTTCTTTCAACAAATCATTTCACACCTCTTCGCCAATCTCATTTCTCTTTTTTCTCCACAAGTTTTTTAATCCAAAACTTGTTAAAAAAATTGGGGAGAAAAAAGAAAAAAAAAAGAACGAACAAATTGTTGGATAAAAGATGAACAAATTGTGGAGAAAAAAGAGAAACTCATTATGTTGAAACCGGGTTGTTTTTCTTTTGTGAGGAAGAAACATAAATGGGTTAATGGAGGGGAAAATATTGAAACTCCAATGGCGAAAAATGAAGAAAGAAGAGAGAATAAACGGAGGGAAATGAAGATTCATGTTGAAAAATGGGGTCACGAGTATCCACACGAGTTTGCACACGAGTAAGCTCGGAAAACGAGTCAACACACGATTAACGAATGATTACTTGCAAGTAAACACCATCAATGAAATTTAGATTACGATTGAATTAGTCTTAAGTAAACAAGGTAAACCAATTACGATTGAAGTCTTAATCTATTACAATTGATTTATTACGATTGTTAAAGAAAAATCTATTAGGGAGTGGTAAACATGACTTAAATAAAAAATAAAAAATATAAAATATAAGGCTTAATAGATACCTTTTAAAGTTGATACCTTTTAAAGTTGAAGTGTCTCGGACACAAAATTGAAAGTTGATGCGCTAAGAGATTTTTTTTTTAAGTCCACACCAAATTAAAAGTTTAGGGCTAATAGTGTAATTTAACTTTTATTTAAATAGGATTTAAATTTATTTTATTAAAGATTCTCCCAAATCTGAAATTCCAATCTTATCCCTGTCATTTTGGTCTCCTTTGCTCTGACCCCCCTTTTTCTAACGAATTCTACGCTTAACTCAGACTGTGGCTTTTATCATCTTTCTAGGAGATTCCTCTCGTACTTCGTGTTATCAACTTGATTCGTCCAACAATGGCTTCCAGATTCTCTCCATGATCATACTCATTCTAGCATCGAGGTAAAAACTAGCAGATTTTTGCTCTTCATTCACATTATCTTGTTAAATCTTCTTTCGGAAAAATGGGGTTTAGAGTTATCAAGTTTCAATCGAGTTTCTCCTTCAATTTTTTACTTGAATTCTTCAACTGATACAGTTCAAATTTCCTTCGCAGTACTCCACTGATAGATTCCGTTCTTTCTATCACCTGTGTTGATAATTCCTTTTGTTTTCCTGTATTATTTCGTTGAATCTGGTTTTGTTGGTGAAGAATTCAGAATTTGAGTTGTTTTTAACTTTCTTGTCGATCATGCGTCAGTTTATATGAGGCAAGCTCTTTAGAGTTCATGATCTTCCCTAAATTGGGGCAATATCAGGCTTAGTGGGTTTTCATTTTCTGTTGCTATAAATGGACATGGAATATCTTCCAGTTGAAGTTATTGGAAACATACTTTCTCATCTGAAATCTGCCCGGGATGTGGTGATCGCTTCAACAACTTGTAAGAAATGGAGAGAGGCTTGGCGGAATCACCTCCATTCTTTGACCTTCAACTCGAATGATTGGCCAGATCCTCATGAACTTTCAACGAGGACCATGGAAGTTATTATAACACAAACGATTCTTCAGACCACTGGACTTGAGAATTTGTCCATTTTTATGGATGATGGAGATACATTCTCGGCTTCCTCAGTGATTGCTTGGCTCATGTTTACGAGAGACACAATCTGTCAACTACACTATAATGTGAACACTATTCCAAGTATCAATATAATCGATATGTGTGGTCGACAGAAATTGGAAACGTTGGCATTGGCTAATAATACGATAAGTGGTGTTGAACCGACTTATCATAAGTTCCCTTGCTTGGAATCTCTGTCACTCAGTTATACCACGATATCTGCATTAGATTTGAACCTTCTTCTCTCTGCTTGTCCGAAGCTTGAAAAGTTAGCTCTAATTAACCCAGAAATGGTGATATCGGATGCGCAGACAACAATGAAACTTAGCAGTTCTTCATTGAAGGATATCTTTGTTGAAGCACTTAGTTTGGATAAGTTCACACTAGAGGCTGATACCCTTGAAATTTTACATTTAAAAGATTGTGCTCTCGATATCTTTGAGCTAATTGGCAAAGGAACTCTCAGAGTCCTGAAGATTGATGATTTTAGCGGTTTCCAACTAGATATTGGCGAGAACACTGAAAATCTTGAAATTGTGGATGTCTGCAATTTCGCTATCGTGTGGCAGAAATTCTATCCTATGATCTCAAAGGCATCAATGTTGAAGAAGCTTCGGCTGTGGGGTGTATCATTTGATGATAGTGATGAAGAAGTTGTGGATTTGTACTCAATTTCCATCTCTTTCCCCAAGTTAAGTCATCTATCTTTAAGTTATGATCTAAGACATGGAGCCTTTCATCATAACTTGCAGAAATCGTTTCAGATGAAGAATGTGACCATACTAGAACTTGGATGGAGCGACATTAGTGATTTCTTCTCCGACTGGGTGGCGAAACTTCTTGAAAGATGTCCAAATTTGAAGAAATTGATAATCTGTGGGGTTGTATCAGAAACTAACACCCACGAGGAATGCCAAACCTTAGCACACTTAACCACGTCTTTTGTTGAACTCATGAGAAAATATCTGCATATTGAGGTCCAGTTCGATTTTGAATAGCATTTAGGCAGCTGCATATGTGGTCGCTTAGGTAAATTGTCACCAGAATTGCCGTCATGATCACAGTTCTGTGAAATATGTTTCCTTCTCTATTTTGCTTTAAGCAATTGTAAATCCATGTATTCTCTGAAAGAAATGAGATTTCCTTTTTTTCTTTCCATCTTACTGCTATTTTTTATTGGTTTCTTTTTTCTTCTTTTGCTCTCTTTTCTTACCATAGCAATGTTTGCATTTGTCAGTTTATTGATGTTCTGCTTGCCGTTGGCTCATATGCCTGAGGCTTCAGAAGATACATGTATTACTGCATGACATTGTACCTTTGTTAACAACAAGTATCTTCTTACCGTTTCCTTTGCATGAAATTATGGTCCATGGCTGGCATTTATCCTGCGCTCTTGGACCAAAAACCTCTGAAGAAGTCAAATCCGCCATCATCGTTTTCTCTAGCTCTGTAGCGTACATGTAATCTTGGTTACTTGTATGTTGTACATAGGAAAAATTATTATTGTTACTTCTTGGTTACTTGTATGTTTTCTCAAGCAATTGTAAATCCATGTATCCTATGAAAGAAATGAGATTTCTTTTTTCTTACCATCTTACATTCTTACTACTATTTTTTTTATTGGTTTTTCTTCTTTTGCTTTCTTTTCTTACCATAGAAATGTTTGCCTTTGTCAATATTAGTAATTAGTTAGAGAGTTTGTTAGAATATTTGGTTATAAATAAAGAGAGTGGAGAAGGAGAAAGAGACAATGTTTTGGGTTGTGAATTAGAACTTGAGAGTGATAGAAGAGGGTCTAAATATCTCGAACACTTAGTTTATCTTGAAGTTTGGTTATTTTTTTACATTTTCATACATTTGGGTTCTATCATACTACTACATGACATTGCGGTCTCCTTGTTAAAAAGGACTATCTTCTTATCGTTCTCTTTTGCATGAAATTATGGTACATGGCTGACATTTATCCTGCCCTCTTTGACCAAAGACCTCTGAAGAAGTTAAATTTGGCATCCGTTTTTTCTAGCGTACAGGTAAACTCCTGTTTTTTTCTACTTCTTGGTTACTTGTTTGTCGTACAAATTAAGGTACTACAAAAAACAAAAATATGGATGCTCATTTTATTTATTGCCTACCATATCGATATCTTATTAGAAATTATGTGAAGTACACTAACATGAAAAAAAATATTTAGGACATTAAACAAATATTTATAAAGATGGTGTAACCAAAGGAGCATGATACTTGTAGAAATTGTCTATTTTGTGTCATGGAGCCATAGTTCTTTCCTGTCCCTTTTTTTTTTTTTTACATGGTGGCAGGTGAGGTATCTCAAGAGTAGAGATGAAATTTTATTTGGTTTTGATTGATTTTGAGGTTTTCATGATTGTACCCAATTCATGAGAAATAAAAAGAAGTGTAGAACCCACATAGATGAGATGAAACAATGAGGTCAGATTTTCACCCCTTGGGAGAGCACATTGAACAAATCTGAATTTGAAACAAACCTAATGAAATATGATACCATTGATTCTCTCTATTTTAATCTTTTATAGCTTACAAAGACCTGAAGATTTATCAGATTTTGTGCAGATTATGCCTATCTACTTCATTACAACAACACCTCGACATAAGAAAACAGAGCCAAATCTTGTACTAGGCCATTCACCGGTGCAAGATTTGAGTTGCCTGAAGAAAAGAGGACGAGCAGCTCGAATTCCTGCTAGACATTCTGGGTTCATCTGCTGCTTCTGATGCCGAGTTCTATACGTCCTGCATGCACGAGGTTTTTCTGTGAACCTTTGGAAGTTTTCTGCTAACTACTTGAGTGTGTTTCATGTTTTTCCTTTACCATGGCCGGAACAGTTGAACATTTTCTTTTACAATAGGCAACTCGAAGTTCTCCTCATAACACGAAGCTTCTCCTTGGCTCTCTGTGCTTTCGTTTGAACATTCTTTATGTCCTCTAAGTACTGCAAAAATGAAGGGTAACAGCAAAGTTAGATCTCAGAAATTACAGATATATTGCTAGATGCAGCTCAAATCCATGATTTGAAAAGATATAATTTGTGATCATTGAGGCAATCAGGTCAAGCTCTACGGATTTAGAAAGATGCTGAAAGAACTGGCTTTACTTGAATAGGATCTGTTCTATAAGGTGTCTCTGCGTTCTTGAATTCTAAAGAAGGGTGGTGAAGGAAATAAGATTTATATACAAGACTTCAAATCTAAGATCTAACTGCAAATCTGCAACCCTTTACTGATTCAAATGAGAAGATATATAACAAGTTGTAGATGTATCGACATTTTACAAATGAGAAGATATATTAGTTATTTCAGATATCAACCCTGGATTTCTTTTCATATCTGAAGGAAATGGCATGCAATTTTATCCTACTATTGCTTCAAATTGTATCAAGTTGGGGTTGGAGCAGAATATAGCAGAGATGTTTCTAAAAAAAAGGTACCTGTTGCTTTCTCTTCCTCTCAAGCTGTGCCTGTTTATGTTCCAAACAAAAAGGATATAAAATCTGGTTAGATTTAAAATAGTAGGCAATTGCTATTTGAGATATCAAATGTTTTCACATGATGCTGATAGGAATGTTAGCAAGGTATATTAGGAATTAGGGAGTTTTTTAGGGTGTTTGGGTATAAATGGGAGTTGGATTGGATTGAAGGAAGGAATGCAATATTTTGGGGAGTGAATTAGAGTTCGAGAGTGATGTTAAAGAGGGAGGTCCAAGTACCTCGCGCACTATCATCTTTTATATTGCAATACATTTAAGCTTGATACCTATTGATAAAACCTAAATGTATTGCAATATAAAAAATAACCAAACTACAAGATAAACCAGGTGTTTGAGGTACTTGGACCCTCTGTCTTCAGATGACTCTAAGCTCTATTCACTCACCAAAATATTGCCTCCCTTCCTCCAATCCGATTCCTTCTATTTATACCCAAATAATAACAAACTCCCTTACTAATTACTAGTATACCCTTGCTAACATCCTATTAGATGCTTACCAAGGCCTGCTTAAGATGGCCATTTTCCTCTCTTAGCTGGTTCAACTCTGCTTCTAACTCTACTGTGTATGCCTATTTCAGAGTAGGGATGAAAATGCATATTAGCTACATTTGCTTGTCATTTTTTTCAATATTAGCTTAGGAAAAGAAAAATGCACCTGTTTTCTAGCTCTTGACCTTGCAGCAGACTCCCTATTCTTGATCATCCTTCTTTGCCTCCTTTCCACAACTTTTTCAACTGGCCCGTCAATGAGTCTCTTCCTACCTCTTAACCCGCCCATGTCCAACCCAAATTGATTTGAGCTATCCACTTGATTTGTGCACATTCCATCGGGGGAAACCGGGCTTACAGGTGCTGCCATCTCCATCGGTTGAGCAGGCGTATATCCTCCTCCACCGCCGCCAACATTCACCACTCTTCCACCATAACAAACAGCGGGTGGAGGCTGTGACGAATACACACTGTTTCTTTTACCATTGCCAGCATACCCTGATGTATCTCCAATAGTAGAACCACCTTGGGGGACTACTGGTTGGTACGTCGTAATGCCACCAGCACCGGCACTACCGCTAGCACCACCACCAGCTGCAGATGTACCGAGTCCCATAATAGGCCTAGAAACATAACCAGCACCAATGGTGTGGTTGCTATTCTGGTACATACCATACTGTTGAGGTGGTGGCAATGGCTGCAACACTCCTCCCCCGCCACAAGGTTCTCGAACAACCCCAGCTTTGATCAGAAATTCCTCCAATGTCATCTCCCCAAACGTCAGTTGGCGCATGGCAGACTCCGGATTCTGCGGGTTGGCATTACCACTGTTGCTACTTTGATTCTGCCCCTGCTCGCTCTTATGTATCTCAGACCAAACCTCATCCACAGTCTTCCTGCACAAGGGTGAAGGAAGTGTAAGTGAGCTTTGGCGAGGCAGGCTGGCTTGCTTCTCTATGTTGCGTTTCTCCACGGACACTCCTCTCACCGGAAAGTGAGCCTGAGCATTGCTCAATGCCGCCGCGGCAGCAATGGCTGTCGCCGTCGACTGGCTGCAGTTGATTGCTTGATTCTCCTCTGCCGTCCAAATGCTGGTGAGGAACTCATCCATGTTCATGGAGCCAAAGTTTTTGCCACTTTCACTGAGAGTGTGCTGAAACTCATCAAGTGTAAGAGTGTAAATGGAGGTTTGCCTTCCCAAGGAAGTAATTCCATGGTGCTTGAGCTGCTGCTCAGACTGCAATGGTGATTCAACTTCATCATGTGACATCATTTCCGATTCTGTTACCACCATTTTTTGAAGATCAGTGATAAGCTTGAAGCTGTGGTATCAATGAAGGTAAACACAAAAGAAAAATATGATAGATTTCAATAATGGCAGGAGAAGAAAAAATTGATCAACCATATTGTATTGGTTATATTAAAAGATGGTCCAACTCATATCCGTCAATGTCCGCGGTAATTGACGAGATTAGAGGTTCAAATCACCATACCAACCTTAATGAAAAAGAACAGGAAAATTTGAAACCAAACCAAAACATGAACATTACATCACATCAATTTCAGAGGCAATTATATTTAATATATAAAGATTTCAATTAGTGAAAATAAAAATGAAATGTCAAATATGTACTTGACAAGACAAAAAGTTGTGTGTTTTTTTCTTTAATGAAGGTTTGTTCCAGATCAGATCCCACTAATATTTCAAAGAGAAATAAAAATAATAGAGGAATAAATAAGTAGTAAATTACAATCAAAGCAAAAGGGAATCAAAACAACTTGAAGTTATCAACTTATTAATACCAAAACCCCATCTTTATTCCTAAATTCCTTTTTTTCCATAACTAGATATCAAAAACCACATTAGAATCAACAAGAAATTCATCTTTTTTTTTTTTTTTTTTTTTTTTTTTTGATATTAATTTTCAGATGGGAATGAAAATGGTAGTGCAAAAAACTGATAATTTTAAAGCTAATTACAGAAATAAAACAGGCATTATTGAAAGTACCAGAAAGAATGAGAGAAGTTGAAGAGGAAGATGAAGATGAAGCTTGAGAGAGAAGATTTTTGAGAGTTTAAAAGATCAAAATCAAAGGTTTCAATCTAAAAGAAGCCGCCATTAACGAAGCTTTTCCAAGCTCTGAATTCTCTGGTTTACTTACTCTGAAGTCTGAAGCAGAAATACGAAGCTTGAAGAAGAGAGGGAACAGAGGACGAACTTTTCACTGAAATTGGGTGTCCATTTATATATTCTATTTACAAATTATACGAAATTCTAAAAAAAAAAAAAAAATTATTACGGAATTTTTCTTTTATCATTATTATTATTATTTGTTAACGAATAAACTTACCAACGAAGTTTTAGTCACACTTAAAAAATTTAAAATACCAAGGATAAGAGGACACTTTTGAATGTCAACTACTTTCATATATTTTTCAAAAAAATAATAATAATAATTTAATAATTTTTTTTAACAATAATATGAGGTGTTAGAATCGAATTTGTGAGTTTTTAATCTCTAGGTCATATATTTGATAATTAAATTACATAAATTATGATAAATTATGATTTAATATAGATAATCACAACCTGACTAGTATATGACTTTTTTTTTTTTTTTTTTTGTCGTCAAAGAGCATAGTTCAATTGACATAAGGTTGTGCCCTTAACTAAGAGGTTATGAGTTCAATCCCCGCATTAATTAAATATCTTTGTAAAAAAAATGATTAATTTTAATATGTGTAGGTGAGAATTGTAATTAAAATCTCATAATCACTAATCAATACATCATGTAAATTGAACTATATATATATATATATATATATATATATATATATATATATATATATATATATATATATATATTTTTTTTTTATAAGATGTAGGAGAAATTCGAACTTGAGATTTCTTGCTTATAATTCATACAATATGACGGTTGAATTATGTTCATATTGGCTATAATTTTTTTTTTTTGGTTGTTAAAAACTCAAATAAATTTTTAACGTATAATTTAGTATATATATATATGCACTATATTGTATAATTATATTTATGACTATATATATATTCTATTTTACTCATGTCCTAAATTAAAGGGTTCCTGGTAAATGGTAGCCTTTTGCTGATATTGTCACCGGGAAGAAATGAGAGAAGTGGAACCCACACTATTTAAATTCCTCGAAGTCAGAAATTATGTAATATTTATTAATAAATTTTGTTAAAAAAATTTATTATTATTATTATTATTTTTTTCTTATTAAGTATTTGAAGGATGAACCTATCTACGACAGTCACTGACACGTGTAAGACACGTGGCTCCGTTTGGCTCTTTGATACTGTTCGGACTCTCCTAAACGAACACGTACGTTCTTGGCTTTAAGCTGGGTAGGGATTCCGTGCAGCTACCTCACACAGTTATGGTGTAGACATCCAATAAGAGTATGCCACGTCAGGGAGCTGTTATATTTTGATTGGTAGATAGTGAGCAATTTTAGCAGTTTTGAGATATTAACTTAGGGGTTATGACGTAGTGAAAATGTGATGTAGTGAGTAAGGGTGATACAAATAACCGAAAAGCAAGAGAACCGAACCGAACCGATTCGATCTAGTGGATTGGTTCGATTTTTTAGCAAACTATTAGACAAATCGGTTTGGATTTCGAGAAAACCGAAAATATTCGGTTCGGTTTGGTTTTCATTGGAAAAATCCAGCTAAAAATCGAACCGAACCAAGGTTTATAAATACACCTGCCGAAATCTCAAATCCCTCACGTTCCCTTTCATTCAACTAGGGTAGTTCGTGTCTCTCCTCCTCCCGATTCTCCTTGTCGGCTTCTCCCTCTCCCAGGCCCGTTCGATTTTTGTTGGCGTCTCATTCTCGATTCTCCATATCCCTCGCAGTCACATGACTCCTCTATTCGTTCTTCTTCCTCCCTCTTCCCTTCCTTTCATCTTTTAGGGTTTAAAACAACAAAATCAAAATCAAACCACCATCTTCTTCACTTCACTTCATCTTCTACCCGGGTTTAAAACAACAAAATCAAAATCAAACCACCATCTTCTCATGAAAACAACAAAATCAAAATAAAACCACCATCTTCTAATGATTTCGACGAGACAAAAACAAAATGAGTATTCAATTTTAGGCCAACCTCATCTTTAGTAGATCTATGAAAAAAAAGAGAAGTCAAAATCTATTAGATACAAAATTGAAAAATGGAAAGATCTATTAAACACTTCCTAAAATTTAGAAAATTAAAACTTTAAGAACTATTAAACACCTTTAAAGTTAGATATTAAATATACTCAATTTTGAAAGTTTTGACAAAATTTGTTATTGATTTGTTGTTTGGCGTTATTTTAAACCAACTCGAGAAAATAAAAGGGAGTGAAAGGAAGGGAGGAAGGAAAACGAAAAAAAGACAAAGAGAGAGAAATTTGTTAATTGAAAAATTTGTAAGTTCCAGTCCTAAAAATTCACTTACTTTTAATTTTAAAGGAATCGTGGCAAGTATGGAAAAACTCCATACCACAGTAGTTCTTTAGCCTTGGCACGTGGTACTTTTTAGTTGGATATTTAACTCTTTTTATTCTGGGAATTACAAATTAGACCTTTTTAAATGAATAAAATATTATACATAGGAATGATTTATTAAGGTTTTTGATATTAAGTACCATATTAATAGAATTCATCAAAATATTTTGCTTACTTCTCATTCATTTTCATTCAATACATATACAAAAATATACATAAGGTAATATTCAACACAAATAAATATTTTTCATATTTACATAATCTAATACACCCCCGTAGTCGAAGCGGGAGGTGGTCGTACACTGAGACTATCCCGAAAATCATTAAAGAGTATGAGCGGAAGATCTTTGGTAAAAATGTCGGCAATCTGATAACGGGATGGAACATGAAGCACACGAATCTGGCCTCGTGCGACTTTCTCACGTACGAAGTGAATGTCCATCTCTATGTGTTTAGTGCGTTGATGGTGAACAAGATTACTGGAGAGATATATCGCACTAACATTATCACAATAGACCAAAGTGACCTTGGGGACTAGACAATGAAGTTCCAGAAGGGGATTTCGAATCCAACATGATTCAGATACAACATTTGCCACTCCTCGATATTCAACTTCAACACTAGATTTAGACATTGTAGGTTGCCGCTTAGACGGCCATGAAATCAAATTGTCACCAAGAAACACATAATAGCCAGACGTCGAGCGACGAGTATCGGGGCAACCACCACAATCGGCGTCCGTATAGGATATGAGGCGAGACGTCGAAGAGGGATAAAGGTGAAGACCAAGATGAAGAGTGCCCTGAATATAGCGAATAATACGCTTAAGATTATGCCTGTGCGGTTCCCTCGGGTCATGCATAAATAGACAAACCTGTTGGACAACATAAGAAATGTCTAGTCTAGTGAATGTGAGATACTGAAGAGCACCAGCAAGACTGTGGTAATGCGTAGGATCATCGACAGGACTACCAGACGAGGCACTTAGTTTGGCCTTAGTATCAACCGATGTAGAAGAGGGTTTACAGGAAGACATACCAGTTCTCTCAATGATCTCTTCTGCATATTGGCGTTGGAAAAGAAACATTCCTGTAGAGTGACGAGTTACTGCAATGCCAAGAAAGTAACTCAGACAACCAAGATCTTTCTCATTCATTTTCATTCTATACATATACAAAAATATACATAAGAAAATATTCAACACAAATAAATATTTTTCATATTTACATAATCTAATAAATATCATTCATGCAATAACAATTTTAATATATAAATTCCTCTCAAACACATCAACGAAGCTCGTAAATGATCGAGTACAATCTAAGTTAGGGAAATCATGGTAAAGGGCCTTGTGCCGATTCTAACTGAGGTCCATTTTTTTTTAAATTAAGTTTGGTGTCTTTTTTGGTTTACTCTTTTCTATTCTCTTTGCAATTCTTGATTTACCCTCACTCTTTTTATATTAGTTTTTTGAAAAATCTTTCTCTCTCTCTTCCAATATTTTCCAATATTTGGTAAGATTTTTTTTCTTGTCTCTCTCTTCCAATATTTACAAGATCTTCTCATCTCTCCCCCAATATTTATTGGGTCTTCCCTCTATCTTCCAATATTTATATCCAAACCCTTCTCCCCCTTCCTCTCTTTTTCCTCACTTGGATTCTCGGATTTAGAATTAATTTTAGAATTAATTTGATTGCAAGGCGATCCAATTCAAAAAATCCAAAAACAACATCAATTGAATTAACAAACACACACGGGCAAAAATTGAATTAACAAACACACACAACATCAATTGAATTAACAAACACACACGTTGCATCAACAAACACACATGGGCAAAAATTGTAGAATACCTTGCTGAGCACGCATTCTCGCAAAGAATGAAGAAGACAATAGCATTTCTTTTGGTCGAACGGAGAGTCCGCAATTGAGCAAATCCAGAGCTTACTGAGTGCAAATCGACTGAGATTGAGCTTGAGGTTCATCCATGGCGAAAAAGAAAGTGGATTTCAAAACCAGTGGGCTTCCTCCAACAACTTGTTTAGGAAGGAATCGCTCCAGGTTCGTTGCTTGAAATTTTCTAAAGAAATGAAATTAATTTTTTATTCTGGGATAATAGGAGAGGCTCACAGAAATGGTTTCGTGTTCTTAGGATTAGTCAAAGCGACTTTGGATTTGGAATTGGTAGATTTTAAATTCTTGCAAATTTGAGTGACATGCGACTGTATTTAATGACCAAAATTTGGAGAAGAAGAAAGAAAAATCTAGAAAACTTAAGAAATTTTTGTTTATGAGTTAGGTTTGTGTATTCTGATTTTTTTTTTTTTTTTTTTGAAACAATGTATTCTTAATTAAAAAGTGATTTTTTTTTATATAGTACTAAAAAACTTGAATTTAAATTTGTCTGGGTGTTATCTAAAATTAAAATATGTTGATTCTACATGTGATATGTTAAGTTGCTTAAACTTAGGTTACTTAAATCAAGGTTATGAATCCATCTTTTAATTATATATTAACTTTTGCAAATTAATAAAAGTTACATAAATGATAAATCAAGGGTACTATTAATTTATTCATCCATATAATCTAAACAATTTTTTTTTTAGATATTTAAATTAATCTAAATACATATTACTCAAACTAAGATTTCACATCCTCAACTTTCATAAATCTAAACTTATTAAAACTAGGAGGCAAACATTTTTGAAAAGTTTTATTTTAGTTATTTATGTTATAATAATAAGTTTAAAAGTTTTTTCAAAAAAACAAATTGTTTGAGAGTTTGTAAGTTTAACCCAGAGTGAATAAAATTGAGTGTCTTGTGTTGTGTATGCTTGTATGTATCAATCAATTTCATAGTTAGTAGTTTTGTACAAAAAAAAAAAAAAATATGATAAATAAGGGGTTATTTGGTTGACGTCTTTGAGGGTGGGCATCATGATGAGAATAGGCATCTGATGGTCATGACTACGTTTGGTTTGCAATTTTCGAATTTATGCCCGGGCATACCCGAAGCCCGAAGATCACAAGGAAGCTTTCTGATGACATTCCAATTTGATGATTTCTTCGAAAGCCACAGGTATGTCATCTTCTTCCTTTTTTTTTTTTTTTTTTTTTTTTTTTACACCGTTTCTTCAGCACAAGTTTATTTTTTTTTAACACAGGTATGTCATCTTTTTCCCCTTCGATTTCAGTTTATTTATTCATTTTAACCAGAATCGCCGCATATGTTGCTATGCGATAGCCAACAACCTATGCGATCGCATAACTATCGCATAGGTTTGGGGTTATCGCATAGGCTACTATGCGATAGCTAGCATAGGTTACTATGCGATCACATAAGTTGCTTTCCTTCTTCTAATTTTTTTCTTCTTTCTTTTTTTACAACGTTTTATTATTCTTTAATTCTCAATATAAATATCGCACAATTTTATTAAACTATATAACATTGATCATTATTTTTTCAATTTTATTATTCTACTAAATAATTAGAATTACAAATTTATATAAATTTATTAAATACATTTCTTTGAGGGGAATTATTAAGATCGATTGCTAAATAAAATCAACGACCTGAAATTATATAGTTATTAATGAATGAAGATTAAATTAAAATCTAATTGCTTACAATTATTTTTTAATAATTTGACTTAATAAAATGAATTAACTAGCAACAATTAATTATTTATAATTTATTTTCATGAAAATCTGATGACATTCTCATGCAGTACCAAACACAAATATTATTGATTCTCAGACATCTTAGGCATCTGCAAATCCTCAAACCAAACGGTCCATAATATTCTAGCTTAGTTGTGTAAAGATTTCATGAGGAGTGAAAGTTAGGTATGTAACATAAATGAGATTAAGCTCATGTGTAAATGAATAATAATACATTAACTCAATTTGGAATTAAAAGAGAGAAATTTGCAAAATAGCAAAATAGACGGTAATTCTAATCTGCAAAATTACAAATACATTGTATTTTCAATTTGCAAAATAATAATTACAATGTAATTATAATTTGCAAAATTTCAATAAGTGAATTGCAAAAACAATGTTTTTGTGATTTGCAAAAATACTGTATTTGCAAATTCACAATTCTAACGAGGGAGTACATGTCAATTCAATTTAGTGTATAGTGCATCTTGTGATTGAAAATGAGTGAAAATAAGTTGACCCTTTAGGTATGTTTCCAACATTTTGGTTGTATATTGATTTGTTATGAGTCATGACAATTCATTGACCATGTATTTACAATACCATTCATGTATGTATTTTACCTTATGTATTTATGGTGTATTTATTAATTGTAAATTCTCAATAATTAAAATTTGTAAAATTGTAAATACACTTAATTATATGCACCATTGCAAGTACGGTGAAATTCTAATTTTGCAAATTAATAAGAAATGAAGGAAAGAAGAGAGAAATTAAACTGGAACATATATCACACTTTTTTGGACTTCTATCGATTTTGATACTAACTAAAGGGCCATTGCCCCTCTAAGTTAACCCTTTTATTATCTAGATTCGTATCTGCTAAGATTTTGAGTACAAATTTACATTACATTCTCTTGCCCTACATATAAATTAGTTCATATGAATTTAAATAATTAAATTTTATTTTTTATGATACAATTTCATGAATGAAATAAAAAAAAATTAAAATTTCTAAACGTATTTTATTTTTTATGATACAATGAAATTGATGAATGAAATAAAAAAAAATTAAAATTTCTAAACATCATAAGGTGGATTACATCAAAGAACTCCAATTCAAAATTAAAGGAAAAAAAAAACTATAATTAATTAAAATCATTTAATTATGGAAAATATGGTCCATAAAACTCTATTCCATTTTCTACATGATTATTATATAAAAAAAAATAAAAAAAAAATAAATACTATATTACACTATTTTGTTTTCTTTGGCATAAAAAAATGGGCCGGTTGCACAAATAGCAATCAGGCCCAAACTAATTGCAAATTTAGCAAACTTTAAAATGTTTTGCAAATATGGCAAAAAAACCCGTTTCTATCACTGATAGACTTTATTATATCACTGATAGACTTCTATCAGTGATAGACTATTATCTCTGATAGACTATTATCACTGACAAAAATCTATAAAAAGCTGAGGTGATCAGCGATAGACTTCTATTAGTCATAAGATATCAGCGATAGAAATTGCTATATCCGCAAAATTTTTAAAAACATGCTATATTTGCAAACAATAAGTCTTAAATTGTCATTTACTACAATTTCCCTAAAAAAATTTAGAAAGTAATAAAACATTTTAAACCTTAAACCCTATATTAATTAATTCCACGTGGTTGTCAGAATATAATTGTTCTCCTCCTAAGTCCTGACTCCTTATCGATTAGATGTACGGTCAAAACACAGTTTTCAATTTCCAGATCCAACAATATAAACTCAAATAATTTTGGTACATCGAGTCTAAGTAAAAAAAAGAAAAAGAAAAAAAAAAGAGGCTAAATTATAAAATAACATTTCTATCCTTTTAAGAGTTGCAATATTATCCATATTATCCTTGACCTTTCATAAACGTTTCAAAAATATATTTGAATATATTTGGAGTAGAAATTCGTTAAAATTTTAGACGAAAAATCGACGTGACAATGACCTAGAACAACACAACAGTGACCAGAACGCTTGCCTGAATTAAGTCTAAGAACGACATTCAAACACGTTAACTTTTCGTCTAATATTCTAACAGTTATTCTATTCCAATGATATTTTTGAAACGTTTATGAAAGGTCAAAGATAATATTGTAATTTTAAAAAAGATAAGAGTATTATTTAAGTAAAGGACAAAGTTCAAGGATATTTTTTTTTTATATATAATTTAGCCAAAGTAAAAATAAAATGACTTTCAAACCTCATGGTTATCACCTGCCTAGTATATTAAAAATCCTACAAGTTTTCCAACAATCAAATATTGGCTGGTCTCAAGTGAGATATACCCGTAAGATTTAGTCAAGGTGTGCATAAGCTCAGACCCGAACACTTCCGGATATCAAAAGATCGAAGCACACTTCCAAGCCTAAATTTCAAAGATCAATACATGGTAGAGTAGAATAGAAGTATATCCATTGTAGCGAAAGAAAGAGAGTTATAAATAAAACGTACCAAGGATGAGAGACAAAAAATGGAGTAATGAAGGATGATGACCAACCAACTCAAGAAGCAGAAGATTGTTAGTAATAAAAGCCCTATTTCTGGTTAAGAAGAAGGGCTTTAATGATGGATTCAGACATACCATCGGCATAGGGAAACCTATGACCAGCACCTGCGACCTCGTGATAATGAATCCAAGGAAGCTGTTTGGCAATGTAACGTTGGAGCGTGACAGGCACGAGCTTGTCTTCATCTCCATGCCATAAATGGACTGAAGAAGAAGAAGAAGAACCTTCATTTCCTGGGAATGGGTTTTCCAATTCCAGGGGACTGAATTCCCACTTCCCAAATCCAACGTTCATGTCTCTGTGGATGGATTCGTGTTCTCCTTGTTGGCTAAATATAGCCTGAGGATTCAGGATTCAGGATTCCATCCCATCAATACAAAAGAAATATAATGTTTATCAGTGTATTTTCTACGAAAACGGCTGATTCTAATAATGTGTTAGCCATTTTGTAATCGCTTTTGAAAATTAGGCTTATAAACACTACTCTACTTCCACCTATAAGTTTTTTTTTTTTTAATTTTGTTATCTACTCTTTAAAAATGTTTTCAAAATCCTAACCCCATCATGGATCCAGGACAGAGAGTGGTCAATAAGGGTCATAGAAATAATAATGGGCTTAGAGGGAATCAATTCAAACTAGGCTAGCCACCTACACTTACCTAGGATTTATTATCTTACGCGGTTGTCCCGTGGTAAGCTGACCTAGACACTCACATATTAAAAAAGAAGGTAGTTTTTAAAAACTTGTTTTGTTTATGGAATTTGACTAAGAATTCAATTGTTTCTTTAAGATTAGTGAAATCTATAGGAAAAAAATTATAGGGAAACCACACAATTTTAAAAACATAAAATTAAAAATAAAATCATTATCAAACAGAGTTTTGGCTTTTCAAACCAGATTTTGTTAGCATGGAGTTGTCTCGATCTCAGATGAAAGATGAAATCATTTCAGTCCCAGGAGAGGCTCAAGATGACCAAATGAAGCTTGTTTAGAGGGGCAAAAGAAAGTGATCTTTTCAGTCGATTTTCATTTGTTTTAGCAAAAAACACTTCAAAGCATGTCATTAGTATTTTTCTTAAAAGTTTTATTAGAGAAGTGCTCCACCGAAAACACTTCACTCATACTTCTCGTTCTTCCCCTATTAGACTTTTCACAGGATCAACAGGAAAGTAACATTGCTATTGCCTTCCAAGCGCACCGAATGGAGGGCCCAACCCGTTTATTATTTCCAAAGCCTTTTTTGACCACTAGGCCAATCCATGATGGTTTCTTACGATGAATCTTCTTCCTTCCCTCCCAGTAAAAGCATTGCAAAGGGCAGCAAGACATCTTCATTGGAACCTTCCCAATTTTTCCTCCCCATTCATAACTACTAGTTTGGTTTCTCCCTCTACTATTTTCCTTCACTTGATTAATGTTAAACAAGTTACCCAGATCTCTCGATGTATTTTCATTTCCTTTACACCACTGCTCCATCTTGGGCCTATTTCCCTATCTGAATTTTTTTCTCTAGTCTGCTAAAGCAAACCATCGAACTCCCTGTAGGTCCAAAAGAAAGACTCTCCAGATCTAACCATTTTAGTTTTGTGGATCAAACCTACCCTCTCCTCCGTACATTTTCACGCCTCAAGTCCGTGGGTTTACACGTCTCCACCCCACTTGCTTTTTTCAATTTGTGGCATGTTCGACCTAAGTGCATGTTTGGGAGTGATTTCAAAATGACTAAAATCACTTTTGTCATCTTCAAAATCACCCTGAAACATGCTTTTAATCATTCAAAATCAATTCGATGTTTGATTTTACACTTTTAAACGCGGTTTTCATACAATCAAAATCGATTTTGAATTATTAAGGACATGTTTCGGAGTGAATTGAATATGACAAAAGTGATTTTAACCATTTCAAAATCACTTTCAAACATGTCCTAAGTGTTGCGAATGAGAACCCATTTCATTCCCACCTAGATTTAGAATTTCCAAAATTACCAAATGTCGATATCTTGTCTCCTACTTCTCAACACAGTACTTTTTGTCCCCTTCCGTCCCTCTTGTTATTATCCCCATGTACTCTTTCTCTGTCTACTGGACGAATACATACCCCTCCTTGTCATAGTGCTGTCTCTGGTGAAAACACATTTTCTATAAGAGAAAAACCACCTTGAAACTTCTGTATCCTTCCGACCAATAGTCATCCTAATTTCCTTTGGAGTTGTTTGGTGTTTGTTTGGCTCCAAACAAAGATTGTTCTTCCGTCTTCACCATTTCATAATAAGGGACGGAGCCTTTGGCGTGCTGGTTTGATGAGGTCTTGAGAAGAGGTTTAGTCCCTTGTTAGGTTTAATGCTTCCCTTTAGATGACAGTATCCGGAGATTTTTGTAACTATCTATTAGGCTTTTTATTCTTTTGGATTTGAGTATTTTTTATATAGTTAGTTAGTCCTAGTTTGACTCCTTTTGGTGGGCTGACTTTTTTATCCCTTGTTGTATTTTTTTTTCTCATGTTTCTCAAGATTGGTTTCCTATTTCAATATTGTTAATGGCAGATTTCTGGCTTTAACCAAACCAACACTTGAGGGTATGCCGTTGACTTTTCCATGTTCACTCTCATCCCACCTCTCAAATTTGGCAGTCACATTTTGCATCATCTTTATCATTTATAAAGTCGGCGTTGAATAAATCAGAAAAGTAGAAAGCAAAATTTCATAAAGAAAAATTACATACCTCACATTCTTTCCTTCCCATTTGCTTGGACTGGAGTTCTTTGTCTTGACGGGATAGATTGTCGGGACTAGTTGCAATAATACTAGAAGAAGGAAACCATCTTTGTGTATTCCACCAGTAGGTAAGCCAGGGGGTGTAGTGAGCGACACGAACCGCCCACTGATCCTGCCGAAACTGTTGGTAGAAGGCTTCATTTGTTAAGTTTGCAGGGAGCCCAGGCCACCAGTAGTTAGCAACTGGCGCCAATAGTGCTGCCCCTGCTAACCTGTTAATATTTAAAAAAAATTTAAATCCTTGTCATACAAAAAAAAAAAAACAGATAAACAGATAAATCGACCTTGTCCTTCATCTCCTTGTACATAAAAATGGAAGCAATGAAATATTTAGTTTTAATTTCTTCCGGACATTCATTCTCATTTTCTTATAGGAAATGATTCTTGACATTCGTTTTCAGGACTGGTTTCATACCTTTTAGGAATATATTTTAGACAGCTCCAAACTGCCTGGCCACCCATGGAAAATCCAACAACATAGAATTTGGATCCTAGTCCCAATTGATCAGCTAGCTCCTCTATATCAAAAGCAATGGTTTTTTCAGTTCGTTTTGGATTTGGATCACTCTCTCCATAACCAGATCTGTCAAATGATAGAATGTAGATTCCTAAGTTTTCAATTATGTCCTGCAAGATGTCAATAGAGATTTAACTTTAGACTGATCACATTTAAGTGTTTAGAAGCCTTTTCAGAACAATTATATGAACATTAAAAGGTGAAATGTAAATGATACCGAAGAGATGGTATTTGCAACAATGGCATTGTGTCTGCAAGAACCAAAGCTATGGACAAAGATAATTTTGTATTTAGCGGAATCTTTTGGAACCCCATGCTCCTTATACGCCAAATACCTACCATCTCTAAGCTTTATTCTTGGTGCTGTGATAAGAGGGCCATCAGGGGAGCCACATATTTTTGGTGCAGGAGGCTGGATTGCCTGATAACCCCAGGCTAAAAACCCAAAAAAGAGCAGCACTACTATGTTCCTTAGCAATCCTGTAATTATGAGTTCTGATCAGAAGAGCTAGTAGATACATTAAGGCCAAAGGGTAAGGTAAAAACAGTATCATTTTTAATTTTAAAGTGCACTAAATACAAAGGAACAAAAAGAAAATAAAACTGAAGAGTGTGCTCGATGACTCTTTTAGATTTGCTCAAGAAGAAGCATACAAAAGCTCACTCTAACTAAGACTAATCTCACTTTCAATGTGCTCGATGAATCATTTAATTTTTTTTTACTCAATAACAAATTTCTAGAAAGTAATTGGTTTCAAGTCTCTGAAGTACTATTTTTCATTGAATAAAGTAGGTAACTTTGGTTCTATTGGGTCTATCACTTAAGCAAGGTCATCTGAGTTGGACAAGTTTGCTATCACAATAATTGAATCAAGCATACAATATCTCAATATCCAACCAAATGCATAAACGTCCCCTGACAGAGACTTTAAACATAGACCAACGGGTCATATACATGAGTTAGACAAAATTTAAAACACGCAAATATATCAGAATGAAAGTATTTGTTCTCCTTTTGTTCGAGCTTTTTTCTTATACACGCTTGTCTTATTTTATTTTTCTCAATGAAAGTTCAGTTTCTTACCCCAAACAAAAAAGTATTTTTTTTATAAAACTTCTTTAGTTAATTGATATAGGCAAGTCCAAAGACATGTACAGGAAACTTTGCACTTACATATCGATATTCATACAAACAAAAACCTGTGTGATGCAAAAGGTCAAAAATCATTTCGAAACAAGAGGAGAAAGAGGATGTATCTGAGCTCCTCCCAAAAATTGAATTACAAACTAAATCAAACTCTAAAAACATACAGAAATCGGCCAAATAGATCGAAAATGCTCTTTCAGACAATAAACCACGTCTTCATGATACAAGAACAGCCAAAAGTCAAAAGTAACACGCCAAGTTGTTCAATGCTTAAGATCTACTCATACTACTCCGCTTATGCATTAATGACAATTGGCGGGAAAAAAATTGAAGAAATCACGTTCGTACCATCACCGACGAGACAATAGATCAAAAACAAGGAATAAGAAGAACATATCGCAAGATTGATGGTGTAGACAAAAGTGGAGAATGAAAAATCATGCCCGAAGGTTCTAAAGCTGAGGTCAGAAATTGAAAACAGCAGCATAAACTACAGCTTAGGTCGATTTCAGTCATTTCTATAGCTTAGTCAAACTCCAGCTCATAAAAAACAGACGGAAAACTACGATTCTTCCTTACTTCCAACTTCAAATCACTGGTTTCTTCCGAAAGCAACAACACAGATGATTAACATGCGAATTTCAGCATAGGAGAGCACAAATTAACACCTAGAAATTCAAACAAGCAGTGGAGAAAATTTAAAAGGAAAAATGGAGATAGGCTACCTGAAGAAATCGGGGAAGAACTGCTCCGCTTAGCTCTCCTTGTATGAGCTCTGGCCGAGGCTGCCGATATCTTCCGGTTCACACCGCCGCCCGCCATTAAAGCCGTCGGCTACCCGCAGATCCGACCTCGCCCTGAAATTCGCAGAGATCAAGGGAAAGAGAAAGATCTGAAAGTAAAGAGAGAGCGTGGAAAAAACAGGGAGATTCAAGAACGAACAAGGAAGATGGTTTTCTTTTTGTGTTGTATTTGTCAAAATAATATATATAATATATATATATATATATATTTATTTGTTGAGTTTTGTTAAAATTAATTTAATTGGTTAATTCTTCTTTATTACAGCAATCTGATTTCGAAGAATATTTTTTTTTTTAGTGAGCTGGTAATTGGATTTTTTTTTATTTTTTTTTTAAATGATGATAATTGGTAATTGGATTGTCTTTTGAAGTTTTATTTTATGAGATATTTTTTTAATTAAAGATTTCCAGTGAAAAGTTATGTAAGAATATTAAAAAAGTGTTAGATATATATTAAAAAAGCGTTAGAATATTACAGTTTTGGTTTCTATTTTTTATTAAATTACAATAGTACCCTTGCCATCCTTTTTTAAAAACACTTATTTTTTTTTTAAATTGTAATATTATCTCTCGTTTCAAAACTATTTTTTTTAAATTGTAATATTATCTCTCGTTTCAAAACTATTTTTGAATTATAATTTCGTTAGAATGTTGAGTCTAACATATTTTAAACTTCAAATGACGTGATGATAATTAGGATATTTGCCTGAATTCAATCTAAAAAACCAACATTTCGTCACGTCGACTTTTCGTCCAAAAAAAATATATATATTACATGAAAAGAATATGGATATGTTTTAGGGCTCGTTGCACAAACAGCAATCCGACCCAAAATAATTATAAATTTTAACAAAGTTCAAAATCTTTTGCAAATATGGCAAAACAATCAGTGGTTATCACTGATAGACTTTATGACTATCACTGACTATTATCTCTTACAAAATTTTATAGAAAATACTAGTATCAGCGATAAACTTCTATCAGCGATAGACCATACTATCAGTGATAGAAATTGCCATATCTCCAATTTTTTTAAAAAAGTGTTATATTTTTAATTATTTTATTCTAAGTTGACATCACTTACAATTTCCCTATGTTATAAACAAATGATAAAATTGAGAGTATTTTTTATAATTTAACCTATTTTTTTATTTTTTTATTTAGTATTTAGTCTTTTGTTCTTTTTAATCATTTTTAATTTGTGTTAAATTTTATATAGATTATTTAATAGAAAACTTAATTGATTTCAACATCTATTGTCTAGGTTATTACAAGCACTTGCATATAATTATTCGATGAACAATATTTTTTTTTCGAACAACATGCATGGTGATAAATTTAAATTACCTTTGACCTTTTGATCACTACTAGTTCATACATCATGTCTGAATTATGCTATTGCGGAGGAACAATCTTTTAATTTGACAAGTGTTTAATTATTTTAGAAAAAAAAGAAACGTTTTTCTTATCTTCTTTTCCTCTTTCATATCTGTCAAATATTTAAGGATTGTTTGGGGCGCTGGATGAGCTAAAATAGTCGGTGGTTATAATAGTTTGTAGGTTATAATAGTTTGTAAATAGTAAATATCATTGAAGTCAATGTAGTTACTTTATTGTCCGTGAGTTATAATAGTCGGTGGGTCAAACGTGAACTGTTATAATAACTCAGATCATCCAACCCCAAGTTGATACTCCAAACACTCGTTTAATAGTGGACATCAAAAAAATTATGATTAAACGATGAAGCAATGCCGCTGAATTATAGGTATCTTAAGGTGGACCACCACCATAGTTTGAATTGATTGGAGTCACATGTCATTCTTTAATTTAATTCTTGTTCTTTTAGTAATTTGAGGGCATAAAGATGTGCGACCAATAAGTGTGAGGTTCGAATCTCCCACCTCCAACTTCAACAGAAGCAGTATATGTAAATTATCAATAAGTTATATTCGCTTGCGCCATTAATTTCATTCTTAATTACTCAAGAAAATCATAAATTTTTTGTTTACTTTTACTTTCTTTATTGAGACAATAAAATCTTCTTCGGTAAGCATGTGCATGCATGACAACTACATCGAAATCATGCTTATTAAGACAAGTCCTTATATGGAAAATTTTCAAAAAGATTTGCGGACCGAGATGAAATAACTTTCAATGTTTGACCACAAACGACGTTAGAACTTAAAGAGAGACTCTGATCTTCACTTTATTTGAATAAACAATGAAAAACAATGCATGTGAATTATAGGGATTTTAAGGTGAGTCACCATGGTTTTAATGGATTAAAAAGGAGTACAAGTCAATTACCACTAAGTTATACTCACCCCGAGACTTTAATTTCATTCTTAATTACTTAAAAAACTCATAAATATTTTGTTTACTTTTAATTTCTTTATTGAAACAATAAAAGCTTGGTCCGTAACAATGTGCATGTTTGATGACTACATCCAAATTGTGCTTATTAAGTCAAATCCTTATATGATTTTTTTTCCAGATGAGTTGTAGTGTGAGTTGGAATAACCTTCAATATTTGACCACAAATGACGGTTAGAACTTAAAGAGAGACTCTAATTTTCACTTTATTGGTAAACGATGAAGCAATGCATCTAAATTATAAGGATCTTAAGGTGGGCCACCATAGTTTTGTAGGATCGATTCGCAACACTATAGGGGGTGAATAGGGTTGCTTAATAATTTTAAAACTTTTTCGAGAAATTAAGCTAAATTACTTCAAAGCAAACTAATAGAATTAACACCCTAAAATTGCTAAAAATATGTAACAATATTTCTAAGCATGCAACCTACTCAAATAAGTAAAAAGGCAACGGAAAATAAAAGAGTAGAGAGTAAGAAATGACACCGGGAATTTTTATAGTGGTTCGGAAATTCCTACTCCACTCCCCAAGCTCGTCTTGAGTATTTTACTGTTGTGATTCTCTTACGGGTGAGAATCAAACCGAACGATCACTCTTTTTGCGGGTTCAAGAGGAAACCACTATGAATCCTTTTGCAGGTTTAGGACCCAACCTAAAACCGATCTTTTTCGCGGGTTCAAGATCAAACCACAATGGTTCTTTTCACGGGTTCAAGGTCAAACCACTCCAAATCCTTTTTCGGGTTCAGGATTAAACCGCTCACTCAATTCCCAAGGTGCACCCACACCTTATTACAAATCCCAATTGAAGTAATGATATAAAGTTCTCACAAAAATAAAACTCTCACACAAATCTCTCGCAATATAGAATAAAATTGAGCTTGGAAGAGTTCAACAATGGTGGCTTAGGAGAGAAAAATTTAGCAAAATGATTGAGTAATTTGGAGGAGGAAGGTGGCTAAATTTATAGGAAATTTTGGCCTAAAATGATATTAAAGTCGATTTAAAATTGGTCATTAGATCTAGGTTAAAAGATCAAAGGTGGGGGTTTAATGGTAAAAGAAAATATCATCAATGATGATTTTTCAAAGGTTAATGGTAAAAAGAGGAGGGTTGATGTGTTGGGGTGTTGTGCACGTGCCATGTGTCGCCTTCCCAATCGTCCACGTCATTGGTCGTGTTGAGTAAATATTTTTCATCTTCTTTTGGTCATAACTTCTTTGTTTGATGTCCGATTTATGCGATTGAAAATGCGTTGGAATCGTCTTTCCGAGCTCTGCGTTACGAATACAATGAGAGCCACGTTAGCTATCGATTCCACATCAGCAAAGTGCCACATGTCAACGACACATTGGATTTTGCCTTCCATCTTCTTTTGTCACTATCTTTCTTGTTTGAACTTGGATTCTAAGGATTAGAAACTTCTTTCTAAGAAATATGCTATGGACACTTTGAAACACAAAAATCATTAGTAAATTAGAGGTTTGTTATCATCAAAACAAATGGTATGATTGAAGCTCATAAAGCTAACAAGTTTTAATTGATTCGAGTCACATGACATTCCTTAAGTTTCATTCTTGTGTTTTTAGTAAATCGAAGGTATGGAAATTTGAACCCGGACTTCAAGAGAAACAATACAATGTCAATTACAAATAAGTTATACTCACCTGGGCCTTTAATTTCATTCTTTATTACTTAAGAAAATCATAGAATTTTTGTTTACTTTTAGTTTATTTATTGAGCCAATTAAAACTTTTTCGGGAAGAATGTGCATGCTTGATGACTACATCAAAATTGTGCTTATTAAGGCAAGTTCTTATATGAAAGGGTTGGAATGACCTTGAATGTTTTACCACAAATGACGGTTAAAACTTAAAGAGATTCTGATTTTCATTTTTTCATAATAAACAATGAAGCATAATGCTGCTTCATTATACCGATCTTAAATTGGCTACCATAGTTGAATTGATTCGCATTACATGTCATTCCTTAATTTCATCCTTGTTTTTTTTAGTAAAATGAGGGTATGAACTTCGACTTCAAGAGAAGCAGTACATGTAATTACCATTAAATTATACTCAGTTGGACAAATAATTTCATTCTTAATTACTTAAAAATTATAGAATTTTTGTTTACTTTTAATTTATTGAATGAGACAATAAAATCTTCTTCCATAAGAATGTGCAAGCTTTACGGCTACATCGAAGTCGTGCTTATTTAGGGAAGCCTTTATATGATAATTTTTCAAACAAATTTGTGAAATTTGTTTGAATAACCTTCAATGTTTGACCACAAAAGAGGGGTTAGAACTTAAAAAGAAACTCTTATTTTCACTTTACTGGAATTAAAGATGAAGCAATGTATGTGAATTCAGGTATTTAAGGTAGGGGACCATAGTTTAAATTGATTCGACCACATGTCATTCTTTAATTTTATTCTTTTTTTTTTTTTTAGTAAAGAGATGTTATAGAGATTTGAACCCAATTTGAAGAGATGATGTACATGTCAATTACCAAACTCAATTATCAGCCTCATCATCGGGCTCGAAGTCCAAAGGCCGGCCCAAGCCCGATCCAAGCTCGGCCCATGGTCAACGATTGACCGGCCCGACCCAGCCCAGCCCTTTCATTCATCGAATTGGATATGGATCTATTTTTTTTTAATTGGATCGGCTCATGGGCCGGCCCGTTCGAGCCGTATTTGGATCGGCCCAAAGGCCCGGTCCAATATAATAATTTATTATATATAAATTATAATAATAATAATCTAGAAAAAAAATGAAAAATATTATCATGACTACTTATGACCTACATGCATGATATAGAAAAAAGAAAAAAAAAATGATGATACTTTATTAAAAATATGCTTGAAAAGGGTGGAAAAGAGAAAAACAAAATTATTAAAAGAAAAATAACTTCCAAAGCTAATTATTATATTTTAAAAATTAATTAAAAAATAAAAACTAAAAGAAAACAAATTACAAAGTATTCGTTAGAGTCTTTTTTTTTTTCCACATCGAAAGTTTTGAGTTCGGAGGAGATTTATTTTCTATAAATAAGATTTAATCTCATGCAAATCAAGTTTTTATTTAAAGGATTAATCCAAGCCCGGCCCAAAGAGCCGATCTAGGTCCGTTCCAATTTTGGTCCATTGAGTTTGACCCATGGATTGGACTATGGACCTATGTCTTAGGGGTCGGGCCGGCCCAAACAGTGGCTTAGGCTCAAAGGGCTTGGGCTGGGGCCAAGCTTGGGCCTTTGATTCTTTGGGCCGGCCCGACCCGTCCCAATGATGAGGTTGACTCAATTATACTCATTTGGCTTTTCATTTCATTATTAATTACTTATAAAAACATTTCAATTTTTTTCAATTAAGTTTTTTTTTTTTTTTTTTTTTTTTTTTTTTTTTTTTTTGCAAAGAAAGAATTAAGGCTCTATTTCATAACGCATTCAGATTTTGATTTTGATTTTGATTTTTTTTAAAAAATAAATCATATAAGTGTTTTTGGTTTTTGGTTTTGGAAACATAAAAGTTCAAAATGGTTCGATAATTACCATTTGTTTTATATTTTTTATAAAATTAAAATTATTTTTTCTAAAATAATGTTAATTTATTAGAATGTAAAAATTGCAACATTTATCAAAATTTAATTAAGGTCCAATTATTTGATGAAATTAAAAATTTAGGATAAAAAATGATTTTCCCGAAAATAAAAATAAATTATTTTATCGATAGTTTAATATATTAGACAATTTTTTAGTTGACGTCTATCAACTTTAAAGTTAAGAAAATAAAATAGGTTAATTGTGTAAAGTGGATAAAAATATTCGTGTAATATCACAATAATATTAAATTAAAATATAATATACTAGAAATTTTTTATTTAAATAAATATATTATATTAATAATATTTTTATACTAAAAAATATTAAAAATATCTTTCCTTTTTTTAGAATATACTAATAATATTAATCACAATTTCATTGCAAAAATTATTAATGACAATTTGATTTCAATTTCAATAAATAAATAAATATTTGAAGGTAATTTTAATAATTATATTTAATTTGTTGACCATTTAACTAAAGTTGAGAAAAAAAAAACTGAAATTTTGAAATAAAAAACTTGTTTTTAAATATTTTTTTTTTTTTTTTTAAATTTGTCAATGAAGGTAAAATGTTTTCAACAACTTAAAAATAAAAAATTCAATTGGTTACCGAGCATACCTATTTTTTAAAAATAAAAAACTAAAAATAAAAAACAAAAATGAAATGCCCGTAAACTTTTTTATTTTTATAAAAAAAATAAATTTTGTTAAGTGATAACGTATATTGAAAAACATTTATTGGGTTCTATCCCCTACATGATCCAAAGAAAAATTCTCTCATTCATCCCTTATTAATATTCATTCAAATTTAACTTCTACACATGTAAATTTTCTCAAAAAAAAAAAAAAAAAAAAAAAAAAAAAAACTTCTACACATGTAAATATCATCTCACAAAATATCTTATATATATATTATAGCATGTTTTTATATTTTTATTGAAACCCTTAAATTTTTTTTATCTTGCTTTACTTTTATTCAGTAAATATAATGTATTAGAAAATTAGTGAATTCATACACTTTTTAATGAGTGGTCAAAATTCTTTCATTATTTCTTCCATTTTCCAAGTCAATTTTATCAACAAGAACCAATTTTTAACAACTCAAAAGAGTTGAAATCTCAACATTAAGGCTAAAATCATCCATTTTGCTCTTGAAGCTGCATGATATTCTTCACTAAAATTTATTACAAAGCAAGTTCAAAGGTGAACCAGTGTGTGAGACCAAGTTGACATTTGAGTGTAGGAGAGACATAAAGCAGCAACATGGCATTCTCAAACAACATGATCTCTTGTACAACAAACACAATTCATAAGTCAACCCGAACATAAATCAATTGATCAAGACATATATCCTCGACGAAGAGGTCAGAGGTTCGAATCTTCACACCCACGCGTCGTTGAACATGAAAAAAGAGAAACACAATTCATAAATCCCACGAGACCCGAAAACATGCTCATATATGCTCTCGCTCACTTATCTTCAACCAAAAGAGCAGTGATGACAGAATCATAAACATTATTAGCATAAGAGAACAAGTGCCCCGCGCCCGGTACTTCGTGGTAGTGAATCCATGTGAGCTTTTCGGCGATGTAACGTTGCAGTTTAACCGACACAACTCTGTCGTCGTCTCCGTGCCATATGTGGACCGACCCGTCATTGTGAGGAAATGGATTTTTTAGGTCCAGAGGACTGAACTCCCAGCTGCTATATCCAACATTCAGGTCCTGATGGAGAGATCCATATTCACCTTGTTGTCTAATCTGAGCCTGTGAAACCACATTCAAAAGTTACTCAAACATTTTCTAAGAAGATTGTTTTATCATGATATGAAATGACTCGACCAAAACTTTGTTTTATATCCGTGACTGTCCGGACAACCTTGCGCGCACTTCGACTAATCTCATGGAACAATCGTCTGACTCTACTACATTTGGTTGTCAAGAAAACTAATTATTCCACCATGGTTATTAATATACTATAAGCTGTAAAGAGAACAAACATAACATTTGATTATTAATCAACTTTCTCTATGTTTGTAAATGAGAAAACAAAATACATACCATATACTCCTTTCTAAATGAGAGCTTAGGAATGATATTTTTGTCGTCGGGAGAAAGAACGTCGGCATTGTGAGCGATAATACTCGAAGCAGGAAACCATCTCTGTGTGTTCCACCAGTATGTAAGCCAAGGAGTGTAGTGAGCAACGCTAAGCGCCCATCGATCTTGCAATGGTTTCCGACTAAAGGCTTCACTGGATAAATTTGCAGGAAGACCTGACCACCAGTAGTTGATAATCGGAGCCATTAGTACCGCCCCGGCCAGCCTATTAGAATTCACGACATCACATTTTCTCGATCACTACATCGCCTTACACGAAAAGGGAACAGTTGAAAGCAGTAGGCGCGTTCGATAACTGTTTGCAAAACAATCTTTACGATGGTTTTTATCTTTTCTAAAGAAACACTAGTAAAAAGATGATAACAGATGGTTTTTATCTTTTCTAAAGAAACACTAGTAAAAAGATGATAACAAAAGAAAATCATAGATGAAAGTAGTGTTTATAAGCTTAATTTTCATAAACCAAAAATCAAAAACCAAATGGTTATCAAACGGAGTTGTACGATATGCATATGTCATACATTTTACCTGTTTGGAATGTACTTCAGACAACTCCAAACTAGAATCCCACCCATGGAACCTCCAATAACATAGAATTTGGATCCCAATCCCAATTGATCTGCAAGCTCTTCTATGTCCATAGCCGCGCTCTTCACCGTTCGCTTCGGATCGGGATCGCTCTCTCCATAACCAGGTCTATCAAAAGATAGAATGTAGATTCCCAAGCCTTCAAGAAGTTCCTGATCAGAAAGCTCTACAAATTCAAACTCCAGAAAAGTTCTAAAAAATAGTGTTACGATAAATCAATAACAAAGAAATAAGTAAGCGCAGAAGAACAACGACACAGATTTACGTGGTTCACTAACGTCGTGTTAGCTACGTCCACGGGCAGAAGGGAGAGCAGTATTATTACGAAGTAGGAAAAAATTACAAATGAACAGATAGGGGTGACTGAAGTCATTAGAAGGTTTATATATGACACCCTTCTAATGACCTAATACAAAATGAACCAACAAAAAGAAAGGCATTCCAACAAAAAGAAAGAAAAATGATGGAAGAAACGCACCGGAGAAAGGGCTCGGGCGGCTGTGCTGTCGTGCCTGCAACAATCAAAGCCATGGACTGAGACAATTTTGTACTTGGCTTTGTCTTTTGGAACACCATGCTCCTTGTATGCCAAATGCCTTCCATCTCTGAGCTTTATTCTTGGTGCTGTGATGGGAGGGCCACCATGCGAGCCACATATCTTGGGAGGAGGAGGTTGAATTATTGCCTGATAGAACCATGATGAAAATCCCAAAAGGAGAAGCCCCAACAGTTTTCTAAACATTCCTACAAACAAATGACCGTTTTAATTCACATAATACGAAGAAAGGAAGCCAGTAGATTAAATATACCGTAACTCATCCGCTTAAGTTTTTTAGTATATAGTTTTAGTTTAACAGGATATTGAATTGAAGTGAAAGCCTAATCATCAAAGTTGTAATGTAACTTCCTTAATAGATAATCATGGTCAAGGACTCAAGGTACTTCTATAATAATTTGAACAAAAGTCTAGTGGTGCAGGTGAACTTTGACAAATCGATAGGCCTGAGTTTGAGACCAGGAGGACAAAATTTCTCATCTCAAAAAAAAAAAAAAAAAAAACACTAGAAAGCACTTGGATGTTTTTGCTCAACCCTTTTCATTCAAATTGTTTCTAAGCGCTCTCCTAATAATCATCCTCATTTTAACTTTTCTATAAACACTTATAAATGACTTTCAAACATGAAGATTTTGATCTAACAATCATCCTCATTTTAACTTTTCTATAAACACTTATAAATCACTTTCAAACATGAAGATTTTAAGTTAAAAATGATTTTAGACATGACAAAATCACTTCCAAACATACTTGCACTTTTCACATAGAAGTTTTGTAGATAACTTTGTGGCTCAAGTTTTTTTAATATAGTCTTAGCTTAACACAATATAGAAGTGAAGGTCTTATCTTCAAAGTTGTAATGTAACTTCCTCAATAAATAATCTTGGTCAAAGTGTGTTTGGGATTACTTATAAAATAAGCAATCTAACAAGATGAGCATGACTCAATCGATATATTGTATAGATGAGTGATCAAGAGCTCATGAGTTCGATCCCTACCCCACATATTGTTAATAAATATATATATAATATTTATTAATAAGCAATCTTGACCCAAAAAAAAATACTTACATTTGGAGGGGTTTTTGTACGGATGACCCACCCCCGCGAGGTTTTTTAACCCTCCTCGCGAAAACTTATGTTTTTTTACCCTCTCTCGTGATAAGGAAGTGCACAAAGTCATTCGTACCCTTCGCTTATCACGATCACGAGGAGACAACTGTGATCTTCTCGTGATAAGCGAAGGGTACGAATGACTTTGTGCACTTCCTTATCACGAGAGAAGGTAAAAAAACATAAGTTTTCAAAAACTGGGTTAAAAAACCTCGCGGCCCCCGAGGGGTGGGTCATCCGTACAAAAACTCCTACATTTGAATCTCAATTTAACTAATTCTTCAAAATGTGTTTAATTTTTTTTTTATAAACCATAAAAATAGTTTTTTTTGAGTACATTGGGGGATGGGGGATTCGAACCACAGACCTCTTGATCATCAAGTCTTACATATGCCAGTTGAGCTATGCTCGCTTTGGCAACCATAAAAATAGTTGTAGTCCAACTAAATACTATATTGAATATAAATTATTATTAATTAATTTATAAACATATTTTATGTTATAAATTTTGTATAATTATTATTTTTTAACATCAACTCATTTATAGTACATTATATTATACTTATTTTAATTTAACAAAAATAAATTGAGTTTATAACAATGAAATATTTCATTTATTAAAGTTTTTATCATCGGGATACACTAAAAACAAAAAAAAACAAAATTGTTTTTAAAATTTACACGGTTTGGATCGCATAATCCTAAAACAGTTTTTCAAAAATAAAATTCAGATTGCATACCAAATACATATTCGCTAGTCTCGGTGAATCTAAAAACATAAAACAAAATCTAGATTCTCTACTAAACGGTCCTAAAAGATCAAAAACTCGCAAAGAAAAAAAAATAATTATGATCTCCATTCTTTTGGTTTTGGTTTATTTTGGTCGAGTAGTTTAAAAAAGTGATCAATTTAGTCCCTTCATTTTCATTTTTTATAATTTATTTCTGTCAAACTTTAACCTAACACTTAAAAATGAACCAAAATACTTAAAGTAGGGAGATTAAAATGATGGTTTAATTTAGAAAGCTATAGACCAAAATGAACTAAAGTTACTAGGACCAAAATTGTATTTAAACTTAAATAAAATGCTATAGTTTCCATTCCATAAACAAGAAAGTGGTGCAATGAAGAAGAAACATTACCAAAAAAAAACTTAAAAGTAGAGAATACTATGTAAAGAAAATCCCACCTGGGGGAAGCCATAAAATGGTGCTCTGTGTTGATTTTCTTGTGTGAGCTCTCGCCGATGCCGTCGATATCTTCCGGTTAACTTCTCCGGCCATTGTCGGCCGAAATTACTGTCGATCGGATCACAATGTAGCCGATTCTTTCACTGGTAAACTGGTTTCTAAGGCAACAAAACAGCCAAAAAATGAAGAGAAGAAGAAGTTTTAGTTGGGGAAAAGACGAAAAGCAAATGGGGTAGTTGGTGTAGCCTCGTTGTCTCTTAACTTGTAGCTCTTGTTTTAAGCGGGATGCATTAGCGGGCGGATCATGATGCTCCATTTTTTTATTTTTCCATTTGAAAATAAAATGGAAGAGAGACTGTGGAGTAGTTTATATGGCCCGGATTTGAACTTCTATGTCAATTATCGTTAAGTTATGTTCATGTTGGCGATATAATCCAAATATTGATCTCGAACTTATGAATATGTGGAAATGTCATACATGATCATGGTAGTGGTGGAAGCAAGATTTTAAATGTCGAGATAATAATTTTATAAAATTATCCATAAATTGTTGATGTTAAGGAATCATGGATATTAATTTCTTGAAAAAATAGAAATATAGAAAATTTCATAAAAAAAAGTGGAAAGATATCAATTTAGAGTAAAACAATTAAAAATATTGCACTTTTTAATTTTTTTTTTTGCAAATATGACAATTTCTATAGTGATGGAAGTTCTGATAGTAATCTAGTAGTTTATCACCTCATTGTTTTTTATAGAATTTTGTTTGTGACTATCACGGATAGTCATATATCAACGATAGCAGTCTATTAGTGATAGCTATTAATTTTTTTTTTTGCTGTAAAATATTTTAAATTTTGTTATATTTGTCCTTATTTTGGATCTGCATTTTATGCAACCGGTCTTAAAAAAAATATCAAAATTAACCAATAAGACTTTTATCTTTCTTTTTTTCTTTCTTTTTTTCAATATTACTATTTTATCCACAATATTGATATTTTGTTGATTTTTTTTTCTATCTTTCTATGATATAATGGAATTCTCATACTAATGTTGAATTCATAGGCATATAAAAATGTCGAACATAAATTTAAAATTGTGGATGAAGAAGGTGAGATAAATTGAATCCATATAAAAAAAACTCTCTTTCACATTTGACATATCATTAGGTAATATATTAATAGGGGCATATGCACTTTAGCACAAGGGTAGGTGTGTGCATGAAGATGATATTTGTGTCATAATTTTTTTTAATACCAGAGGTTCAATCAATTTTGTACATATCTCGTGAAATCGAGCATATAGTTCATTTGGTATAAAGATGTGTCTTTACTGCGAAGTATGGGTTCAAATTCCTCCAATTCCTAGTTGATCAATTGGAAAAAAGATTGTGCACATCTCTTCTTCTGTAAGACTGTGCATGTTTGACGACTCATCAGAGTCGTGCTTATTTAATGTAAGCCCATATATGGAAAATTTTCAAGAAGGATAAAGTTAGAATAATCTCAAGTGTTTGACCACAAACAACGGATAGAACTTAGGATGAAGCAATGCATGTGAATTCTAGGGATCTTAAGGTGGGCCACCATATAGTTTGAATTTATTCGAGTCACATGTCATTGGTTAATTTCATGCTATTTTTTTTTAATAAACTTGAGGTATATGATGATTTGAACCTCCAACTTCAAGAGAAGATAGGACAAATTCACAAAGGGGCGGTTTTTTTTTTTTTTTTTTTGATAAAAGAAGAGTTATAGCTCAAATATAAGTACAACCCCTAAGGCTACCAGACTCGATAAACGATAAAAAGCTTGAGGGAACAGGGTCCTCCCACTGAGCCGTTGTTAAAATTAAAGAAGCTTTAGAGGTAATATGATGTGCCAAAACATTATCCAATCGATTCACATGAGCAAAGATATTACTCCAACGGCCTCTTTCAGGTCCAACGCTTCTCTAAGTTAGAAAACAATTGGATCGGAGTGAGATCTACTTAAACGTTTTTATATTATATATGTATTTCCATTTTAAAAATGAGAAAACATATATTCATTTTCCAAGGTAAATTATTTAGACTTTTCAATTTTTTTTTTTTTTTGTTCACCAATTAGCTTACCTAATAAACAAGTTTTTCATCAAAATCTTTTTAATGAATCTAAATTCATCTATGAGCTAGAATAAGGGTTAAAAAAAATACTATTTTGATTACTTTAAAATTCATTCAATTTTAGTTTATGTACTTTAAAATATTTAAATTTACCTTCTATTTTTAATAAATCTTCAACTTAGTCCTCGTTATTAATTTAAAAGTTTTTTTTTTTTTAATATAACTTGGTAAAATAATAATAATCATTTGCGCTCGATAACAACTTACCTAATAATCATTTACAATTCGCTTACCTAATAAACAAGATTTTCATCTTTTTAATAAATTTAAATTCATCTATGAGATAAAAAGAAGGTTAAAAATATTATTTTTATTATTTTGAGACTAGTTCAATTTTATTTTATGTAGTTTAAAATATTCAAATTTAGTCTATTAAGTTGAAGTTATTTTTTTTTATAGAACTTGGTAAAATAATAATAATCATATTCACTCTCAATATTGGTCATCATGTTAGTATGTTTTCGAAATTTATAAAGCGAAAGACAAATTTTAAGATTATTAAAAATATAAAGATTATATTTGGACATTTGAAAGTATAGGGACTAAAATATAATAACTTTCAAATTACAAGGACCAAAATAGTATTTTAATCTAAAAAGACTATGAAATGAGTTTTTGATATATATTAATTCATATCAACCAATCCACATAGAAGTAGTTAAAAATATTTGTAAATTTTTGGTAAACTAATTTCACATAAAGAAATTTAACTCACTTCTAGAAAAACATTACTACCTATTTCATGTTTCATTTTTTCTCGTATATTTATATAGATAATTCAATTATAAATTTATATTTTTGTAGTCTCTATATAAAACAAATCAATATCCTACACATTAGTTCATTATAGTTTATAGTTTAGTGATTGATATGTTAAATTACAAGTTTAGTCTCTAGACTTTAGAAAGTGTAGGTTTTTAAGGTCTCATTTGATAACAATTTAATTTTTAGTTTTTAATTTAAAAAAATTGCGCTTATTTTCTCCGAGTTTCCTACAATAGTTTCATCATTGTTAACGAAACTTTAAAATTCTTAGCCAAATTTCAAAAAAATAAAACAAGTTTCTAAAAGCTATTTTTTTTAAAAAAAAAAATCAATTTATATCCCTAAACTATAGAGGTTGTATCAATTAAAACCCTAAACTAATGACTGTATCAATTAAAACCCAGAACTTTTCTAAGTGAATGAATTTATACCTTCTGCTATATTTTTATTTCAAAAACGTTAATTTAAGCGCGTAAAAACTTATAATTTTAGAATTAAACCGGTAAACTTTCATAAGTGAAGCAATTTGTATGAAAGTTTAGGGGTTTAATTGATAAATCATAAGTCTCTCCACATGAGCGAAAACTAATATTTTTCTAATCGAGGGGTAAATTGATACACTTATAAAAGTTCAGGGTTTTAATTGATACAATCATTAGTTTGAGGTTTTAATTGATACAACCCTCATAGTTTAAGGGTATAAATTGATTTTTGCCTTTTTTTTCTTTTCCTTTTCAAAATTTGGCTTAGATTTTCAAAACACTTCTAAAAGGTAGATAGCACATCAAACGAACTGATTGGTGGATGCATTGTTTGAAGACTTAATTTTTAAAAACCAAAAATCAAATAGTTATCAAATGGGCCTAAACTTTCAAATTTGAGTGTCATAATAGGTCCCTAAATTTTAAAAATATCTAATAGGTCCATAACTTATTATTTTTTATAATTTACTGATTTATTAAATATAAAATTGAATTTTATGTCTAATGAGACTTCAAACTTTCAATTTTGTGTCTAGTAAGTTCGTAAAGCATCAAGAGTTTGTGATCAACCGCATTTGTCACCAAGTTGGGAATGAGAACACTACCGTTTTCCGGACCGATCCATTTGGCTACACGTTTTCCCCTTCCTCTACGGGCTTACTCGTTGTAAAGAGGTTACGGTTAAATCTGTTCGGAACATCTCTCACAGTTTTTGGGACCTCAGGCCGGGGAGAAATTTGAAGGATGATGTGCCTTTTGGAATGGGCTGAATCTTAACCATGTTCTACAACTATTTGTCCTCTCTCACACAGAAGACACTTGGAGATGAGATGGAACCCTACACCAAATGACATTTTCTCTACTAATCTGTTCTTACTAATCTAACTGGCGGCACAAAGTACTTCTTGAGGAATCATTGGCGTTAGTCATTTGGTAGGACAAATACAAATAAAGATTAAACTTTTCTTATGGAAAATTGCACCCAAAACTATGAATTTCAAAGACATCACGTATGCTCTACTTGGCTCTTTTCCCACAAGAGGTTGATGAATCTTAGAATCACATTTTTATTCACTGTTCTTTTGCTCGGAGATTTTGGAACAAAATTTGCACTTATTTTGTCTGGACATGGGTGACTCCTAATGATGTGAAGACCCTTCTTAGTTCTCTTTTGTTGGGGCACCCTTTCAAGAAAGTTAAGGTCTCTCTCGTTGGATTCTTTGGAAGAAATGTAATCAAAGAGTATTTTTGGATCACAAGCATGTTAGTTAACTCAAAGTTTTTAGTCCGTTGCTATATTTAGAGTTAGAGTTAGTGGATTAAGTGGTTGAGTTTTGTGGAGTTAGTGGTTGTTTTTATGGAGTTAACAAAGTTATTTTTAGCATTTAGAGAGTGTATTTAAGCTCAATTGTCATTGAATGAAAATGTAGTAGTATTTCCCCACTTCCCTTCTCTCTCTCGAACAACAATGGTATTAGAGCTGAATTCTTAAAGAGCCTGTGAGTGAGAATTAGTAAGATATTCTTTAGACAAACTGAGTGATACACTTTTGAGATTTGAGTAAGATGGAATTAGGATCGAATAGACTTTCTTCATTGGCTCTACTAGTGTTTGATGGCGAAAACTACCAAGTATGGGCTATTAGAATGCAAGCCTACATGAAGGCTTGTGATTATTGGGAAGCGATTGAGAACAACTATGAGGTTGTTTCGCTTCCCGATAATTCAACAATCAACCAGATCAAGACTCACAAGGAAAGAGTCAGTAGGAAGGCAAAGGCTAGAGCTTGCCTATATGCAGTTGTGACTCCGTCCATATTCAACAAAATTATGGTCTTGAAGTCAGCAAAGGAGATCTGGGAACACCTCAAAAGTGAGTATGAAGTTGATGAGAGGATTAAAGGCATGAAAGTGTTGAACTTGATGAGGAAATTTGAGAGAATGCAAATGAAGGATTCTAAGTCCATTAAAGAGTACTCAGATAAGTTGATTGCGATTGCTGACAAGGAAAGAGCATTAGGAACTGATTTATCTGACAATAGATTGGTTCAAAAAATTCTAGTTTCAGTGCCTGAGAGATATGAAGCAACCAATGCTTCCTTAAAAAATACTAAAGACCTCTTTAAACTCAAAGTGATAGAGTTAGTAAGTGTTTTGCAAACACAAGAGCAAAGGAGGTTGATGAGACAAGAATGAAGTGTAGACACCGTATTTGGTCCGGGCATTTGTTTATTATTAATGTTTTTACCTTATTTATTTATTTTTATCATATTTGATTGAATCTTTTTAAGTTGTAAATTCACTTTTTATTATGTATTTAATTAATTTCGAAATTGGAGAAAAATAACAAAAATAATGTTTTAATTGTTTGGGAAGGATTTTTACCTAATTTGACAATAAGGATTAATACTTAATGAGTATAAAATTCTTAAGTCATTTTATGACTAAAATTTTGATATTCATTTGAGTATAAAAATATTTAATTCATTTTGGGTTAAAATTTGATATCAATTTATGAGTATAAAATATTTAATTCATTTTGGATTAAAATTTGATATTCATTTATGAGTATAAAATAATTAATTCATTTTGGGTTAAAATTTGATATTCATTTATGAGTATAAAATATTTAATTCATTTTTGGGTTAAAATTTTATATTCATTTATGAGTATAAAATATTTGTTCATTTTATGGTCAAAAATCAGTTTTGAATGAGAAAAATATCGAATCATAAATTTACTTCAATTTTTACCTTTGGTGGGAGTTTTCAACGATCTATAAATACCGACCAAAGAGAGAAGAAAAAGATGGAAAAAAAAGACTTAGACAATTTAGAGCAAAAAAAAATGTAAAAGATAAAAAGGATTTGATTTGAGTCAAATCAAGTCAAAATTGATTTTCTCTCTCATCCAACTCAACTTTTCTTTTCCATCTCATGCACGCAAACCGAAGAACCTACTATTCATCATCTTCCTCAACTATCTTCTACCTAACTCCGGCGACTGAATAAGCAACCAACGGCGGGCCAACCTCCTCCAACCGGCGGCGGAACTCCTCGGCGGCGAACCACGCGGCCTTCAACGACGTAGACGCGGTCAGATCAGCGGACGAAACCTCACGACGGACCTCGACGGCCGGTGGACGAAGCAGACGGCGGCGACACAAAACCCGGATTCACGTGAACAGCAGCGGCAAAGCTTCATGAGGGGAAGAAGACGTCGATGGCAACCCCAACTCGAACGGCGGCGGAGGTAGACGAGCCAACGACGGAGCTGCGGTGATTTGAGTCCTCGACGAGCCGGCCTTCACGACGGCGGCGCGGTCTTCTTCCTCAACTCGAACCCAGACGAACGGGAGGCAGAGAACATAGCGGCGGCGCGAACTCGGACGATGAGGCTCCGGCGAAGCTCAAAGCAGACGGGCATGAAGCTTTTCCTTGGGTAAGCAAATTTGGTTAGTTTTGTTTAAATTACAAAACTGCCACTTTCACTTAATTTTCAAATATATCTCCTAGTTTATATGAAATTTCAAATATGCCATGGTTTATATAAATTTCAAATATAACTTGGTTTATATGAGATTTCAAATATACTCGATTTATATGAGGTTTCATTCTGTTTCTAATTTTATTTGTTTTCTTGCCGGTTTAATTACATCTTTGTTATTGGTCTAAATTACGAACATGCCATTATGTGCCATTTACAAAATTGTATTTTAAAAGTTTTTTCCAAACTATTTTAAATCTAAAATTTCAAATGATTTTACTTTAATTTTTTTTATTCTTTTCCAAACGAATTGTTAAATTGATTTTCGATTGATTTTTAAAACTTTGATTTTCATTTTATTTCTAAATCTATAATTTACCGGGATCTCAAAATTTTGTTTTGTTTTAAAATATTTTCAAATGAATTAGTTTTCTATTAAATGTTTTAAATTGACTTTCAAAATTGTTTCCCAAAACATGAAATTTTATTTTTGTTTTAAACTGGTTTGAAATGAATTTCAAATTAATTTTGAAATCAAAAGTATTTCAAAAATCTTTCAAAAAATATTTGTTTATTGCGTAATCCCCGTTATGGGATTAAGACAACTAATGGCAAAATTGAAGGGTAATTCCATTCACAAATCAAATCCTTACTTTACTTTAAAGTTAAGGCAAGATTAGTTGAAACATTCTCTTTCATGTTATTTCTTTTTCTCTTTTCTCAAATTAAGGACATTTTAAATAAATTTAATTGGATAATAAATACAAATTTTGGCTACCGTTTTAACGGGTGTTGTAGGGTGCTAACACCTTCCCTACACTCAACCGACCCCCGAACTTGATTTCTAGTTTCTTAGACCAGTTTTTGTTTTAAGGTGACCAATCACACCCAAAATGGTTGGTGGCGACTCCATCTCTTTGTTTTTTAAACCAAAACCCTTAAAAGAGGACGTCGCCCGCTCCGCGTCGCGATGACGTTGCGACAGCATGGCGACTCCACTGGGGACCTTTTTTTAGAGGGTCAGGCCATTACGTTTTATCTTTTATTATCCAATTTTATTTTCTTCGTTGGTCCTTTGTTTGGTTTGTTTTATTTTATTTATGTACTATTTTTTTTTTTTTTTTTTTTTTTGTAACTTATTTATAGCCATTCTTTTTTTTTCATTGTCATGCATTCCACACACAACCACAAGCCTCCTACCCGGGCTACACCTTGTAGGATTAGAATTGAGTATCGAGTAATGTCGACCTTCAAGGGGATATAATTGCCCCTGTATAGGCGCACGAAAGATTCTCGCTCAAGTTAATTCATTTGTTAATTCTTAGCATTCGAATTAATTTGGGGGCCTTTATCCTGTAGGATTAGAATTTTACCGTCACATCATTTGTAATTTTGTTCATTTTAATTATTTGTTGATTAGATTCTGAGGTCATTTTGTTTCATTACATTTATGGTTGCATCTTTTTTGTAGGGTTGAAGTTAATCTTTATTTTTATTTTTCTAAAACGAAATCCAAAAAAAATCAAAATACTAAAATCCCAAAAGGAAAAGAAAAATTATTACGTTTGTTCTTTTTGATAAAAATATTTTCTTTCTAAAAAGTATATGTAGGATTCTTTCTTAATCTAAAAATAACATAATAAAAAGTTTTAAGGGGTCCTTAAGAGTCATGCATTAGATCAAATATTTTTAAGATTTAGTAGTGTCGACCTTCAATGGGACTGTCAATGTTCCGTACAGGCGCATGAAAAGTATTATTTCATTTTCACTTTATTTTAGGAGTTAGTAGTGTCGACCTTCGAGGGGATTTAAATGCCCCCGTATTGGCGCATGAAAGGTTTTATGCATTTGTTTTTTCTCGTATCATTATTATTATTATCTTTTTAAAAAAAAAAAAATTCTTGTCACAAAAAAAACAAAAATATAATTAAAATAAACAAAAGTAAAAAATTGAGTAGTGTCGACCATCGAGGGGATGTAAATGCCCCGTATAGGCGCATGAAAAAAAAATCTTTAAGATTGAGTAGTGTCGACCATCGAGGGGATGTAAATGCCCCCGTATAGGCGCATGAAGTGTTTTTACCTAAGTTATTTCATTTGTTATTTTATAACATTGAAATTAAGTGTTAGTCTTCTCTTCTAAAATTTTAGTTTATGATTATCTTTCATTTTTTAATTTAAAAAAAAAAAAAAATTTGGATAACAAAAAAATGCATAGCACATCATTCATACACATCTCATGCATAAAGTCATCTCATATGTGCATCAAAAAAAAAAAAATTTATGCATTATTTTGTATGTCAAATTATCAATTGCATCATATCATCTCACACATGCATTCAAAAAATAAAATTATAAAAAATATTCATGTATCATTATCTTAATTTGCATGTCAAGTCATAACGTTTTAAAAAAATGGTTAATTGCATAATATCATCTCACACATGCATACAAAAAAAAAAAATTAAAAAAAATATTCACGCATCATTATCTAAATTTGCATGTCAATTCATAACATTTTTAAAAAAAAAAATTGTCAATTGCATAATATCATCTCACATATGCATACAAAAAATGACAAAAAAAAAAAAAAAATATTCATGCATCATTATCTAATTTCGCATGTCGAGTCATAACATTTAAAAAAAAAGGAGAAAAAATATTTGTTAGTTGCATAAAGTCATCTCATATATGCATCATAAAAAATAAAAAAATATTCATGCATTCTATCATTACCCATGTCAAGTCATAACATTTTTTAGTTGCATAAAGTCATCTCATACATGCATACATGAAAAATAAAAACAAAAAAAAAATCATTTGTTATCCCATCATAAAAAATTTTAAAAAATAAATAAACAAAAGAGGACAAAAATAAAAAAATATTCATGCATTATTATCTAATTTCGCATGTTGAGTCATAACATTTAAAAAAAAAAGAGAAAAAAATATTTGTTAGTTGCATAAAGCCATCTCATATATGCATCATAAAAAAATAAAAAATATTCATGCATTCTATCATTACCCATGTCAAGTCATAACATTTTTTAGTTGCATAAAGCCATCTCATACATGCATACATAAAAAATAAAAACAAAAAAATCATTTGTTATCCCATCATAAAAAAATTAAAAAAATAAATAAATTTGATGCATCATTTTGCATGTCAAATCATCAATTGCATCATATCATCTCACACACGCATATATATAAAAAAACAAAACAAAACAAAAAATCATTTGTTATCATGCACATGCATACATCACAAAAATCAACTTTCACTTATATCTCACACATGATAAAAATGTCATGCATCATTATCTCATTTCACATAAAAAAAAAGTCAAAAAAACAGAAAAACATTTGTTATTCATCAATTTCATAATATCATCTCACACATGTTTTTCACAAAACATTATCGATTTTTATCACATTCTTCATCACATCATTTAAAAAAAAAAAAAACATTTTTGTGTTCACTTTGATTATTCTTGTGTTTACTTTGGTCGTTCTTGTTAGTTGAATCATTAACAAGAATTATGGACAAAAATGTTAAATCATCACACGGAGAAGTTAATTTAAAAAAAAAAAAAAAAAAAAAAAAAAAAAAGAAGAAAAAGTAATGAGTGCTTTCACTACTCTTTTATGGGAAATTGTAACTCTCAACCATTTTATGACTTTCTTTAAAATATCTCTCTCAACCTTCATTGTTGGCCTAAACTCTAAATTGAGAGAACTTTATTTTGACCTTCAAATTTCTCATGTGCTAAACATACACTCCCGAACAGGGTTTTAATAATCACACTAGGCAAACACCATTTTGCGAAAGTCCAAGATTACTCACGGTAAAACCTTGAATCTGCGTGTGCCACATAAACTTTGAGGCAATCTACCCTGATTTGTGGATCCACCTTTAAATCCATATCAAACTCGCCACCTACATTAGATGGTGCCTCTCTACCCACCTAGCCTTTTGTCAAACCTGCCACTTTTAATTAGATGACAAACACCCCAAATTATTCAAGAGAACTTCAAATGTAATGAAATAGTATTGAACTCTTGTGATCTATTGCTTCATAATTGAAACTTGTGATTTTTCATATATTCCTCATATTCAACTTCAGTTGATCCAGATTCTCATTTATTTTCATTCTTATCATTTGTCATTTCTCTTTCCTTAAATTGAAAGTGATTCCAAGACTAGAGATAATAATTTTAAGCACGAATGAGTCAGCAACGTTGGAAATTATCTCAAAATCTCAGCTTCATTCAATGAATTTTGCTTGAAGAATCTTCATCACGATGTCAGGGGTCATGGACAAATAAACGACATTAGAAAGACTACCAAAGTTGTAAAGGAGTAACCATATATCATCAATCTTTTGTATGTGATTGCACATTCTCTTGCTAAAAAAGGCAATGTTTAGCAACAAAAAAAAAAAAAAAAAAAAAAAAAAATGCGAGGTTTGTGCAATTAAATGATCAAGGAACTACATCCGAAATGCTCGGAAAATCTTCTTTGCAAGACAACCAATTGGGGCAAAGCCTCCATCTTTGCTAAACTGAGACAAAGTTTCCAACTTTGCAAACTGGACAAAACCTCACCTTTACCGCACAAAAGCAAAGCTTCCATCAAACAAAACTGGAGCAATGCCTTTGTTTTTGCCACTCTGGAGCAAAGTCATCATCAACAACATTGAAGCAAAACCTTCGTCTTTGCCACACTAGAGCAAGACCACTATCCACACCGGAATCCAAATCAACATCAGCAAGCTGGAACATTTGATTGCACCATTTCTTTGAAAAAAAAAAAAAAAAAAAAAAAAAAAAAAAAAAAAAGAAAAAGAAAAAAGAAAAAAGAAAAAGATTGGTGCAGTCAAAACATTAAAAAAAACTTCATGGCAAAATGTTTTAGAATCTCACCTTTAAATCAACATTGAAGCAAAACCTTCATCTTTGCCATACTGGAGCAAGGCCGCCATCAACAAACTGAAGCAAAACCTTTATCTTTGCAAAACTGGAGCAAAGTCTTCATCTTTGTCATACTGGAGCAAAGCTACCACCAACAAACCGGGCAAAAGTGTCGCATTTGCCACATTTGGGCAAAATCATTCATCTTCGTCACACCACTAGACCAAGTCAGGATGAAGATAATCAAATTATCGAGGAGTTCGAGCTTACCCAAAGAAAGAAGCATATATGAGATGATTTCCTCAGGGGCTGACTTCAGGTTCTCAAAATTATTGTCCAAAGAATTTGAATCACTTCATTCGTCTTCCATTTTATCATATTCAATCTCTTACTCAAATATTTGAAATATATCATCAATCTCTTATTGTTCAAGAGATTTGAAAACCACATTCTCCGTTATATTTTTCCTTTCGAAAAAAACATGTATTTTTTATCATTTTTATACTTACTTCGAAGCTAAATTCATTCAAATCATTGTGTCTATTACAAGACTAAAGTTATGAAGCAGTTAATCGAGTAAAATTCTACAAATTACTTTTGATAGTTCTCTAAACTAGCACATGAGACACTACCCAAAGTCCATCACGCCTAATTTGGTTGAGTGATCTACGATTGACATACATAATCCCTTTCGGGTGAAAGCATTTATAAAAAAAAAAATCCAATGATGACAACATTTTCTCTTTGATTCATTGCTAAACATCTGCTAACAAGAACGATGAGAGTAGACAGGTTCAATCACTTTGATATCATAATTATCACATTTATTGCAAATTGAGATCATTTAAAGCAACAATCATTCTCATATATCATGGTTAGGTAGCAAAAGTCGGTCAAATAAAGATTATGCATACATTTACGACTTTTCAATTTACCATTGGTATGCATCTCATGACATTTTAAAATCTACTATTGGCATATGCAGGCATACATGTTGCATTATTTACAATTGGTGTGCACATGCATACATGTTGCATTCATGACATTTAAAAAGAAAAAATGCTATCATTGACACACACATGCGTATTCCATTCATGACATTTTAAAATCTGCCATCAACATGCACATGCATACATATTGCATTCATGACATTCATTTTTTCTATTATTGGTCATCATGCCTTCAAAATCAATTTCATTGGTCAAACCAAAACAAATCAGGGCACACGTTGTCATACGTGATAATGAACAAGTTCCACTCATAACATTGAAATTTATCCACATGATTTTAATCCATTTTCATTTCGCATTTGCATGTCAGCATTCTCTTTAGAGAGTCATTCATCAATTCATACTAGTTTTCATGTCCTGTGACAAACTCACATCTCATAACTCATGCATTTGAGTCTTCTTCATATTCATGAAATCCTAATGTTTTCGAAAGAACATTTTAAAAAAATCTCTAAAAACAAAAGTTTCATTTTTGACAACTAAGTTTTGAAATAAAAATCGTTGTCCCCTTTAAAGCAAATTTCTGAAATATGAAGTCTCTGTTTTAAAAGTATCTTTCATTTTGGCAGCTAAGTTTTGAGATAAAAACCGTTGTCCATATATACAAAAAAAAAAAAAAAAATAAATAAAAAAAAATTTAAAAAAATTTAAAAAAAATCAAAATCAATCACTCAATCTTTTACATTAATTCCAGTTGGTTAAATCGAACCCTAATCCAAGTTTAGCGGTCGAAGCCTGTGGACATAACCCAGGTCCGTTTCTTTTCCTTGTTGGTTAAATCGAACCCTAATCCAAGATTAGCGGTCGAAGCTTGTGGACATAACCCAGGTCCGTTTCTTCTCAGTTGGTTAAATCGAACCCTAATCCAAGATTAGCGGTCGAAGCCTGTGGACATAACCCAGGTCCGTTTCATTTCCTTGTTGGTTAAATCGAACCCTAATCCAAGATTAGCGGTCTAAGCCTGTGGACATAACCCAGGTCCGTTTCTTTTCCTTCTTGGTTAAATCGAACCCTAATCCAAGATTAGCGGTCGAAGCCTGTGGACATAACCCAGGTCCGTTTCATTTCCTTTTTGGTTAAATCGAACCCTAATCCAAGATTAGCGGTCGAAGCCTGTGGACATAACGCAGGTCCGTTTCTTTCAGTTGGTTAAATCGAACCCTAATCCAGCATTAGCGGTCGAAACCTGTGGACATAACCCAGGTCCGTTTCATTTCCTAGTTGGTTAAATCGAACCCTAATCCAAGATTAGCGGTCGAAGCCTGTGGACATAACCCAGGTCCGTTTCTTTTCCTTGTTGGTTAAATCGAACCCTAATCCAAGATTAGCGGTCGAAGCCTGTGGACATAACCCAGGTCCGTTTCAGTTACTTTGTTGGTTAAATCGAACCCTAATCCAAGATTAGCGGTCGAAGCCTGTGGACATAACCCAGGTCCGTTTCATTTACTTTGTTGGTTAAATCGAACCCTAATCCAAGATTAGCGGTCGAAGCCTGTGGACATAACCCAGGTCCGTTTCTTTTCCTTGTTGGTTAAATCGAACCCTGATCCAAGATTAGCGGTCGAAGCCTGTGGACATAACCCAGGTCCGTTTCTTTTCCTTGTTGGTTAAATCGAACCCTAATCCAAGATTAGCGGTCGAAGCCTGTGGACATAACCCAGGTCCGTTTCTTTTCCTTGTTGGTTAAATCGAACCCTGATCCAAGATTAGCGGTCGAAGCCTGTGGACATAACCCAGGTCCGTTTCTTTTCCTTGTTGGTTAAATCGAACCCTAATCCAAGATTAGCGGTCGAAGCCTGTGGACATAACCCAGGTCCGTTTCATTTACTTTGTTGGTTAAATCGAACCCTGATCCAAGATTAGCGGTCGAAGCCTGTGGACATAACCCAGGTCCGTTTCATTTACTTTGTTGGTTAAATCGAACCCTAATCCAGCATTAGCGGTCGAAGCCCGGGAGATAGCCCAGGTCCGTTTTAAATTCAAGTTGGTTAAATCGAACCCTAATCCAGCATTAGCGGTCGAAGCCCGGGAGATAGCCCAGGTCCGTTTTAAATTCCAGTTGGTTAAATCGAACCCTAATCCAGCATTAGCGGTCGAAGCCCGGGAGATAGCCCAGGTCCGTTTTAAATTCAAGTTGGTTAAATCGAACCCTAATCCAAGATTAGCGGTCGAAGCCTGTGGACATAACCCAGGTCCGTTTCATTTATCTTTGTTGGTTAAATCGAACCCTGATCCAAGATTAGCGGTCGAAGCCCGGGAGATAACCCAGGTCCGTTTCATTTCCTTGTTGGTTAAATCGAACCATAATCCAACATTAGCGGTCGAAGCCTGTGGACATAACCCAGGTCCGTTTCTTTTCCTTGTTGGTTAAATCGAACCCTAATCCAAGATTAGAGGTCGTAGCCTGTGTAAACCCAGGTCCGTCTTCGTTTTAATAATAAACAAATTTTCACCTCCCCAATACGTTGTCTTCGTCCTTTGTCTACCCTTTCAATTCTTCAAAGATACACAAAGGGGAGCAAGCTGTAGACACCGTATTTGGTCCGGGCATTTGTTTATTATTAATGTTTTTACCTTATTTATTTATTTTTATCATATTTGATTGAATCTTTTTAAGTTGTAAATTCACTTTTTATTATGTATTTAATTAATTTCGAAATTGGAGAAAAATAACAAAAATAATGTTTTAATTGTTTGGGAAGGATTTTTACCTAATTTGACAATAAGGATTAATACTTAATGAGTATAAAATTCTTAAGTCATTTTATGACTAAAATTTTGATATTCATTTGAGTATAAAAATATTTAATTCATTTTGGGTTAAAATTTGATATCAATTTATGAGTATAAAATATTTAATTCATTTTGGATTAAAATTTGATATTCATTTATGAGTATAAAATAATTAATTCATTTTGGGTTAAAATTTGATATTCATTTATGAGTATAAAATATTTAATTCATTTTTGGGTTAAAATTTTATATTCATTTATGAGTATAAAATATTTGTTCATTTTATGGTCAAAAATCAGTTTTGAATGAGAAAAATATCGAATCATAAATTTACTTCAATTTTTACCTTTGGTGGGAGTTTTCAACGATCTATAAATACCGACCAAAGAGAGAAGAAAAAGATGGAAAAAAAAGACTTAGACAATTTAGAGCAAAAAAAAATGTAAAAGATAAAAAGGATTTGATTTGAGTCAAATCAAGTCAAAATTGATTTTCTCTCTCATCCAACTCAACTTTTCTTTTCCATCTCATGCACGCAAACCGAAGAACCTACTATTCATCATCTTCCTCAACTATCTTCTACCTAACTCCGGCGACTGAATAAGCAACCAACGGCGGGCCAACCTCCTCCAACCGGCGGCGGAACTCCTCGGCGGCGAACCACGCGGCCTTCAACGACGTAGACGCGGTCAGATCAGCGGACGAAACCTCACGACGGACCTCGACGGCCGGTGGACGAAGCAGACGGCGGCGACACAAAACCCGGATTCACGTGAACAGCAGCGGCAAAGCTTCATGAGGGGAAGAAGACGTCGATGGCAACCCCAACTCGAACGGCGGCGGAGGTAGACGAGCCAACGACGGAGCTGCGGTGATTTGAGTCCTCGACGAGCCGGCCTTCACGACGGCGGCGCGGTCTTCTTCCTCAACTCGAACCCAGACGAACGGGAGGCAGAGAACATAGCGGCGGCGCGAACTCGGACGATGAGGCTCCGGCGAAGCTCAAAGCAGACGGGCATGAAGCTTTTCCTTGGGTAAGCAAATTTGGTTAGTTTTGTTTAAATTACAAAACTGCCACTTTCACTTAATTTTCAAATATATCTCCTAGTTTATATGAAATTTCAAATATGCCATGGTTTATATAAATTTCAAATATAACTTGGTTTATATGAGATTTCAAATATACTCGATTTATATGAGGTTTCATTCTGTTTCTAATTTTATTTGTTTTCTTGCCGGTTTAATTACATCTTTGTTATTGGTCTAAATTACGAACATGCCATTATGTGCCATTTACAAAATTGTATTTTAAAAGTTTTTTCCAAACTATTTTAAATCTAAAATTTCAAATGATTTTACTTTAATTTTTTTTATTCTTTTCCAAACGAATTGTTAAATTGATTTTCGATTGATTTTTAAAACTTTGATTTTCATTTTATTTCTAAATCTATAATTTACCGGGATCTCAAAATTTTGTTTTGTTTTAAAATATTTTCAAATGAATTAGTTTTCTATTAAATGTTTTAAATTGACTTTCAAAATTGTTTCCCAAAACATGAAATTTTATTTTTGTTTTAAACTGGTTTGAAATGAATTTCAAATTAATTTTGAAATCAAAAGTATTTCAAAAATCTTTCAAAAAATATTTGTTTATTGCGTAATCCCCGTTATGGGATTAAGACAACTAATGGCAAAATTGAAGGGTAATTCCATTCACAAATCAAATCCTTACTTTACTTTAAAGTTAAGGCAAGATTAGTTGAAACATTCTCTTTCATGTTATTTCTTTTTCTCTTTTCTCAAATTAAGGACATTTTAAATAAATTTAATTGAATATAAATACAAATTTTGGCTACCGTTTTAACGGGTGTTGTAGGGTGCTAACACCTTCCCTACACTCAACCGACCCCCGAACTTGATTTCTAGTTTCTTAGACCAGTTTTTGTTTTAAGGTGACCAATCACACCCAAAATGGTTGGTGGCGACTCCATCTCTTTGTTTTTTAAACCAAAACCCTTAAAAGAGGACGTCGGCCGCTCCGCGTCGCGATGACGTTGCGACATGAAGCATTGAGAGGGCATTGAAAATTAGAATGCAGCAGAGAGAAGGTGGAAGAGAGAAGAAGTGAAGAGGGAGAAAGGAAAGTGGCAATAGTAACTCATATTATGTTGTAAAGGATGATTGAAGTGCAGGTTCCAGCAAGGGCAATGCATGCAAGCATTGTGAGAAACATAATCATCCACACTTCAGATGCTGGAGAAGGTCAGATTTGAAGTGTAGAAGGTGTCATTTAATGGGGCACATTGAGAGATTCTGTAAAGGATCTCAACAGCAAGGAGGAGCACATGTTGCACAGTACAACAAGAAGGAGATCAACTATTTGTGGCTACCTGTTTCTCATCAGTCACTCAATGTGACAACTGGTTGGTTGATAGTGGGTGTATCAATCACATGACAGGTGCAAGGAGTTGTTCAATAACCTTGACAAGTCATTCAAGTCAAAGGTGAACATGGGGAATGGTGAGTATCTAGAAGTGAAGGGCAAAGGCACAGTGTCAATATAGGGTTGTGCAAGAACCAAGTTGATTATTGAAGTGCTCCTAGTTCCTGAGATTGATCAAAACTTGTTAAGTGTTGGTCAACTAGTAAAGAAGTGATTCAAAGTGTTATTTGAAGAAGAAAATTGCTTTATTTTCGATTCTAGTGGAAATGAATTGTTCAAAATAAAGATGCAGCACAAAAGCTTCTTATTGGATCCACTCGAGAAGGAACAAATAACTTTCAAGTGTCAAGTGAGTGACACTGAGCTATGGCATAAGAGGTTGGGGCATTTTCATCTGAAAGGGTTGCAGTATTTGCAGAAGAATGAAATGACAGTTGGAGTACCAATTCTGGAGGAGCTGAAAACAAACTACAAAACTTGTTTGACAGAGAAGCAAACAAGGTTGTCATTCAAGAACTCAATTTGGAAAGCAACTGAGAAGTTGCAGCTCATCCACATTGACTCGTGTGGACCTCAACCAACTATTTCACTCAATGGTAACAGGTATTTCATTATCTTTATTGATGATTATACCATAATGTGTTGGATTTACTTCATGAAGCATAAGTCTGAAGTAGCTGAATTGTTTCTGAAGTTTAAAAGATGAGTTGAGAATCAGAGTGGTTGTAAGATTCAGATGGTAAGGTCCGATAACGGGACTAAATACACATCACAAAGGTTCAAATCCTTTTGTGAAGAAACTGGAATAGAGCATCAGTTCATTGCTTCATATACTCCACAACAAAACGAAGTTAGTGAGAAGAAGAACATGAGCATTATGGAGATAATGTCAAGATGCATGTTGCATGAGATGAACTTGTCAAAGGAGTTTTTGGCTGAAGCAGCAAACACATCAATTTTTTTATTGAATAGACTACCTACAAGGGTATTGGAAAAGAAGACACCTTATGAATTTTGGTTAATACAAAACCAAAACTGAAAAATTTGAAGTTGTTTGGTTGTTTGTGTTTTTCTCATGTTCTACAGGTGAAGAGAGACAAGTTGAGTGAAAAGGCAAAACCAAGAATCTTTGTAAGCTACACCATGATGTCCAAAGCGTACAAGATCTATCAACCTCACAAAAAGAAGATGGTGATTAGTAGGGATGTTCAATTCTTGGAGGATAAGAAGTTGGACTGGACAAAAGAGGAGAAGCAACAAAAAGTTTATTTGGGTTTTTTTTTTTCGCAACGGTATTTTAATTAATGCGAGGATTGAACCCATGACCTCTGAGTCACGGGAACAACCTTATGCCAATTGAGCTATGCTCGGTTTGGCAAAAAAAAAAGTTTATTTGGTTGATGATGCATCAGTTAGAGAGACTAGACTGGTGAGTGAGGTAGATGAGAGAAGTAGTGTAGCTAGGAGCAAGCTAGATGTTTGCAACATTTGAATTAGGAGGAGTATGTTAGTTAACTCAGTTGTTATATTTGGAGTTAGCGGAGTAAGTGTTGTTATATTTGGAGTTAGTGGAGTAAGTGGCTAGTGTTTTGTGGAGTTAGGTTAGTGTAGTTTAGTTGTTGTTTTTATGGAGTTAACTAAACTATTTTTAGCATTTAGAAAGTGTATTTAAGCTCAGTTGTTATATTTGGAGTTAGCGGAGTAACTGTTGTTATATTTGGAGTTAGTGGAGTAAGTGGCTCTAGTGTTTTGTGGAGTTAGGTTAGTGTAGTTTAGTGGTTGTTTTTATGGAGTTAACTAAGCTATTTTTAGTATTTAGAAAGTATATTTAAACTCAGTTGTTATTGAATGAAAATGTAGTAGAATTCCCCACTTATCTTCTCTCTCGAACAACAAAGCAGTCATTTGTAGCGTTCTTCGATCTTTTCCTTTATTATGCTATTTCTTGGTGCAAAAGCTCAAGTCTCTATGCTTGTTATTCTTATGTTTCTCTTTTAACTAACTCGGAAAGCTTCTTGTAATCACCCTGGATCTTTGATCCATTTTGTATATTTCATACATCAATGAAATTGTTTCTTATTAAAAAAATTGATAAATATGCTAAGAACATATAGACATAAAATTAAAAATTCAGGACATATTAGACATAAAATTTAAAATTTAGACACTTATTAGACACAAAATTGAAAGTCTAAGATTTTATTAGACACATTTTTAAGTCTATGGACTAAATAGACATAAACTTGAAAGTTTAGGCCCGTTTGATAACCATGCGGTGTTTAATTTTTGGTTTTTAAAAATTGGGTTCGTTTTCTCCCAATTTTCTACAATGATTTTCATCTTTGTTAGGGAACATTAGAATTTTTAGTCAAATTTCAAAAACAAATTTTTTAAAGCTCTTTTTTTTATTTTCAAAATTTGATTCGAAATGTGAAAACATTTGTAAAGGATAGATAACACAACAATGAGACTCATAGGGAGAAGTATTGTTTATAGACTTAATTTTCAAAAACTAAAAATAAAAAACAAAATGAATATCAAACGGATCCTAAGAACAAAACTTATATGAATTTGTGCGTTTCTTAACATAAAAATTTGAATCCGCCACTAAGGATTAGAGGAATGAAAATGATATTAAAAAACATAAAAATTTGAATCCGTCACTAAGGATGAGAGGAATGAAAATGATATTAAAAAACTTAACGGATAGATGGAACAATTTCCAATTTTATTTTATTAAAAAATATTATCTATTATTTTATTAAAAATTAGCGACTAATAAAAATGAAAATAAGAGAAAATTATTATTATTCCATTTCAAGAAATACAAATATATCACTTGATATAAAATATTATAATAACAACAACTAAAAAGAACAATTTACTTTCTAGATAAGGTAATAAGTTAATAATTCATTCACATGCCGAGAAAGATACTAAAGGTTGAATTACATGAATGGACTATATGAGCATAGCTCAACTGATCTAAAGTGTATTTTCGATCAAGACATTAAAAGATTTGAATCTCATATCTCACCTCTAATAAAAAAAAATGCATAAATTAATTGATTTTTTTTTTTTATAAAAAAAATTCTATAAGTAAACTCATTAAAAAAACAAAAGCTTTAAACCCAATTAATAAAATGTTTATTAATATACTTTATCACTTAATAAAATAATTTTAGTTTAAAAAAAAGAAAAAAAAAATTAGTTAAAAAATTAAAAAGCTTAATTGAAAAAAAAAATGGAATAATTTTTAATTAGATTTTTGACTAAAATTAAAGGCCAAAATCAGTATAGCTTAGAGGTAAGTGACATGTACTCCTTCTCTCTGTGGCATTCACTACTTTACAAATTGTGATTAAATTGGTTCATTTCTAAAAGTACATGGTAAAAAATGAATGTTTTGAAAGTACATGAATCAAAATTAACTGAAGCTCAAAGTATATTAACCAAAAGATGGACGTTTTGAGAGTATAGTAACTAAAATTAACTAAATGTAAAAAATACATCAAATAAAATAGTATTTGACCTTAATAATAATAAAAAAAAAAATCAAAAAATCAAAAAATCAAAATTTTCATTGCGTGAACAAAGAGAAAATAGTTGTCAAACCGACAAAGAGAAAATAATTGTCAAACCGAGCATAACTCAATTAGCATAAGGTTGTATTCGTGATTAAGAGGTCATGGGTTCAATCATCGTATTAATTAAAATTTGTAATAAAAAAAAAATGTTTAAAAAAAAAAAACTTAAAGTAGAGAATAATATTGTGTAAAGAAAATCCCACCTGGGAAGCCGTAAAATGAGGGATGCTCAGATTTGATTTCAAATGAGGTGGTTGGTGTTGCTTCGTTGTCTTTGACTTGTTGTAGCCCTTGTTTTTTTAGCGGGATGCATGAACGGCCAGATCATGATACTCCATCTTTGTTTTGTCTCGTTTAAGTCGTGATGTCTTAATTTTATGAAAATGTCTATGAAAATATCAATATTCAATTTAAGAAAAATGGTATGAATCATCTTAAAGTGTGAGGATTGTTATAATTACATCCTTACGAGTCCTTTGGCCCATGAAGTTGGGGAAGTGAATTTACTCCCCGATTTGTCACTCTCCATACTTCAACCGTAATTACTAATAAAGTTTATCTTATTTTTCAAGACAACACATTTATCTCTTTCTCTCTCTCCTCCCACAATATTTTTAATTATTTAAAAAAAACGTAATTTAAACGAAAGGAGTAGAATGACTAAAAATGTAATTCAACATATTTTTATTATTTTAAATATAAACTATGTTGTTGAATCAAAATTGGTACTTACACAAAATTCAAAATGTAGTCCTACTAGTGAGAAATAAAAACATCTTATTTGGATCCGTTTAAAATCTTTTAAAACACTACTAATGTAGTACTTTTAATACACCATGTCGTTGAGCTATGCTCTTGTTGTCAAATTATGACGACTCTCTTCTATTTCAAAACTATCCAAATAAAATGATTAATCAATGTGAGTGATATTGAAAAAAAAAAATTGGAGTATTGTAGTCAAAATTATTTTTGTTATCTTCAAAGAAAGTTGTGAAGGATACATAAAATAAAAAAATAAAAAAGTGCATTCTTAAAATTTATTGAGAGAAGTCCTTAATAATGAAAATATGAAAAATTAAAATTAAAAAAAATATATATATGTTGTCATTGTTGAGATGTTGGGTTTCTACTATAATTATGTGTTGTATGAGGTTTGTTACAATTACGCTTTCAACTTTTAATTTGATCAATCATCACCTTAAACTATGAGATTTATTATAATTACACTCGTCAACTTTTATATTTATTTATTTGTTTATTCACTAAAGTGACTTTGGATAAAAATTAAAGTTAAGAAATAAAATAGACAAAATGAATTGGACTAGAAATCACTGAAAAATTTGGTCAAGTTTCGATGTGGATTAAACGATTAAAATATTGATGTGCTGTAAATTGACAAGTTCAGCATCAATATTATTGATTATCGCTCGAAATCGAGGATTAAACTATTGATGTCGATATCGATATCAGAATTTTACGAATATGTTGACATCAATACTAATAGAAAGTGTCGGTTGGAACACTTAACAAATTACAGTATAGTAATTGATTAAATTAAAAATTTCATAGGTGTAATTGTAACAAACTTCATAGTTCAAGGAGTGGTTGATCAAATTAAAATTAAGTTCATGAGACGTAATTGTAGCAAACCACTTAATCTAGTGGTAGTTTGTGCAATTTTTTTATTAATTTAAAATAATTATGATATGGAATTTTTAAATTAATTTTAATAGTGATGAGAAATGTGTGAAAAATGAAAACTAATTTAATTCTTTTAAATTAAGTAATAGAAATAACACTAAAGTGGGAAAAAAAATAATAATAAAAAGAGCATTAGTAAAAAAAAAGGGGGTAAAAGTGTAAAAAAATAAATAAACCTAGAACCAAATGGAGAAACTCTAAGAGTAAAAATGTAACATTTTGAAACCTAGGGATTAAATGGAAACTAAAAATTTAGAGGTAAAAGTGTAATATTTTGAAACCGAAACACTAAATTGAAATTGTTCCCTTCTTCTTATTATTATTATTTTTTTTTCTTATACGATGTAATGAAAATGTTTATTCACCCTTGTCGGTTGTCGATATCGAACTCATGAACATATGAAAATGTCAATATGTCGATGAAAATTTAATATCCTTATTATGGTAGAGGTGATAGCAGCATTTTAAATGTCGAGTTCTCAATTTTATAAAAGTATGGATAAATAGTTGATGTTATGGAAATTTCTTGAAAAATATAGAAATAGAGAAAAATTCATAAAAAAATATATAAAAATTAACAAATAGGACTTTTATCTTTTTTAAATGAGTTAATTTTTATATATTATATTTTATCGATTTTTATTTATAATATAATAAAAATGTTGATTCACTCTTCATGTTGATGTCTATCAACATAAATTTAAAATCTTGGGTGAGAGAAAGTAAGGTGAGACGGATTGAATCAACATACAAAATATATCTTTCACAATTTGATATGTCATTAAATAATACGAAAAATTTGGTGTTCCTTATTAAATTTATCTCTCCTTAAATTTTAGGGTTTAGAGTATGTTTAGTGTTTAAGGTTTAGTGTTTTCTTTGAGTTGTTTTTTTTAATATTAGAGGAATACGAAGGGCTTACAAGTAATTTGACTATGATTTTTATGAAAAAATTCTATGGACATATAAATGAAATTTGTCCTAATTTAAATGTTATCTCTATGTACTTATCCCTGACTTTTTTATTACTAAAGGTTCCCGTCAGTTTTTGCTTATCTCGTGAACCAAACAATTCTTCTACCTACAATAAGTTGTCAAAAAAATTTGTAGATTTTTTTGTTAACTTTCTTCATTGAGACAATAAAAGCCTGAATTTTCGGTCAGAACGTGCATGCTCGACGACTCATCGGAATCGTGCTTATTAAGGCAAGCCCTCAGATAGATTTCAAAAAGATTTGTGGACCGAGTTGGAATACCTTTAATGTGCATGTTTCACCACAAACGACGGTTATAACGTAAAGATCGACTCTGATTTTTTACTTTATTGGAAAAACCGTCGAAGCAATGCATGTGAGCTCTATTGAATTTTATTCGAATCACATGAGATTTCTTAATTTCAATTTTGTTTTTAGTACAACTGAATGCATGAATTTTTTTACTTCCAACTTCAAGAAAAGGAGTACATGTAAATTACAACTCAATTATACTCCCTTTAGCCTTTAATTCTATCATTAGTTATTTAAAAAAACATTTCAAACCTTTTCAATTAACCTTTCATTTTTATTAGAAAAAAAAAGTAATTTGTTAAGTAATAATGTATATTGAGAAAAAATTAGGGTAAAAACAATTTATATCCTTAAACTTTAGAGGTTGTATCAATTAAAACCCTAAACTAATTATTGTGAACATTCATAAGTATATCAATTTACACTCTCTCTTGGAAAAATGTTCGTTCTCACAGTGGAGACTTATAATTTATCAATTAAACTCATAAACTGGGTTGAAAATATTTAAAGCGTTTTTTTTTGTGTTGAATGTGTCCAGCTTATAGAAATTTGAAAAAAAATCCAATTAATTCATGTATTTCACCCATTAGTAACATACTCAGCATGCAATGGGCTATTACCTTATAGATCTCTCAATTTTTTATTTTTTTATTTTTTTTATTTTTTTTATTATTATTATTTTTTTTTTAACATGTGAGGTAGATGATTGAATATAGCACCTCTTAATCACGCGTTATTATGTCAGTTGAGTTATATTTTTGACATACATATATCAATTACTCTTTTTAGTTGTTGATATTATAATATTTATATCAAGTGTGTTATATTTGTACGTCTTGAGAAGGAAAGAGAATAATTCTCTCATTCTCATTTTTATTAGTTGCTAATTTAATAAAATTAAAAAATAAGTAATTAAATAAAAATAAAATTGTATTTGTACGTCTTGAGAAGGAAAGAGAATAATTCTCTCATTCTCATTTTTATTAGTTGCTAATTTAATAAAATTAAAAAATAAGTAATTAAATAAAAATAAAATTGTATTTGTACGTCTTGAGAAGGAAAGAGAATAATTCTCTCATTCTCATTTTTATTAGTTGCTAATTTAATAAAATTAAAAAATAAGTAATTAAATAAAAATAAAATTGTATTTCAACCTTAGAAATTAGATCTCAAATTAACTAATAGTTCAAAATGTGTTTGATAAAATATTTATAAATCATAAAATATTTATAAATCATAAAACTAGTGGTAATTACTCATTAAATATTAGGTAGTTGAATATAAACTATATTAATTAATTTGTGAACATATTTTATATTATAAATTTTGTATAATTATTTTTTATAATATTATATAAATTATAATATATTATATTATACATATTTTAATTTAACATAAATGAATTGAGTTTTTAATTTTAAATATTACTTTTTATTAAAGTTTTTATCATTTTAAATATAATTATGAATTTTCAAATTTAAAATTTGGATACATTCAAAACAAAAAAATAATGTTGTTTTTTCTAAATTTCCACTATTTTGATCATAGAGTTTAGAAAACAATTTTAAAAAATAGAATACATGTTGCATATCAAACACATATATGCTCAACTCAATAAATCTCAAAACATAAAACAAAAATTGAATTGGGTACCAAATAATTTTTTTAATATATTTTCATTCCCTCAATTGCGTCCCTCTATCACTTTTTTTTTTTTTTTTTAATAACTGCAAAAATTTTAGCTAGAAATATAGTTAACAATTATATTCAGTATACTTCTTAAACTACATTGAGACTTAAATACTCCTATAGGATTTAACCCGTTGAAAAATTAAATCAACTAAGAAAATTGTTGATTTTATGAGAGAGAGAAATTAGTTGGGAGGAAAAAAACGTAACCATTAGTTAACCGTTGAAAATTTTGAAATAATTTGAATGAAACACAAATCGAACCTGTCACCCCTTGTATTGCCCGGTATACACTGACTCGATGAACACGACAATGGAATCAAGAAAATATACCACAACTATATATCGAACATTGACAATCTGCACAAAAACGATTATGGAATACATTGTATACTTGTTCCACACATACAATATCAAAATGGTGTAAAAAGAGGTTGACAACACAAAAGAAACAAATAATATACAATGTCATTCTTTGTTTTGTACTTTCATTGTCGACATTAGGAATATGGGGAATTAATTTTGTATAATTGGGTAGTATATGTTGTTATATAATACATCCTCATTGTATACATGTGTACATCATGATATGTAAATCTAAACATGTATGTTCATCGAATGTTTTGTCGACACGTATGTATGGTGTTATATAAATCTAAACATGTATGTTCATCCCGTGTTTTTTTCGTCGCTAATTCTTGTTAGTAGCTTCAACCTAACTAATTTATACATACGCCGGATCAAATTGATAAGTAAATGAATGGTTCCCTAGACATACATGGTTGTATCAACACAGATCCACACCATGTAGTAATGTGTTATATAAATCTAAGTATGTATGTTCATAACGTACTTTGTCCCTTGTCGGTAATTCTTGTTAGTAGCTGCAACCTAACTTTATACTTATGTCGGATCAAAATGATAAGTAAATTGGTGGTTCTCCACGTATACCTGGTTGTGTAACCCCCGTTTCATACCATGACAAGATGTATTGTGCGTCGTTACTTGATACTTTTGTATGTTGTTATATAGGTTAAACTATGCATGTTCATACCCCTTCTCTATCTGTGGTCTGTGGTTCTTGTTAATAGTTACACTCTAGCTTCCTACCTATGCCACATACACAACTACCTAACTTTATCCATCTGCCAAATTAAAATGATAAGTAAATAAATGGTTCCACACACCTATACCTGGTAGTGATTCGTAGTATGTGCCATGATAGTATGAAATAGTATTGTCAACTGACATTTGTGTATATTGATATATTTATATAACTATCAATGTATATCTTGTAGTGATATATATGTGTCAATGAAGTCTGGGTCGACAAAGTGGACCTCCCTACTCTCTCGATATGAAGTTCTCTTGAGCCTAATACTAATGCATTTACTGTATGACCTACTACCTACGACCGCACTATCAACGACCAGAACACAATCGTTGTACTTATTCTCTGAGTAATCCGCTAGAACCCATACAAACTCTCTGTCTTCAGTGGGTCTCATGTCAACGATTTCTCATCCTCGTTTTTAAATAGTGAGAGTCGTAAGATCTTTTGTTGGGGATATAGTGATAGCAATTGAGAGACAGATTTGTGAAGCTCATCAAGGGTAGAAATGTTTGGAATTTGGACGGTGCAACTCTTAAATTTGTTGTATATGTCATTGTCGTCTCATATGCCATCAAACACAAAGCTAATCGGATACGACTCCAATAATTTCGTGGTGAATGCTTCAAAAGATGGATAAGAAACCAACCAGTGCAAAAGATAGAGAATTATTGTTTCAACAATATGAGGTCAGTTTTTTTAAGCCATAAAGGTAGAAAGGTGGTTTAAAATAATAAGGAAAATATCTTGAAAAGGTGGTTTAAAATAATAAGGAAAATATCTTGATGGTTGGGGAATTGAATCTGAGTTGTGCCATTTTTTCCATCCCTAAAATAAAGAAGTTCGGTTGGTGGAAAAATCAAATCGGTTTGGGTGGCAGTTGGGTAAATGGGACATATTCGGTATAGAAAAATTTATCTTTCCCACCCTACAACCTAGTTAGCTATTGGATACAAATAGTAAACTAAGTTAGCTATATTTCATTTCGTAACAATTCTCCAAATTTAGGGGAAAAAACCTTGATTGAACTATACTTAGTTCACTCACTCCACATGATACATCATCCTAAAGCACTCCGTTCATTCCGCTCGCAACAATCCAATTAATTCTCCATTCACGAATCAACATCTTAGATAGAAGTTAAATGCTCTTTTCTAAACTCAAATGAGACACACCAATTTGACAAGATTCAAAAATCCTCTCAACTCTCGTGTCACATCAACTTGACTAATCATAGAATCTAACACATCATATGCCATGATTATATCGTCTACATGATTTAAGGTAAAATTCTCATTCATCCCTAATTGAGATCCATTCAAATTTAACTTCTACACATGTAAATATCATCCAACATAATATTTTAAATGTGTTATTGAGATTCATTCAAATTTAACTTCCTAGCATATCAATATCATTCAACATAATATTTAAAAATATAAAACCTAAACCCTAAACTCGGCTTCCACTACAACTTGTTCATTTGATCATCCAAGTTAGAGATAAAAACACCTAATCAACATAAGTTTAATGCTTAATGCTCCTATTTTCTCTCTACAAGTTGTCGGACTCCGACAATAGATCTTTCAACATCTACAAGTCTCATCCAAATTTAAATCCATTTCCCTCATTGAAAACATGACTAATTCTTCACCCGTCGTTGAATTCAGCAATAGTCGTTCTTTTGAAAAAAAAAACATAAGCCTACATTTTTCTTAAAAGTTTGGAAAATGACCAAAAACCCCAAGGGAACATGAGTAATGTGGTGTGGTATTTAGAATGATGATATGAGGGGGTTGTGGGGATACCCTAATTTTAAATTTAAAAAGAAGAAGAAAAAAAAGTAGAATAGTTTCTAGTTAGGGAAAAGAAAGGAGATTGATTGGCATTTGCCAAACTTGGAAAAATTTGAATCTCCTTTTAACAAATGAAGTGACCACTCAAGCACTTTGGGCTTTGGTGGAGTTCCTTTATGCCTTGAGCCCTCAAAGCATCTCTTGATATGGCAAGTTCCTTTGTGTGTGTCTCATGAGAGTTTTGATTTGGGAAAGTTCCCCATTCAACTATTTTCTCCATTTTTGCTACCTTAAATGCAAAAGTTGCCTTTCTTAAAAAAAATAAAAACTCTCATGAATTAATGCTCCAAAAGAATCCCTACATAATTTACTTTCCCCTCCCTCCCTCCCTTCCCACATTAGCTAATTTGGAAGGTAAATAGAGAACGAGAATTTGAACCTCTGACTTCAAAGAAAAGTACATGTCAATTATCACGGAGCTGTTCACTTTAGCTTTCCTTCGACTTTTTGATCTCTTGGTTGTTTTTTTGACCTCTTAGTCACTAGGCCGTATATTATGCCGGTTGAGCATGTTCATGTTGGTGATCTCCTGATTTCTTTGTGCTTATAATGTAAGCATCATTTTCGTATTTGTTTTAGGTTGGGAGACAAAAGATTAAAAAAGTATATTTGATTAACCCTTTTAGTTTTGTCTTCCATTTAAAAAAAAAAAAATACACTAGTTAAAAAATATTATGAAATTTTGTGAAAGTATAAAAGAATTGCCTATGGTTGTTTTTAAAAAATTTGACCATAATTTTCGAGGTATTTTTTAAGGTTGGTAGATGACCATACATAACAATAACAAAGAAAAAAAACATCTAGTTAAAAAAATAACAAAACCAAAGTATGATTAAAGTACATATTAAAGGTGTGTTTGGAATAATACCTTATAGTTTAAGCATTTTTTAAAAATTATTTTTAATAAAAATGTTTGAAAAATTGTAACCGATGTCAATTTAGAGTAAAATAATTAAAAATATAACATTTTTTTTTAAAAAAAAATACAAATATGACAATTTGTATGTAATTTATCACTAGTAGTCTATCTCACCTCATTTTTTTATAGAATTTTGTTAGTGTCTATCAGTGATAATCATATATCAGCGATAGCAGTCTATCAGTGATAGTCACTGATTTTTTACCATATTTACAAAATATTTTAAAATTTTGTTATATTTGTCATTATTGGGTCGGGTTGCTATTTATGGCCCAAAATGTTTTTATATTTTATATTTAAAAAAATGCTTTAAATAATAAAGTGTTTTATTGCATATATTCAAAAGTGATTTCATTGATAACAAATATGTTTTTTCTTTCTTATTTCGAAGATTTTCGGTTAATTACTTTAAAGTCTATAATCTATCTTTCAAATGTTTCTTCAAAATAATTTTTTAAATTAATTTATATTTTTTTAAGTGTTTTATATTTATTAAATTTAAAAGAAAGATGTCAAACCGAGCATAGCTCAATTGACATAAATTCATCCCCTAAAATCATTGAAAAAGTTATACTAAATACAATTTAAATTATTAATTTTTTCAAAGGAACTTATAGAAAAAGTAATTTTATGTATAAAAAACTACTTTGTTTTTTCAAAAACTATTCCGTACACACTATAGTCTCTCCAAACATTGACACGAAAAAGGTGTCCTGAATTTGCAATAGTGAAACATTATTTTTCTCCTACATAAAGAATAACACAATTTATGCTTTAAATGAATAATTACAACCAATCAAGAACTAGTTCTAAAATGCGGTCTTCTTTTTAATATTGTAATTTTCGAAACTATTTATAAAAACATTGCATATTTCAAACTATTTTTAAAAATATCGCATTTTGATCGAAGATCGTCTTCCTTCTCACGCAAGCAAACATTGTCTTTTCAGAAGACGATGTGGATCCAGGCCAACACACATCATCTTTTCAAAAGACGATTTGCATCTACGAAAAAGGTCTTTTGAGTCGTATGCATTAAAAAATCGATATCTTTTTACTCTGATATGCAAAAAAATCGAAAAAGGTATGGTTGGAAAGCTAACAAAGAGAGCTTCAATTTGATACATGATTTCTCTATTTTGGAGTTGTATATTGAAAGATAAAGATTATCGAAGTTGGACTATGAAATATTTTTAAAAACTATTTTTGGAGACGAACTTCAATTAAACCTGCAATATTTTTAAAAATAATTTGAAACATGCAATATTTTTATAAAAAGTTTCGAAAACAATAATATTATTAAAAAAACGCACCTGCATTTTTTTTAGTACAACGTAATAGTGGTATGATTATTTGAACTTTCGACCTTCAAAAGAAGAAGTACATGTCAATTACATCGAGAACTGTGTTCATTTTGGCTAAAAAGTGTCATGCTTATGACCTTACAATAGACAGCGAGAAAAAAATGAGATCTCTGATTAAATAAAACAAACTAAAAAAAAAAAGACATCTTGAGAGGAGAGAGAGGAAAAAATTGCATATTTTCTCATATTCCTTTGCCTCTAAAAACCTTTTTCACATCAATGCCAACAAACACCAAGCAAAATCTATAGCTATATTAAATGAGCCTTTCAAAAACACTATAAATACCAGCACCAAACTTGAGCTTCAAAATCATACCCACAGAGCAAAAAAAAAACTCACAATTAGAATCTGAAAAGCACTTTGTGTTTTCTGAATCCAAGTGCTTTTTTTTTGTTCTTTTTTCCTTGATTTTGTGTGTAAAATGGCAAGAACTTCAGCTGAACCTCTTGTTGTTGGGAGAGTGATTGGAGATGTTCTTGATTCCTTCACTCAAAGCATGAAGATGACTGTTTGTTATAGCAATAATAAACAAGTCTTCAATGGACATGAATTCTTTCCTTCTGCTATTGTTGCTAAACCTAGGGTTGAAGTCCATGGAGGAGACTTGAGATCTTTCTTCACTCTGGTTCTTTTTTTTCTCTCTCTCTCTCTCTATGAATTTTTCGTTTGATTTCTTAATCATTTATTCATATTTCTTAAGCCGTCAACAATCATAAGTATCTGGGCCAGGCATAATTTCGAAGAAGAAGACGTCATTTATTCATATTCGTCTTCTTCTTCGAGATTATAACTGGCCCAGATACTTATGAACGTTGACGGCTTAAGAATATAAATAAATGATTAAATATATTGTAACTTATTGAATTAAGCTTTTGGGGTTATTGAAGTGGTCTAACATGGTATAAGAGTAAAAGTCTTTTCTTTTTTTCTTAATAAGAGGGTTGGCTTTGAATTTAATGTCGTTTCTTTCTTAATTAATATTATTTTTAATTATTTGTTGGGTTTTACTAATTTTCAAGCTTACAAACAGGATATTCAAACCTCCGACATTTGAGTCGAAAATATTTATGTTTAAGTTGACACAGATAATTAAAAATATGAGAAATTATTAAACATCGTTTTTTTTATTATAGTATATAGTCTAGTAATTATGCCAAAGCGAGCATGGCTCAGCGGGCATATGTATGTGTTGATGACCAATAGGTCTGTGGTTCGAATCCCCCCATCCCCAATGTACTCAAAAAAAAAAAAAAAATATAGTCTAGTAATTATGATATATATATTATTTGCCATTTTGCTTAATGCTTATGCTTAAAGTCTTATTTATTTTTACCTTTCTTCAATTGTCTTCTTTTCTTAGATCAATTTGTAAGTTTGAATTATCACCTTCATATTTGTGACCGCGCGGTTATTTCTTCGTCTAAATTTTGACGGATTATGTGATTTTCCTTTATGAATGTTTTAATTTGATTTTATTTTTTCTTTATCTTTCAGGTTATGACTGACCCAGATGTTCCTGGGCCTAGTGATCCTTATTTAAGGGAGCATTTACAGTGGTAATTTTATTTTATATATATATATATATTTTTTTTTTTTTTTTTTTGAGTTCCATTGACACTGGTAATTAAACATTTACAGTTATATTACATATATAACATATTGCATGTGCATGAAACCGACCAAATTTGACTTATGAAGAATACCGAAAAAATCGATGTCATGTTTCATTGTCGTTTTTTTTTTTTTTTTTTTTGAGAAAATGTTTCATTGTCGTTGGATGATGGAAATTTTGGATTTTGGCTATTGCTGAATTTTCTTATGACTTGGATTCTTTTTATTATTAAAGATCGTTTTTTTTTTAACAATATGAGGTAGGGAGATTTGAACCGACCTTAAAAGAATGAATACAATTACCGCTACTTATGTTGATTTGGGATTCATTTAGTTATATTTGTGAGGTTGTTTTTTTGAAAAGAAAAAAAAAAACTTTGAAAATAACCTAAGGTTTGTCTCTTTACATTTATTAAAATATATTCTTTTATAAAGAAAAAATACAACTATTATAATATTTGGAAGATCCCCTAATTTCTTATAACTGTAATATAGTATTTATTACTTACCTTGTATAATTTATTCTTATTGAATAAGACATAATAAGTGGATTTCCCTCCATGGCATGTCTTTACTAAGGGCATAATTGTCAACTGTTATTATTACATAGTTTTTTTTTTCCTCTTTTATTTATTGAATTGTAGAAACATGGACCTAAAAAAAAATACTTTTTTTCTTACATACGCACATAAACATAGCTCAACTAACATAAATTATACGTCTTCAACCAAGAGGTCAGAAGTTCAAATTCTCTCACTCCATATCGAACTCAAAAAAAAAATTGAAATCCTTCATTTTGCATCTTAAACTCCACATTAGACCCATCGAACTATCCCACAAATAATGTTCTTAGAGTATGTTTGGGAGTGAGTTTGAAATGGTTAAAATCACTCTTATGGGTTTTAATATTCAGAAAAACTTTCTTTGTGTCTCAATTCATTATAAAGTATAACATATGATCATCGAAAACCTTCACTCACAAACGTTTAAAACCTCTCGTAAACCTTCCATCTTATGCACGATTTTTATTTTTCATTACAAATATGGACCACCTAACCTTCCCTCAAATACTTTCGAACTCGTCCATGTGTGACATATATATCATTATATATATATATATATATATATATCATTTGTGTTTGCATTTTGTAGGGGACATGATATTCAAAGTTCACACACACAAAAAAACTTCTAGGGTTATGATTTTTTAACTTTTACATTTGAAAACAGAAGCAAAAGTTACAATAGATGACTAACAATTTTGACTGTACAATTTCTATTGCAGGATTGTGACTGACATCCCTGGCACTACAGACGCCACATTCGGTAATTTTTCTTGCAAAACAAAAAAAAAATACTTTAGAAAAAAAGAAAGTAGAAATTCTAGAAATTTGTTATTTGAAATGAAGCAAAATTTCATGCATATTTTTCAATTTTATAACGTTTTAGAGGGGAGATTAGAAGAAAAACTTCAAGTTTTTTAAAAAAATAATATCTTTGATAATTTATTGTCGCTATACGAATAAGTCGTATGAGCATTTTGTCTGCGATGACAGGTAACAAACGAAGACTAAGATGGATTTCCTTCCTTTTTAGCTCCGGTTTAAGAGCTGAAACGGAAGAAATTTATCGCTTTTTGGATTCGTTGTAGATTAAAAAGTTATATAGAAATGTTGTAAAAAAAAAGTAATATAAAAATGTTGATTTTTCAAAAAAAAAAAAATATATATATATATATAATTTCCCCCCTCAAATTTTAGCATGGTTATATATAAAAAGTTAAAATATAAAATTTTGAACCCTGTGGTCCCATTTGAAAAAGAAAATGCAAAGCCAATATTTTTTTTTATTTTTTTATTACGTATATATATAATCTTTTGATTTTAAAATTTTCAATAGATCAAACTAAAGAGAAACAATTATTTTAAATTGAGGATAAACAAAGGTTGTTTCTTCTCTTAGTTAGGTGTGTTTTCATTATTTTAGAATATTATATCACAAATGAAATATGTATTGGAATCTACGACCTCTTAAATGAAATAGTAATGTCTTAACTGCTAATTTATGTCAAAATCGATAAATTTATAAATGGATTTCGAATGAAACACAGGAAAAGAGTTGATAAGCTACGAGACTCCGCTGCCAAGCATAGGAATCCACAGGTTCATTTTTGTTTTGTTCAAGCAGAAGCGAAGACAATCAGTGAACCCACCCTCTTCAAGGGACGGTTTCAACACCCGAGCCTTCGCGGTCGACAACGACCTCGGCCTCCCTGTCGCTGCCGTCTACTTCAATGCCCAGAGAGAAACCGCCGCCAGAAAACGCTGATAGCGCCACTAGCGGCGGCCCCAGCTAGAGAAAAGAAAGAGAGAAAGTAGTAGTATTACTATATTATGGGTCTTTTATTTTGCTTAGAAAATAATAATCACTTTTCTATGGTTTGGAAATGGTGATAGAGAAGAAATCAAAGGGAGGGAACTTCAGATGTGTATATTATATAAAATATATATATGGATCTGGAGAAATAATTTGGACATGCAAGAAAAGAGAAAGAAACGATGTCGTTTTCTTTTACTTTTTTTGTGTGTCACTGTCTAGGCTAGCTACACATTTTTAATTTGTGTATTTGCATGTTCATATATGGATGTGCTAATGAATTAGTTTGAGATTTACCATTACCAAAAGTTTGTGTTTAGTTATTTAGCTGAAAATATATAAAAACCTCAAACCTTTCTCTCTCTATCATTTTTTTTTTTAGACGTAATTCACTAACGTCGTGTTCGCTACGTCTACAGGCAGAAGGGAGAACAATAGTATTCTTACGAAATATGAGAGAACTACAAAAATGACATATTAGAAGCGAGTGTTAAGAGGGCTCATTAGACTTAAAAGGGTTGTTAGAATGTGTTTAGTGTATTAGTTGATGTACAGGTTTATTGTTGTAATAAGTTTGTTTTTACTTTCAGTTTATTTAAAACAAATGGTTGTTGGGCCAGTTTGTTAGAAGTTTGTTGTTGCTGGGCTTATTTAAAGGAAAAGCCTTGCCTGATCATTAAATGAAAAGCAGATGCCATTTATGATCAAGTGTATTCTCTTTCTTTTGAATATTTGACTTGGTATCAAGAGCCCTTAGGTCTAACGACCGATTTGGGATTTTTTTTTTCCCTCAGTTCTTCGGCTTTTTGTTTCTTCCGCTTTTGTGAATAAAATCAATGGCTTCATCTTCTTCAGAGCACGCTTCTTCCGATTGTGTGATTGGTGTCTCGTCTACGAAGCTTATCAACCCTGCGAGTAAGTCTGTTCTTCCGAAATTGGATGAGGACAATTATCTCTTTTGGAAATTTCAGATTCTAATTACTCTTCGAGGCCATGGATTAGAGGAGTTCATTGCTCCTGAAGTTGTGCTTCCCTCCAAATTTCTTCCGGTGGCTGGTTCGAATGTTTCTTCCACTGTGCCTAATCCAGCGTATTTACAGTGGCTTCGGCAAGATAATCTCATCACGGCTTGGTTGGTAAGTACTATGCCAAATTCGTTAATTTCAGAGATGTTGGACTGCAAAACATCAAGCGAAGTTTGGGCGATTTTGGCCGGAAGATTTTCATCTAGGATTCTTGCTCGGGTTATGGAGTTGAAATCCAAATTGGAAACTTCCAAGAAAGGAAATCTGAGTCTCTCAGACTATTTTGCACATATTAAGAATCTAGTTGATTCTTTGGCAGCTGCGGGCAAGAAAGTGTCCTTGGATGATCACGTCATGCATATTCTTGCTGGATTGGGGGCTGAATATGATCCAACAGTATCAGTTCTATCAGGTACCACTGAAACTCCTTCTCTTCAACGGGTATATTCGTTGTTGTTGACTCAAGAAAGTCGTTTACTTCGACATTCGACTATTAATCCGGATGGGTCATTGCCTTCGGTTAATCTCACTATGCAATCGTCATCTCCATCTCCTGCTCTCGGTTCATCTGATGGAAGCAAGAGAGATAAGAATTCTGGACAGCGATCGAATAGGCGTTGGAATTCAAATAAACCACAGTGTCAGTTGTGCCGAAAATTTGGTCATACTGTCGTCAAGTGTTTTCTTCGTTTTGAGCGTGCCTATCAGGGGCCTAATCAAATGAATCAAAATCAGTGGTCTTCTCCATCTGGGAATGGTAGTTCGCAGCCCTCTTCTGCTTCATCGGCCTCTGCTTTTATGATTCAGAATGATTTGAATAAAGACAATCAATGGTATCCTGATTCGGGGGCTACCAATCATGTTACAAATGATCTTGCAAATTTGTCTATTGGCTCTGAATATCTTGGAGATAACAAGGTGCACGTTGGTAATGGCACAGGTTTGAATGTTCTTCACATTGGTTCCTCTTCTTTTCATTCATCTTCCAATTCTGTTTTTCATCTTAACAATCTGCTTCATGTTCCTCTTATTACAAAAAATCTCATTAGTGTTAGCCAATTTGCTAAGGATAACAATGTGTCGTTTGAGTTTACCCACTCTCATTGTTTTGTGAAGGACATTCTAACTGGCAAGGTTCTTCTTCAAGGCAAGCTCATTGATGGACTATATAGCTTTGATTTACGAAGACTGGAAAAGGCTCATCCCATGAATTTGGAACACCTATCATCTTCTGATATCTCATCTTCCAAGGTTTCATCTCAAGTATTAAATACTGATTTTTCTTCCTCTAATACTCTTCGTCCTTTATGTGTAACCAAAGCTTGTACTCAATTTTCTTTGTGGCACAATAGATTAGGACATCCTGCTGCTTCTACTATTCGAAATATATTGAAAGAATGTAAAGTTTCTTTTCCATCAAATACAATACCTACTGTTTGTCATGATTGTGCCATGGGCAAAAGTCACAACCTTCCTTTTTCAAAGTCTTTAACTCTTTACAATGCTCCCTTGCAATTAATTGTTGCCGACATATGGGGTCCTGCCTATCAAGTGTCTAGGAATGAATTTCGCTTCTATATTAGTTTTGTAGATGTATATTCTCGATACACATGGATATATTTTCTCAAAACTAAGTCTGAAGCTTTGTCTGCTTTTCTACTATTCAAAACGTATATAGAAAAACTTGTTGGGAAATCCATTCTTAGATTACAAACTGATGGAGGGGGTGAGTTTCGTTCATTCATTCCATTTCTTAAAACTCATGGTATTGAACATAGACTCTCATGTCCTTACACATCTCCACAAAATGGGATTGTTGAGCGCAAGCATAGGCAAATTGTTGATATGGGGTTAACTTTGTTGTCTCATGCTTCTCTTTCTCTAAATTTTTGGGATGATGCCTTTTCCACGGCTACGTACTTAATCAATAGGCTTCCAACGATAGTTCATGAGAATGTCTCCCCTCTAGAAAAATTGTTTAGTCTTAAACCCAACTATTCCTTTCTAAAGATTTTTGGATGTTTATGTTATCCAAATTTGCGTCCCTATAATCATCATAAAATCGAACCAAGATCTACTCCTTGTATATTTTTGGGCTATAGTAATCTTCATAAAGGTTACAAGTGCCTATCTTCTATAGGTAGGATGTATATCTCTCGTCATGTTGTATTTGATGAAGGTGCCTTTCCCACAAAATCCTTTTTCCAAGCTTCTCATAAATATCTTCATTCTTTTACCCCTATAAATAATCCTCTCACAGTTCTTTCTCCTACACCTCATAATTCTTTTCTCACAAATTCGAGTGACTCATGTTCTTCCTCACATGGTCCTGCTACTAGTCTGTCCTTGCCTAACAATGACTTGTCTAATTCACCACATGTTTCTCATGGGGATAATAATGATCATTTTGGGGCTGAATTGCCTATGTCAAGTCCCTTATCTCACCATACTTCTTCCTCACTCTCTCCAGAAAAATCTCTACCCATTTTATCATCATCTTCTCCCTCGGTTTCTATTATTCCTTCCCCTGTCTCATCCTCTCCAAGTTTCTCTCCAAATGCTTCTCCTCCTTTACCATGTCAAGAAGAGCATTCATCTGTGCCAGTGCCTGAGTGTTTAGAAGCTCAGAATCATCACACTATGGTTACAAGAGCAAAGGCAGGCATTTTTAAGCCTAAAATTTTCTTGATTGAATACAAAGATGTTGAACCTCCGAATGTTAAAGAAGCACTTAAATGTGCTCATTGGGTTAAGGCAATGCAAGAAGAGTATAATGCCTTGATGATGAATCAAACTTGGTCTCTTGAAGTACCTACTGTTGACAAGAAAATTATTGGGTGCAAATGGGTTTTTAAAATCAAAAGAAACTCAGATGGTTCGATTGCTCGGTATAAGGCTCGCCTTGTAGCTCAAGGTTTTAGACAAGAGGCTGATCTTGATTACACTGAAACTTTTAGTCCTGTGGTAAAACCAATGACTATTCGTGTTTTATTTACACTTGCTCTTGCTTATGGTTGGTCTTTAAGACAGGTGGATATTAATAATGCATTTCTTCATGGCATCTTGAGTGATGAGGTATATATGGCCCAACCTCCCGGGATGGTTTCCTCTACAAATCCAAATGCTGTTTGTCGTCTTAAGAAAGCATTATATGGCCTTAAACAAGCACCCAGGGCTTGGTTTGATCGACTAAGTGAGTTTCTTCAAACCCTTGGATTTACTAATTCTAAATCTGATACTTCCTTGCTTATTAGTCATAAGAATGGGCATCAATGTTATATTTTAGTATATGTGGATGACATTGTTATAACTGGGAGTGACTCATCTGCTGTAGAAAGTTTGATTCAACTTTTACATCTTAAGTTCTCTCTCAAAGATCTTGGCCTGTTGAGCTATTTTTTGGGTGTGGAGGTGAATTTAATACCTACTGGGGGATTATTTTTATCTCAAAAGAAGTATATCTCTGACTTGCTCTTTCGAACACAAATGCATCATGCAAATGCCATATCTACTCCTATGATCGGTGGGGTTGTGCTATCTGCTTATAAAGGAGAGAAATTCCATGATATCAAACTTTATAGAAGTGTTGTAGGAGCTTTGCAGTATGCTACTTTAACCCGGCCAGAAATTGCCTATTGTGTGAATAAAGTGTGCCAATTTATGCACTCCCCTACTAATCTCCATTGGTTAGCTGTAAAACGTATCCTTCGGTACCTTGGTGGAACAATTGATCATGGATTGACATTTCAAATACCAAAAGATTTTCAGCTTCATGGGTATGCTGATTCTGATTGGGCCTCTGATCCAGATGACAGGAAATCTACTTCGGGGTATTGTGTGTTTTTTGGTGGCAATTTAATTCAGTGGTCCTCTAAAAAGCAGAGTATTATATCTCGGTCTAGCACTGAGGCTGAGTACCGAAGTCTAGCTCATGTTTCTGCTGAACTTGTATGGTTAAGATCTTTGTTTTCTGAGTTGCATATTTCTTTAAGACAACCTCCTATTATTTGGTGTGATAATTTAGGGGCTGTTCATCTAAGTGCCAACCCTGTTTTACATTCACGAACTAAGCATGTTGAGCTAGATATATACTTTGTTCGTGATCTTGTTTTAAAGAAGCAGATTTGTGTTCAACATCTTCCGGCTACATCTCAGGTGGCAGATATATTCACTAAACCTCTATCAGCATCTTCATTTGTACCTCTTATGACCAAGCTTCATGTTGTGTCTTCTACATCCATTGGCTTGAGGGGGGGTGTTAAGAGGGCTCATTAGACTTAAAAGGGTTGTTAGAATGTGTTTAGTGTATTAGTTGATGTACAGGTTTATTGTTGTAATAAGTTTGTTTTTACTTTCAGTTTATTTAAAACAAATGGTTGTTGGGCCAGTTTGTTAGAAGTTTGTTGTTGCTGGGCTTATTTAAAGGAAAAGCCTTGCCTGATCATTAAATGAAAAGCAGATGCCATTTATGATCAAGTGTATTCTCTTTCTTTTGAATATTTGACTGCGAGTGAAGTCATTAGAAAGTCTATATATGACACTCTTCTAATGATCTAATACAAAATAGGTCAAAGCGCAAAACAAATAAGTAAAATTGTATATGACACTCTTCTAATGATCTAATACAAAATAGGTCAAAGCGCAAAACAAATAAGTAAAATTGAAATCATATTTTTTCTTGGCGTTACTCCCATACCCCACCAGGGTGTTTCGTCCCTGAACCCCGTACCGAACCAGTCGTAGAAGGTCATGACAGATTCTGGACATTCCAACAGCTGAAATAAATATATATATATTCTCTCTAGAATATGAAGAAATGATATTGAGTGAGAGCTCGAAAACGAACATGTTTCTCTTTGTTACGAAATTGTGTGAGCTCAAAAAAAACAAACAAACAAACTTGGTGCAAATGGATACTGAGCACATTGTCTAGATAGCCCAGAAAGTTAATCCAACAGAAATTTAAATGCATTATTACTGCGTAAATTTCTCTTTGCAAAAAAAATAATAAATAAAAGTTGATAGTTTTACTTTCCGAGGAGAAGTTGCATGTGTGAAAAGTTGAATCGAATGACGTCTTCCTCTTCTCTATCTTGGAGTGGGGGAAAATTTTAGTACATACACGTATGGATGGAGTTTTTTCATATCATTGTCTTTGAACAACTGACACAGATTCTTTTAAAATTAAAAATATATAAATTTTATGTGGGCCAATAAAAAAATTTAATTAATAAATTTTCTTTTCTTCCATTATTTTTCATTCTCTTTCCTCTCACTTCCGTTCATCCCTTCGGTTCATCTTCTCTCGTTGGTTTAAAACACAATCAAATCAAATCTGCTCCAGTTGGTTTAAAATAACTAAATCAAATTACCATTTTGTAATGATTTCGACGAAGAGAGACAAACAAAATGGGTATTCATTTCGAGACCAACCTCATTTCGACATTGGTGTCGACGAAATAAGGACGTGAATTAGTGCACTCCGATTTTTTTCCGTCAACAATGGCATCTCTCTCACTCTACTCACTCTACATCTTCTCATCTTTAGTAGATCTATGAATTAAAAAAAAAAATGTAACAGGTCAAAAAAATTCTTAAATATAAAATTGAAAATTTTAGTAGAAACATGTTTTTTTTTTGTTTTTTTTTTTATTATCTATAAGAAGCTATATGTGAGCTTGAATAAAAGTAAAAATATGTTGGAAGAAACTCTTTATTTTTATTTATTTTTTATCTCATACTTTGGTTAAAATGTATTTACATTCACAATTATTTAATATTAACTTTTGTAAATTCTCATTCCATCATTCTTAAAAAGAGGAAAAAATAGAAATTATTCTAATTACAACAAGTTGTCCAATAAACTTTAAAATTGGATTCTACACTTGGCATTGATTAGTAATTTTTTTAAATGAGATAAATTAAATTAGCCGTTAAATGCAAAGTTTTAAGCATTCATGACCGTTCAAACAATATGTTTCACTACTAATAATGCGTTAATATAAAATAAAAGATATGTTTTTTTTTTATAGAAATATAATATATATTCCCTAAAATTCCAATATTCTTTTCAACTAATATTTAAAATGAATAAACAAATTCTAGATAATTTTTAAATATATAAAAATCCAAAATTAAATTGGCCTAAGAATCTTATGCCTGAATTAGGATTTAGTTTATCTCATTGACCTTTCAAAAGGTGTTTGAAATTACAAAGACAAATGAGGATTGATGCTTTGTGTTGTACTCTTTGTTTCTAAATAATTGTTTCTAAAAGTTATATGCCTTTATTTGTTTGTATTAATTTAACACCAACAATTTTTAAGCTAGTGTTGTACATTTTTTTTTTTTTTTAATAAAAAGTTAAATTTTATTTATTATTATTATTATTATTTTTTTTAATTCAAACAAAAATCTAATATGCGAAAAATTTGAATCTCTAACGTGTCGGGGTCGAAAGCATATATATCTTATTGAGTAAAACTTACTTGCAACCTGAGATACAACTATCTTTTGCAGTCCAACTACGTGGCAGAGTTTAATTGGCTAAATTTTGCAAGTTGTGGTACAACTATCCTTTGCAGTCCAATTAAGTGGCAGGGTTTAATTAGCTAAGTTTTACGTTACTTTTTTTAATTCAAAAGTCATACTTAATATTTGGCGTCATTTCAATGCTATTTTTTTCTTTCGTTTTTCTTTTTTTTCATGACTTTCAATTTCCGATTTTTTCAGTATCTCTCCCATATCTCTCTCTTTTTATGGATGATTGGCTACTTTCAAATTTTAGTAAACATTTATTAATCTCTCTATCAACATCTCTAAGTTTTTTCATTAAAAAAAAAAAAAAAAAAAAAAAAAAACTCTTTTTTCTTTTTATACATTTTTTATTTTGTGATTTCAAAATATTTTTATTGTCTAAAAAGTTCTCTAACGAACTTAAATTTTGAAAATCAAACTGCGGGAACAATATCTTTATTATTTAATTAATTTAGATCTATATGTCTAATGCATAGCGAAAATTGTCATAATTTTAAAAAAGTAATAGTTAATTATTTATTTATGATAAATAAAGTGAAATTGAGTTGAAAACTTGAAATAAGCCAAGAAATTAGATAGTATAGGAAAGAGGAATTTTATTAAAAATTGTCATAGGATGTTAGACAATGTGATGGGTGAGGTTTTAGATATTATTATTATTATTATTAAAAATTGGCATAAGATTTCTTTTTTATTGTTGATTTGCTACCGTCAAATCTTAGTAAACATTTCTAAATCATGAATAAAAAAAAGAGATATAGAAGAGGATGGAAGAGAGAAGGGCAAAATCGAAAATTGGGAGTCATGTGAAGAGAAAAAAAAAAGGTTGAACTAGCGTGAGAAATTAAGTATGATTTTTTAATTAAAAAAAATAACATAAAACTTGACCAAACAAATTTTGTCGTTGAACTACAAAATAATTGTAGTCCAGCATCCAAATAAGTTTTACTCTATCTTATTTAGACTTCTAAACAAAACTAATTAGAATTAGACACGTCATGATTGAATAATAATAATAATAATAATAAGGAAGAAGAATTAGCCATCAAAACCCTCATTTTTTTTATTATTTTTTTTTGTCAACATAGTTCAACTGATATAAAGTTGTGTCCAGTGATTAAAAGGTCATTAGTTCATCTCTGACCTCTTGATCAAAAGAAAATATTTTTATGTCGATTGAATTATGTTTATTAGTATTCAAATGGTTATGATGAGAAATTCATAATATATATATATAATAAAGAAATTTCAATCTCTTACTCAACTTTGGTTGTCCTAAAGAAAATTACTCCCTATACTGTAATCTAACTAATTTTTTTTTAAAAAAAGATAATAATAATAAAATAAAATAAAATCTAACAGAAAAGTCCCTCCAAGAAAGAAAATGAAGGGGGAAATGATCCAGTAAAATCCCAAAATCAGAAAACCTAACTGATCAAATCATCCTCTGCTAATCGTCATCTCCAATCGATCAATCAAAGCCTGACGAAGGTCAAAATCCGGCGGCGTAGCAAACGGAAACATCTCGCATTCGCCGGAATCTTCCATCGGAACGGCGTTGGAGAGGTCGGAGATCGGCAGCAGACAGTTGGCGAGAAGAGCCGCGCCGCCGCCTGTGGCCGTGAAGAAACCGTAAGAATCTTCGTCGGAGAAATGCGGCGGAGGAATAATGCTGTTGACGAAATTGAGATCGATCTCGAAGAGTTCGTCGTCTTCTTCGATTTCCACCGGAATTCCGCCGGAGGCCATGGGTGGTCGGAGGTGAATATACGGCGGAGGTTGAATTAAAATTATATAGCGAAGGGAGGAAGGAGAAATCAGGTAAGTGAACGGTACTCAACAAATCCACAACGACCAAAATCAGGTATGAAGAAGTTGCTCCCCTAATCCCAATCTAACATTCATAATCATGACATAATCCTTTTTAATTCCTTATATTTTATACAATTTTGTTTTAATTCTTAACGTTCAATTTTAATTATGTATTTATTAGGACAATATCCAAAATTATGGCCCTATCTAATATCTTATTAAGAAAATATTACTCTTTATCTTTATTAAGAAAATATTTACATATCTAGGAAGTATAAATTGGTATCTCAATTTAGTCGGTTTATGTACATTGTCGGTCAGGTCAGTTCTGCATATTTGCAAACCAACCTATCGGTCGGTCAACGAGCTCAAGAAGGCTCGAACCGACCGATTGTACTTTAAAAAATATATATTATTTTATATTGATTTTAAAGTTTTAACCCTAGGGATTTCTTTCGCATATTCCCTCCTGTGAGCGCCCTGCCACCCCGATATGATTCATCTTCCACTTTCGAGTTATGAGCATCTCCCTCTGCCTCCCCGTCCCTCGTTGTCGTACTCTGGTCTTCTCGCTTCCCTCAGTCGTCGTCGCCACCATTTCGCTCTCACCTCCTTTAGCCTTCATCATTTTTATCCCACAAACAACAATGTTTCTCGCTGCCATTTCGCTCTCACCTCCTTTAGCTTTCATCGTTTTTATCCCTCTGCCTTTGTAAGCGTCTTCTTCTATGTCGATTTTTCACCCAAACCAACCGAACTGACCGGTCGATTCAATGAATTAAAAAAATGTTGATATCAAAAAATGATTGTTACTCACCCTTATCTCAAACTTAGATAAGTGTTGCAATTTTAATCTTAAACTTTTAAAAATGTTTCAATTCATAAGATTATTGAAATTTGTGAGCTTCTACTTAATTTTGTGGGAAGGCAATTCCATTTGTTTATTGTTTTTACTACTTCATTTTTTTAAAATAAATTTATTCTTCGAACCTTAAAGGAAATAATAGTTTAGTAGATGACTTAACTACCGAGTTAGAAATTAATTTTTCTATCTTACTATCAACTATCTAGAATTTGATTGTGATGATTGTTAAAGTAAGCTGTAATGGCATGAACTTCTTCCGTTGAGGTCGTAGATTTGAATCCCGGTACCCCAATTTTTTTTTTTTTTTTTTTTTTTTTTGTCTTCAAAACAAATCATTTTCAAGTGAAAGATAGGGGAAATGAGGCCAACGGCTGACCAACTTCAGGTAAAATCAGTTAACGGTCACCAGTGACTTAAGAATAAGATGGTCTCCAGAACTGTGGCCGAAATCATCAATAAATTGTTAATCTTTAACCATATGCATTACTATGAAATTCATTATTCATGGTTCGAATTATATTTTCTATATCTAATATTACTTTTAAGTTATTTAAAAATGGTTTTAATTTTGTTATAATATTTAGCTTCAATTTCAAAAAGGACAACTAAACTACTTTGAAAGCCCATCCAAAAGGGCAAAAAAAAAAACACACACACACACAAACACACACAAACACCTACCTACCGTACGTACCACGTTATTATTTCTTTAAAAAAACAGAGATTTCTAAGCAACAAACCATGGGTTGGCCTAATGATTGACCTTGTCCCGTGAGATTAGTCGAGGTACACAGGTCTCAGCTATCATTTTTGGAGAACTGCTAGAATATCTACAAATATTATTCATAAAAGCATTTATCAATCACACCCTCAAACAACTGTAAAAGTAAGAAAATAAAGATGATAAAGAAACAAAGTTCATAAAGCATTTCTAAGAGGATTTCTTCAATATTTATAGAGGTATCCTTCCACTACCTAAACCTATTTTCCAAATTTCCGTGGCTTTTAGTCGTGTATCGAACACTATTTTTAAAATTTAAGAACTGTCATCTTGAAATACTTTTGAAAAAACACTAATGAAAATAAGTCTCATCAAATGATACATCACAAAAATGCATTAAGATGTATAGTGTATAATCAATAATGCATGAAAATTATGAGTAAATACATATTTACAAGTAGAATAACTACTTATTCTCCCTTAATCATCTGCATTTTAAGATTTAGAAACACAATGTACAAATAGATGACAACAGCATAATCTAAGAGAGTTCATCTTGAGGAATCGAATACTTATCGAGACAAACCAGGAAAGACAAAAAAAGGTTAGACATAACTACACAACAGTTACATGTTGCAGAAACACAGAGCTAGAAACAGCCTCAAGAACTTGAGTTTCTGGTAACCTAACAATTGTGATGGCCTTAGGTAGATAACAAGTTGAGGTGTTCACTTAAAGCTGAAATGTGGAATACAAAGCAAAGAAAGAGCCCAAGTTTTGTTTGAAAAACAGAAACAATGTATAGTTTTACAAAACAATTTTGAATTATGAGCCAACAATGAAGCACTACAATTAGTAAATCAATCTCCACATATCTTCCCAGGATCGATATAATTTTCTATTTCTTTCCAACCAAATAAACTATACATCAACAAATAAGCCCAATTGCTAAAGAACATGACCTTCCACCCCCCAAAAAAGGCATGGCAATGTACCACACGCGCAGACACAAAAACCAAAAAATCACCATCTCTTACATATATCCTTAGTTCTTATAGGAATAACCCTAAACCCTAAACATCCACAGTTCCTAGGTGGTAAGACCAACAGGGCACAGAGACAGAGCAACAATCTAAATAATTTCTCTATGAACTCAGATCAAGAAATAACTCACATCCAAAATAACCTTCCACCTCTACACCTAAGTGACTTGCTAACCCCATTCATTTCTTCAATATGGATTCGCACGAGAACGAGCAACATCAAACCAGGTCAATTTAAAGAGTACTACAATACAGTTATAAAGGGACATTGTAGACACCACTGCCACCCCTTAATGAAACTACCTTCAGAGAGGCCCTAGCCAAAGCATCATTCAGTAGATAAAATAAAAAAAGGCCAAGGGAATAATACATCAAAACTTACCCACGTAGCCATATTTTTATTTTTTTAATATCTGTGAGTGTTCGGGCCAGCTTGTACTCACCTTGACTAATCACGGACAGCCGTCTGACCCTATTACATTTGGTTGACAAGGAAACTCGTAGGATATTAAATTCTAGGCAAGTGGCCACCATGGTTCGAACTTATTCACTCTAAACCTATTGTATTCCCAAACCCTTATTCACCACTAGGCCAACCCATGATGGTTTATCCACGTAGCCATTATTAGGACGTTGAACATGTTCCCGCTTATAGATACAAAGTTCAAAAGCTAATTATATAGGTTCTACACATAAAGACAAGTTTTGACGGCTTTTGATGCTTATCCGGGGAGACTCGACTCAATTCTTCCTGAGAAAAAGCCCACAGACCACTTTAAGTCTTTTAAAACATTGCATGGGAACACTGTGATATTAAGGCAAAAGAAGAAGCAACCAACAGGTTCGAAATCCAAAAGAAAAGAGTGGGAGGGGATTAAGAATGTAAAAAACATCAAGATAAGATGCAACTAAAATTGCTTTATCTCCTAGATAATTGCTCAAAAGGGCATTGGTAAAGCGTGGATATCGAGGTGGAGGCAATCATCAACCAAACACACCATACAAATACTTTGGTAGAATCTAAGCAATCCGGCTGCTTGAAATAAAATAGCTAGCCAGCCATTCAACACCTCCTAGTAATCAATACAACAAGTAAACTAGTTTATCTCCTTAGAGACTCAAGGACACAGATGCACAACCTATAGAACAAATCCTATTTGTCTCCTACAAGACTAACATGAGAATTGACGAACATCATGAAGAACAAAATAGAGAAATTAAAAGAAAAGGATTTCCCATTTACCACATCAAGTTTCCCATCCCACCATCGATCAAACTACAAAAAAATTCAGTACTTGAGTGTTTTCCTTTTTTTTTTTTTTTTTCAAGTAAGAAACAAAGAATGTCAATACTAATCACAAAGCTGCATTTGCATTATACCTAAAATATAACTAACAACGAAAACAAAGTGAAAATCAGAAAACAAGCATACGCTATCAATCCACGGTGCTCATCCCCACCATCAGCAAGAGAAACCATAAGACTCGTACAGATCCTCGTCGCCCACAATACAAAACCTCCGGCGACTGCAAATCTCACTATACCAGCTTGCGGCAGAAACAAGGACACCGCCGACAAAACCACAACAGGCAACATACAGTAACCAACCACGCTAGTACATGTATGAAGGTTCAAATTACCATTCCGTCCAGCCAACATATTGAACACAACATACAGGAAGATAGAAGAAACCACGATCCATCCCAGTATCACACCGAATTGGATCTTACCAGCAAGCAACTGGAAGAGGCCAAAGAACATGTAAAGAAGAATCGGCCCAGACAAGTCCGAGTCCTTATGCACATCAGGTTTGACCCGGAATGGATTGAGAATCGACTTGGTTTTCTTCCAGATTTGATCCGGGTGGATCCCGAGTTCGTCGAGGAGGGGTTCTTCATCTTCAAAATTAGCACCACCAGGGACAGACCCACCACCGATAGGACCACCATAGATGCTACCGGAGGAAGTGGAAACAGCAGCGGCGGATCCGATGTCAAAGGACATAAACGGAATGCTGGAGCCAGTCGAGCGAGGAGGCTGAAACGGCGCCGTCGCCACCCGCCGTTGTTGAAGATTGGGGTTGCCACCAGAGGGAAAAACCACCGGCGGTACAGCGAATTCCTTCTTCACCGTCCCCATAGATTAGAGAAGAACAAAAACTCCGAAATCTGAAATGAATCCAAAGGAAAAACGGCTGTGAATCGAAGAACGATCTTGAGATTTTGAGATTTAGGGATTCGACTCGAGATCGATTGCCCTCTCTACAGAGTAAAAGAAATGGGGGAAAAATTAGTAATAATTAGAGTAAAAGAAATGCGGTTTATATAGTACAGAGGTTTTGAGGGTATATCTGACATTTCATATCCCGTTTCAACTAGTTGACGTGAAAGTGGGGACGAGTATTAGGACAAGAATTTTCTAAATGACTTAATGTGGTGTGTGAAATTACATTTTTGTCCTCACTCTTTGTGGAAAATACGAATTTGTATTTCTTCCTCGAGAGGTTTTGTTCGAAAATTACACCGCATTAGAAGAAATTGACGGAGTCATTTAAAATTATTTTATTTACAAGTAAATATGAATAACTCTCTGGTAAAAAAAAAAAAATGAAAATGTGGATGTGTGAAATGTGAGGTGTGAAAAAAATCATTAAAAGATAGACATTTGATCTATTATTCATCGATTTTGCACTAATTTTGTTCTCCGGTCTTTTAAATCGATAAGATAGGATTTTCATGATTTTTTTTAATACTCCAGACGTCTACATTTTCATTTTTCCATGTCACACAGGTACAAGTTAGAATTTAACCGTTCACATAAGAATTTTGTGAGTGTTGTTAACTATGAGGGCATTTTTAAAACGTTTTTCATAGTTCATATGTATTTTTTATAATTTAGCTTGGAAAAACAAAATATACTATGTCAATCTGAAGGAGGCATTGATGATCGTCGCCATCAAAGAAAATATCTCATAATGTGATCTGATCGGAGTGAACGAATTTGTTCATGGAGAGGTTCAAGGGATGTTTTGTTCGAGGAGAGGATTGTTAGGTGCAAACAAATCTCACATTGATTAAGGGAAAGATAGATCCATGATACATAAGTGGGGACAATGATCTCCATTAGAATGAGGTTTTTTAGGTGAAAGCAAAAACAAAGTCAAGCGGTTTATGCCTAAAGTAAACAATATGAGTATGTTATCCTTATCAACCTACTCAAACTAATTTGAACGCACCCTCAAAATATGTCATCCAGTGTAGCAAGGTGTGTTTTGAAATAAATTAATAGATAAATCATTTCCCAACCTTTTCCTTAAATTGGTTTTTAAGAGCAAAAAATCCTTTCCAAAAATATGAATTAGTTGCATTAGGTGCAACATGTAAGATGTCATAATGGGGAAAATAGCAACCTTTCAATAGTTGAGAGATCAAGATTCTTAAGCTTGTTTTGCTTCCAAAACTTTGATTAAAACCTTCTAAATATTGAAAACTCCAACCACCCACATAATGTATCCCAAACTCCTCCAATAAATTTTGCCTTTCACTTTCAACTTGTTGATTACCATTGATGACCAATCACATAATTCCCTATTATGCAACAAAAATTTCAACCATCCTATCCAATAGAAGATTTTTTTTACCCCAAAGTTTAAAGATGTTAGGTTGTTTTTCAACCACTTCGTAAAAATCCAACATGACACAAAGTACACAATGTTTGTTACCATCGATTCTTTACTTCTACAATTGTCGGGTTAAAAAAAACAAATAAACTCTTGTCACGTGATAACTCCCGAAGGCATTTTTTTTTAATAAAAAATTAACGAACTAAACATAAACAAAGTCCCATTGGCTACCGATTGCTAAAGACATAAAAAAGTTCGAAGGAACATGATCCTCCCACTGAGCCGAAATGTGAGCCTTCGTTGCTCTAGAAGCTATCTGATGGGCCATAACATTGGCCAGGCGAGACAAATGGGTGAAAGAGATCACCCCAACAACATCCTTCAAATTCAGAGATTCGCGGATGAAGAAGGCTATTGTGGTGATGTCGAAACTAGTGTCATTGAGAAGTTTACAAACTTCCAAACAATCAGCCTCGACTTCGATTGAGCACTTGCAAGGGTTCGAGGATGAAGAGATTGCTTTAAGACCTTCGACCATGGCCATGTCCTCTAACTCTAAAGTCTTGATCTCAAATTGGTCGGTCAGAGCACGACAACCTGCCAATTTAACAACCCCTGATGATCTCGGATGACCCACCCAAGATCAGCACTCCTAAAATGAGGATTGAAGGATGCATCCACATTCAGTTTTTACCCATTGAAGACGAGAGGTTGTCAACTGGCACTAGCTTCATCCAACTTCCGTCCATTTATGACATGAGTTTTCCCCTTAGTACTGCTGCCATCAGAACTGCCACTTCTAACACATTTGGATTGATGTAAGAGATTACTAAGACTGGACATCACAAGTTGATATGTCACTAATGCATTGTTGAAAAATGTCTTGTTGCGGAGCTCCCAAATCTTCCACACTATCAACATCGAGTACTCCACATCCTCTTTCAAACCTTTATCCAGGATCCAGTCCCAATGTTCTTGAATCGACCAATGGTTCTTGTTATCACATAAATAAGTCAAGGGAAAATGATATTTATTGACAGTGATCCTTGGATCCCTTCAAGAAAAAATGGTCGGCTGCTGTTTTTACCGCCAACGGTCCACAATCTTCCAGTGGCTTCTTTGATGAACATTAATGGGTCTTAGAAGGAGGAGCAGATTCCGACAAAATTTCTTCATATTGATGCAGAGGCGATACTTGATATTCCTCTTCATCCGAGTGGTAGATAAGACATCATTATTTGGAATCCTTAGAAACATATAGTTTTTTTTTTCTGCTAAGACTGCTTATCAGCTTGACTTATCTTTTGGGAATAAATTTGAGGCTTCACCCGCAAATGTTGAAACTTGAAGTAAGAGATGAAAGACTTTTTGGGCCTCTAAAGTCCCCAAAAGTCAAAATATGTTGTTGAAGAGTGTACAACAATATTATTTCTACTAAGATAAATCTTAGCTCGAAAGGAATCTCTACTGATAATTTATGTGTTTTTTTTAGCGTACAACAATATTATTTCTTCTCGAAAGAAATTTCTACTGATAATTTATGTATTTTTTGCAAGGACAGTAAAGAATCATCACAACGTTCTTTTTTTTTTTTACATTGCGAGGTAACCAGGGAGGCTTGGTTCTTTTGTTCCAAAGGCATTTACATCCTTGCTTTATTTAATACATTCCTTGACCAATTGAAGTCAATGTGCTAAACATTATTATTAATTTTTTTTTTTTTACAAATGTATTTATTTAATATAGGAGGAATATCGAAGTTTTGACCTTGAAATCATTAGTCTATATTTTATGATAGTTGAGTTATGTTTATGTTCACATTTTATTTTTATTTATTATGTCGTTTTTTTTTTTAAAACAAATGTACACATGAAGAAATGAGCTTGTGTTACCGATAATATTCATTTTGACATTTAATTACTTTTCTTATTTGCTAATTAAAAAAAAACAAAGTAAATGGTATGATGTTCTCATCTTGGGGTTATTCGAAGAAATTGCAAACATCGAAAAGGGAACTCGCCGACTCGGAAGCAATTCCGATTCAACTCGGCGGCACCAGGTGGCGGGTTATCGGAGAAGCAAGGCGAATTCGAACCGTGAACTCGACGGAAAGCGATTCAAATTCCTCTTCAGATCCAATTACGAAGAACACCTCCCTTTAATTCTGCGGTTTTAGGTTCGCTTGGATTGGGAAATCTAGCAATGATGGAGGAGGAAGGTTGTTCGATCTCCAAAACAGTGGCAGTGACAGCCTGCACCGCCATGGCTTTCTTCTACGTCGCCGTTCTCTATGCTCCTACTTTGATTCTTCGTCTACCGCCTCCTCCTTCTCTTCAAGTTTACATGATTCGACGGTTCCTGTGCGCCTTCATTTCCACCGCCGTCTCAGTCCTCGTCTGCGCTCTAATCCTTCCTGTAAGCTTCAATCACTTTTTTTCCGGTCATTAATTTCTGAAAGGATGACTATATTGTTTGTATTTGAATTTGCTATGAGTCTGCTCAGAAATCATCTCAACATTGAACCGGCTTTCCTTTTCGAATTGAACTGTTTAGTAATCATTTATTTCTGTTTGGAACAATCTTAATAGTGAAAAAAGGGAATTCGAGTCTGTTTCATTGTTAGGAAACGCTCTGCTATGGTTCACTTTAGACAAAATGGTCAATCGATATATTGTCGATACACTGTTTTAGTAAGAATAGTTTTATCATGTGAACTACTAGTAAACTAGGGAAACCGGAATTTGTTAAAGTTTTTTTATTTATTTATGGTTTTAATTTTTTGGATTTAAGAAAGAAAAAGAATTAGAAACACGAAGTAAATTTTGATTTTTTTTTCTTTCTTTTTTTGATGTGAGAAATCGAGTATTCATTGAGAAAAATGAAAGAAAAAAACAAGGGCGTACAAAAAAACAAGCACAACTAAAGTCCCAACAAGCTACAAGAAGGGACTTCTATCTAACAAAATCAAACCAAGACCATAATTACAGAAAGACTTAGTAACCAATGCCCACCTAACTGCCTCTCAAACCTCATCACAAGAACGTTACACCTCAACAAAGCATCTAACAAACAAAGAGAAAGAAGGGAAGCCAATGGCAATCACTTTCCAGTGAATAGAGCTTCGTTATGTAACCCGAAGCTACCAATCCCAAGTCCTCCTAACTTCACCGGTTGAACAACCACATTCCAATTAACCAAATGGGACCCTCCCCATCATCCACCCCTTCCCACAAGAAATTCCTTATCACTCTCTCAATACTCTTACAGTCTTACTCACGGTAGTTGGAATACTGAAGAAAGATAAAAATAACTGGAAATCTGGTTTAACATCGATTGGATAAGTGAGTCTATCTCCTTTAGAGAAGAAAGCCTTTTCTCCTAGAAGACAACCACTTAAAATGAATCAATCAACCTAATTGGTAAATTAGAGATTTGAGATTATTACTTTTTACTTGCCAAGAAAAGGAAGATAATATGTAGACAGGACCTATCGTTCCCGTTCAATAAGTTACAACAGATCCCATGAATTTGTAATTCAGTTAAGCTTTATTACTCTGATTATAAATGCTTAGTCCATAATTTAATATTTGTTTGTGCTAGCTTTCCCATCACAATGCTGACTTCCCCCATCTCATTTTGTTTCATGCTAGATAAGAAAAATGGAGTTTTCACTTTTATTACCAGCTTATGGCATCCGAGCAGATCATATTGTAAGCCAATATTTTCTCCTCCCTTAAATAATGAGGCATGGTATGATGGTATTAGTTAAGGTTTTCTTTAACATTTTATTCAATTTTATAATCTTGTAGTCTGCAGATTGGAAAGGTGAAATGAATCCTAAACTTGCATCCTGAATTGCAATTTTATCTATGAAACAGTGGCAAGCTGTGATCTTCCCTCTTTCATTGACTTCTTTAATGTACGTCGGATCAATGGTCTTAAAGTCTTTGTTATTGGTGGATTCATGGAGAGAATACATGAATCACGGAGAAGGCTCCCTTTTTGACTGTGCCAGATTTTTCTGGACAAGATCTCTTGATTGGGGGCTATTAACTGTCTCAAATGTTTTATCTTGGAGAAATTATGTCGTGGTGAGTACTCCTACAGCTTTTCCATTCCATTTTTTTGGGTCCTCGTTTCCTGTCTCTTAAGAACAAAGAATTCACTTATTCTTAGCTTAGTAGTGGGCTCCTTGTGATGACTAACTGCGTGCTAGTATGTATTATTTAAATATTTTCTCAGCTGCTTTGCTTTCAAATCATGGGAAACTCTTCATCTTGCACCATTGGTTTTTTGGTCCTCTAGGCATTACTTATTTGACAATTCTTTGAATATAGTAAGCTACATAGAGTTGGGTGGAAAGAAAAAAAGTTGTGGCTGGGTTTTGCTCTAAATCTCACTTGCATACATATTCAAAGTAGATAAGTAATGATAGTAACTGGATTGATGTGGTTACCTGGATCATTGTATTTAATCACTGAAGATACACAATTTGGTTGGGAGGCTTTGACTGACGTCCAATGTTCTGGATTCCTCTCGGGAGTAAAAGATGCTGTGATTTTGAGTTCGTGAGTTGAATTATCTATAAACTTCAAATAGATGTCTTGTTTTCCTTGATGCTAAGAAGTATAGGTCATTGTATGGTAATAAATAATTCTTTAAGTTGTGTTAAATGAACATTTTTTCTTGGATTTGTTGGTTGACATTTGAAAGGCTAATTTTGCATCACACATTCTTGGACAGGCTCCACTAACTGAGGAGTTGGTGTTTAGAGCATGCATGATACCAGTTCTTCTATCTGGGGGATTTAAGCCGACCACCGTGATATTTCTCTGCCCCATTCTTTTCAGTCTGGGTAAGTTAGACGCTTCATCGTTTTGGCAGATGAAACTGCTATGCAGAAGAGTTTGTGCATATACCCCTCATTTATTCATTATGGGGCATGACCTTATGCTTCTCTGTACTATTTATTCTTTTCTGGAATTGTTCATGTTTTTCCCTATTTATGTGAAATAGGGGGGGGGGGGGGGGGGGGGGGGGGGGGAAACATTGCAAGGGTTTGAGCTTGAGATTTCTTGTTCTTGTACCATGTTAAATGACCACTAGACCTATGTATTGCATATGTATTTTTTTATTGTTTTTGAAAAGAGATATATATTGCATATGTATATATGAAGTTACCAGTTTTTATTGAGAAACATGAACAATAGACCTAAGTTTGAGCTGATAATCAGGACGACTTTAATCTTTTTCATTATATTTTCAACATTTATTACTTACATTTGGTTCTTTTTATTACCTCAAATTATGATGGGACAATTAGACTTTGAACATTTCATGAATGACCAATCTTACCTTGGTTGTTCTGTAAATTTATATATGAAGTTACCAGTTTTTATTGAGAAACATGAACAATAGACCTAAGTTTGAGCTGATAATCAGGACGACTTTAATCTTTTTCATTATATTTTCAACATTTATTACTTACATTTGGTTCTTTTTATTACCTCAAATTATGATGGGACAATTAGACTTTGAACATTTCATGAATGACCAATCTTACCTTGGTTGTTCTGTAAATTTACTCAACACTGGTTAAAAATTAGTCATGTTCTGCTTCATCATCACGTTGCAGCACATTTAAACCACTTTATGGAGTACTATAGCAAGCAGAACAACAACTTAGCCAAAGCAGTTATGGTTGTAGGTAAACTTTTATTCCCTGAAAAATGCCATTTTTTATTATTATTTTAAATGTTTATGAAGGATGTGTGTGATTTTTGTTTTTTCTCTTTTCTTTTCTTTTCTTTTATTTTTCAGGTCTCCAGCTTGGCTATACTGTGGTATTTGGATCATACGCAAGTTTTCTCTTTGTGCGAACTGGTATTTAAGGGAAAACATTATTTTTAAAGCTATATTTTTTTTTATAGGTTATTGTTTTTGGTTTCTTAGTTTCATGCTTCTGTTCTTCTGTAATCAATTATCAGGTAAACGTGCTAGAAGCTCAAACAATTTCGCATATGAAGTTGTATATATATATTTTCCAATAATCTTCCATTTAGTTTTAGGTCAAGGGCATATCTACTTTGTTTCATGAGAAGCATGTGTACTTGCATTAATGCATTTCTTGTTTTAAGCAAATTGATGATGGCTGATGTTCAAACCGGCTAGATTGGTCATATTAAAATTTTAAAGATGCTAATAGGAAGGGTGATGTTTGATTTGCCATCTAAGATTTGTAATTATTCTTATTAATGTTACTAGTATAGGGACTGTAGGACAATATCTTTTGGTTCTTTCCTTTAGAGCTCTTGTTTTAAGAGTTTTGTAATGAATATCCTTCCTTGATCACTTCCAATTGGAATGTTTTCTCGCCGTTGAATGGAAGTAGCTTCTATGTAGTTCATAACCTTCAATGAAAAAATGACGTCTAAGATAGTTTTATTTGACTTGATTCACAAACCTAGCTACTAATGTTTAAGCATTTGTAAACGTTGCAACTAGGGTGGATTTGTTGAGAGTCGGGTGTGTTTGGAATACCTATTAGTTTAAGCATTTTTAAAATATCTATTTTCAATAATAATGATTTTATATGTTACATTTTTTAAAAAGTGCTTTAAATAACAAATTTGTTTGGTTGCACTATATTGAATGGTGATTCTATTAATTATAAAAATGTTTTTTTTTTCTTACTACATATTTGGAAGATTTTTGGTTAATCCATCTCTCAAGTATTTCTTGAAAATAGTTTTAAAATTAATCCAATTTTGCTAAGTGCATCTTTTAAAAAACACTTGTGATCATCTAAAATCACTTGCTAAACACACTTTAAATTATTTTTTCAAAGGTGCTTATAGAAAAATTGTTTTATGGGTCTCTAATATGATGACATAAGACATCCCATTAATGCCGGTTGTAATATTCCTTGCAGGCCATCTTCTTGCTCCGTTAGTTGCTCATGTTTTTTGCAACTTTATGGGATTACCTGTGTTTTTTTCTCGAAGAAGAGGTATGTTTTATATTTTTATGATCTGAATTCATCATAACAAAAGAATCAAACATATTCCTCCTGTCCCTTTGTACGGGAGAAACATGTTCCAAATTTCTCATCCTTGTTACATTTCCATATAGTTACACTATTCTGTTTGCGACCTTGCTTTATAAGAAGATTTTCTACGTGTTCATCGTCTAAATGCAAACAGGTGGTTGATATAGCAATTAATGACCTCCAAAAAGAATGTTAAGACAAGGATAGATGCCTATGTCTATCTAGTTCACAAATTATTCTCATTTAGGATTGGGATTTGAGTCAATAGAGGAAGTTGAATTGTTATAGGTTGAATACCGATTCTTAAATTAACCATCATGGGTTGGCCTTGTGATCTATAAGGGCCTTGAGAATAATAAAATGCTTAGAGAGAATGAACTCAATCCATGGTGGCTGCAGGCCACCTACATACAAATTAATTTCTTACGAGTTTCTTTGGCAACCAAATGTTGTAGGGTCAGACAATTATCCCGTGAGATTAGTCGAACCTATGCATAGGTCAACTGGTTAATGATTAGTCGAACCTATCATAACAAAAGAATCAAACATATGCGCGTAAGCTGGCCCGGACACTCACGGATATAAAAAAATAAAAAAATAATAACAATTCTTAAATTACCAACCTATGCATAGGTCAACTGGTTAATGCATATACCATCGACCAAGAGGTCAGAGATTCGCATCCTCCATTCTCACATGTTGAACTAAAAAATAAACAATTCTTAAATTGTTCTCCAATTTAAATTCCACATTGTGAAATCCAAGAAGCTGAATTTAACCCTTTGTTTGCGACCTTGCTTTATAAGAAGGTTTTCTACGTGTTCATAGTCTAAATGCAAATAAGTGGACAATGGTTGATAAGGTGATTAATGACCTCCAAAAAGAATGTTAAGCAAGTATAGATTACAGTTTCTGTTTTCGACGCACTTTTTTTTCTGTTCATTTTTTTTATGAATGTCTTTGAGTTGAAGATAACTTTATCTAATAATCACAGGGGTGAGCCTGGCATTTGTAATTGGAATGGTGGGATTCCTATGGCTTTTTTTTCCCATGACAAGTCCACATTTGTTTAATGAGAGAACAAATAACTGCAGATGTTGGCATGGATATTGTTCTTGGAACTAGGCACTGAAAAATCTTCAGAGAAAAATAATCTTACTGTAGATTAGAGAGAAGTAGAAGAAGGTATGTTCCTGTATTTACATTACATTTGCCAAGGCTATGTTTATTCAATATTCATTGAGTATAAAACCTGTGAATATATCTTTATCTTGCTTGTGAATTGTAACAAGAATTAGAAAATACAAAAGAGTTCAATGATTAAAAGACATTATTGATTGTTGTTTGAATGAAGGTGTTAGGCAGCCAAGGATGTTGTTTTGGACCAAAGCAAGAAAAAAGGTTTGCGTACTGAACCAGTTTCCATTCTGCTTCTGAAACCCTTCCACTCTTGTAGATATTGTAATGATGGCCCCAAATCCGTAGGGTACCCTGCAAATTTAGGATCTACCCCCAATAAATTATCTACATCTTTGTGTTAAGTTGAACCTCCCCTCCATCTTAAAGTAGCAAGAATTTCTGTTATCCTGTCAAAAGCACTTATCTCCTTCCCCCTTCCATTGAAATTTCATGGAAATACTGAAGGACAAATGAGATAAATCATCTTGTTTTGATCTATCTAAAAAAAGAGTTTTTTGAAATCTCATGAAAGTAGTGGGAACATGTTTGGATAGTAAAGTTTTGGTTTAATTATAGAAAATACCCCTGAACTCTGGAGTTGGTTTCATTTATACCCCGAACTTTGAAAATTTTCATTTTAATCTTTTGAAGTTTGTTTCAAAACAATCCTACACTTTTGCCGTTAAATTCATAGACGAAATGTTTGTCCATATTTGTTGTCATCTTTCTCCTTTCAATCTCACATCTCCAATTTTATGATCTTTCGTTTATGATTTTTTTTCCTAACTTCTACAAGTTTAGATTTGTTCACCTAAGAAACACACAAGTATATAAACTTTTTTGTCTAAGAATTTAACGGCAAAAGCTTTCGAGGGTTTAAATGAAACTTTTTAAACTTCAGGGATATTTTTTTTATAATTTAACCTAAAATTTCAAGTTCTTCTTCATAGTTTATTTGTTCGAACAAAAACACGAGTTTATAAATAGCAATGTTATAAACTCGGTGTTTTGAAATTCGTACATGCTAGAGTCTTTACGAATCAAACTAAAGTTAGCGTATTCTTTTATACAATGGAAACATGGATTGAATTATAGTAAACTAGAAGTTGTAATCTCAAAGTTATTAAAATAGTGAAATGTTGAGGATGGTCAGAAAATCAAAGAAAGAAGAGGGAAAATCTGAGGAAAATAATGAGTAGAAATGATGGTTAAAATGGACCAATTTGCTTGTTTTCCATGAAGAAGGAAGAGAAAATAAATTCAAATGGCTCATCATTTCTTTTCCTTTCTTCTCAATTTTGATCTCAATTAGTTCTTGAAGGCTCAGAGGGCAGGGCCTAGAACAAACACCCTCCAACTCTAGGCCTGTAATTCAATGGAGTTTTGGATTGGACATTTTTTTTTTTTTTTTTTTTTTTTTTTTTTTTCTTATTTTTAATTAATGGTCAACCTGGCAACACAGAGCTACGTCATGTCCATGGGTTTCATATTTTATGTTTTTTTTTTTAAATGTTTTTTTTTTTTTCAAAATTTAATGAACTCTTTCATTGACTTTATATTATTAATATATATATAGATATATATATTTTTGGGGTGTGATGACGTTTACCTACTGATTAGATCCTCCCATCACTTTCTTCTCAGATGGAATCCGAATGAAAAGCCCCCTTTCTTTTCTTTCATTTATTTTGCATTTTCTTTTAAATTTAATGTGAAAGTCATTAAATTATATACTAATTTTCAATCTTCATTTTGTTACTTTTGGTCTTTTGGATTGGCTGGATGTTAATGTACATTTAAATATGAAAAGAATTATATAATTTTAGTTTTTGAAATTTCTCCAAAAAGCTTACTGAGTTTTTTAGTTTTGGGATGACATTTGTTTGGTTTTGGCTTATGGTGAAACTAGTGGTGCACACGAAATTCGAAAAAAGTGGATGACCAAAATTGATGTCGGTTTGGTTCAAGAATGGTTCGGTTGGTGGTTTCGGTTTACAAATAAAGGAAGTCGAATATTTTCGGTCGGTTTTGGTTTTTTTTTGTAGGTAGAACCGAAATTGAGCCGATCGATAATGTATACTAAAAATTGAATTTAGTTACCAAAAATGAAATGGGCAGGTTGACGTTCTACTCGACCTGGTTGACGTTCTACTCGACCTACTATGAGGGAATGTGTTCAAATCCGTGTGACATCAACTTTTTATTTAACTTATTCCCATCTTTAGCTCAGCCCATTTCATAGGCTCAAAACCGTCGGTTCGGTTTTTACGTCTCACTGGTTCGGTGTCGATTTTCATTTTTATCGCTCCGAAATGGTCGGTTCGGCTCCGGTTCTGCACAGTAACCGAGTTGAACCGATTCGCTTACACCCTTAAATGAAACTCGTATAATTTAAGATTAAGAAGTTCAAATATAATTTAAATATGTAAGTTTGCTTATCCAAAATTACAAGCTTGTTAATTTCACGAATAATTTTACATTACTTAACCAAACTCTATACTTTACTTATATTTACCGAACATGTAAGATTAAAACATGATTAAACTTTATTATTTACCTCAATTCAAATCTTTATCTTCCTAGGATTCTAGGATTACCCAACAATGATCACAAAAAGCCAACTTTCTCAAGTCTTGTCACATTTTAATAACTTATTGAAACTATTTCTCAATCTCAAAAAAATTTAATAAAAAGAGTTGAAGTTAACAATAAAGTAAAAAAATTATCTCATTGGAATTAAAGTAAATAATTAAAGCCCATTTTTCTTCAAATTTTTTCCAACCCCAACAAGAAAAAAAGAATTCATCATATATCTTAATTTCAAACATGTTTATATCTCTTTACAACAGCTCAACCATTTTTAAATTATTTTAATTTAGACTGAATTTTTAAACATTTCTTTTCATGCAAGTAAGCCACATGTCACAAACAAAAATAAATTATTAAAAAACAAAAACAAAAACAAAAACAAAAAACCATGAAAATGCTACGTGAAATCAAAACTTAGGAAGATATGAACATGCATGTAATCAAACTTTTTAAAACATTCCCACATGGTTTTGTCTTCACTAGCCAAAATTCATTATTCTTTCAAACCTTTACATGATTTCATAGGCTTTATTTACACAATCAAACAAATAAATAAATAAATAATCAAAAGAGAGAAAAAGATTTGCCCTGTTCATCTTTGAAACTTAACAAAAATTACAAGCAAAAATGATAATGAAGCCACTCAAAATTGGATGCCTTATTGATTCTCTTTATTGCAAAGATATGATTTTTATTACTTATCAAGAGCTTAAATTACATGGGTAGTAAGAAAAAATAATTTTTCACCAAACCCATTTTAGATTTTTTTAAGTTGAATCACAAATCAAATCGAGCCGAAGTTGAGTGGACTGAATTACTATAGTTCAGATTATAACTTAACTATTCACGAGATTATATAACTCACAAATTATTGGGTGGACTAAATTATTATAGTCTAGTTCGTGTTTGACTTACCAATTATTATAACCTAACTATTCACGAGACAATATAACTCACAAATTATTGATATAACTCAGAGATTATTGGGTAGACTGAGTTATTATAGTCCAGTTCGTGTTTGACTTACTAACTATTATAACCTAACTATTCACGAGACTATATAACTCACAGATTATAGGGTGGACTGAGTTATTATAATCCAATTCGTTTTTGCCTTAACAACTATTATAACCTAATTATTCACGAGACAATATAACTGACAGATTATTGAGTGGACTGAGTTATTATAGTCCAGTTCGTGTTTGACTTACCAACTATTATAACCTAACTATTCACAAGACTATATAACTCACAGATTATTATAACCACGACTATAATAACTCATTCAGCGCCCCAAACAATCTAACCGAGAATATAATCTGAAATTGGTTTTCCATTAGATAACCTGATACATCATTTTGAAGTACATAAATCCATATCCTAACCCCCCAAAAGAAAATATGTGAAATAAAAAAAAGGATCTGATAGAGTGAGAGAGAGAGAAGATGCTAAAGCTAGACTGTCCTATATAACTGAAAACCCAAACTACTTGCTACTGTTGGCTATGATAATTCACAAAAAATGAACCAAAAAAAAAAGAAAAAAAAGAAAGATGAACTTTAGTGGGGCCATGATATCATCATCTTGTTCTTCTTGTTGATCTTCCATTGATATTATATGATTTCAATTGGAAGAATTTGAAGGATTTGCAACAGAAGCAGAGGAGAGATTAAGATCAGGAATCGATTTTGAAGCATTTCCTTTTGATAATTTCTGCTTCAGTTCTGTAAGAAGCACTTGATTTTCTTGGTTCAAAAGTTGAGCTTTTTTCCTCAGTCTTTCATTTTCCTTCATTATGTAACAGTTCTGCAAGTACAAGTCTGAGTTTAGCCTCTCCATTTTCTTCTTCTAATTTTATTGATGATATATAAATAATTATATATATTTATATATCAATCAATTCTTCTTTCAAAATCCAAATAACCCTTCTTCTTTATCCTGAAAAATAAAAAATAATTGAATTAGAAAGAAAAAAAAACAAAAAAAACAGAGGAAACAGAGGAATTAGGAGCAAACAATTTGAAGGATGAGATGAATTTTGAATTAGAAATTTACAAAAAAAAAAGTAATAGTTTTATTTATAGAGATTGGTAAATCCAACAGTGATGGAGAAGAAGAAGCTTTAGCCTTAGCCATATGTAATAATGAGCAAATTGGAAAAGGAAAGGGGGGCAAAATCAGCTTTAAAAACAGGGGAATTTTTTTTTTTTTTGGTAAATTTTTTAAAAATATATATTATTTTTCTTAAAAAAAAAAAAATTACACTGATTGAGAGAGAAATGGCTTGTTCTTTCGGTTGCCCAAATTTGAAAGAAAAGGATAATTTAAAGTTAGATTCAAACACACAACTAAATAAGCAGCTAAAAGTTCATAAGAAGCTTCAAATTTATAAGCTTTTTTTATGGGTTTTAATTATCTTATGGTTTAAAAGAAGAATGTTAAAATAAGTGGAAGAATCCAAAGAGATTCACTTCAAAAAATGAGGTAAACTCATAAAAACAAAAACTTTGATAGTAAAATACAAGAGAATAAGAAGAAGATATAAGAATTTAGAACATCAAAAACAACAAACTTGCACTAAAAAAAAAAAAAACTTGATTTTAAAAAGAAAAGAAGAACAAAAACAAAGCAATTACCCCACAGCACAAGGGTATGTCTAGCTTTCTTGGTGAAAAGGAAGCAAGAAGAGAAGATGAAGAAGAAGAAAACAAAATGCCCAAAAAGGAATAATATATATAAAAAAGAGAGAGGAAAGAGAAAGTGTGTTTTTTTTTCTTTATCTTTTCAAAAAAGATCACCTTTTGGAGATGGGTTTGTTGGGCAGAGAGAGAAGTAACAAAAACAATCTGGATTTTGGTAAGAGAAGCACTTGTAGAAGAAGTAGAAGCAGAAGCAGAAGGAAGAAAGAAAGCAAGAAGAAAGGCAAAAGGGAAAGAAGTGAGGGACAAATGGAACAAAGAGGCTGTTAATTTATAGAGTCATAGGTCTAGAGAAATAGAGAGAGAAAACACAAACAAAAAGAAAAAGAAAATTATTTATTTATTTAAAAAAAAAAAAAAAAAAAAAAAAAAAAGACATTGAGACATTAGACATGAGACATGAGACATGCCCCTCCTCTTTCTGACACAACAATCATGTAAGTGTAAGCATGGAAGGCGGCCGGTTATAGGAAGAAGCTCAAAAGATTTTTTTTTTTTTTTTTTTTTTAAATTATAAAAAAAAACCCAATTTTATTATTTATGAAAAGAAAAAAAAAACATATTTATGTTTGTTTTGGTAAGTTATGAGTTAAATGTTGGTCCACATTTACTTCCACATTTTCGACGCAAGGGATGACACTGTATCCTCAAATCGAGGATAACTCAATTGACATAAAATTGTATTTTTTACTAAGAGGTTATAAGTTCAATCATAACATTAATTAAAATATCGTTGCAAAAAAAAAAAAAAAAATTCTTCATTGTATTGTAATATAAAAAAGTGTTAAATGACAAAATTAGCCTCTATACTTTCAATTTATGTTGATTTTATCAATGAACATTAAAACGTGTCTAATAAGTTTCATAACTTTCAATTTTAAGTCTAATCCGTATCAAAACTTTAAAAATGTATAATAAATCTCTTAATTTTTAATTTTATGTCTAATAAGTCCCTAAATTTTAAAAATGTTGTTCATTTTACTTAAAAACGATTAAATATTTATTCAGAGTGCTTTCATTTTATTTAATAGTTTGGTGGTTGGGTTGGGGCGGAAGTTTTTTATAAATAAGTGAGTGAATATCGATCTCTTCTAGCTCTTCGAACTCATACTCCTCAGGTTGTCCATGTCTCTAAAAAGAATATTGAAATATCTCTCCCAAAGTGGTTTGCATATCTCGAACTACCCGCGGATCCTCGTATAGATTCTGAATGCTCTCATAGGATTGCACGGCAAGCTTCCTTAAGACCGGATCATTATAGATTTGGTAATTTAAATATATTTTCTTAAAAATAGTCATCGACATTAATATTTTATCAACATATTCATAAAAAATTAAGACATCAGCATTTTCATCGACACCGACATTTAAAACTTTGATATAGGAGGAGAATGACGATGATGGAGGAGGAAATGGCATCATTGGTATGAGGTGTAAATAGAGGAAATGTAGGAGGGTATTTTGGTGATAAAATCCAACATTATGGGGTTAAGAGAGGGACAATTATGGGACTTACGGCTAGGGCTTGTAAAATGATGGTGGGCTAAGGCCGTCCCAAGATTCGCAATGATGGTTTGGATTGGCTTCTAAACCATCATCACAACCCTCTCAATACACCCACCAATTTTTTTTTTTTTTTTTTTTTTTTTTTTTTTTTTTTTTTAATTTATTTATTTTCTCTTCACACCCATCTTTCATTATCATTTATATATATATATATATATATATATACTAATTTTTCTACTTCTATTTGTAGCCCCACTTTCATTACCCTTTCACATTTCTAATCTTTTTTGTGTTGGTAACTATTGGTAATAATCATTCTTTCTCTCTACTTTTTACCCCTTTTTTGGGGTGTGTTTTATTAGCACTTTCTTTTCCATACCCACTTGGTTTATTTTGGGGATTTTATACCTTACTTCTAATGTTGCATTTGCCTTTCAAATTACCCTCTTCTTGAGCTCAAACCCCTATTCTTTTTCCACTCACACACCCACCAAAAATATATGCATCTATGACTTAGGGTTATTTAGGTTAGGTTATTTAGATCAATCTCAAATAACAAATGAAAAAAGATTGCTTTTTTAGCATTTTTATTTGATGGGTGTTTGTAATATTTAATGGGGTTTTCAAGAATAGTAAAAATATCTTATCAACTTTAGTAATACAATGGATAGAGACGAAAATCTATTGAGTTAGGCATTTGTCATACAGCTAAACACATGACCTTTATTTTTCAAATTAAAGAATATGTTCTTTTTTTTCCCTTGTAAGTATGATTGTTGAAGTTGGCTCACTACACATCGACTAATTAATTCCCTGAAATGACTATCTTCATACTTATGTAAACTAACCTCACGACAGAAGTATCTAACCTAATAACATTAGTTTGGGACCATTTTTAACTCTTAGAATTTCAACAAATTGATGATGGTATTTTGTTTTACATTATTATAAACCATTATTACAATGAAAGCAAGGATATCATCAATGAAAGTATTTTTTTTTTTTTTTTTTTACAATTGGAAGAAGGAAAAGAAAGGGTAGGGGGCCAGCCAGCCTCAAGCCCTCTCATGGGTTATGAGTAGCTTAGTGTGAAAACATCATGGAGTTTCATAGATGCCCTTTTGGAATGACTCCATATGATTTCAAGGGTATTTTCGTCATTTCCACCCCCTCGTGGAGCTCGTTCTTCTCTCTATATGTTTGCACCAATGCAATCATGTAGCCTCAAAACAATGGGGTTAGTATTGGTGAAATTACCTTATTGCCCTTTTAAAGCCTTTTCCCCTTCCAAATTACCACCCTATTTGGCTTTTGAAGTGTTCAATTTGCTCCTCCTTTTTACTCATTTTAATGATGAATGGTTATTGAGTAGTAGTAGGGTGGAAAGTACAAAAAAATAAAATTTAATTGTTCATTCAACCAAAGGATAGTTTTATGCATGGTTGGGTGGCATCAATTCGGTTTCGTTCGATTCTCTCTTCTAAAGCGTTTGAAAAGATTTAATATAAAAAAAAATTGACGTACTAGATGAATTTGAATCACGATAGCATGAATAGAGTAGAGATAATAGTATTAACAAAAAATTAATCACTATAAGCTCGAACAGGATATTGATTGTAAAGTCAAAAGATGTATCAATAAAACTATGGATCGAAATTTAAGAGATAGTTTCCTCTAAAGGAAGATCGAACAATTTTTTAAATTTTTTTTGTAAAATAGTGTGGATTGTTTAAGTCAAAAGGAGAAAGATTTACGTATAATTATAGGAATGAATTGTTGTTTAGGACCTTGATAAATTATATTTATTTCCAGCCGTTTCGATAAATTATATCTATTTTCAATCGTTTCTTATTTTTGTAATTGTCGCAATGACCACGAGGCTAATCCATGATACTTGTTTGTTGTGTTGAAACTTTATTTTACCCGACAAGAATAGGCCATACAATATATTTTTTTTAACACAAAAAGGTTTCTTATTTGATGATTGATGTGGGTAATATAAGTCAAAAAGGGAAACTTTACAATTTTATAAATGAATTTTTGTCATAGAGTTCAATTTTTTTTAAAAGTGATACTCCTTTGGTCAAAATACTTTTCTAACATTTTAATTTCTATAGTTAAAATCTACCGTTAAGCTCTCTATAATAAGTATTTGAGAAAAAAATAATTTAGGCCCTAAACTTAGTAAGGTTGTAGCAATTTTAACTTTGGACTCTTAATTTCATCAAATTAAATCTCAAACTTGCATACATTATGTTACAATGTAGTCTCGTATGTTAATTTTTTGTTTGAATATGTTAAAAATATGTGATCATCCATATGGATCTCCGACAAATCGACTTCAATTCCCCCAAACAATTTTTCTGAACTGTCACTTGCTCAATCGTTTCCTTCATCAGGAATCACTTTTTCAACGCTTGCATTTTATCCGAATCGAGCACATCTTCATTTACCCAACAAAAATCATTATAAAAAACCTTGGAACCACTTCACTCCTCAAATTTTAAAAATTGAAATACTTAATGTGAAGAGATTTCAAGGAATAACAGAGACTTGTTGGTAATGGAGATTTTTGGGGATTGATTCTTCTACGTAAGGGAGTTCTTCTTTGAAGCTCGTAATAAGAAAAATGTTGAGATTTGAGAAAAATGAAATTTTCTCGGGTGTAATTGCAAGAACAGAGTGTGAGGCCAAGATTGCGACCTTAGCTTAATGGTTCCACATGTTTTGGTGATCGATGATTTTTGTTGGATAAATGAAGAAGCTCGATTCGGATAAAACGTAAGCGTCAAATAAGTTGTTCCCGATGAAGGTGACGATTGAGAAATCGATGGTTCAGAGAATTTGTTCGAGGGAATTTGGAGTTGATTTGTCGAAGACACATGTGTATGCTCACGTGCTTTTAAAAAATTAAAACAAAAAATTAACCTAAGTTATACATTGCAATATTAATGCAAGTTTTTGGGTTTAATTTGATGAAATTGAAAATTCAAGGTTGTAGCAATTTTAACTCTAGACTTTTAATTCCATCAAATTGAACCTCAAATTTGCATATGTGTTGCTATGTAGTCCCATATGTTAACTTTTTGTTTGAATATGTTAAAAGCATGTGATCATCCATATGGATCTCCGACAAATCGACTTCAATTCCTCCAAACAAATCCTTTGAATTGTCGCTTGCTCAATCGTCTCCTTCATCGAGAATCATTTCTTCAACGCTTGCATTTTATCCGATTCGAGTATCTTCATTTACTCAACAAAAATCATTATAAAAAAACTTTGGAACCACTTCCCTCCTCAAATTTTAAAAATTGAAATACATAATGTGAAGAGATTTCAAGGAATAACAAAGACTTATTGGTAATGGAGATTTTTGGGGATGGATTCTTCTAACTAAAGGAGTTCTTCTCTAAAGCTGAAAATGTTGAGATTTGAGAAAAATGAAATTTCTTCGGATGTAACCGCAAGAACAGAGTGTGAGGCCAAGATTGCGACCTTGGTTAAGGAAATGAGAAATTGATTTGAGGAGCTAAGTGGTTCCACATGTTTTGGTGATCGATGATTTTTGTTGAGTAAATGAAGAGGCTTGACTCGGATAAAACGTAAGCGCCAAATAAGTTGTTCCCGATGAAGGAGACGATTGAGAAACTGACGGTTTAGAGGATTTGTTCGAGGGAATTGGAGTCGATTTGTCGGAGACACATGTTTATAATCACGTGTTTTTAAAAGATTAAAACAAAAAGTTAACCTAAGTTCTACATTGCAACATTTATGCAAGTTTTTTGGTTCAATTTGATGAAATTGAAAATTCAAGGTTAAAGTTACGACAAGTGACTAAGTTTAGGGTCTAATTTTTTTTCCCTATATATAATCAATAAATATAGATATTGAATTCTTAATTTATCTTTTAAACAAACACATACCCAAAAATGTTGTAAGCAATCCATTTTTTTAGTACTTTGTAAATAGTCTCTAAATTATATAATCTTAGTTGAAAGAATTATATGGTATAACTTAATTGTAATCAATTAAAAAAAAGGATAAAACATTTTTTAACCTAAACTTGGCATTGACATTGTATCAATTTTAACCTTAAACTTTCAATTTCATCAATTTAAACCTTAAATTTGGCACAATGTGTCAATTTTAACCCCAAACTTTTAATTTCATCGATTTCAAACTTGATTAAATGTATCAATTTACATCTTCGGTTAAGTTTCCGTTTTAATCCCCGTCCAAAAGGTTTCTCACACATGTCCAAAGTCATGCGTTGTTATATGATAGGTACTTATTTGTTTTTTTTTTTCTAAAGAAAATTAGACTAGACTCGTCGGAGTATTTTTCAATTTCAAGGTTCGACTGTTTTTCCACTTTTTATCTACTATGATTCTACTGTTTTTTCATTTCACTAGTGAAGAGTTTTCCAATTTTAAGATTTTCCCTCAATGTTTTTTGTTTTTTATTTCTCGTCCACCTCGAACTTGGTTTGTCCTTCATCCGCCGCAACGAGCGCATGCCATTCAGAGTTGCTCTCGCCGAAATTTGTGTCTTATTCCTCTCCAACATCGATAATCGCCTTAATCCTTCGTAAGATCGTCACTGGGCCGACAAGGTCGGTTACGACTAGTTCATTGTATTCATGGGGTGTCGCTCTGTCCATCAACGCCTTCCATTTCTCGCCCTCATTTTAGTTGAGCTCAAACTCCTCACCATCGAAGTCGGCGAAATAACTATGGTCGTCGTCGTAGCCGGAATCTTCCTCACACTTACGCGTCGCGGGTAACGACACTAACGCGAGAGAGAACACAAGAGTTTATTATTTTTTGTGGGCTCTACTTTCGAGAGTCAAGTTCGTGGTTTTCATGATGGTGGTGACCCGATCTTGAATGATTTTTTTTTTCTTTTTTGTAACTTGTTTTAAAAAAATAACAAACAAATACCTAGCAACCCGTGACTTTAAACATGTGTGAGAAATCTTTTTAACCATAATTGAAACAAAAACGAGAGTGTAAATTGATACACTTATTTAAGTTTGAAGTTTAAATCTATGAAATTAAAAGTTGGTAAAGAATGATAAAACTTACCAAATTTAAAATTTAAATTAATTAAATTGAAAGATTCTGATTAAAATTGATGCCAACACAAGTTTAGGGTGAGAATTGATTTTTTCCCTTCAAAAAATTATAATAATTTTTTATTAAATAGGAACTCTAAATTTAATTGGATCTTCTTCCATCCCCTAATGGCAAAATCGTAAATTAGTTGTAAAAACGTGGTTATTTTTTAACAATTTAAAAAAAAAATGCATTTATTTAAAGACTTGACTTAGAAGATGACAAGTTTGAAAATCATAATCCTATATTTTGTCAGTTATTTTTATATTTTATAATCATTGGATTTTCTGTTTAGAGAGAGACACGCACACATGCATTAAATATTAATAATAATTAGAACAATTTAATTAATATTTTTTTTTTTTGTTACTGCACTTTTTCCAACTTTTTTAAAATTTAATTCCATTTGCTTATATATATATATACTTTATTTAAATTACTAAACTAATGGTTTTATTTTAAATAAAACACACATTAGACACATGTTCTTTTCTTTTCTCCAATTTTTCCATTTTTTTTTCTTATAAATTGAATTTAATAACTATTTTGAAGCCGTGTTTGAGATTTTTCCTTTATTTTTTAATAAAAAAAATTAATGGAAATTTTTAAAAGCTGTCTACTTTAATTTTTCGTTAATGCAATTTCATAAATTTTAATTTAAAATAATAAAGAGAGAGAAAAATTGCTTAGCGCAGATGAAACAAAGTTTATATAATGTGAGTTGTTGTTAATCATTTTCAATTATAACGTATAGATTTTTTTGTTTTTTTAAAAGTGTTTTTACTTAGTTTAACCTTATGAATTTATCGGTTTCATTCTAAATTGATTCATTATCTATTAAATATACCTAGAAAGAAAATCGAGTCAAATCGAACATAGCTCAATTGACATAAGGTTGTGTCATTGACTAAGAAGTAAGTTGTGTCATTGACTGTCAAGAGTTCATTTCCCCACCCGCATTAATTAAATAACTTTACAAAAATAGAAAGAAAATTGATTCATAATCAAACAATTTAAAAAATTGAAGCATATAAAAACCCTAAAATTTAAAATGTTAATATCGACAAGAATGTCAAAATCTCTATTTTACCGAGATGTCGATAAAGCTAACAAAATATCAATGTTTACAAAAACGTTAAAAAAAAATAAAAATAAAAATAATAAAATATATTAACTTTTCATATGCTTTTATAATAGGGAAATTGTAACAAATGTCAATTTGAGTAAAATAATTAAAAAATATAGCACTTTTTAAAAAAAAATTGCGGATATAACAATTTATATCACTGATAGTATGGTCTGATAGAAGTTTATCACGGATAGAAGTCTATCGCTAATAATAGTCTTTTTTTTTATAGGATTTTGTCGGTGATAATAGTCTATCAGTAGTAGGAGTCTATCATTGATAGAACTCTATCAGTAATAGTCATAAAATCTATCGGTGATAGCCACTGATTTTTTGCCATATTTGCAAAAGATTTTAAACTTTGTTAAATTTGCAATTATTTTTATTGTTTGTCCAACCAGCCCTTTATAATAAGTAAAAAAATAAATTGTTTACAAAATTATAAATTTAGTCTCCCAACTTTAAAATTTGTTTCTATTTCATCCATAAATTTTGAAAATTATAAATTTTATTTTGTAACTTTTGATTTTTTTTTAAATTCACGTATGGACACAAAATTAAAATTTTAGAGTTTCATTAGAAATACCATTCAAATTTATTTATAAATTAAGTTTTTAAAATTTTGAAATTTTCATAAATTTTTTAAATATAAAATTGAAAGGTTATAGATTTATTAGACATATAAAAGTTCAAAATTCAGGGACTAATTAGACACAAACTTTACCGTTTAAGATTTTTTTTTTTTTTTTTTTTGGTTTTTACTAACATGTTGGGGTGGGGATTGAAACTAGGACCTCATGGTTTGGTTCTAGGCGATACATCACGTTATGCCGTTAATAAACTTAATTTAACCCAAAAAAAAAAAAAAATCTTACTATTATTATTTATGTGTTATATATTAATTGATATTTTGTTGATATTGTTTTACTAATTAGTGAATATTTTAGTAAAGAAATGAATTGAGGCTTTGGCTTTCATATCAATGTTGAAGACTTCCATTTATAGATATATTGACATGATGGGGGAAGTAAAGCAATAATTTTGGCCTTGGAAATTGCTATAAAATTTCTCATTTTCAAAATCCAAAATTCATCAAAAGCTATGATAGGGGCTGCAAAGAAGAAGAGGGAGGGTCTGCAAAAAGAAGTAAATTTGGAGGCTAATAGCCTCAATGAATCTAAAGGCTTATAAATTGGCTCTGCAACAAACCAATCATGACTTGCCCTCAAAATAAAGGGTCTCTTCCCTTCATCACCAATTTCTAATCCTTACCCTCCCTTCCTTTATAGAGCCATCCCCCTATTAAATACCCCCCAACTTGCCATTTTGTGCTCACCCCTTTTTAATCTCAATCTTTCATAATGGTTCAAACTATCATTAGGTTAACTTACAACTTTAGTTCCCGAACTTACAACAAGAGCATAGCCCATGACATGATGTATCGTCTAGTAACCTTGAAGTCTTGGGTTCAATCACCTACCCTAACTGTTGTAAAAAATTGTGTCGAATAGATTCTTGAATCTTAAACAATGTTGAATATAAGGTCTTCGAACTTTTAATTATGTGTTGAATATAAATTCCTTGATCTATTTGAAATTTATAAGAATTCATGAATTTATTGAAGACAAATTAAAAGTTTAATGTTCTATTCAACATAATTTTTTTATGTTAATCTTAAAAAAAAATGTTAAATAGGTTAGGACCTATTAAATACAAAATTGAAAATTTTGGGACATATTTGACATTTCTAAAGTGTAGGAATCTATTAAATACTTTATAAAGTTCAGTGACCTATTAAAACACAAACATAACACTGTAGGGACTAAACTTATAATTTAATGTTATCATTAAATCAACATTTTCAACATAATCTTACCACTCCCTTAAAATTAAGAACCATGTAATAGGGTAAATTTAATTACTTTCAACATCTTCTCAATAGGATTGTAATACATCAACACAATACACAACACACAAATTGTGCATCAAATGGAAAAAAGTAACATCGCGAAAACGTTTGAATTTTCAAGATCTCCCTGTTTAACTATCGTATTAGACGATTCACTACTAAACTCAAAAGCTTTTTATTTTATAATATGTGGGGTGAGGGATTCAAACCTTGACCTTATGGCCGTCGATGGTACGAGTTTTATATCAGTTGAACTATGCTCATGTTGACAGTAAACTAAAAAAAATTAAATTCATAGATTACGTTCAATGTAGAGAGAATCGTCAAATCCAGTCTCGAAATAAAACCCAACATCGTTAGATCTAGGTCATGCCTATCATATCAATCTCGAGATAAAAACCAATATATTTGATCTAGGTGATGGTTATGATATAGATATAGAATAAGAGATTTAGGGGGAGGGGGGGGGGGGGGGGGGGGGGGGGGGGGGGGGGGTCTATGAGAAAGAGGGATGATGATGTAGAATGGGGTTGGATCATAAATGGGGATGACAGAGATTTGCATGAGAGGAAGAGGAAGAAAGGGGCATTGATGAACACTTACACTACCCATCATCATCATGTGAAGCAATTGTTGCATTTTTGGGCTTATAATTACAATTATGTAACCACACATCCTCCAACTTTGGGTAATAATCCTAATCCTAATGCCCCTCTAAGAGAGGATAGAAGGAGTTACAAAAGTTGACCAATTCATTTGGATTGGACAGCATTGATGCAACACATGTGAAATGTTAAATAATCTTTTCATTTTCAATCCTTTTTTTTCAACTTCTTTTCTCTTTTGATGAACCATCTTAGGTTCGATCCAACGAGAGCATAACTCAGTTGGTATGATATATGAACCATGACTATCAGGTCTTAGGTTTGATCCCCACGCCACATTTTGTCAAAAAAAAAAAAAAAAAAAAAAAAACCATCTTAATTTTTTTTTAAATCCATAATTTTTCCTTCTCCCAACAAATAATAAAATAATAATAATCCCCTTTTTTAATAAAACCCAAAATGTTCGACTAAGGCTTCGTTTTGGATTGCGTTAACTTTTAAAATAATTATTGGCAACTTTACTTTTAAAAAAAATGAGTTGTTTGATGAATCAAATTAGTGTTTGGTAAATTTTAATGGTAGACTTGAATAAGTTGGTTAGTGTGTTTGGTAAATAAATATTAAATTATTGTGATTTAGCTATAATGACTAAAATAGACATACTATCAAAAAAAATTGTATAATTTTTTTTTAAGAAAAAAACAATATGGTATTATTTTAAAAAAATATATTTGCATTTGATTTATTAATTAAAAAAATTATAAAATAAATTTGGTGGTAGAAAAAATATACTAGATATATAAAATAATTCTTAATTTTGTAAAGATTCGAAAATTTGTGAAGAATCTGTCGATAATCTAAAAGCTAGGGAAGAAGAAATTTTTAGTGTAAAATGAATGTATTATGGAGGAGTGATTTTAATATATTTTAAAATAATTTGATTTACCAAACACAAAAAACGGTTAAAAAAAATTCTTAATCACTTCCAACTCTCTCAAACGCAGCCCAAATGAAGCAAAAAAATAAATAAATAAATAATATTCAACATAACTACAACCAAAACTTTCGAATTGTCTCAATTCTTGAGAAAACATCAACTCGACTAATAATAAATTGTAACAACAACACGTGGAGTGAGAAGATTCTAACATTTGATCCGACCTCTTAATTGATATTATATATCTTAGTCAAAAAGTGATTACTTTACGTCATATCCGAGTTCGTGATTTAATTAAATGAAATTAATATTTTAAGAATAGAGGTGGAACTAAAAAAAAATTATATGTTTTTTTTAAATTATATTTTTCTTTAATCTTGTCCTTTAGAGTAATAAAATATTAGTGTAATTAAAGTTTAAACAAGTTTGGTATGGGAAAAATAGGAGGGCCTCCCTAGAATTATTTGGGGTTAAAATTGAAAGGAGATGAAATTACTGAAATGGGGCACAAGGGAAAAGAGGATAAAAAAGGAAAGGAAGGGTAAAAAAGGGAATGGAAAAAAGAGAGGGTTTAGGGTTATAAATTTGAAAGGGCCACAAAGGCTTTTTGTGAGGTCATTTATAATGATTTCACATAATAATAATAACAAAGCCCTGCATGGCTAATCATTATTTTTTACATTATTACAGTTTAGTAAGTGCATTGAACCCTACACGTGACCTACTTTTTTTTTTTTTTTTTTTTTTTAGGGTTTAATTTCTTTTGGGGGGACCACACGTGTGAATAATTCTATTATAAAAACTCATTTTACTTTCACACGTACCACATTTATTTTCAATTTGAAATCCAAAGTTTTCCATGTGGAGAGAATTGAAAAAATTGATCTAATAGTGAACTAACTTGGTGTTGATTCTTTGAAGTACAAAACAAAAGATATCGATTTGTTTGGTTTTGGTCGCTACGATTTAGTTGCTAACGTGCTTTCTATAGTATTACTATTGGCTAATGCTCATCTCCAACTCTATTTTCGGCTTTTTCATTTCATTTCATTCATCTCTTCAATGAGCTAAGGCTATGACATGAAGGAAGCTAAAGAAATCCATTTGATATTTGTTTCACCTTCGCCCTCTCGTGCGCTTACCTTAAGATAGTTGCGTTAGAGGTCGCACATCAACTTCCCGTGGAGCACTTTGTAGACTATAAAGTCTACTAGGTTGGATTCCATGAACTTGTCAACGAATATATATTTTATAATATTGTTAAAATATCATTTTGGTTCATGTACTTTAAGACTTGACAAACAAAGACTCTATTAATCGTTTTGTTACCTATGTACATTTTGAAAACATATTCACATTATGTCTTTTTTTTTTAATGAAAATTATAACTTCAAACTAACAATAAAAACTAAAATAAGATGAATTTCAAACTACAGATACCGAAATGATATTTTAACCTAATAATTTTCATTTAAGTTACAAAAAGTTGGCAAACTATTGATTGGTGGTATATGTAAAAGAAACAAATGACCTTTTTTTTTTTTTTTTTTTTTTTACAGTTTCTTTACTAAACATTTTTTTTTCAAATGATTCAAACTCAATCCTAAACGAATCTAAAGTCCTCTCAAGACTAAGTGGGATTTCCTTTTATGATGTTCAATCCACTAAGTTGTAGTTTGTCATTAGATTCTGCTCTTTAAAAGAAACAAAGCAGCTAATTCCCATTTCCATCAAAATCTAATTTGTTATTATGATCCATCATCAATCTTAAAAACAACTTTCACCAAAACACCACTTTTTAGGATAATGACCTCCATATCCGACTTGTGTAACTCGAAATTAAGAAGTCAAATATAACATAGAATAGATCTGCATATCTCAAATGATAGATTGCAAGTTCATACATCTCAACTAATCTTACCGGACAACCATCTGATCCAGAGATACATTTGATTGTCAAATAATCTAAGATTTTAAATTCTTGGTAGATGATTTTCATGGTTTGAACTCATTCCCTTCAAGCCCATTTAGTTTCATTGAGCCCAATGATCACTAGACAAACTCATGGTGTTCAAAGTCCATGTTACATAAATCCAAACTTCCATTTAATACTAAATATATATATCAAAACCAGATTATCCAATCTCACGTTTCCTATAATAAATAATCCAAACATAGATTAAACGAAATCAAGTTTCTCAAACTTAAGATATATATATTCGTTCAACAATATGTGGAGTAGAGAATTCAAACCTCAAACCTTTTAGTCGGGAGTACATGTTGTATGTCAGTTGAGCTATACTCATGTTGGCCTCGAACTTAGACTTGTTAAAGCATCAGATCAAATAGCTTTTTTATTGCTCATCTCTATTAGCTGCAACAAGAGCAAGGAGATTGGACTAGCAAGGAAGTTTCCAAGTGCCGTCCTAGATGAGATCAAGGTGGGGCATAATGAAGAGATGGAAGTCAAATTCGAACTTTTTTTCTTTTGCTTTATAGCTTTTTTTATCAATTGTTAAACCTGTTGCTGGCTTCACTTTTTTCGTGTTTTAATAATCCTGTTTAGATTTTGCAAATATTAAACAAGGACTATTGAATATTTATACTGATTACCAGAGAATAAAATCCAACTTCTTCTACCCAAAAGATCTATTAGGAGAAAGAGTTCCTCAAAACATTCCGACTAATCAGCAATCAAGATACTTCTGCTTGATTCTTTCTTTTTCTTTTATATCTGTGAATGTCCGGAACTTCTGCTTGATTCTTTCTTTTTCTTTTATATCCGTGAATGTCCAGATCAGCTTGCGTGTATCTTGACTAATCTTACAAGACAACCACCTGACCCTACTACATTTGGTTGTCATGATTCTTTCTTTTTCTTTCATATCCGTTAGTGTCCGGGCCAGCTTGCGTGCATCTCGACTAATCTCACAGGACAACCACCTGACTCTACTACATTTGGTTGTCAAAAAAACTTGTAGGATATTAAATCGTAGGTAGGTGGCCACCATAGTTTGAACTCAGTCCCTCTAAGCCCTATATTAGCCTCACGGTCTTTATTGACCACTCGACCAACCCATGATGGTTACTTCTGCGTAATTCGCCCACATCCTCGTCCTCTATGAGAAAGATAGTGAGGTAGGTCAAGAATGACCCTTGTTTAACAAACTGAATCCTCCCCACTTTCTAAAGCCTAAATAACAATCCTATATATTCTGCCTACTAGGGACAAAATGACCAAAATAGCATCATCTTTCAGAAACTCAACCTTCTTCATCTCTTACTCTCCCTTGCCATGACTATAATATAAGATCTACTAATTTATTACACTCATTTCTAAACAGTAAGCTTTTAGCCAGCATCATCAACCCTATAAGCAGATTACCTACCTAAGCTCATAATATTGAAGGGGAAGGAAAGTCTCCTCATAAGATCATATACTATTATGTTGGAGAGCTTTACAAAAGATATATGATTAGGGAAAAGCAAAAGGCATTTACTTTATCTATATCTAGTGACTGATAAGGCCAATAGATCTCTTTATCCAGAACAAATGAGGGGCCACCATTCTTTGTTCACATTCATTTAATAGGTGGCCACAACTAATCAAAGAATTTAATAGGAGAGTAGTTAACATCAGAGCCACAGTTTCAAAAACAAGACAATGACATCAGTTTACTGAAGAAACATCCTTATGATTCCAATAGGACATTGTTTATATTTTAGGAGGCATAAAAAAGTGGCAAGGAGGATATCAATGATTGGCCATGGAAATATAATTGCAAGCTATTGATCAGTGGCATATTGACAGGCAAAGTGAAAATAATTGTGTTTGTTAAAAAAGATTCCACCTGGCAACAATGGGAATCTCATTTGGCTTGTGAATGGGCCGCAATGTTGTCGATGAGACGATATGTGATTACAGCTTTCTCAACTTCATATGTCAAAATTTCAACTGTGGATTCTTCTTTTACAACCATAATCATTCACCATTGTCCTATGCAGCCAAATGCAAGGCATACTTGAATGTACCTATAATACAAGTGAAGAGGGGAATAATTGAACCCACCGAAGAACATGTACAAAAGAGAGGGAAAGGGGGAGGAGGGCATAATGTCAAAGCGAAAATTATCAAGTTCTCAAAATACAATACAAAACAAGATACTATACAAGTCAATGGACTAGTTTTGATATTTTGGCTACATGCAACTTTTTCAACAACAAAATGAAAAATATTCTTCACATCATTAAACATGTTAAAGAATAGAAAATGAATTATTGCTGCTGCCTCATATTGATTATGATTGAGAAATGGAGTCATGAACATAATTTTCTAACCATGGGCAAAACAACATTAAATTAAAAAAGATAAACGGTGGCATTCCTATTTCTAAAGGCTTAACAAGAAACTGAAAAGCAAGACGAGCCAAAGAATATAACTTTTAAGAACACAATCACAAGTAGTTCCCCTTGGCCCTTAAGCTATTCAGAAAAATCATCTCAGACCAAAGAATTAATGTTCTTTTATGTTTTATTAAATTTGGCTAATTTACAAAACTTTTACTTAACAGAATAAAGATGAATTGACTGCAAACATTCAGCTCTTGAAAATTAAAAAAACTCAATTTTCAATCGTGTAGCAAATGCACACAGCTAATCTATATTAAGTTGTATACAGTGTAGGACAAGAGGGCCTAATAACTTCTATTTGTTTTTTTTTTTTATAAAGTACTGAGCTTTCATTGAGAATAAATGAAAGAATACAAGGGCATCTAAAAAAAATAAGCCCGAAAGAAGGCCCCCTTAAAGAAAAGGGATCCAATCAAGTAATAAAAGACCTATAAGATAATTACAAAATAATTGCGTCACTGACGCCCATAAAAAAAACTTGAAATCTATTGAAGGACCAAATAGCATCAGGCTCCCTCTCTGAACCTCTAAAGGTCCTATCGTTTCTTTCCTCCCATAAACCTCATAAGACCGTGCAAATCCTAGCCTGCCACAAAAACTTTCCTTTCTCCCAAAAATGCGGATGGAGAATGAACTTCTCAATCATCTCTATCAATCATCTCTATAAGTCGTTTGTGCCTAGCAAACTGGATGCCAAACATCTCAAAGAAGAGGTTCCACACATCCCGAACGAACTCGCAGTTCCACAACAAATGATCCAAGTCTTCCTCCGCCCTCTGACAAAGAATACAGCAGAAAGGACCAACCAAAGTAAAACTGTTTTTCAAAAGTCGATCTAAAGTGTTAACTCTTCCGTGAATGACCAACCACACAAAAAGAAAAACTGATTTTTTTTTGTGCTATCTTGAACCAGGTTAATAGTAATAAATAAAGAAATTGATGCACTCACAACTAAAAGAACTTAAACAAAAGAAAGGTTAATATCCAAACTCTTTTCACTTTTTTTTAAAAAAAAACCAACAATAAGAGTCCCAATAACTACAGGAAGGGACTCCAATCCAACAAAATCACACCAAGACCATAATTACAAAAAAGGCCTAGTGACCGATGTCCATAAAGAAGCATTCAATCTAGTCAACTCTCAAATATCGTCACAAGACCGCTCCACCTCTCTACAAATCCTATTGTTTCTCTCTCCACAAAGTAGCAAAAAAAACTAGCATGCCACAAAACTTTGCCCTTCACCCGAAAAGGTGAACTCAGGAGCACCTCCTCAATCATGACATAACAATCATCTTGCCACGCCAAACTGAAACCAAACAAGTTCAGCCTTGAGCCCAAATGGAATGAACAAACTGACAACCCCACAGAAGACGATGCAAATCCTCTGCCTGGCGCCTACAAAGGATGCACCAATGTGGAGATACCACCAAAGAAGAATTGTCTATGAACACGGTCCATGGTGTTTAACTCTCCCATGTAAAATATGTCACACAAAAAACTTAACCTTCCTAGGGATTTTAATCTTCCAGATAGAGGAAAAAGTAGAATCGATTTGGGGCGAGGAAGGGACTGACAACAAACGGGAAAAAGAACAACAAGAGAAGCCCCCTAGAAGACTTTGGGTTCCACTCTCAAGTGTTTTCCCCCACAAAGCACATGTTGATCCCATATAATAGAAAGAAGGCCCACAACTTCAAGCGTTTCTCTATCAGATAGATGATGCTTGAAACCCAACTATAAAGAACGAAGAAGAATAAGAGGATGGTAAAATAGAAGCCACAAAATGCAACTTCGTACTCGACAAATGATAATGATGAGGGAACAACTTCCGAAGGGGTTTCTCTCCCACCCACCAATCCTCCCAAAAGTAAACACTTGAACCCTCTCCATCAAAGCACCTAATATTCGAAGAACAATAGGGGAAGCCAAAAGCAATTGCTTTCCAAAGGACATATCCAAACTTTTTCTTTAAAGCATGTGATCCCAACGTTGTACAGCATCTTCAAATAGTACATTATCAAGAGAAAGTATAAAAAGAGAGGAAAAAGAAATAGAGTCCCTGCATCCAAATCTAATTCCAAATGTGAGATTTCACAAGCTCAGTTTTTCAAGTGCTTCTCTATTGTTTTACCGTCAAACAATTCAATACATTTAGCAGGAGAGTACAAGACTCCATCCCTAATTCTTAAGCACTCACGAATAAAACTGAAAATGCTGAATGAAAGCAAAATTTTAGCACTACAACAATTGAAGAACATTCTAAAATTTACTATTTTCCAACGAAATACAAATTCTCGGATTTTTACTTCCTCCATTGTCAAATGCATTGTGCTAAATTGAGTCCATAAAAACAACCCTGAGAAAAAATGTAAAGAATGAGCCCAAAAAATTGGGCATTTGGACACACAATAAACAAAAGGGATCCCTGATTCCCTATAGCCAGAGAATTCTCAACCATGACATATGAGCACAAGAATTTACCTCTTCTACTATTCATTTTACAAAAGTTCGATTAATCCTGAACTCAAATCTAGAGATTCGCATTCGCACAAACAAAGCAAAATCAAATGAGATTGAATGTGCAATGACAACCGTAGACAAATGCGATGAATAAAAACGAAGTTTCAGAAGATCGAGAACATGGATAATCACTTACAGTTCACTCGTCGCTCCTTTCCAAGCAAATGTGATGCAGAGAATGACGAAGCTAATCGAGAGAAAGCCCTAGAATTTGAATTTCGACCTTCGTTTCATTGCATTGTAGAAGCCGAAATCAAACCACATTGATCTCGGTAGTCGGAATTCGAATTCCAGCACCTGGCCCCGCTGCCGTCCATTCCATTTCTCCCCCACGTGCGGTGAACGGTGCCGATCAAAGCGGTGCGTTTCGAGTAATTTTTTTTACTATTTTTCTCCTTCACAGCGCTCATGAGTGGGTAGAAATTTTCAGTTCCAAAAGAATAATATTAAAAAAATGGTTGATTAATTTTTAAAATTCGGGTCAATCGTACTGAAAATTTAGGATCATCCGTACAATTTTTCCAAATACATTCATAATTTATTTATTTATTATCACGTGTATGAGTGGAGATTCAAACCTACATTTAGGTCAATAGTACAATGTCTTAATTACGACCAGGGTTTTAAAGTTTCATCGACCTTTCAATATTTTCATCGACATTTTCATATGTCCATGAGTTCGATATCGACATAAAGAATGAATCAATATTTTCATTATATCGTAAACATTTGATGAGATATTAACAAAAATAACACCAAAATATAACTATTGGTGAATATAATATTGATAATATTTAATCTAACTCATTTAAATAGAGTAAAATGTTTATTTATTAATTTTAATTTTTTTTTTTTTGAATTTTTTGTTTTTAATATTTTTTCAAAAATATTCATTTTATCGATATTTTCGTTGACATTTCTATAAAATTGATGTTTTGATAATTCTATCGATATCCACATTTTATATTTTGACTACGGTACATTCATAAATCATTTATCAAGTTGCTAACATTATGGTCTTTAAACATATATTTTTTAGTTGAATAAAGTAGTGTGGAGACTCGATCATTTAACGCCAAAATGAGCATAATTCAGGAGTAACTGTGATGTACCTCAAATTTGTTGTACTAAAAAAAGACTTGGGCTCCGTTTGGCATTGCGTTTGAAAGAGTTAAAAGTGATTAAAAATAAATCTTAACCGTTTTTTTGTGTTTGGTAAAACAAATTATTTTATAATTCGTTAAAATCAATTTTGCATGACACGTTCATTTTGCACGGCTTTCAAAAGCCGTTATTTGTAGCTTTTAGATTCTCTAACAATCATTTTTTTAACAAATTTCCAAAATTAAAAATTATTTTATATATCTAGTATCTATTTCCCACCCCCAAATCTTATTTTATAATTTTTAAATTAATAAATCAAATGCAAATATTTTTTTTAAAATAATACTTTACTATTTTTTTCTTAAAAAAATTTATACAATTTTTTATAATATGTCTATTTTAGTGATTATAGTTAAATTACAATAATTTAATATTTATTTACCAAACACGATAACCAACTTATTTAAGTCTACAACTAAAATTTACCAAACACTAATTTGATTCATCAAACAACTGATTTTTTTAAAAGCAAAGTTGGAAGCAATTATTTTAAAAGCTACCGCAATCCCAAACGGAGCCTTGATCATCTAACATTTAAGACAAATGTATTTTTTTTTTTTTTGACAACATGTTGGGATGGGAGATTGAACCTATGATCTCATGGTCGGCGATACATCTGAGTTATGCTCTTGTTGACATTTAAAACAAATGTAATCCAAAGCGAGCATAGCTCAGCTGGCATATGTATCAGTTGACGACCACGAAGTCTGTGGTTCGAATTCCCCACCCCAATGTAATAAAAAAAAAAAAAAAACAAATGCATAATGTTTGAAACGAGTTGAACTATGATTAGGTTTGGTTTAAATATGTTTATTTTAATTTTTAAGCTCAACTCTTTTTTTTATTCATCTAACACAATCAAAATCTATTTAAAACATCTAGTCTTTGGTTGTTAGATCAATACTTTATTAGGTTACCACATATATTCTCATCATGTGATAACATGTTGTAGAATAATTGTACATCGATAAGTCTTTCAAAAACATCTCTTTACAACCCTGATTAATTTAGTATCCCTTCCTTCGAACACATAGCAATATATCCTTGAGCAGAGCACATGAGCACGAGTGGTATAATTCTTGTTTATCATAAGTAGCTTTTTGAATTGGATCAAAAAATGCTTCCTCCACCTAATAGTTTTATTTTGGAGTGTTTGAGATCTCAAACACTCTTCCATAAAAGCTAATTACCATTTTTATTAAGATTCTTTTTTTATATAAACTCTTCTAATTTAGTAAAGAATTGGATTCCCACCAAAGCTTAGTAACATTCAAATGTCTAAGTTATAAAGTAAATTCTCACAACTATTTGAAGTATGCATTACTCATCCACTACAAACCTTATACTAAATCCTCTCCTCATTTGTTCAACAAATATCACATCAATATCAATCAAAACACTTCAAATATTTGCCAAAGCGACAGCTGTCATATGTATGATTTGATGACCAAAAGATCTGTGGTTCGAATCCCCCACCCCCAATGTACTCAAAAAAAAAAAAAAAAAACACTTCACACATTTTATTTATTTTGTAACTCTCCACCATTCACAATAAACTGTTGACATCTAGATATTCAAAATAAAAATGTAACTTTTCCCAAAAAAAATTTAAAAAAAAACAATGGGTTAGTTACATAAACAACAATCAGACCCAAAATAATGACAAACATAACAAAATTTAAAACATTTTGTGAATATGGCAAAAAATCAATAACTATCACTAATAGACTGTTATCGCTGATATATGACTATCACTGATAGACTACTATCAGTGATAGTCACCGACAAAATTCTATAAAAAACTGAGGTGATAGATTACTATCAGCGATTAGACTACTATCGGTGATAGAAATTGTCATATTTGCAATTTTTTAAAAAAAATGCTATATTTTAAAGTATTTTACTCTAAATTGACATTTTTACAATTTCCCAAAAACAACCTACATAAATATACATAATATATTGTGATTTTTTTTTTTTTTTTTAATTCAACAAAAAAAAAAAAATCAATCTTTCATTTTGTTGTATTGTGTTTGTATAACATCAAAATTATTGCCAAACCGAGCATAGCTTGGCATAAGGTTGTGCCCGTGACTAAGAAGTCATGGGTTCAATCCTCGCATTTATTAAAATACCGTTGCAAAAAAAACATCAAAATTATTCTAATTAATCATTTCAACATGAATATAATTTAACTGATATAAAGTATGAATTAATGACGAAGTGATTAGAAGTTTGATGTCCGACACTCTGCATTAATTAAATATATTTGAAAAAAAAAAAAATCCAAATCATGGGGTAACCGAATTAAGGCCAGGCAATGGGCTTGATGAGTATTGGGCCGGCCCAACTAGTTTTTAGTCAAAATGGGTCCATCGCCACAAGTACACACTTATTTGGAAACTTTTTCTATACTATGAAAGTATGGATAAATCTAGCATCATTAAAGAGTTATTTATGAAAAAAAAATGGAAATACACCGAGTAATTACTTATGTATTATATTGACGACCAAGAGGATCTCCTACCCCATTGTACTAAAAAAAGAATATTTTGAAAACCTTTGACCCCTTGTCTTGAGTTTGAGTGGTCCCTTTGTCTTGAGTTTGAGTGGTTTTGAGTTTAGAACCCAAAATCACTTTTGACAAATGTAATGAAAATTCATGGGTTTCAAACACAATTTCATGGGTTATAATAGTGTCAAATCCATGAGTTCCAAACACAACACTTTGTCTCTCTCCTCCATCCTCACGTGTTTTGGGTTTCCTTTTCATATGTCTCTCTCCTCCACTCTGGAGTTGCGATGTTCTTCTCTCTCGTCTCTTCTTCTCTTCGCCGATGGTAAACCTAATGTAAATATTCTCTTCCTCTTGTCGTCGATTTTAATCTGAATCGTCATTGTCTCTTTCTCTTCTCTTCTCAACAACATTCAAAGTGCATTTGTTCTTCAATTAAGATTCTGAGTAAGCGAGGTATGGTAGGAGAGATGGAGTTTGGATGACTGGAGCTTAGTGAAGCAAAACTTCCACTTTTATTATGGAGAAAAAAAAATTTGCCTACAAGTTTTATAATTCTCTTTTAGTATGAATAAGTTACTTTTATTATCAAGAAAAAAGGTTCTACAATTCACAAAAATCCACTAAAATAATAAGAAAAAAAATGTGAAAAAAATAGCAAAAGGAGAAAATGAAGAATTTTTTTTTGTTCAAACCCGGGGTTTAGAACACTACACCTCAAACACAAACTTCTAATTCTCATGCTTTCTAACACTGTAATATAAACACTGTTTTCTGATTATCATGGTTTAGAACCCCTACAGACAAACTTCATGGTTCTAATTCTCACGTTCTGAACCCAAAATAGCGTGTCAAATACCCTTTTAGGACCGGTTTGTTAATCATTCATTTTTTTATTATTATTTTAAAAAAACATATGTGTTTAATAACTAATTCACTTTTTTGTTTTTAAAATTTAAAAATCATTTTTTAAATTCTTTAGAAAAACAAAAAAGAAAATTGAAAAACGCATTTCCTATTTTCTTTTATTGTTTTTTTAAAAAAGAAATCTTACTTTTGTAACTATTCTTTGGAAAACGCTTATAAAATAGGTTAAATTATATAAAATATTCTTGAACTTTGAATAAGGTTTCAATTACTCTTTATATTTGTATTTTAACCTTTGAAATTCAAATTAGTTACTTAAAAAACTATACTTAAAAATATATATATAAAACTTTGTCGGTCAATAATGTTCAACGTTCGAAATAATTTAAGTTGATTTTAGCCCGTACATATATTAGATGAAATGATACTAACAAAATAATTTGTTATTCATTTTATAGAAAACATAAAATAAAGATATTGATCAAACTTTTTTTTTTCTTTTTGTTTAGAAAAAATAAACTCAAGAACTCAAAAACAATTATCTAAGTTATGATCTTTTGTTCTTTTTAAACGGAAACAAAATGGAAAATTCTCAATAATATCTAGGAATAAAAAATTGAATTGAAAAATAGCTAATAAAGTTTCATATTTTAATCCAATAACTACCACAATTTTAGAGGGTGAAGTTTACATTTTTCATTCCTATTATACTCCTGCAATATACATTTATTTACAACCGACATAATCAATTTTTTTTTTTTAATATTTATTTCAGTTTCTAACCACCAGATTCATGTTTTGAAGAAAAAAAAAATCAACAACTTAAATTTAAAAATGTTTAATAGCAAAAAAGAAAAAAAAATACAAATTCATTGCACTAACAACCCTCCTAGATTATTCTCCTAGATTCATGCATTTTGAAAAGAATGGTTCATTTTTTTTTTTACAAAGTTGAAATAACGACAATGTACAGATACAAGAGTTGAGGGAGACGAAAATCTTTACTCACTCCAAAAATATATCATAGAAGATTTTGAGAGTCGAAATTTTCAGATCAATTCAAGCATTCAACGATGTAGAAGGTTGAGGTTGATAGTTTTTTTTTAAGGTTAAGGGTTTCAAAATTGAGAATCGATGACTGTTTCAAATCGATTTGAAAGATGCAAAATATACTAATTCAATGTTGCAGGATACAATTGATTGGACGTTTTCTCAGGTAAACTCAACATGCATACCAACTTTAATATTTCTTTGGTATCATTTGTCCAATGCTCACGGATTAATGGTGTATATACACGCATATACTTCATATGATATACTTACATGTATATTGTTATACATGTAACTACGAATATATACCCACAGTAGAAGTTATCGAGAGCACTCATTTTTATAATTTTCTTACAACCGTCTATGAATTCAAAAAATTTAGTATCATTTGTCCAATGCTCACAAAGTAATGGTTTATGATGTATGTACACGCATATACTTCATATGATATACTTACATTGTACGTTGTTATAGATGTAACTAGGATGTCATTTTTATAATTTTCTTACAACCGTTATGAACATTTTAGATTTTACAAACATCATTATGCTGGAAATTTAATTGCTTAGCTATTTTTCAACTAAATAATTAGTTTAGCTATTAACTTGGATTCTCTCATTTTAGCTATTCTCGTAGTTGGGCCAAACAAAATTAGTTATCAAACATATATGATTTTTGTCTTTTAAAACCAAAAACAAAAAAACATAAAACATAAAAATAAAAAACTAAAGTGATTATCAAACAAGCCTTTAACTATTGAAATATGTCCAAAGATATCAATATGTTTGATCTTAATTTTTTTTTTTAAGTACATTGAGATAGGGGTATTCGAACCATAGACCTTTTAGTCTCAACACATAAATATGTTAGCTGAGTCAGACTCGCTTTGACATGTTTGATCTTAAATTCACTATATATATATATATATATTCAATTTACTAGAGAACCCAAATTGAAAAACTAGTTATATATGTTGATCCACATACCATTATTTTGGTACGTTTTTGCAATATACGTTAAATTCTTAAATAAATAAAAAAAAAAAATATAAACAATCATCCTATTTTATTTAATGAATCTAAATTATCTAAATTCAACCACAAAATAGAAATAAAAAGAATAACAACTATACAATATTATAACTTTGTTTTAATTTATTTTAAAAATTCATTCGTATCTAAAATAAATCAACCCTAAAACATTTAGTTGTAAAAAAAAAAATTGATAGTAAATTAATTCTTAAGTAAATGATCATCAAATCTCTCTCCATAACCATTAGGCCAATTTTGGATAATTTATTATAATTTGATAATCAACCATAATTAATTTGAATGTTACATATTAATGCATTTTAAATTATATTATATGAATTTATGTCCACCTGAAACTTTTAAATTTACGATTGAGTTGTTTTTCGATGACATTTAGATGTTTTACCGATCATGAATCTTGACACAATGAAAATTTTCTATATTCAACCGCTACGGTCTATATTATGTATAGAATAAAATTAAAATAAAGTATATATGTATATATACACATATATATTCATTCATGGTTTGATCTTGTAACAAAAGGAAGATAACGAAATTATGGAAACAGGAGAGAAATGACACAAAGGAAAGAATTGCTTCAATTGAATTCGATAATTCGATATTTTGAATTGAAAATGTTACAAACATTATATAGTAAATTAATTAGTAAATTAACCCACTAACCTTGTAATTCTCGGGCATGAGGCCACTAACACATTTTCTCTCAGTTATAACCACACATGTCACTAATTCTCACTAACACATTTTCTCTCAATTATAACCACACACACGTCACTATAAGATTTAAATTAAATTAAATAAATAAATAAATAGTTTGCACTAATTTTTAACACTCCCGTTAGTGCAAACATACGATCAACAACACCAACTCCAATCCTCAATTCTTCACACTTGGATTTACCATGCGCCTTGTTAAATATATCAGCAACTTCCAAGGATAACTTCATAGGAGTAGTAATTGATTTTGACTTCTTCATGTCAAACCGAGTTAACAAAGTATTTGCATATCCTTTCTGTGAGACAAAGTATCCACCTGGCTTTTCAACCTTCAAGCCAAGAAAACGTCTCGCTTCACCGAAACTCTTCATTTTAAAACCAATAGACAAACCATCTCGAAAAATAAAATTTCCTCTTCTATTAGGATCTATGCATCTCCATCTTTTTCTGTGAGTACCATATCCCACAAAAATACAACGCCTAGCCTTTGAAACATGAACATAACAAATTGACCCAAAAACTCGAACATAACTCACATTGGGTTTACGAATTATGACGTGACAAGCTGACTGAATAGTTGCTGCCCAAAGCTCCTTTGGAAGATTCTTTGCAACAATTGATAACCAACATGACCCAACCGAGCATGCCAAAGTGTTGCACTATCATTCTGACATGTCTTTTCAACATATGCATCAGTTGCAGACAAAACATAGAGGGAATCTTTCCTCTTTCCAGTAAACAAAACATCACCATCAAATTGTTTAATATTAGAAACAATTTTCACATCATCTGGACCAAAGAGAACATACCTCCCAGAGTCGGCAATCTGAGAGACCGAAACCAGATTCTTCTTTAAACCTGGAACATGATAAACATCTTCAAGAGAAATATCACCAACATTTGATGCACCATCCTTAACGTTAACTTGTCCTTCTTGAACAACAGGATGTATGGAATTATCAGTCGTCGCAATGACTCTTCTTCCTTGATGAGTACGTACATCAGAGAGAAGAGAAACATTTCCAGTTAAATGATGAGAACAACCAGAATCAACAATCCAATCCTCATTATAATCTATAAAAGCATTAGCATGCAAGTTATTGGGTTGATCAATAACTTCAATTGATAAGCATTGTTCCCAAGTAACTTGTTCAGGTTTGTTACTTTCCTGTACAACATTTGCTTCTGCTTCTTTGAGAATCACCCGACAATTTTGTCTAATATGGCCGAATTTTCCACAACGTTGACACACCACCTTTATCCGACAATCACGTTTGACGTGTCCCGGCTTGCCGCACCTAAAACATCCTTTTAAATTGCTCTTGGACTGCCCTTCAACCTTGGAATCTTTGCTGTCATTTGAATAAAACCTTGGAGAAGAATTAACTCTTCCCTTTTCTTTTGTATAAAGAACAGCTTCCACCTCAGAGTGAGTTTGCTTGTAGTTGTTAAACATTTGTTTCATCAATGCTTCCTGATTTGAAAGCAAATTTTCCAACTCAATGATAGAAGGTTGATTTACCCAACCTTGTATCGATGAAATAAATGGCATAAACTCCTTTCGCAGTCCACGAATAAGATAGCGACGCACACGAGCATCATCGGATCATCCTTGTCTAATTCTAAAATTTCAGAACATAAAGTTTTAATTTTCAGAAAATATTCTGAAACCGGCAAATTACCTTGAGTCCTTCCAGCAAGTTCGTTCTCCAAATATTGCAACCTCGTCGTGTTCTTTTGAGTGAACAACCTTTCAACTGTATCCCACACTTTCTTTGGACAACTTACATCACGAACATGCTCAATGTACTCTTTGCCAATGGAAGTCCGCAAAGCAAATAAAGCTTTGCCACACTTGACCTTCCACTTTCTTCGTGCCTCAGCATTCTCCAGAGTATCTTCTGGAATTTCTGCATCATCACCGGAAACAAGATCCCAAAGATCTTGCCCTTGTAGAAAAGCTTCCATACATAGCTTCCAATAGCTATAATTATCACCGGCAAGCTTGTCTACACAAACACTGTTTCCACCGTTCATCTTCAACGAGTATTTAAACTCAAACACTAAACAAAGAACCTTGAAGCTCTGATACCATGTAACAAAACGAAGATAACGAAATTATGGAAACAGGAGAGAAATGGCACAAAGGAAAGAATTGCTTCAATTGAATTCGATAATTCGATATTTTGAATTGAAAATGTTACAAACATTATATAGTAAATTAATTAGTAAATTAACCCACTAACCTTGTAATTCTCGGGCATGAGGCCACTAACACATTTTCTCTCAGTTATAACCACACATGTCACTAATTCTCACTAACACATTTTCTCTCAATTATAACCACACACGTCACTATAAGATTTAAATTAAATTAAATAAATAAATAAATAGTTTGCACTAATTTTTAGCAGATCTATATATATATATATATATTTTTTTTTTGTATTAAACACATTTTAATTTAATTATCCCCACATGATCATAACTTAAATGCTAAGACACTTAATAGATTTAGATTCCTTCCCATATATTTGTAATATAATATTCTCAAAACAACTTTTTTGTAATATATTCTCAAAAGAACTTTAATGTACTAACAGGCTATGTATATACACGTTTATAGACTAAATATACCAAACAATCCCTACTATTTTCAGTAATTTTCAATCTAGTCCTTCATTTTTTTAAAATTGTCAACTTTTCCCTTAATTAGGTTGACATATGAATTATTGTCCACATTAAATTATTATTATTAATTATATTTAGACATATAAACATGTAACCATTATTTTTTTTGCAACGCTGTAACCATTATTTCCCTTAGCAAAATTTGTCAACTTATCAGCAATTTTTTTTTTTTTTTTAACTGTGTTCAAATGTATTGATAAAACAATAATCTAGCTCGAAATAATATTCAATCTTATCTAACAATTATTTAAAAAAAAAGAAATATTGAGAAAAATATATCTTTAGTCCCTAAATTTAAAAATGTTACATTTTTACCCATACATTTTTAATTTGGTTTTCATTTAGTTCTTTAGGGGGCGTTCGGGACACCAACTTGGAGTTGAGTGGACTGAGTTATTATAACTCAGTCTATGTTTGACCCACCGACTATTATAACCCACAATCAATAAAGTAACTATATTGACTTCAAGTATATTTACTATTTACAACTATTATAACTAATTTACAGACTATTATAATCGGTCACCAATTATAATAACTCAATCAACTCTTTAAATTTTTAAATATTACATTTTTACCTCCAAATTTGTAGTTTAGTTTTCATTTAGTTCCTAAATTTTGAGATGGTACACTTTTGTCCATAATCTTTTACTAATGATCATTTTTTGATATTTGGTGTACTCAGCTTTTAGTTAATTAATTTAAAATAATTATAATGTATAGATTTTAAATTAATTTTAATAGAGATGAAAAATTAATGAAAAGTGAAAACTTAATTAATTCAATTCTTTTAAATTAATTAATAGAATTTTTTTACAAGTAATGAGCATTAATAAAATGAAAACTGATAAAAGTATATATAATTTTGAAACATAAAATAAAATAGAAACCGAACTTAAAATTTTAAAGTAAAAATTTAATCAAATATGGGAGTTAAAACTTAGAAGTATAACATTTTTTAAAAGTTAATGTCCAAATTTAAAACTACACTCAAAACTATACTTAAAAGTATAACATACGAAATAAATAATTTTTTTTTAAGAATCTTTTAAGAACAATGGCCTAAACGCCACAACTTTGAAGTTTATAATATTTAAACATAACGTATGGGCAAAATTTTGCCCAAAATGAAGCGGTTGACGTAGGAAAGGTGAAGGGCAGGTGAGTTTATCATTAGTGAATTGCCTTTCTTTTCTCTTCTATATATAAGCCATTATTAGAGTACAGTCTTCTTAACACTTCTCATTTCCAAAACTCACTCAAAATTTGTCCCCCAAAAAAAAAAAAAAAAAAAAAAAAAATCAAAGAGATTCCAATTTTAATTCTAAGTTCCTTTAATGGATTTCAAAAAGCTCCTCTGTTTCTCACTCCTCTGTTTATCTCTCCTCCCAGGTTCATATATTTGCCTTCTTTCTCTCTCTATAATCAATTTTTTGGGTTTTTTTAAAAAAAATTAATTTTTTTTTTTTTGGCTGCAGAATTATATGGGGTGATTTGGGTTTCGGCTGGCGGCCACCGTGTGCGGCGGAGTGGCCAGAGTCTTGGAGGAGGGGAGGTGTCGGATTCAAATCCTAGAAAGCTGTTTGTGTTTGGGGATTCTTATGTGGACACCGGAAACAACCGGAAACCGGCGGCGAAATCTTGGCAGTACCCTTATGGAGTTACTTTTCCCGGTAAACCCACCGGCCGCTTCTCCGATGGCCGTGTTTTGACCGATTACCTAGGTAACTTTTAAAATTTTACCGTCTTAATTATTTATCTTTTGTCTTTTTTTATGTCGTACTTTCAATTATTGTTTCAATATTTGGGTAATTATGATATTTTTTGTTTTATATTGTTTCAATTTTTTTCATGTTAAAATGTTTTCTACCAAGAATTTTAACTTGGAAGTTGTAACTTTAAATTCTTCACTTAAAATGTCTTTTTTTTTAAACTTAAAATTAAAATTTAAGATTGAGAAATTGTAACGGATGTCAATTTAGAGTAAAATAATTAAAAATATAGCATGTTTTTAATTTTTTTTTGCAGATATGATAATTTTTATCACTGATAGTATGGTCTATCGCTGATAGTAGTCTATCATTTCATTTTTTTATAAAATTTTGCCAGTGATTATCACTGATAGTAGTTTATCAGTGATAGTCATATATTAACGATAACAGTCTATATGTGATAGCTACTAATTTTTTATCATATTTGTAAAATGTTTTAAATTTTACTAAATTTGTTATTGTTTTAGGTTTGATGTACTTTAAGATAAATTGAAAAGGAGATAAATGAGCAGCAATGAATAGCTAGAGTGGTGATCTCTTTTAACTTTTAGTTTTTTTATTAACTAATATTAAAACAAATTTTAATAATGTATTAAAAAATATATTTTGTAATATAAACTTTTAAACCTTAGATAATTAAAAGGTTGAACTAGCAAAGAACAATTTGGTTTCATAATTTATTTTGTTTTGAGTTTTTTTTGTTTCCTTGAAAATTTTGGGTTTGCAAACTTTGCATACTAATTAGTAATTTATTTATTGTTCTGTAAAAAAGAAAAAAAATATATAAATTAAACTTAAACCTTTTTCTTTGTCAATTTTAAAATTTTGCCTCTAAACCCTATATACATATAAGCAGGAATACCAAAATAAATGTCAATAACCACATTTCATTTTCTAAAATAGAAAATGAGAAGAAGAAAAAAATCACAAAAAAAAAAAATAGTTTAAAAATAAAAAACAAATAACCAAACATACATTTATCGGTCAATAATGTTCAACTTAGTTGGTTTTAGTTCTTACATATATTAGATGAAATAATATTATAAAATAGTTTGTTATTCATTTTATAGAAAACATAAAAAAAAAAAAAAATTGATCAAACATTTTTTTTCTAACATGTGATGTCTTTAGGGTTTAGGGTATATATATATATATATTTAACAACATGTGAGGGTGAGGATTCGAACATCTGATTTCCTAGTCGGTGATATATATTTTATGTCCGTTTAATTATGTCATGATCTTAAAATAAAAATCAAAGTAGTGACCAAATGTTTATATTTAAAAATCAAAAACAATAGAAATGTTGTGAAAGGAGAGCATGGTATGATTAAAGGTAAGTCTAAAATCAAAATATAATATTCAAAAAAGCAAAATATAATATTCAAAAGGATTGAAAAATAATAAAGATAAATGTTCTTTATTTTTAAGGCCACAAATCTTTAGCTTTAGTTTTATGGACACAAAGTGGAGAAGAAAGAGTTTGAGATTTACTTTAAGAAATAAAATGTACATAAAAAATATCAATGGAGGTGGTGGGTTCCCTCCTTGTTTTTAGATTAGATCAGCATTTTTTTTTTTATTATTATTATTCTTTTATTTGACTTAATTTTTAGTTTATCACACTTTCAAAATATTTAGGTTTGTCTCTAATTTTCCAAAAATAACCAATTTGGTTGTTAAATTTTAAAAGGTTTATTTTAATCTTTTAGGTTTAAAAACAAAAAAAAAAAATCATTTTGATACGTCTACCCCTCTAGTATTACTCGATATTAGCTTTAGTACAAAATCAAATGATTAGTTTTTTAGGTTTAAAAACTAAAACAATTTTGTTGAAAATTTAAGATTTTTGAAAATTAAGCTTATGAATATTATTTCTTTTGTAAGTATTTTTTGTACGTATGGATGATCTCCTTGAGAGTCTTAATATCAAATGATCTGATTTTTTGAAAGTAAGTTTTTTTTCCTTCTCTCCAGATCAACAATCATTTTCTCTATGTGAAAAGTCTATAGTGTCCTTGTGTTCAGGCGAGACGACTATAGTGTCATCGTGCTCAGTGAATGATACAAATGACTTTTTACACAGATTACTGATCACGAGAGAAGGAAAAAAAAACTTCCGCTTTAAAATGCGAGGTCATTTGACATTAAGACTCCGAGGGAGATGAGTCGTTTGTACAAAAACTCTTCTTTTGTTTTGTTATCTATTTTTTACAAATATTTTCAACATTCAATTCAAGTTAAGTTTTGAAAACTAAAAAAATAGGTTTGGTTTTTAAAATTTGTTAAGAGTTCAAATATTTTCTTAAGATGAATGAAAATTATTATTAAGACATTGTAGAGAAATAAACACAATTATAGAAAATATAAGATAAAAAAATAAATCTTTACTAAACCAGGCTTAATTTTTAAAAAAATTAAAATAAATATTTTGAAAGTAGGGTCAGCCAAATGTTGTAGGGTCAGGCGGTCTGTCCCGTGAGAATAGTCGAGGTGCGCGTAAGCTGGCCCGGACACTCACGGATATAAAAAAAAAAAAAAAAAAATTACAAGTAAATTTAAAAAAATTGAGCTAAAAATGAGGTTTATAATTTTTTTTTTTTTTTTTTTTTGTAAAGTCAGAGAATGACACTTTCTGACTGTAAAAATGAAATGGATGCATTATTGAGTCCACTTTTTTTCTTTTTCTTTTTTATATTTAATTTTAATTGATATGAAGATGGCTGTGTCTTTTTCAACATGTCAGTTTAGCATTACCCTTTTCCTTTTCCCTGACAGACACTCATACTTTTTCACATGATTTAAAGAATTTGAATTTGGACACAACTTCAATTTCACTACATTCTTTTATTATTATCATCATCATCTTTTTCCCTTTTTCTTTTTCTTCTTTTACTCCATATAATATTTTATTTATACTTTGACCCATTAAGGTATATCCAAGTTTTATTTTCAAAAAAAATAATAATAATAATTCAAATTTATATTTAACGATTAATTAATTTTTTAAAAATTTAAATCTGTTAACGTCTATAGACATAAAATTGAAAGTTAAAAAATCTATTAGACAGTAACAAATTTAAATTTTTTAAAAATTAATTAATCTGGTAGATATAAATTTGAATAATCTAATTTTAGGGTTTAGGGTCACACAACCTTCAAGACTAATTTGTAATCTAACATAATTTATGCTTAAAAGAATTTGAACATAAGTCTATCATAACTTAATAACTTACAACATCAATAACTTATTTTACCAGTCAAAGGTGAAATTCTAACTTTATATCTAAGATATTAAATTTTCATCGATATAAGAGGGGATCAACTTTTTCATTATATCGTAAAAATTCAATGAGATATTAATAAAAATAAGACCAAAATGTAACTATGGTGAATATAATATTGATAATAAATAATTTACCTCTTTTAAATAGAGTCAATGGTCTATTCATTAATTTAAATATTTTTCTGAATTTTTTGTTTTCAATATTTTTCCAGAAATATTCATCGACGTTGACATTTTATCGATATTTTCGTCGATATTTCCATCAACATCGACATTTTATACCTTGTTTGAACGTTTATAATTTTATTTTCTTAAAACACTTTTGATGACTAGTCGCCTACCATGAAACTTTGGAGATTGTATCAATTAAGATCTTGAACTTCCATAAGTGTATCAATTTAGGGTTTTCTTTATATTTTATTAGAAAAATGTTAATTTAAATACGTGGAGACTTATAATTTTAACAATTAAACCCCTAAACTTTCATAAATGAATCAATTGTATGAAAGTTTAATTGATAAATTATTATAAATATCTACACATGTGAAAACTAACAAATTTCTAGGAGAGAGTGTAAATTGATACACTCATGAAAGTTATGAGTTTAAATTGATACAATAATTAGTTTATGATTTTAATTGATAGAACCTCTAAAGTTTAATGTTATAAATTTGTTTTTGCTGAATATATATATATATATATATATATATATATATATATATATATATATATATATAATAAAATTATGACTTTAGTCATATTAGACATCATGAAGTTTCATCCTAAAATCAATTGGTGATAGGAGAGGTAGTTCATGTATATTATATTGTGAGTGAGGTCCCTTCATGTTTCTGATGTGGGATCCTCAACACTATACATCTGTTTAATTAACGAACATTCCATGAAACATAAAAATAATGACTAATTGGGAACTTTGTAAATTATATGGTAGAAGTGGACTAAACAACATGATTATACCCTTCATGTTTTTTTTTTTCATTTTGTTTTTGTTTATACGTTCTTGTTATAGGCAATGACGAAAATATATATATCGGGAGTTCAATTTTACGGATATATCGGTGAAATATCGATATCGACGGATAATTATGTAAATCAATTATTTAAAAAAAAATATTTAAATTAATAATTAAGTTTATTTTAGTTTCAAACTAAGTTATAAATTTTATTATTAATATTCATATTCATATTAAGATTAATAGATGATATTTTTTTAAGTTTTACGGGTATTTATAAAAGATATTGGAGATATTCATTTATCGTTAATATCTATATCCAACCTTTCGATTTACTGACGACATATCGACGAATATTTTCATCCTTGGTTATAGGAATGAAATTACTATTCATTCATTTTTTTTTAACAATTTTTTTTCTCTAAATTTTTATATGATATTTGTAGAGATTAACTTAAATTTTCAACACTCGAAAAGATTGATTCAAATTTTAAAAATTAGGTAAATTGACTTTTTTTTGTTGATATCATAAATCATTCTTTTAACTATTTTTCTCATTCTCACTCACGCTTATAGAGAAAATTTAAGTTCTAAAGTGGAGCATGATAGCAACAACCAACCAAATAATATTAAAACATATTAAAAAAATAGTTAATGAATTTTTAAAATCCTGAAAATTTAGGTCGTCCGTACATAATTTTCATTTTTATCCCATAATTAAGACTAAACAGTAACGGGGTGTTTGGGGGAGTGAGTTGGGTAGGGTTGAGTGGGTTATTATAACCCACCCCATGTTTGGGGCACCGATTTAGGAAGAGGGCGTTTGGGGTTATTATAACCCCCGAGTGCTACAGTAACACTGTAGCACTCTCTACTTTTTTTTTTTTTTTTTTTTTTTTTTTTCAATTTGTCGATTTTACTCTTTGTTTTTTTTTCGGTTTTTTTTTTCAATTTTTTCACTCAATTTGTCGATTTTTCTTCTATTTGTTTTTTTTCACCTAATTTGGCGATTTTTCCTCTATTTATTTTTTTAACTTTTAAAAAATTAATATATAATATACATTTAATTATACAAATACAACAAAAAGTGGTAGAAAAAAATAAACTAACATAAACACATATTTCAAACTCCATGTTAAAGAAAATTGTATTACTTCTCTCTCCACCGAACCTCATGTTATCGATTATTTGTGATTTCCTAAATAATATTTATTTTTTTAACTTTTAAAAAATTAATATCGTAATATACATTTAACTATACAAATACAACAAAAAGTTGTAGAAAAAAAAATAAACTAACATAAACACATATTTCAAATTACTCCATGTTAAAAGAAAAATTATTTTAAACCCACACTATACAACTCTGCACCCCAAATACAGACTTACTAAACCCACACTATATCACCCCAAACACAGACTTACTAAACCCACAGACTATTATAACCCACCAACTATAGTAACCCACCGACTATAATAACCCACCCTGCCCCCCAAACGCCCCCTAAAATTGTGAAAATGGGCTCCATTTCTTAGCACAATTGGTTCATGGAATCTTCTGTGTAAAATGCAGCCAAGTATCTGAGAGTGAACTCTCCGATTCCATACAAATGGCGGAAAGTAGGGTTGGGGCAGTTGAAACACGGTATGAATTTCGCGTACGGCGGCACCGGCGTTTTCAATACCTTTGTAATGAGCCCAAACATGAGCACTCAGATCGATTTCCTCCGCCAGCTGATCGACGAGTCCACGTACACCGGCCAAGATTTGCACTCATCTGTGGCGCTCATCTCTCTCGCCGGCAACGACTATGGCGTCTACCAAGCTACTGATGGCTCTGCTCAGGTTTGCCCTAAATTTACCTCCTTAATCTATAAACCCTAATTTCAACTCCCCTGTTTTTCTATTTTAAATATTGTTTGTTAGTACAACAAATGTAATAAACGTGGGGATGGAGATTAGAAACTCCGACCGAGTAAGTGAAGGAGTAGATGTCAATTAGCTATGCTCGTGTTTGCCGAGTAAGTGAAGGAGTAGATGTCAATTAGCTATGCTCGTGTTTGCCGACTAAGTGAAGGAGTAGATGTCAATTAGCTATGCTCGTGTTTGCACGGTAATTCGTAAATAGTAGATTTTATAGAAAATGAGTTCAAGTCATGACCACCTTAGACTTAATATCCTAACATAGTCACAAAATAAAAAATGAAAATGTTAAAAAATATTTTTGGTCCCTAAACTTTTCCGAAGTGCCTAAATTTTAGATTGTGACGATTTAATTCCTAAACTTTTATGTGTAACCAATTAGTAACTCAACTTTCACATGTAACAATTTAGTCTTTACCGTGAAAAATATCATCAAAAGTAAGTGTCAATTTTTATTAGGTAATACTTAGTCTTTGAATTAAGTTTATAAACATATTTGGTCCATAATCAATTTATTGATCTACTTGTGTAAGAAATTCTATTTATCTTTATAAAAAAAAATCATGATAGAGATTAAATTGTTACAAATTTTAAATTATAGAGACTAAATTGTTACATGCTAAAGTTCATGGACTAAATATTTACAATTTTTGAAGTTTTACTTTTATCAAACTATATGGACGAAGTTCTAACTTTTAAAACCATAAGGACTAAATTCTAACTTTCTCAAAAAACATAAGGACCAGATTTATAATTTAACCAAATATATTGAAGAGTGGAGAGCATGATTTGCAAATTTCATGAGATCCCAAACATAAACAAGTTTATTTGAAGTTTGGCATGTATATGAAAGGGTTGAGTGTTGTTTGTGTGATGTTTGGTCTCTGGTTAGATTCTTTGTTTTTTCGTGGGATTATTCATTAGGTCTTATTTTATTTGATTGGAGGTCATTTTTGTAGTTTGTCTTCTTTTTTGTAGGCTCTCTTTTTGTATGTATGTCCAAATTTTTTCATTTTTTTTTCGATGAAAGCCCGATTATTCATTAAAATATATGTTGATTGCAGGGTTGGCAGCCATTTATAACGAAAGTGGTGAAGCAGCTAGAGGTGAACATGAGGCGCATCCATGGGCTGGGGGTCCCAAAGATAGTGGTGACGGCTCTGGAGCCACTGGGCTGCCTTCCCAGCAGCACAGTCGCATCCTCCTTCCAACAATGTAATGCAACTCAGAATCTGCTCGTCAACTTCCACAATCTGCTGTTGCAACAATCTGTGGCAAAACTCAACAGTGAAGTCAAAGATGCCTCTGCTTCCACTTTCATCCTTCTTGATCTCTATTCCTCTTTCATGGCTGCTCTCAACAACAAAGGAGAACATCTTGGTGACTTTCTCTATCTCTTTCAATCTTTTTTAGTCCACTAAGTCTCAACTGCTTCATAAAACTTTAGTCTCGTTGATTAATGAAAACTCGCACGAGGATTGATCTTCCTCCACTAAACACCCTCGATTTACATAGATGGACGACAAGGAGATAGGTTGATGTTAAGCATATTAGATAGAGACTATAGTCTTGTTCCTTTGACGGCCTGGATCTGTTCTATAGGTTGTACATCCGTGTCCTTGAGTTTTAAGAAGACTATAATCGTACTCAAGTCTCATAACGAAAGAGTCACTCCTGCTCCCTATTTGTTATGGCAACAATCCCGACAAAAGGTATCCGCGCCCTGTAAACTATACTTGCTACCTCCTTGGTCTCGTTTCAAACCATGGTAGAGCCGGAGATTCTTGCCTCCCATCACAAGCTAGAAAAGGGTAGTTTGTGTCTTCAATCAAATGACTTGAAACTCTTCCACAAAAAAACACTATTGAATTAGCTGCAACCACACCCACTCTTACTCTTGTAAGGAGTTTTGAAGTAAAGCACTTGGGTAAAAAATCACTAATGAACTCTTAAAAACATTCTAGGTGCATTTTAAAAGTCATTCCAATCCGACCCTACGTCCAGGCATTCAACATTTACAAATTTCCCCTGATCTCGTAGAAGTAAATGATTCAACGAGTCACACCGATCCTAGAAAGTAACGATGGACTTGGAAACGTTTTGTGCAGGGAATGTGAAGTTCGAGAACCCATTGAAGCCATGTTGCGTGGGAATAAGCAGCGAGTATTCATGTGGGAGTATGGGAGCGAACGGGGAGAAGAAGTACACGGTATGTGAAGATCCAGGAGCTGCATTCTTCTGGGACGACGTGCACCCGTCTCAACACGGCTGGTTCGCCGTCTACTCTGCATTGCAAGCCAATCTAAAGCAGCTTTAAGGTTTAAAATTTAGTTGGAGAATCAGATAAGTGACCTCCCAATTTGACAAGACATTTCATTCATTCAATGATCATCTGTCATGTAATTTTCAAATAATATTTGGCATTGTCCCTTTGCCACTGCTCTCTGATTTGCTTTGCTTCAATGTATTCATCTTTCTCTCTCTCTCAGCTCTCAGCTCTCTCCTGTGTGTGTTTATGTAAGTCTAAGTCTCCATCTTCTTCTTCAAGTTTAGAGCTAATAGGGTTGCTCTTCTCTCTCTGTATGTGTATCAAACTTTCCATCTTCTTGGTCAAGTTCATAGGTAACTTTTGTTTTATCAAGTCTTTTTATGGTTTCAGATTCAAGTCTCTGACTCTGACTCTTTGATGCTAAAACTGGTAAACTTTGGTTAAGTTTCAAATATGTCCCTAAACTTTTTTAAAGTTTCATTTTTTCCCTTAAAATTGTTCTAAAAAAGATATTTTTTTGATAAGCTAAAAGATGGAAATTGATGTGTCAATAATGTGTAATATTGTTTACATTTATATAGAATGATGGTTGTTATTTTTATTTCACCTCAAAAATATCATTATAATCATTTAGATGATAAAGTTTTGAGATAACTACATAAATAGTTATCTTATGTCTTTGATATTATATTTAATGTTCACATTTCCTACTTTTATAAAAAAATGTCTAACTATTTTTAATTTTTTCATAAAAGTTGGATTGCAATTACTTTCAAAGTCTTCAATCTCTATAATATTTTATATTGAATTTCCTCTAACATTTTAATAAAATAAATATTAAAACAAGCTCATTTAAGAAAAAAAAAATTGAAATCATAAAACTCGCATTAATCACGTCTCTCCCCTCATTTAAATTGTTTCTCACTCGTATCTAGACCTAAACAATTTTTTTTTCTGCAATATATATTTTCATATATGAAATATATAAGGGATGGTTGCACAAATAGCAATCAGACCCAAACTAATTGCAAATTTAGCAAACTTTAAAATGTTTTGCAAATATGGCAAAAAAAATCGTTTCTATCACTGATAGACTTCTATCAGTGTAGACTATTATCACTGAAAAAAATCTATAAAAAACTGAGATGATTAGCGATAGACTTCTATCAGTCATAAGATATTAGCGATAGAAATTGCCATATCCGCAATTTTTTTAAAAACATGCTATATTTTTAATTATCTTATTCTAAATTGACATCTGTTACAATTTCCCAATATATAATGTGGGTATATATAAAGAAATACATAGTATCTATAAGTATATAACTATATATATACTCATATATGAAGTATCGGTATATATGATGGGTATATATAACAATTACATATATTTTATAAAAAAAAAAAAATACATCTTATCTATAAGTATATATACAGTATATATGAGTATATAGTCATAAATGAAGTATATATGGTGGGTATATATATAAAAATACATACGTTATAAATATATATACAGTATATATGAGTATATACTCATATATGAAGTATATATATGGTGGTTATATATATATATATAAAAATTAAGATGATGAATGAAAATTAAGAGGAAGAAAAATCTGGGAAAGAAAGAAATTAACGTAAGGAGAATGCTAAAATGGGGGAAACAAGGTTGTAAAAAATTCCAAAAAACTATAAAACATTCTTAAATAAATGGTGAGATAAAATTAGAATTTATTATAAATTGAAATTTAATACACAAAATGGAGAGAGAAATTAAATAATATTATAGAGATGTCACACTAATGAGGGGCATAATGATAATCAAAATTAATAAAAAATAGAAATGAAAATTTTAAGATCTTGAAAATATCATCCTGAAAGATGGTCATTTGAGAGAATTTCTCTAAATTTCTACACATTATCACGCAAATTTATTTGAATGATGTTGTAAAACCGGAAAGCTCTCTTTTAGCTCGTCGGGAGGGAGATTTTCTCCCCTTGCCCTTAGGTTGTCTCCTTTTGATTTTTTTGCTGTTTATAATACATACGATTGGTTCTTATCAAAAACAAAATTGTACACATTAGTTGTCGCGTCAATTATCATTCTTATTTTAACTAAAAAAAACTCTCCAATGGTATTTTTTGGAACAAATTTCAAAGTTCAAGTGTAAAAATAAAACTTTTCAAAGTCTAGATGACATATTTGAAACTTAATCCAAATTCAAGGTTTTTTTTTGTATAATTTAAATCTTAAAAAAATATCCATATACTTTTTTTTTTTTTTTTTTTTTTTTTTTTTTTGAGTACATTGGGGGTGGGGGGATTCGAACCACAAACCTCGTGGTCGTCAACACATACATATGCCCGCTGAGCCATGCTCACTTTGGCAAATATCCATATACTTTGTCATTTGTTTAAAAAATACTCATATTCTTTCAAAAGTTGCAATAATACACTTAACATTTCATCAACGTTTCAAAACTATCATTGAAGTAGAAATTTGTTGAAATTTTGAACGGAAAGTCGACGTAACGGAACACCGTTCTTTCAGACTTAATCCCAGGCAAACGTCTCATTCACCGCCACATCATTCCAATTTCCAAGTCTCCTCCATGTTGACATTTACTTTTTTGTCCAACACTCTTTTGAACTTATACTTCAATAACACTTTTGAACCGATTATGAAAGGTCAATAATATTGCAACTTCGAAAGAAAATAATTATTTTTTAAATAAAGGGTCAAATTAAAAGTATATTTTTTTTAAAAAAAATAAAAAATTAGCCATACATATTATCTCTCCCTTAAAATTACAAGTTATAGTATTTTTTTTTTTTTTTTTTTTTTGATAGCAATTACAAGTTATAGTAGGTTGTTCCTTTTGGGTAAATTAAACCAAGTCCCTTCAAATAAGTTTAGTTTTATATTATTTTTCTTTCTTCTCAAAACAGACAAGACAAAGGCAACAACCAAGCTTAGTATGTTCCTAAAGAAAAAGAAAAGAAAAATGTTGCTGCTTCAATGTGCCAACAAACAAACAAGTGGTTATAGATGAAGATGGGACATTGATTGTTGTTCAATTACCATTAATAAAACATATTGGCTTGAAAAATCAAAACTCAATTTGCAGATAATGAGTGATGGCCAATAGAAACTCAACTTGAAAACCATTATATAGTGATTAAAAAAAAAACAATATCCATTGATTAATAATAAGATCATGGAGGAAGAAAGAAGATAGAAGATGATTGTCAACTTTTTCTCCTAATAATAGAAAGGATAACGAGCTCAATAGGTTCGATAAAGGTATTGGATTCTTGATCATTCATCAATCTAGGAAGGAAAGAGTAGATTTGTAACTCGGTGAGAGTAATTTAGATAAACTTATGCTTAGCACGAGTAAGTGTGCAACTTAAAGAAGAGCATACGAACTCTAGATGTATATAGAAAAAATGAGTTCGTCATAGTTTATAAATCTCTCGTACCGTTCTCTTTAAATTATGGCAGACTCTCCTTAAATATGAAATTAGTTCAACATATTGATATATCTCAAAAAAAAAAAAAAAAAAGTTCAACATATTGATAGAAGTATACCTTTTGTGGGTCATCAGGAGTCACTCACCACTAAATCTCTTTACGGGGATAACATACGTGCGTAAGTGCTTAGGATACATGTATCCAACCACTATGTACAATATGGAAGTAATCATTACTTCCCCTCTATAATAGAGAAGAGAGATAAAATGATCACTATTAACGTATTCTCTAATATGTTTTGCTCTCGGTTTAGAATTCTTACTTGCACAACATCGTCAACATAAACGTGGAAGATTGGTCATATCATCGAAGAAGATAACAACAATAGGACTAAACCATGTAACATTGACCCGACAACAATAATTAAGCATCTCGAAGACTTGTTAATGGAAGATTGAAAAAGAAGGACAAAAAGGCATCATAACATTGTATGAGGCTAACATTGCAACTACCAACTTCCGTCCTCCACCCTCCTTCCTTGATTAGGCTCCACCAACACACATTTTTTAGCTTCATTTTTTCTCAAATATAATCTTCATTGCATCATGAAGAAAGTTTGAAGGATGTCAATTCAATAGTTTATTGGTTGGATTATCGAAAATGCGGTTGAACTATATGAGTTTCGTTTAAAAAATACTCCTAAAGGTTTAAGTTTTAAAGATATTCATGAACTATGAAAAACGTTTCAAAAATATCCATGAACTATGAAAAACCATTTAAAAATGTCTTTATTGTTAACAACACGAAATTCTGATGTGAACGGTTAAATTCTAATTTGTACTCGTGTGACATGGAAAAAATGGAACGTTCAGTTCAATCGCTATTTGTTTTCTTCCTTTTTTTCGATATTTATTTTTCGGGAGCTTTAGAAGCTTACCTTGACTTGTTGTCCGACAGCCTTTCCGTAGATAAGTTAGAGGCTCGTTGAAGTAATTGTTACGACCACGAAGAAACGACGAAGTCAGCCAAGTTCGTTGGCATGTAATGCCTTAGCTCACCTCTTTTTACATTATTTCGGAAACCCATGGATGAGATAATTTTGAAAAGAAAAAAAAAATCTTCTTTCAAACAAATCTCAATGATTTCCGTTTTTATATTTTGAATTGCGAGAATCGGAGAGTACATATAGGAAATCAATAAAACAACAAATAAAAAAATCAGTAATAATCCTGCTGCGAGGGCGTTGCACGAAACCAAACCGCTCCACCGCCCGATCAAGTACTTCCAGTGATGATGGCTCCAATAACAGGTAAGGGACGTTTGAGGTGTTAAAAATAATGAAAATATAGACATACGATCTATTATCTACTGATTTTGTCCTAATTTTGTTAAATTTCCTGATCTATTGAATAGACCAAATAGAATTTTTACGATTTTTTAACCCCGAAGACGTTTACATTTTCATTTTTTCATGTCACACAAGTACAAATTAGAATTTAACCGTTCACATCAAAATTTGATATGTTGTTAACATTGAATGCATTTTGAAACGTTTTTCATAGTTTAGAGGTATTTTTAAAACATTTTGGCTCAAAGGATGATATATTATATAATTCAATTGCTTCATTTAGGGAAAAACATTGTCACATGGGTTTTTTTTTTTTGTGTTTTTTAGTCAAATTCACCTTTATCACTTGAGTCAAAATAAGAATTTTGTTTAAATAAGATGAGATGAAGTTGTTCATTTATGAATATAAGTTGGTGTAGCTTAGGAAGGGCCACCAATAAAAAGTTTTAAGTGAGCAACATCACATCAAGGCAATGGGCCAACCCCACAAATGTACAAACATTGGCGCACTTGTGGTCTCCATTGGTGGTTGCCATTCCCACATGCAAATTTGTTCACTACTCCCAAACATATTGCTTCTGTTTAATTAACTACATCATTCCACAATTGGAACACTATTTTCTTATCTACTCAAACTTGGCTTGTATTATAAATTTATATATATATGCTAACGAGATCGCTACTGACATGATGTAAGGTCTACTGATCGAGAGGTCCTAAGTTCGATCTCTTATTACATGTTGTCAAAAAATATATATATAGGGTTGGTTGCACAAACAACAATCAGGCCCAAAATAATTGCAAATTTAGCCGAATTTAAAACATTTTGCAAATATGACAAAAAATCAGTGGCTATCACCGATAGATTATATCGTTGATATATGACTATCACTAATAGACTTTTATCATTGATAGACTACTATCAGTGACAAAATTTTATAAAAAACTGAGTCTATCAGCGATAAACTTCTATCAACGATAGACCATACTATCAGTGATGAAAATTGTCATATGTGCAAAAGTTTTAAAAAATTGCTATATTTTTAATTATTTTATCCTAAATTGACATCTGTTACAATTTCTCCTCTATATATATATATATATACTTTTAAATCTTTAGTAAATTATTTTTTAAAAAATAAAAAAAATTGATAAATACTTTAAAATTTCATTCTTTTATTATATAATTTGGTAGTTTTTTTTTTTTTTTTTTTTTAATTCTATAATGATTTATTATAATTTTATAAATTAATATAAATATTATATATATTAATACATTTCAAATTATAATTTTAGAAATTTAGTAATTTTAAAATTTGGAGCAAATCAAACAATAATAATTTAAAATTACTTCTAATCATAGAAAAATCACTTCAATCCAAACATTAAAATGATTATATGAAAATCGATTGTATAAAATCGTAACTCAACAATCACTCCCAAACATGTAGCTAAGCTACTTTTGGAATTTATTTTGGAAGCTTCCAAAGTGATTATTTATTAATTTAAATTGAGTAATTGTTTATTTATTAATTTAAATAATTTTAAAAAAAAATTGTTTCTAATATTTTTTCAGAAATATTAATTGACATGAACCTTTTTTTATATTCCGGTCGACATTTCACTAAAATTGAAACATTGATATTTCTGTTGACATCGACATTTGATTCTTTGCTCGAAAGTCACTTTTTGGGTATTTAATCTTCTAAAATCACTCATGGAGTATACTAAACACCGAAAAAAATGATTTGATTTAAATATATTTTCTATTTCAAACAAGTACTTCTTGGTTTAACTGATATATTATTACTAATTGATCATTCAACTTCTTCCTCCACCTCACTTAACTAGGTAAAATAACTTGATTCAAAAAAAAAAAAAAAAAAAACTATGCAAAATAAAGCTAGGGCTTCATAGTTATTTATTTATTATTATTATTATTATTATTATTATTGCATACAAAGATAATAAAAAACAAAGAAAATTACAAAACAGAAAAAAAAATAATGTGTATATGAATGCCCAAATCCAAAACTAATTGATTCCATCAAAGTTAATTCTCAGAATATAGCACAAATTAACATAAAAATGTGTCGTGTAACAAAACGAAGATAACGAAAGTGTGAAAACAGGAGAGAAATGACACAAAGGAAAGAATTGCTTCAATTGAATTCGATGATTTGAATTGAAAAGATTACAAGCTTTTATAGCTAATTAAATAGTAAACTAATACTCATTACTTTTCCCACTCACCTTAATTTTCTCCCATGATCCCACTAAGACATAATCCTAAAAAACCTAAGACACTACCTAAAGAGGTGGCACTAGCCTAAATAGGTGGCATCACCTTAATTTCAAAGATTTAAAACTAAATAAATTTGCACTAATTCTTAACATGTCGTTCACTGGTGTAAGTCTGCACTAAAAAAAAATTGGAATTTATTTAACCTCATGAGATTCTATCTTAAAACCAATTGGTAATAGGAGGAGTAGCCCATATATATTATATTGTGAGTGGGGTCCCTTCATCTTCCCGATGTGAGATTCTCAACATGCTCCCTCAAGATGGTGCCTCTTTGGGTTCACCATCTTGGGTTGGATCTCATTTTTGGACCGAATACCCGTTTGAGCTTCGTGAGCTCTAAATATCATATTAGACATTATGAGGTTCTATTTTTAAACCAATTGGTGATAAGAGAAGTAGCCCACCAAGAGAAGTAGTCCATGTATGTTATATTGACGGTTTCAGAACCCTCTATAATAGATTCTTCCAAGTATAGTATACCTAAAATTCTTCCATCAAATTCAAATTAAATGATTATGATTGGCATGTGACCAAACTTAATTTTAAAATTACAAAAAAAAAAAAAAAAAAAAAAAAGTAATTTTATAAAAGAATGTCAATAATGGCTGTAAATTAACTCTAATTACTAAAAATGTCTTTCTAATCAGATAAAACCAATTGGATTTTATTAAAGTTTTATCTACAAATTATTTCTTTTTTAAGAACAACATATCTAAACAACCTTTCTTGTGATTTTATTTTGACTGTATGCTATTTTTCAAGATAAAGTATCTCATAGGATGCTACACAATGTTAACTAGTTTATTTTCATTTTTATACAATTATAAAAATGGAAAGAAAAAAAATATGTTATTTAGCTACTATCAATATCTATGAGGCGCCATCAGAAAAATGACATTTGTGTGATCTTGAATATAAATATATATATATATATATATATTTTTTAGTATATTAAATGAAAGTATTAATAAATTAAACTTTCGACCTCAAAGGAAGGAGCACATGTCAGTTAGTGATGAATTATGCTCCATTTGACTCTCATCTTGCAATTATTTATTAGCAAAAGATATTTACCTCAAAGATGGTTTTTTCGTCAATTAATACACAATTTAATAAATAAAATGGGTGAGATTTCACGAGTAGAGATGATATTGAGTAAAACTAGGGCTCGGACACTCCAATTGCATAAGTGTTTGTTCTGCCATTGTCGCCGACAAAGTAATCGGTTGACTCACGAAACGGCACAATGAGCTTTGGAGGCTGAAGACTCCAGTGAGTCTGGTGAAAGAGGTCTCTTTCGCCATTGTTACTTATGATCGAGAGAGAAGAGAGATGGCAAAAGCGGAGGATGTGGGTGAAGCGAGTTAGTTGCCAGAATTATCACGCTTAAGTTTCATTTTTTCTTTTTATTCTTTCGCTATTGTTTTATTTCATTAAAAAAAAAAAAAAAAAACTTGTTACCAAGGTTGATGGAGAAATTTGTACGAGTGATCCATATTTTCATCCGTTTGTCAAAATAACCTAAATTTTAAAAACAAGGCATGACTTTCTACTAACATTATTTTTCTTGCTCTCGCTCTAGCTCGTGCTCGGGCTGGTCTCGCTCTAGCTCCATTTAAGATCTGAACATTTTTCCATATCCGAAATTTTAGATTTTGTAGATTTTTCAGATCTGAAAAATTTCTTGTTCTCAAATCGTCACGGGAGGGTTGTTGTCGATGAGAGTCGTTACCGGAGAGTCACCGGCGATGGGTGAATAGGAGGAAAAAAAAAAACGTGAGAGATGAGAGAGAAAAAATGTAAGAGGAAGAAAATAGGTTTTGAGGAGAGAGAAAGTGAGAGAGCTAGAAAACTAGGTAGAAAAAATATTAAAAAAATTGGTGATGATGCTAGGAGATGTTAATTTGCCTTCTTTTTAAAATTCCAGTTAGCCCCACGAAAATAAGAATTCAGTCGTACAAAAATCTCAAGGTTGTTTTTTATTTTTGTAAAGTTGTGTTTTTTATTTTTTTTAAAAAAAAATTGGTAATCTAATTTGTATTTGTATTTTTTTTTTTTTTTTTTGTGTTTTTTTTTTTCTAACTCAAAAGTTATACTTCCCAAAAACTTTGGTGTAATTTCAGAAGCGTACAAATCGTCTCAAGTAATACAGTATAAGTATCAATTATTTCTCCACAAGAATTGAAAGTTACTAATTACCAAATTCTTTAGCTTTAATTTTATCTTAGCAATCCATCAATCAAAAGTGGATGAAATTTGAAATTGCTTTGAATGAAAGTAATTAAAAACATGAAAACTAACGACAACAATGGTAAATTAAGATGGTTAAAACTAGGGGCGGACCCGGACATTAAAATTTGGGGGTCAAAAAAATATGTTATATATATATATATAAAGTATCACAAAGAATTGGAGGTTGAAATCCACACTCTCAAATTATGTTGACCTTAAAAAAAAAAGTTATTAATGATAATAATAGGTAAGTGTACCAAAAACTTACTAACTTAATATCATCATATAATATAGTATTTCTTATGAAATAGATGAAATTTTTTTTTATGAGTTTCGTTCATAAACTTTAAAGTTTTTGAATTTGTATTAGATTCCTAAACTTTAAAAAGTCTCTAATGAGTTGTCCCTAAATTTTTAATCTATTATCTTATAAATTTTTAAACTTTATAAACGTGTCTAATAAGTCTCTAAACTATCAATTTTGTTTTTAATGAATATCTAAATTTTTAAAAATGTCGAATAAGACAAGGATCTATTAGAAAATTGAAATTTCGAGAACCTATCGGATACAAAAATGAAAGTTGAATAGTTGAAATTACAATGACTAAAATAAAATAATTCTAAAAAATATAAATACTAAAATCACATTTCTACATTTTTTTAATAAATATATAAAAAAGAAAATTTAAAATAATAAATATAAAATTAAATATGAAATGTATTTTATATTTATAAAATAAAATATAGGTCTAAATTATTTTTAATAATAAATCTATATATATTTTTAAATAGATAAAAATAGTGATATTTTATAAATATATAAAATAAAAAAAAAAAAAAGATAAAAGATAAAAAAAAATTATGCAGATGCTAAAAATTGAAAAAAAATAAAATGCAAAGTAATAAAAGAATAGATATCCTAAAAAAAATTGAAGAAAATATAAAATGTATATAAAATGTAAAAATAATAAATAAAAATTAGCCATGAGTGTTATTTTGTGCTTAACCTTAATTTGAATTTGCATGTGTTATATATATATATATATATATATATATATATATATTTTTTTTTTATATTTATCATTATTTTGTCTTAATTTCAATTCCGCTCATAGGATTTTGAAAGTTTCCTTATCATGTTTTTTTTTTTTTTTTTCTCCTTCGAATGTTATATTCTTTAATTAAAGTTTCAACAATATGTGTTTTCCTTTAACAATAAATAATACAAATCTAGAAGAATAAGTTATTTTTTCGATGGAAAATCTAAATTTATTTCAACTAGTCGAGACATATATCATCATGAATTAAAAAATAAAAAATATTTTTTTAACTGTTATTCTATTTTAACATGGATGACAAAAATTCTCACTCCTAGTCACGTGAGGAATCTCAATTTAAAGGAGAGTTAAATATAGAAAAATACACTCTCCATTTATTAAGATGGGGACCAAAAATAAATTCTTCACCTTATCTCCAAATTTAGAAAATTGTGTGGGGATAGAAATTAAAACTCTTTGTAAGGTCAAGGATGTTTTTTTTTAACTCGTGAGCATGTCATATTCAACTATCTAACACATCAATGCAAAATTCATTAATTAGTATTTATTCGAGAAGTTATGTCATGTCATAAAGGTACCTTGATAATAAAACCACAAACTTGAAAGTTCACAAATCAATTTTGCATAATTTGATCTAGGTTAAATTTGAATTTTGCTAACGAACTTTTAGAATTGTGTAATATATTATATTTTTGAACTTAAGTATATAATGGATAATTAAGCTTTCATTATTAATAAATTGACTTAAAAAATTATTTAATAAATTTTTGAAATTTCAGTTTTGTGTCCAATAAATTTCTAGACTTTAACTGATATATGTAAAATTCAAGAATGAATATTAGATAGAAAATATAAATTTGACATTTTTGTAAATTTAATTACTTTTTAAACAAAACATTGAAGTTTAAAGGTCATATATATATATATATATATATATTTTTTATTTTTTTTTTTATTTTAGGGACTTATTAGATACTACCCTTAAGTTTAGGGACTTTTTTTCTTTCAATTAAGTATGCATTTACAACAACCACCAAAGTTAGGTACACATCATCTCCTCATTTATAACAAAGGAGAAAATGGAAGATTCAAGTTGATCAATAGATGAATCAACGAACACATCAAATCGAACAAGAAAGTGAGCAACACAAATTTACGCACTCTATGAAAGTATATGAAAGAAACAACACCCACCAATCTCGTCGACGCTTCAATTTCTTCAATCAAGTTCTTGATTTCAGTGTGGTCTTGACCCTCTCTATTCAAGAGTTTGACAACCTCAGCAACGATTCAACGATGGTGGGAGAGATTGGAGTTTGATCCAACGTAAGTTCTTTATATCCTCTCCAAAATTATCGTTGCTTCTATGCATTAACTTGATGGACCAATTTTTATTGATCTTTTGAACTCTGCACAGATTGGAGACCCTGAGTCGCAAACTCACCCACCCTATTTCTCCCTTCTCTAAACTTCATACCACGAAACGTTGGAGTTGAACTTTCAAGCGTTCGGAAGAGTTTATAGACCAAACTTATAATCTTATTTCTAACCTAATTTAATCGTCATATGAGAGAGAGTCAAAAGATGCCTTTAGAGGAAAACAATATATATTATTATTATATTTTGAGTTGAAGGATGTGAGAATGAACCATGCAGGACAATATTAATTTATTTCAAACCACAACTTCCTCATGTGTTTTTTTACTACTGACCAAGAGTGTCTCTGAACCAAAACCACTATGCACACCATCCAACAAATTTTCTTATCTTTCCATTTGTTTATTCCTTCACACAACCAAACAAATATAATAATTAAAAAAAATCCAATAATCAATTAAGATGGTAAGTTTGAATCTCAAGTAATATTCTTAAAAGAAAATATAAAAATTGTCACTTTATTATATCCATATTAAGACAACAAAAGTATGGGTTATCCATACATATATCTTTACACAGAAATGATAATGCTATCTTTATTTCTATTTTTTTTATCGAGAGATTCAAACATATGATCTTTTGGTCAACAGTATATACTTAACAAGTTCAACTATACTTCCGTTGATAAATAAATAATGTATCCAAATCTATTAGAAAACTGTAAGAAGTTATATATTTATATTTATGTTTTTATTTTTTTTTCATATTTTATATTAAAATTAAGTTTAGTTTTATATATCCATCCTAAAACTAAACCTAATTTTCATATCAAGTATGGAAAAAGATAAAGACATAAATGTAAATATATAAGAAAAATTGTATCAGATGTCAATTTAGAGTAAAATAATTAAAAATATAGCATTTTTTAAAAAAGTTTACAAATATGGCAATTTCTGATACTATAGTCTATCACCTCAATTTTTTTTATAGAATTTTGTTATGACTATCATAGTAGTGTAGTCTATTAGTGATAGTCATATATGAGCGATAACAGTCTATCAATAGTCACTCATTTTTTGCCATATTTGCAAAATGTTTTAAATTTTGCTATATTTGTCATTATTTTGTATCTGATTGTTATTTATGCAACCAACCCAATATATAACTTCTTAAGATAAATAATTTTGAATAGAAACCCACAAATAATCGAGTTACCATCCTAATTAAGTTATCCAACTATTCGACACACCAAGAACTAAGTTTCCATCATCCAATAAACATCGCCACTTACATCATCATCAACTTAACTCAGGATTTTTGTACGGATGATCCACCCCTCGGGGGCCGCGATATTTTTTAACCCAGTTTTTGAAAACTTATATTTTTTTGACCTTCTCTCGTGATAAGGAAGTGTACAAAGTCATTTGTACCCTTCGTTTATCACGAGAAGATCACAGTTGTCTCCTCGTGATCGTGATAAACGAAAGGTACGGATGACTTTGTGCACTTACTTATAACGAGAGAAGGTCAAAAAACATAATTTTTCGCGATGATGGTTAAAAAACCTTGCGGCCCCCGAGGGGTGGGTCATCCGTACAAAAACCCCAACTTAACTTCCATTGACCAAATCGAATTAAGTTTTCATCATCCAATAAGCATCGTCGCTCACATCCTCATCAACTTAATCTCATTGACCAAACCGAACTAAGTTTTCATCACTCAATAAGCATCGTGACTCACACCATCATCAACTTAACCCCATTGATCAAAAGAAACAATATCATTAAAGTTCACAAATCAAATTAGCATCATTTAATTATCCAATTTAATTAGCACATGAGAGAGAGAGAAAATGTGGTGTATACGGAAAAGATGCTCTTAGCTAAGAAAAATATTATTCTCTTATAAACCACGGGTTCCTCATGCTTCTTTTTCCCCCATCGATCTCTTTTATTTTTAATTTTTGAAAAATAAAAACAATAAAAAAACATTAAAGCCCTTCTGCTTCTTCTTCATCCTCTGTTTTTCCTCTGTTTTTCCTCTGCTTTTTCCCATGGAAATTCCTTATCTTCTTCACTCAATTTATTTTCTTTTCTTTTTCCTCCTATTTTTCTCACTAACCCTTTTCTTCTTCAAGCCCAAATTTCTCTGCAACTGTGAAATTTGCGAAGCTTATTTGTCCTCATCTTGGTCGGAAAATTTCTGCAACCTCTGCGATTGGTACTCCCATCTTCTCCGGCAGTCTCCGACGAAGACCATTCACATCCACGTTTTGAGAAACACGATCACGGCCAATCCCGACAACGTGGAGTACATTCTCAAAACCAAATTTGAAAATTACCCAAAAGGAAAATCCTTCTCCTCGATTCTTGGCGATTTTCTCGGCCGTGGAATTTTCAATGTCGACGGCGATTTGTGGCGGTTTCAGAAGAAAATGGCGATTCTCGAGCTCGGTCAACAGTCGATTAGATCCTACTGCTTCGAAATTGTTTCTCATGAGATTCATTCCCGCCTTCTGCCGCTTCTTTCGTCGGTTGCTGCCGCCGGAGACGGCGGCGGTGACGGTGGAGTTTTGGATTTGCAAGATGTGTTTAGGAGATTTGCTTTTGATAGTATTTGTAAGTTTTCGTTTGGGTTGGATCCGATGTGCTTGGAGCTGTCTCTTCCGATGTCGGAATTTGCTGTTGCTTTCGACATTGCTTCCAAGCTTTCTGCTGAAAGAGCCATGGCGGTCCCGCCGTTGATCTGGAAAATCAAGCGGATGCTCAACTTAGGTACAAGAAAACGTATTAACAACTCAAATGGGTTCGAGTTTTTATTGGTTGAGATGTTCGTGTGCATGTCGGTCGGTCGTTGTCGGTTTTGAACTTAAATGATTGTTAGAAACCTACCAACTTAGGTTAGGTTCAAAATTTTGATCCTAAGGCCCTAGTATCATATTTGCTTTTGACACTCTCCTTTTATTTACGAGGTTGAAAATCAACATACTATCTAACAAATAGCTATCAACATTAACAAAACGAGAAAATGACATTTTATATGCCATATCAAATTATGATTAAATTTAAAAGTTTTAATCTTTTATTCATATTCATTATGGAATGAAAATGAACAAGTTTGTTTGTATTTGTTTTGTAGGAAGCGAAAGAGAATTAAAGCAAGCAATAAAGCTTATAAATATGTTCGCTCGAGAAGTAATTCGACAAAGAAGAAAAATGGGATTCTCAACTCATAGAGACCTCCTTTCTCAGTTCATGCGAACTGTTTCTGACGAAACTTACTTACGAGACATCATCGTCAGCTTCCTTTTAGCCGGCCGCGACACCATTGCCTCTGCCCTGACCAGCTTCTTCTGGGTTCTCTCTACCCATCCCGACGTCGAGTCTGCCATCCAAGTCGAGGCTGACCGAGTCATCGGCCCTAACTTGGACCCCACATCCTTTGATCAAATACGAAACCTCCACTACTTACAAGCTGCTATCTTTGAGTCCATGAGGCTTTATCCTCCCATTCAGTTCGACTCCAAGTTCTGCCAAAACGACGACGTTTTGCCAGATGGGACTTTCGTCCAACATGGCACTCGGGTCACTTACCATCCTTATGCCATGGGTCGAATCGAGGAGATTTGGGGTTCAAATTGCCTTGAGTTCAACCCAGAACGGTGGTTGAGGGACGACATTTTTTGCCCCGAGAACCCATTTAAGTACCCGATTTTCCAAGGCGGATTTCGGTTTTGCTTGGGCAAAGACATGGCGCTTATTGAGTTGAAAATTGTTGCGCTTTCGCTTATTCGACGATTTCGAATCCAATCCATGATGCCGTGTGTGATGCCGCGGTTCTCTCCTAGCCTCACTGCCACCTTCTGTGATGGATTCCAAGTTTTCGTTAGTGAGAAGTAGAAGAAGTTGAGTTGATTAAACACAAATTCATATATTAGGGTAGTGCAGACCACTTTACAAATTGCATGATCTTAGAGCTAGTACTCATTTATTATTTATCATGTTAGCATACTTCTAAGAATTATTAATGAAAAGAAGGATGAAGTAGGTTGTATTATAAATTTTCAATTTGTTTTGTGCTATATAAATTATTATTCTTTCATGTTATATATGAATTTTTGTAGCTAGTAAAATTTATTCTCTTTAGATTGCCACCTATTGTCTATTCATTTTTCTTCAAAATATCAAGTTAAATAAGTTAAAATGGCTAACAAAAACGTATCTCAACCAACATGATACATGACTTAGTAAGTATATTTTAATTAAAGCGAAGATTGAACCCATGACCTCATAGTCACCGGCACAACCTTATGCCAATTGAGCTATGCTCGATTTGGCAAAAATTTGTCTTTATGGACGGTATATAATACAGTTAAATATTTTAAATCATTCATGCCCCATTTACACGCGAAGCGCTCACCCACTGCACCAAGTGGTTGTTCAAAAGTAATTTTGGCATACTTTTTAATTGAATTTTGAATTATTCATTATATTTTCAATAAAGTTTTAACTATTCATCACCATTAATTTTGTTAAAAAAAAACAAATTAGTATTTATGAGCCTTCTATAATGAAACTAATTTTAAGCTTATTAAACTAAAATATAAGAAGTTAAACACATGTGAATCATGGTTTTTTTATGCGATTAAAACACCGACAAATGCATCTATGAGTAGAAGTCAATAAAAGTATAGCTCAACTGACATGATGTATCGACTAGTGACTATGAGGTCTTATGTTCAATCTTCCACTCTCATAGGTCGTATGTTTAAAATTATGGATCAATTAGACATAAAATTAGAACACTTTATTAAATAATAGATGTAAACTTCGCCACAGGAGCAAATGTTTCTTCATAATCAATCCCACCCCATTGTGAGATGTGAGAAGCCACGAGCAAGAGTGGTAAACTCTGAAAAGAAAGATGGAAAGAGGGGAGTTGGCTGATAAAGATGGACAGTCACGATTGCGTAATATAAATTTATCGGCCTCGTCATCGAAAGCGGCTTCCCATGTTGGAAGATTGTAATAATATTCAAATAGGAAGAGGGGAGAAGGCTAAGTAAGCTCCGCCCCCTTACTCTCTCTCTATAAAAAAAGTCTGCGTAGAAGCGAGGGAGAAAGGAATGCTTCTCGCTCCAGAAATACGAGCGTTGAACCTGTGGACGCCCCAAACCATTCCTTGAATTGGAAATCCTCCATGGAACGGCTCCGAAGGGGGGCGCGCTAGCGCACCCTTGCTCTAGTTTTCGCTTCCTTATCTTCGAGGTTTCATTATCTCCTTCCTTCAATAAGAGATGAAACCTTCGGATTTAAAGGTGGCTCCTGATTAATTATTGGATTTCCAACAGAAAGAGTCCGGGACTTCCTTGAGTGGTCTTTGCTCAGGAACTGGATGAAGGATTGGCTTCGGTACGTCCATTGGTACTGGAATGTCGCGAATTCACCGGATCTTTCCTTAAATGACAGATTTTCTGCATCAGTCTATGAGAAAGAATGGCGACAATTCTAATAGATGTAAACTTCGCCACAGGAGCAAATGTTTCTTCATAATCAATCCCACCCCATTGTGAGATGTGAGAAGCCACGCTTTATATATTACATAAGCCCTCAAGTAGGTAACTCCGAAAGGGGAACGAACTTAGAATTAAAAAAGAAAAAAAAAATAGAGCAGTGACGTGGAATCCACGGGGCATAGGAGGGGCAGAATGTGTGGTCCACGTGGTGCACCAAAATCAAAATGGAAACAAAGAAAGAGGCACGTGGTTACTATATTAGTATTTTTTACCCTATGCCCATAGAAAGTTAAGGGTTTGCAAAGGTGACGTGTCGATCTCTCATGAATCTTCCCTTCTCAACTCTTATCTCTCTCATATTTTTTATATCATACTTGTTATGATTATTTTAATCACTCCCCTAAAAAATGATTTTAGGTTTGTGAACTTTTTCTCGGTGTTTGACCTAAGAAGCGTTGATGGAAGGAGTGTGAGGGAGAAGTTAACTCCTGATTTGGTCCACGAATCTGTTGAACTCGAATAAAAGATATCAACTTCCCAGACTTGAACATTAATTACTATATTGAACTCTCCAGGCTTCTACAATAATTACTATCTCATTTTTCGAGGCAACATATTTTTCCTCTCTTCCTCCCTCTCTTCATTCCCACAATATTTTTAATTATTTACAAAAAGAACACGTAATTTAAACAAAATGTGTAAAATGACTAAAAATAAAATTCAACCTATTTTTATTATTTTAAATATAAATTAGGTTGTTCAATCAAAATTGGTACTCAAACCAAATTCAAAATATAATATTATGAGAAATAAAAAAAATAAGCTTATTTGGATTCATTTAAATTAATGGATTAAAATCTTTGAATTTCACATGTAATATTTAGCACACTATTGTACTACTCTCTTTTATTTCAAAATTATCCAAACAAAATGAATAATTAATGTGAGTGATATTGAAAGAAGAAGGTGAAGTATTGCAGTCAAAATTATTTTTGTTATCTTCAAAGAAATTTGTGAAGGATACCTAAAATAAAAAACAAAAATCGCATTTTTAAAATTTATTGGAAGAAGTCCTTAACAATAAAAATGTGAAATATTATAGAAAAAATTGTACAAAAAAATAGCTAAAATAAATCGTCATGCTGAGATGTTGGTTTTCGGGTGCAGTGGATTCAGATATAATGATGAGTTTAAGAAGGTTTTCGGGTGCAGTGGATTCAGATATAATGATGAGTTTAAGAAGGTAGAGGCGAAGAAAGATGTGTTTGACACATGAGTCATAGTAAGACTAAAATATACTTGCATTAATAAAAACAAAAAAAAAATCTAAATCTTAGAATTTATAAAATTAAAAATGAGTCCTAACAAAAATATAAATTAAAGATGTGTCGTTAATAAATAAATATATATATATATATATATAAATAAATGTGAGGTATTAGGGTTTAGAGTTTATATATATAATGTGAGGTATTAGGGTTTATCAATTTGAAAAAATAATCTGAGGTATTTGGGTTTATTTGAGGTATTAGGGTTTATCAATTTGAAAAAATAATGCGAGGTATTGTGCTCAAAATTATTTTTGTTGTCCTCAATTAGAAGAAAATCTTAATAATGAAATTTTGAAAGTTTGTAGAAAAAAAATGTGCAGTCTAGATTCAAGAACTCCCTGCCCAAACACACTACAAACTTTAAAACTCTCCCGACTAAACAACCACACAACTAAACAACTTCAATTCTTCCAACTTTTTGGATCAAACGCTCCATTGAATTTTGTTTTTAATATAGTGATTAAAATATTATTGATTTAATTTTATCTCGTTTAAATGATAGGCTAACATGAATATATTACAATCAACATAAAATATGTAAAAAAAAAAAACTCGTTTAAAAGATCTAATGATTTTTCTTCTTAATATGAATAATTAAGTTAAACATTGCACGAGGGAAAGCATTGTCATTTTTTTTTTATACAATGAATTAAGTAACTTATGTAGCGAGTTGATTTTTTTTTTATAATATGTGGGGTGAGAAATTCGAACACATGATCTCTTCTAAATTATGTTCATGTTAGTGTAGGATGTCAAAGTGAGCACGACTCACCTAACATATGTATGTATGGATGACTAAGAGGCCGTTCAAATCCCTCACCTTAGTAAAAAATATATATATATATATTTTTTTTATTTTCAATATATCTAGATTTTGAAATTAAAATTTTAAAATGCAGAATTATATTTTAAATGATAATTTTTTTAATAAATAAAATATTTTATGTTATAAAATCAATTCATTTGTTACATTAAAAAATATATATATATATATATAATATAATATATTATAAATTATATGATATTATAAAATAATAATTTTACTAAATTTATAATCTAAATTAATTAATAATAGTTTATATTCAAATTTAGTAGGTGACTATAAATGATTTATAAAAAAAAAAAATTAAACCTATTTTGAAGAATTAATTAGATGGAACCAATTTCTAAACACATATGTAAAAATATGAAATATAACTCCACTTTCATTAAATCTCTTGTTTCAAATTTCTATTTTAATTTTATGAATTCTAAATCTTCTCCTCATTTCTCTTTGTTTTGAATTTGTTGAACCCTTTAAATGAATAATACCTCTTTTATTTATAGATTTTTTCAGAATTTATTCCCTTTAAACCTAATTCTTTGAACTTTAATTTTATTGGCTTTGGGGACCTTATTTTTAAATTTGGACTTTCAGTTAAATTATCATTTTGGGATAGCAAGAGAAATGTCTAATTTAAATCGACAATTTTAATTATTATTTTTTAAATTAATAATTTATAAAATAATAAAATACTAGAATCTTAAATGATGCTAAAAAAATAAAATAAAATACCCAAAACTCCAAATCCTAAGCTCTAAACCCCACAAATAAAATAAATTTTGATTTCAATTTTGACCAATTTTTTTTTTTTTAAAATGACTTTTTTCAAAATTAACCTTTTAAAAATGGACATTTAGAAGAATTTCTTTTGGAACCAATTTTTTTATGCTTATTTGATATTAGACACAATTTCTATATGATCCAATTTAATTAGACTAAATTTACTCGATCAAATAATTATAATGGAGATACGATAATTTATAAATAGTCCTAATTTTAATAATATATAATTTACCATTAATTTATAAATAATGACGTGACAATTTATGATAGAACCAAAATTTTTCAATCAACCTGATAATTTTTAACACATACATATGCTCGCTGAGCTATGCTCGCTTTGACATCAACCTGATAATTAACACGATAAATTAAACGATGTGTGTATGTATCAAAATATAAGACTAAATTAAAGTAGATAAATACATGGAATAAATGAGTAAATATTAAAAAATTATAATTATAAATAACACATGTCAACTCAAAAATAACTCAATCCGTCAAGTTAAAATAACTTTAGAGGTTAGAATTTTTAAAAAAAAAATCTTTATATAATAATATACCATTAATTTAAAAAAAAAAAAAAATATACCATTAAAAAAGGAATATAAAAAAAAGGTTTAAAAACCACAAAACTGTGCGTTTTGGCAGTGAAAGTCTCGTCAAAACAACAGTTCCGTACAGTCTTCCAGATAATAGACTGACAAATGATTAGGGTTCGAATCTCTGTAAACGCATAAAGCTCTTAACAAAATCAAAATCTCGAAGGCGACTAGGGTTCGAATCTCCACAACCCTAACAAAATTTTGAATTTCGGAAGCATTACAGAGAGTGACAACAATGGAGGAACTTCATCATCAAGCAGAAGCATCATCCATTGCCACCAGCTGCAAGAAAGCGAAGAAGAAGCCAGTGAGTCGGGCGAAGAAGGAACCGGCGGGAAAAACTAAGAAGAAAGCGGCTGCTGCTACTTCAGTCAACGAAAAGCAACAACAATCTACAGCTCGTTTTGATGATCCCCCCGGAGTCAAGGTTTTGGAGTTTGATCATTGTGTTGAAAATCATTTTAGAGCCATTGATGCAATTTCTGAGCTCTGTTGTGAGGAAGATGATGGCGATGGCGGAATTTATGAACGTGATATTCAGCGGTTTTCATCATCTACCACTTTCTTGAGGTAGTTGCTTAAGGATTCTTGCATTGTTTTCAATATCCTGTGGTTTTACGATTGTTGTTGTTCTTGCTGTGAAATTTGCTTAATTGTTTTCCAATTATACTTAATTAGGGAATGGAGGTTCTATAATTATGAACCGAAAACCGTGAAGTTTGCTAGCGATTGTAGAGGCCCTGAGGGTAAGGTTGCTGACATCAAGATAAACTTACCACAGTTTTCTTCTGCAGCTGTTCTAAAGGTACTGGGTTCTCTTTAACATTAGGGGATGAACTGTAACTGTTATGCAGCATTAAGAATTAACATAAGTCTTAATTTAATACGCAGGATGGAGCACCGCCTGGAGCCACTACATCTCTGGACTTTAGGTATGCTGTTTTGGAGCTGTTTGTTTTTTTGGAAATTATGGTTTTTGTTGATACCATCGTAAGAAATATAAGGAGTAAACAAACTCTGTAATAGTGTCTCTAAGGTATTTTAGGAATTTGTATGTTGCATCTAATGCATATGGTACTTTGGAAAGACTGCATACCGTGAAAATTTGTTATTTCGCTCTTGCCAGTAGGTATCCTCCCCTCAAGACATTGGTGAGTGGAGCTTTCTGCCTATGATGTGATTAAAATAAGAAGAAGATTTTGTGGGAGAATTTCACAAGGGCTTTTTGTTGGGCCATTTGGCAAGAGCGGAACAAGCGAATTTTTCAAGAAAAATAATCTTCTTATTTTAGGTTCTTCGAAGCTATTGTCAATACGGTTGCGCTTTGGTCGAAACGATCCCCTCTTCCATCACTATAGCTTTGATACCCTCCTTTCTAATTGGAGAGGTCTTTTGTAATCTTGGGAGACATCCCCTTCCATTGTAATTTCATACTATCAATGAAATTGTTTCTTTTTAAAAAAAAAAGATGTGATTAAAATACGTAATGTTGCTTATGGCACCCCTTTGATTTTTTATTGCTTCAGCTGTTGGTTATAGTAGTTTTCATTGGTGGGCTAGTGTTGTCAGTTGTGTATGAATCAAAGCTACTTTTTTGGTGTCTGGTGTAATTGTATCTTCCGCAGTTGCTATGTACATTCAATCAATCATTTTTATTGATTTTTTGACAGAAACTTTGCTATGCATGTTGGTGGGCCTGTTTGGGCTGTAGATTGGTGTCCTCAAGTTCATGAAAGGGCAGACTCCCTTATCAAATGTGAGGTATCCCTCCTCTTCTGTTGGTCTTTTTTGAAGTAAAACTGTTATGGACACATGTTATAACTTAAAAGTGTAAAAATATTGTTTTATTCATCTTCGCTTATGACTTTCATTTTCATTCACTTAGATAGGCACTGCTTTCCTTTTGTTCATACCCTCTCTCTATTTATCAGAAGTTCTTATTCAGTTTTTAAAAAACATTTATGTTTCAACTCGTATGACAGTTTATTGCTGTTTCTGCTCATCCACCTGGCTCTTCTTATCACAAGATTGGTATCCCGCTCACTGGAAGAGGTATGGTGCAGATATGGTGCTTAGTGCATGGCACTGAAAGCTATGAACCAAAACTGACCAATGATTCAAACTTATCATCTCAACTAAAGAGGCCTAGAGGAAGACCACCAGGGCGTAAGAAAAATGGGGCATTGAACTTATCATCTCAACCAAAGAAGCCTAGAGGAAGACCTAAAAAGAAACAAGAAGAATCCAATGATGACATGGGTGACAGTTGCCAAGTTGTTCAGGCCCTTTCTATTGAATACCCAGTTGGTTCATCCAAATTGCTTGAGATTGATGGTGTCCCCAAAAATTCTGAAAAGCTTGTATTACTGAAAAACAGTGTTGAAAGACAGAGGAGTACCTTACAAGACGTTTCTACATGCAATTCTGAAGATGAAGTTCCTGCACAGAAGAGAAGAGTGAGAAGAAAAGCTGGGACTAAGAATCATGTTGATGACTTGGGAACGTTATCACTTACAGAGAATCGAGAAGATGGATCCAATGCTATCAACCTTCAGGCAAATGAGAATGTTATAAGTGAATATTCTGGGGAAGACACTCTATTATGTAAGAATCATGTTGATGACATGGGGACGTTAGCACTTACAGAGAATGGAGAAGATGGATCCAATGCTATCAATCTTCAGGAAAATGAGAATGTTATAAGTGAATATTCTGGGAAAGACGCTCTATTATGTAAGAATATTTCAGAGAATGCTGTTTTAGAGATTAGCTCAACTGAATTTTCTATTCCCGAGAGTGTCGCTTTGCCTAGAGTAGTATTGTGCTTAGCTCACAATGGAAAGGTAGCATGGGATTTGAAATGGAAGCCAACTAACGCGTGTACTGCCAAATCCAAGCACCGAATGGGGTACCTTGCTGTCTTGCTGGGCAACGGATCTCTAGAAGTGTAATTAAACTGCTTTAACTATCTTATGCTCAGTTACTTTTTTTTTTCCCATCCTCTTACAAAACTTTTTGTTTATTTAATTCATTATGTTTCCTGCGTATATTTAGTTATTCTCTTGGGTTTACTGAGAGCTTTTCATGCTTGCTAAAGATTTAAAATATGTTTAGATTTGGAAGAATATACTTGAGCAATGTTGGATAATCTCCTCGATGTTTCCTTTTGAGATCGATTAAAATTTGTTGAATATGACACAGATTATTACTGCTAACCCAAGAATCAGTTTCCATGGAATTGTTATCATAGTGGATTTAATATTTGGCATTACTTGTTTGCTAGGATGAATGACGTTTTATTTGAGTATGTCATTACAGAAAAACTACTTTTGAAGTATGTAGTTTTTGGAGAAATTATATAAACACAATTATACTATATTCAAATCTACAATGTAAGCTCTACAAATTTACTATAGATATTATTTCTTTGTAGAGTTGACTTTAGATTTTTTTCCCCCTTAATTAGTTCATAATTCTAGTTTTCATGTTTAATTAGAGCAGCACAATTGAATATACCACCATGATGAACACCACATAAAAAATCTATAACAAAATTATAGCCCTCAAAGTGCTTGTATTATCCTCGTTTAATTGCTGTTCTTGCATTTTCGGTTGTTCTAAGGTTTTGACTTTTGATGTTGTTTACTATGTCCCTCCAATTACAATATCGGTTCTTTATCGTTAACTGTGCTATCTGATGATCCTATGAACTAATTGCAGCTGGGAGGTTCCTTTTCCCCACGTAGTGAAGGACATCTATTCTAAATTCAATGGGGAGGGTACAGATCCTCGTTTTGTGAAGTTGAAGCCTACTTTCAAATGCTCGACGTTGAGAAGTGCAAATTCACGGAGGTATTCGGTGTTTATTTAATATAATGACATGACAACTCTTCGAGTTTAACATGATGCAATTTTGCAAAAAGAAAAACCAATGTGTTCAGTATTGCTATAAATTGAAGAGTATATAATAGGCTGCCTTAGACATGGTCATTACTCTCTGCATAATTGCACATTACATCATCATCGTGTAGGACAAACCTCCACTTGTTTCTGATTAAATAATTTTTTGTCATCGTTATAAGCTTATAACTAACTTAAGCTGAAAAACTTTTGAATGAAGTTCTTGGCTTTGCCTGTTGTTAGAAGGTGGGTATTATGAAGTACATTTAAGACTATTCAGTTCATTCTTGTTGAAACCTAGGAATTAATCTTAGGTTCCATGCAATGTTGACATTGGACATTTTTACCCTTTTTCCTTGCTGATCAAGCCCTCCTACTCGGTAGTTGATCCCATAAAGGAAAAATTATATCATTCTGATTGGATTAAATTTAAGTGATGAAGCAAACTTTTTCATTGATTTTCTTTTTAAATATATTCTAGGTTATTACAGTTGTCATTATTTTGGTAAAATTGCATCATGTGTTGGCTATTTTTCACGAGTGTTAATGTGTCACTAACTTTCTTTGTTACTGCTAATTCATTGTCTATTGTTGGTTCTGCAGCATCCCTCTGACAGTGGAATGGTCGCCAACACCTCCTAATGATTATCTACTCGCTGGATGTCATGATGGAACGGTTATTATTTAATTTCCCTTTTCTTTTATCATTCATTGTTCATTGCAAAAAATAACGTTCTAAATATGTAGTTCTTCTTGCATTTAGGAACAACTAGTTCTTCATTTGGTTTCAGAAATTTCTAGAACTACTTACTCATTCTTTTGATGAAAAGTTGTTGGGAGCATGAGAAATTGAAGTTCCTGAGGATTTCTCTATCCAATGATACAAGTTTTGAATGTTTTCTTATTTTTGTTTGTCTGTTATTGATACAACCTTTTTAACTGACGCAAGTCTTGATCCAGTTTTGGGTGATCCTGCTCTCTTGTTGTTTGAATTTTAATTTTATGATGACTAAAACATAGTTCATCCATTCAGGTCGCCTTGTGGAAGTTTTCTGCAAATAGTACCTGTGAAGGTTGTTTTACTTGTCTGAACATGTGTTTCTAATTCCTTCTCTTGTTTGTAGTTTAAGTTTTTCTTACACAATTATAAGTGATATGGTCATCATTCTCTTTTTTTTTTCTTCAGATACGAGGCCTTTACTTCGTTTTAGTGCAGATACAGTTCCAATAAGAGGGGTTGCATGGGCACCAAGTGAAAGGTTGAACTTATTTACCCCCCCCCCCCCCCCCCACACACACACACACACACACTCGCTCCCTCTCTCTCTCTATGGGTTACAATGCCAATTCTCCCACCCTAATGCTTCTTGTCTACATAATGGGGAAAACATTTTTACCTCTGATGACAAAAATAAGTAGAATATAACTACTATGAGATGGGTTAGCCAGTTGTCCCGTGAGAATAGTCGAGGTGCGCGTAAGCACGGACATTAAAAATATATATATACTATGAGATGACCAGTCTAAATTTTATTTTATTACAGTTTTTCACCTTCAGATTGAAATTATAAATATACATATATCTTCTCATTATGTGCAGCGATCCCGAAACTGCAAATGTGGTACTTACTGCTGGTCATGGAGGTTTAAAATTTTGGGACCTAAGGTTGGTGGATTTATTTATTTTATTTTATTTTTCATTATTTTTTGTTTTTGGATTAAAGGAGATTAGTTAATTTTTTTTGGATAAAAAACATTATATATATATAGATATATATAGATATCATATATGAAAAACCAATCTTTCACTGAGATAAAATGAACACATTATATTGTTTTATTTCAACTCAGTAGCAATCTGATATTAATTATTACAATATTATATCAGAGATCCTTTCCGTCCTTTGTGGGACCTTCATCCAGCACCGAGGATGATATATAGTCTGGATTGGCTTCCTAAACCTAGGTACATACTTTGTCTTGACAGTTGACAGAATGCAGATTAGGCACATAAAGTTATTATTTTACTAATTCTCTTTTATTTACAATGACCCTATTTCCGGTTAGATGCGTTCTTTTATCCTTCGATGATGGAACATTGAAACTTCTCAGTATGGTAAAGGCTGCATTTGATGTTCCAGTAACTGGTAAACCCTTCACAGGGACAAACCAAAAAGGTTTACACAGTTACATTTGTTCATCTTCTGCCATCTGGAGTGTTCAAGTGTCAAGGCATACAGGTATATCTGTAATTCATGGTTTGTTAGCTTGGGTTGTGTTTCATTCGCTTAGAGGAGGATCTTTATAACTATTGGTAGCTAGAAGAAATAACTGGAATCAAAGTGGTCTACTAGAGACCTAATTTATAACATCAAACACCATAACGTTGGATTTACCTCCACACTGTAACGGTTTTACTGCTATCATCAGTGGCCTCTCCAGCTCTCGGTTGTAGAGCGTCAGTCTTGTAAGCTGAAGATTTATGTGTATTGGTATCATTTTCCTGATTATTTATGTTTCTGATTGATATTAAAAAAGAATGTATATGTAATTGTCAAATTTGAAGTTGTGGTACTAGATTTGTTACTTTTTTTTTTGTTTGGCTTTCTTCAAGTCATTAAAAACAATTTAAAAACACATTCTCATTGATGTGGTTATATGCTTGTCTTGATTTAATTTTCAGCCTGTTTATAAAGATGAATCGGAGTTCTTTCGGAAAAACAAAATAATGTCCCAACTGTTTACAACACCCTTAATATCATAAGTTTCCAGTGAGCAATGATGGTTTTACTTCGTCTCTTGTAGACGAATATTTTTTTTGGTCAAAATGTAGAACCCTTTTTTGGTTATTCTGTCAGTTTTAAGATGTAATTTGGTTTTACTTTTACTTTTAAATTTCAATCCAATCAAATGAACTATTTGATTCATATCAAATTTTTTTTAATACTATTTGATTCATATCATACATTTAAGATATAGCAATTGATGATTTCAGGCATGGTTGCATACTGCGGTGCTGATGGAACTGTCATCCGTTTCCAGGTGAGTTCAATTGCACAGTAGATTTCACTATGGAGGTGAAAGTTTGCCTCTTGGGCACTTTCCATTCATTTGTTCTCGATTTTTTATAATCTCAGCTTATAATTCTGTTGCTTTCTATAAACCTATCTTGTTGCTGAGTATTTGTGTATGTGTGTGCATATATAACAATCTACTTTTCCATTGAAGAGGGAAAATTACAAACAAGTAAGGGATGATCACAACAATCCCTTTAGTTATTAACTTTATTATTAAAACAAGGGGTATTGTTACAGAAAGATTTTAAGGGAGGGAACTCTGGAGAAACCATGAAGGTTAAAATATTATTTTAGTCCCTGGACTTTGGGCATCATTTCATTTCATTTTAGTCCCTGGACTAAACTGAAATGAACTAAAATGAAATGAGATCTAAAGTAAAGGACCAAAGTGATATTTTAACCAACCAGAAATCTGACTTCTACCCAAAAATATGCATCTCTGGTTTGGTTATATTCAGCAGTTAAACCTATCAAATCCATGGGTTTCCTAAGGATAGATGTAAGAGGGAGACAGTAGGGAACGTAAAATTATTCGATCAATAAAAATTTCTTAATTCTAACTTTAATAAAGAGTTATTTGACCATAAAAATTAGTTTTGATGGTTGAAATAGATAAATAGCTGAAGAGTTCATATGTTTTCTTTTTCATTAATTTGCATTAGTCTCCATAAATCATGCCTTGAATTATCATTTAATTATTTGTTTTTCTTTCTCGTTTAATTTATCAGCTTACTACCAAAGCAGTGGACAAAGAAAATTCACGTAATCGAACCCCACATTTTGTATGCGAATACTTAACCGAGGAGCAATCAACTATTACGATGCGCTCTCCAGCACCAAATGTTCCATTCCCTTTGAAGAAGCTGTCCAACAAATCTGACCTGCCATTGTCCATGAAAGCTATTTTATCTGATTCAATGCAGTCAAATGAAGGAAATCACAAAACTGCTCCAGCTTCAGCATCGGAAAAAGATGCATTAGGTAACGTGTTGATTCTGGACTTTTCTCGATAATTTCTAAAGAAACTTTCACCAAATTGTTGATGCTATTGCAGCCCTTTGCTATGAAAACGACGCCAGTGTTGAATCTGGATCTGAGGAGACACTGATGTCCATCAAGAAGAAAAACCAAACTCGATCAAAGGGCAAGAAGAAGGGAGTAGTTAACCAAGAGTTGGAATGTAGCGATAAGCCTAACAATGCAGAGACGAATGCTAACGTAGTGCCCGATTCGGCGAATAAATTTGAAATCATGCCTCCCAAATCTGTTGCAATGCATAAAGTGAGATGGAACATGAACATAGGGAGTGAAAAATGGTTGTGCTATGGTGGAGCAGCTGGAATTCTACGCTGTCAGGAGATTGTGTTGTCTGCCCTCGATAAGCAGTTGATGTCGAAGAAATGAATTTTGTTTGAAAAAATGGCTTTGCCTGGACAGCTGATTTTCACGAAGCGAGTCGTGCTCGCGCTCAATTCTTTGTACAGTTATAAGATCAGGTTTGCTTCTGTTGGTTAAAGGGAAGCCATTTCGAATCGTAATTTTCGTCATCATATTCGAGCCAAATTATGGGAGCAGCCAAAGGAATAACAGACCATTAACTGTGGAAGTTGGTTAAAAGGGGTTCAAGAGCCCAAGCAGATGATTTTGATTCGGTTTTCGGGTTCAGATTGAAATGGAATGAGAAATTGCAAGAATTGTTGGAGGAACCTCAGGAGTCATGGTAAAACAAACTGTATCGTTTAGCCAATTGTGTATTCTAAAATAAGCGATACAAAGCTCGTCTCCTTCGCTTATAGGAGTCGGGTTTAGAATATCGTGAGGCAGTTCGGCTACAAGATCAGCTTCTTCAATATTACTAACCTGAGGATGGGGTTTGTTTCATCTTAGGGACTTTTTCTTTTTAGTATTTAACCTGTTTTTACCACTTCTGTAATGTAAATTAACTTTTAGACATTGTTTCCCCCTAAAATATTATATGCATAATTTTATGAGCCTCTTCAAGAATTTTAATTGAAATAATGTTCTTGAAAATGAATATCATTGAAATCCATTCAAACAAGAGGGTGTTAAAAAATGTTTTAAGGATGTGTTTTGTTTTTTTGAAATTGTTTTTTAAAGTAAAAGTAACATGAAAAAGTTTATAGCAACCCCAATTAATTGCAAATATAGTAACATCTTACACTTGCAAACATAAATATTTTTTAAAATCTACCAAACACCTAAACCTTGAAAGTTTAAAAATAAAATTTATTATACACTAATTTATTTTATTTCATATTAAAACTTTTTTTTTCTTTCTTTTTGGAAGCATAAACCTTAATTTAAAAGCTACAACAATCTCAAACAAATCATAGACTACAAAACATAAATCTATCATCCATTTATTATATCATTATTGATTTGAATGCTTGCCGATGCTATTAAGTTTATTATTGATATACCATATTAATAGAATAAAAATGTATAATTGAAATTTTGTTTTATTTTCTATAGATTTATGCCATTTATTTATTTATTTATTTATTTTTTTTTGACAAAAAAAAAAAAGATCTAGATGTTGGATGTTTAATAATAATGTATAACTTTAAAAAAAAATGAAAAAGAAAATAAAAATAATAAAGAATAAAGAATGTAAAAATGATATACTAGTGATTTAGTGATATATATAGAGGTAAAAAGTGAATTAATTAAAAACATCTGAATAAAATGGAAAAAATTAAAAAATCAATTGAATTAATTAAAATCATCTGAATAAAATGGAAAACAAAATAAAAAATATAATTTTGTTGTTATATTAGCAAAAATGAGAATGTGAACTACTATTAAAATTGATCATCACAAGTTCTATTTTATGGGGTTGGAGGATCAAGCCATATACTTTTGGGATGGTAATGGGTGACTTATCCATTCCGTTTGAATTGACTACAAGTTGTTATCATTATTATTATTAATTTTACGTAACCATAAGGTAAAAAAAACACACATTTTGTCCCTGAATTTTCATAAAAGTAACAATTTATTAGTTTGTGAACTTTAGATGGTAACGATTTAGTCGTAAAAATAAAAATAAAAATTTAATAGAATTTCTTACACATAGATTGATAAATTAATTATGGATCAAATGTAACTACAACTACTAACTCAATTGTTAATTCCATAAAAGTTGAGCGACTAAATTGTTTTTCACCTAATTATAATTTATAAACTAACCCCAAAAAAAATCAAAGAAAATGAATAAACTTTCTTGTTCTTAAAATAAATAAATAATATATATACATATTTCTTTTTTTTCGGCATTTTGAACACCAACAAACTTACGGTTTATAGAACAGAAAAAAAAAAAAAAAAAAATCCAAATAGTTTTGAAGAGCTTAAGAATCTGTCGTAGTCCTCCCCATTTTCCTCAACTCCTCACTTTCTCTCTTCTATTTTATATATATATATATATTCAGAGCTTTCATAATTAATCAACCAAATATTATCTAACTTCAATTTTTTTATTTAATTAATTACTCTCTGAAAATATGAATCACAAAATAATTCTGAAAGCTTTTCTCACATTCATTTTCCTCTTCGCCGCCGTGGTTGCCTCCTCAGCCCACCTTGACAGACAGGTAAACAAACCCTACTGCCACCACCACCGCCGCCGCTCACGGTGGTTTCCGCCACCCTCCCCCGTATTTTTTTTTTTTTTTTTTTTTTTTGAATTTATTTTTTACACAGGCGTATGTTGTGTACATGGGAGCATTGCCAAAATTGCAGAGCCATGAAATTTTATCTGATCATCATCACAGCCTTCTGGCTAATGCAGTTGGCGAGTACGTAATTAATAATTATTAATTTATTACTCAATTTTTTTAAAAAAATAAATTGTTTTGTTAATTATTTATATATATATATATTTGAATTGATTTTCAGTGAGGAAATGGCTAGAAAAGTAAAGATTTATAGCTATGGAAGGAGCTTCAATGGATTCGCCGCAAAGCTCTTGCCCCATGAAGCTAACAAACTAGCAAGTTTGTCTGGATTTCCTTTTATTTTTATTTATTACTTTCTTTTAATTCTTGCCTTTCCAAATTAATTTCTCTTTGTTATAAATTGTTTTTAAATGGCTGATAAATAATTCCAACATAATTTTCCAAAAAGAAAAAAAAAAAAAGGAGAAGAGATAAAGTTGTGAGCAATCAAATTATTATTATTATTCTTATTTTAAATTTTGGTGGAATTTTGTCAAAGTGTAAAAAATAAAACAAACAAATACATAGAAAATCAGATAAATGGGTTTTTTTAAAAAAATATATATATATACATTTTTTTTTTTTAAGAATAAGGGTATTTTTTTTTTAAACCTTAATTTTGAAGAAGAAGGTCGGGTAACTATTTAATTAATTAAAATAGAATTTTGTCCAAATGTAAAAAATAAAAATAGAATATGGGTGTTTTTTTTTTTAAAAAAAAGGTTGGATACCTAATTAATTTATAGTAAAACTTGATTGACTTGACTGAGCTACAATTTTTTTTTTTTTTTTTTTTTCTCCTCTCACATTCTCCTTCTTCTTTGGATAGTCCCCTCCCGTCTTTCAACCCCTCTCCTCCTAATATGGAAATCGATTTCCATCTTTCTTCTCTTTCATTTCTCCCACCGATCTATCTCCAACACTAAAATTAAATTTAAAAAATAAAAAATAAAAAATTGTTTTGTACTCCCTAACAAAAGCCTCAAATTTAAATTTGTATCAACCCACATTGTCTTTTTCCCCTCTAATCCAAACATTGTCTACTTCCCCTCTAATCCAAAACTTTACAGCTTTCATTACAATCCACACACATCACAAATCTCACGCCGTCGGGATCCCAATTCGAACAAAATCTCTAATTTTTTCCCTTCCTCCAATTTCAAAACAGTTCGGCCACTCCAATCAGCTTTCCCTTCACAAAAACTGTTGAAACTTTCACCTCTTTTAACATCCTCAGTTCCTGTTTGAAATCGAGAAACATTTAACGTTCTCATCCTGTCGAAGAGAAAGTGAGAATTTTTTTTAATCCATTGAGGTTTGAGCTCGATTTCCATGATCACTGGGGAGGAGGGGTGGGGAGGAGGGGTTGAAAGACGAGAGAGAAAAGTTAAGGACGGTTGAAAGGAGAAAGGAGAATGTGACGAGAGAGCGAAAAAATGGGCAAAAAAAAAATCGAGATAACAATGTTAGAAAATTAGGAAGATTTTTTTTTCTTAAAAAATATATATAAATATTTATCCACTAACAATGTGCCACATGGTTAGATAAAAAAATACTTGTAGCCCAACCTGCAAATTTTACTCGTTTATAATAATTTATTATAGATGATTATCTTGTAGGATTTGGCTGATCAATTTTAAAACTTTGGGTTTCTAAGTAAATAATAAAAGTGAGAGTTTGAATTAAAAATTAAAAATGGTGGCAGAGGAAAAGAAAGTGTTGTCAGTATTTCGGAGCCAGAGGAGGAAACTGCACACGACAAGATCATGGGATTTTTTGGGGCTGTCGGAATCTGTGAGCCGCCGTAACGCCGCCGCAGAGTCGAACATAATCGTCGGATTGTTGGATACCGGGATTTGGATGGACGGTCCCAGTTTCACGGACGACGGCTACGGCGAAATTCCTTCCAAGTGGAAAGGTCGCCACTGTGAAATCGGCCATAACTTCTCCGGCTGCAACAGGAAGGTCATCGGCGCCAGGTTCTTCAATTTGGAAGACATCGACAACACAATCAACCAAAGCCCCGCCGACGAGAACGGCCACGGATCCCACACCGCCTCCACCATCGCCGGATCCTCAATCATCGGCGCTAGCCTCTACGGCGTCGCCGGAGGCACCGCGCGCGGCGGCGTCCCTGGGGCGAGAATCGCCATGTACAAAGTGTGCTGGGACATTGGCTGCAGCGACCTGGACCTGCTGGCCGGATTCGACAGTGCAATCGCCGACGGAGTGGACATAATTTCGGTGTCGATCGGCGGTGGGTCGCCGGAATTCTTCGAGGATCCGATCGCGATCGGGTCGTTTCACGCGATGGAAAAGGGGATACTGACGAGTTGCTCCGCCGGGAACGATGGGCCGAGTCTGATGACGGTGGAGAATACGGCGCCGTGGATTATGACGGTGGCGGCTTCCACCATTGATAGAGATTTCAGTACCGTCGTCAAGTTGGGTAACAATAACAAGTTCTCTGTGAGTATCTTTTTTTACCCTTTTTCATTTCTATTTTTGTACTCAATTTTCAACCTATATATATATATACTTAGCCCTAGGTTGTCTTTCGAAAAACGACCTTACGGGGCCACATTGCCAAGATGACGTGGAGCCACGTGAGTAGGTCTTTTTTCAAAAGGCAACCTAGGACTAAAAACAACTATATTTTTAAAAATAATACTGCAATATTTTTATAATAAGTTTTCAAACTTATATTAATAAAAAACAACTTAATCTCTCAACTTCTAATTGTGATTTAAACAAGTCAGAACATTGATATATTTATTCGTTTGAGTGTTAAATTAATAAATGAAAAGTTTAAAGGTAAAATTGATACATAAAAATTAATCTTTTTGTGAGAAAAAAACAGTTTGTCAACAAGTGCATAATGTACGAACTAGTGACTAGAAAGTCAGAGGTTTGACATATAGAACCTCACTTAAGGTCGAAGGTTCAATCCCATATTGAATCCTAGGCTCAATAGTAATTTAATTATTTGTGAGAAAGAAATTGTTTTGATATTTAATAGTTATTAGGAGATTCTTTGAATATACATTCAAACCACTGTTGATCATATTTCACTTTATCGAGAAATCGAAGAGGCTATATACAAGGATTTTGTCTGCTCATATGGTACCTAATCCTCTAGTATCTCACTCAACTAATTAATCATATGACACCGGTATGAATTTTGTTCTGGAATCAAGATCGAAAAAATGATTACAAGTTTAATTTTTTTTCTTGAAATCGTATATGTTTGTCAGAAGAAACGATTATTAATTTTTTTTTAAGTGTTTTTATCCTTTATATATCAAAACAGACACTAAATCTATGTTTCCAATCAACAACTTAGGGAGTATCAGTGAACACATTTTCACCAAATAAGCAAATGTACCCTCTAATCAGCGGAGAAAGTGCAGCATTAGCTAACGGAACGGATCCCGATCCAAGGTAACAACAACTCGTTTAAACGAATCGAAGCGATGAATGACTAATTTGTTTTTCTTTTTGTTGCAGAGGGTGTGATGCTGGTACTCTTGACAGTGAGAAAGTGAAAGGAAAAATAGTGTATTGTGTGGATTCATTAGAGCAAGAATACACCATATCTGATCTTGGTGGTGTTGGAATGATTGCTAATCTTATGGGCTTCACTGAGATTGCCATTACCACTCCCATTCCTTCAACTCATCTTTCTGCTCAAGATTCTGACATTGTTCATGCCTACATCAATTCCACCAAGTAATTCTTTTTCATTTCATTCATTATTTAATTGCCTATATTATAATAATCATCGTGCCAACATGAGAATATAACTCGGATAATTGACACCGTCACTTATTTTATTGAGTTTGACAGTTCAAATTTCCAATACCTCAACGTTGAGTACGATGTGTGAAAAAGAAATTGTTTTGATATTCAATGATTATTAGGAGATTCTTTGTATATACTTTCGAACCAGGCCACTATTGATCATTTTTCTCTTTATCGAGAAATCGGAGAGGCTATACAAGAATTTTGTCGGGCCCTAATCCTCTGATATCTCACTCAGTTAAGTAATTATATGACACTGGTATGAATTTTGTTCTCGAATCAAAAAAAGGAAGTTTTTCAAAATCATTGACTCAAACTTATTGTCGAATCCCACTCAACTGTTAAGATCACTTCTTTGCTGAGAATAATCTGTGAATCCCTATTTTGATTGACGTTGACCCATAATGTGGGAGGGACTTATGGCGGAACGGACCGATCCTGGACTTATGGTGGAACGGACATATTTTTGGATCTGCATCGGATATTTATTAAGATGTAATTGTATTAAAAAAATGATTGATGTTTGTGTTTAATTTGCATGGGATTAATAGGAACCCTGAAGCAGTGATTTACAAAACAACAAATAAGAAGATAGATGCTCCTTTCTTGGCATACTTTTCTTCTAGAGGTCCTGTGTTCATAGCAGCCAATGTTTTCAATATTATCAAGGTATATACTTTTACTTCAATTTTAATTAATCCTCTCAATTCTCATTACAATATATTCTTTGTTATATTTTTTGCACCAAACTTTCGTGAAAATTAACGATTTAATCTTTGTACTTTCAAATTTGTTATAATTTCGTTTACTTTGTAAAAAAAAACAGCCGGATATTACAGGTTCGGGGATGAACATTTTAGCAGCATACTCGGAACTGGCTTCAATTCCGGGCGATAGACACGCCGTCTTCAACCTTCTCTCTGGAACTTCAATGGCGTGTCCTCACGCCTCCGCCGCCGCCGCCTTTCTCAAGACCTTCCACCCCACTTGGTCCCCCGCCGCCATCAAGTCCGCCCTTATGACCACCGGTCTGTTTTTTCTTTTACTATTTATTTATGGTTCATATATAATATATTATAATTTTAATCCCTCAACCTTCAAACTTTATTATTTTGGTACTTAAATTTTAAAAACTAACCATTTATTTTGTTTTTAACAAATTAATCATGAATACTAATATGCTAAAATCGTGTATCATGAATACGATTTATATGCCAGTTGAGTTGATAGAGGTGGGTCTTAAATTGTGTCCATGGTACACGATTTACAATAAATAGTAAATTATGTCTATGGTACACGATTTAACAGATTTGTATCTATGTACACGATTTAACTACCCTAAATTCTAATAGGAGCAATTTTTAATTTTTTTTGTTTTATTATTATTTACAAAAGAAACAGAACTCTTCTTCTTTCCATATATATATATATAAAAGAAATATTTGACAAATGGATATTAAATAAAAATTTCGATGAAGACCGATAACGACTACTAAGGGACGCTACTAAATGTATGTTGTTAACATTTGAAAAAAAAAAAATATAGAAATAAATATTTTCATTTAAATGAACTAAAATATAATTATTTGAGATCTCATTTAAAATATTGAAAACATCAAATAAAACCCTTCTATAAACTGCTTTCAAATTGTTTCATAGCATAACTAGAATAAAACATTAAAACTTAAATATTAAATATGCGGAAACAATGACCCTATTCGAATTTAATTGCATAATTTTTTGGCCTTTTAAATATTAGTAAGGGTTGGTTGCACAAACACCAATCAATCTCAAAATAATTGAAAATTTAATAAAATTTAAAACATTTTACAAATATGACAAAAAAATTAGTGACAATCTATAGAAGTTATTGTTGATATATGACTATTACGGATACACATAAGTGATAAACTATATTTTTAATTATTTTACGCTAAATAGACATCTAGTACAATTTTCTTATAGTAACGGGTCGCTCCCATATGATATGGTTTTGAATAAAATCCTAAGAGGGTATTAAAAAAAATATATATATATATATATATATATATATATTTGAATTAAATACATTTAATTGATTTTAACCATTAGTTTGGTATGGGTGAATTGCAGCAACGCCATTGAAGACCGGAGAAAAATTAGACGAGCTCGGCGCCGGCGCCGGCCAAATAAATCCGACGAGGGCCGTCCATCCAGGCTTAATTTACGACATCTCTCGCACCGATTACTTATCTTTCCTCTGCTCCAGAAATCACTACAGCGGCTCCGCCCTCGCCATCCTCGTCGGAGACTCCTCTTTCAACTGCTCCACCATCCCGCCGCCCGCCGGATCCGACGCCCTCAACTACCCCTCCATGTTCCTTCCCGTCGGCTTCAAAGCCACCACCGTCTCCGCCGTCTTCTACAGGACCGTCACCCACGTCGGCTTCGGCCCGTCGACGTACACGGCTAAGGTCAAATCGCCGGCGGGTCTGTCGGTGAGCGTCTCGCCGGAGAGTTTGAAGTTTGACCGGCCGTACGAAACGCGGTCGTTTGAGGTTGTCGTGAAAGGGGCGGTGCCGGCGGGGCGTAGTGTTCTGTTGACGGCGTCGCTTGAGTGGGATGATTCTAAGCATAATGTTAGGAGCCCAATTTTAGTGTTTAGGCTTTAATTTCCTTTTAGTTTAATTTAATTTAATTTAATTAGTTAATTTAATTTGGGTTATTGTTGGTTCTAGCTAGGCACTAGAGTGATTAGTTGCTTTGTTAGATCATTCTTTAATTTGTTATTACTTTTCCAACATCTTTATGTTAAGGTTTTTGCTTAATTAATTTTTTTTTGTTACATCACCATTTTCTAGTTTTGTAATGCTGTGTCCATTTTTTTAATTTTTTTTTTTTAATAATAAAAGTTAATCTTCAACTAATATGTGTTAGATTTTGTTTTATGTTTTTCTTATCGAGTTCAATTTAATATATATGGATTATACTTTTTGTTCTTTAAAATTTTTTGAAATGTCAATGTTGATATAAAAGTGTCAATATCATGGTGAGATTTTATTTAAAAAAAAAAGTATATATGTATAAAAAAATTTAATATAACAACGAAATATTTCACCTTTTAAATAAGTTTATATCAAATATTATTTGTAATTTTTGTTGAAATATTACGTTGGTTCATCTAGCCAATATTATTAAATTCATTGACATGAAAATATCGACATGTCAGTAGAAATTTAAAACCCAACTCAACTCCCCTACCTTCTACCTCTAGTTAGAACTCATAAATAAACTAAAAGGAGACAAATTCTAAGTTAATAAAAAAAATTGAGTGAAAGTTCAAAAACATGATAATCATTTGATTTTTTTAGTTTTTATTTTTTAAAATTATGTTTTTTATTCCTATTCTAAAAATATTTTAAAAATATTTATAAGAGGTAGATAACAAAATAAAGAAAGAAATAAGTATAACTGTGTAAGTAATATTTATAAACTTATGTTTTAAAGGATTTACAAATTTTAAAGGATTTACAAAAGTTCCAACACCAAAACTATAAAAGGATGTCGATATATCCGTAAGGATGTCGATATAGATATTAAGAGTTAATGAATATCTCCGATATCTTTTATAAATACTCATAAAACATAAAAAATATCATCTATTAATCTCAATATATAAATGCTAATAATAAGACCTATAATTTAGTTTGTAAGTAAAAAAGAATTTAATTATTAATTTAAATAATTTTTTTAAAATAAATTGATTTACAGAATTATATGTCGATATCGATATTTCACCGATATATCTATAAAATTAAACTGCCGATATGTATCGATATTTTCGTCATTGACTATAATTTGTATGAAGTATTCTTGTTCAAATTTTTAGAGAAAAAAAAAAAATTAAAGACTCACCCTTCCCTTTTCTTAGCCAAATTTCAAATTCCAAAAACCAAGAAAGAAACTCCAAAGTTTGTTTATAAAACTTAATTTTAAAAAACCAAAAACAAAAAACAAATGATTATCAAATGAAAAAAAAAAAATCCATTTGGCTTTCTACCATCTTTTATTTGTTCCCTGCTTCTTAATAAAGTAGATTTTATTAGAAGATGTGTTTATGCTTCACTTTATTGAAGAAAAGTAGCCAACCCAAATAAAGGGTCTTTGAAGCATACAAGATTTAAATACAAAATTCTTACATTCTCCTCTCTGTTTGCTGCCCTTCCAAATTCAACTCAAACCTCTTGGAAGTAATCAGCATCTTAGTCCTCAGTACCTCTTCTCATTTCATTTGTTAGTAGATTCATCGGAACAGACACGAAAAAAAATGCCCCGATGCGTGAACTTTCTTCCCCATCACTACCACAACTAGCAGCAAAATCTCGATGCGCTCCGAGCTCGGCAACAAAAGCAAAGAGAATGCCTAAAAAAGAAAGCCATAACTTCGGTTACGTCTCATGCCCTGTGCTTGCCTCTGGCAACAAAAGCCAGTGAAATATAGGACTTAATACAACAGATAAGATTGACCATGACTAACAGTTCCTGAACTCCCCGGCTATATGGATCAGGAATGCATACGGCACTGACGGGCGTGAAGGTTCTTTAACTTTGTTAGTTCTTTTCTCCTCCTCCTTGCCTCAGCTGCAGCCATTGCATCTATGGTTTTCTTACAGGCGACAATCTCTGGTTCTTGCTTTTTTTCTGCAAAACCACACAAGTCGTCACAAGTTCTTGATGACAGACCGTGATCATCTTCGCTCTGGTTATCTTGTTTGACAGCGGATGAGGGTTCAATACATTCAAGTCTTACAGGAGAAAGCACTTCCCTAACTTGAGCTCTTGCGTCGGCATCGAATCCCTCCACAACTACTCCAACTGTGTTCTGAGTATGATCCTTTGGATTCAAAGCTTCTTTTAAATTAGGAGCTTCGTTTTTCTCTTCAGCTGAAGGCAAAGAAGAATTTCTGTTTTCTGCAAGCACAACCACCTTTGAAGTATAAGCAACGTTTTGGGAATTTGAATAAACATCCTCTTGATTATTTCCCGTCGGACACGAGATTTGAGGACTCTGTTGATTCCTATGATCATGATGAGGCAACAACCAAGAACAAGGTAGTATACAAAAAGGTGTTCTCAGGCCATTGACGTTCGTAAAGTTTTCTTGTACATGGGAAGAGTCAGACACAGGAACATTATTATTAGCAGGCAAATGAATACTTTGCGGGGCGACAACGACATTGTGTAATTCATGATAGGGACTTGAAGGTTGAACCACAGGCGGCCAGAAATACGATGCGTACGGAGGGCTACTAAACAAGAAAAAAGGGTAATTGGTAGGTAAAGGAGGCATGTGAACATGAGATGATCCATTGTTTCCTGGGATTTCCTCCACCTTGGGCTTTACTGCTTGAGCCATCTGGACAGAAACGAGCGAGCAAGTAAATCGTCGGGAGATTTGGTAAGACCATGACCATACACATTTCTTAAATGCAACCCCATCCTACCTGTTCCTTTAATTCCTTGTTTGTAGTCTCCAGAGATTGGTACTCTTTCAGGGCCATCTCCTTTTCCTTGAAAGATCACAAGATGAAAGTAAATAAAGATTATGACAAATATAAAAGTTCAAGAAGAAAATAGTATGATTCTTGTCAATTCCTACCCTCTTTAAACTTTCATTTTCCCATGCTAAATCAGCCGCCTTTTTGGTTAACTCCTCGCACAGAGCCTGCACAATAACCAGCCAATATAGAAAATTATTACATGTAGCGTAACACAAACTCTCTAATTACTTTTGATGTAGATAGTTCCATTTTAATACTGATTATCTTAAAACTGAGTTCATCACCAAGTACAATACCATAAAAGATATCCAAGCAACCAATTCACTTGTAGACATCTTGATCACTTGTAAGGCAATGATTCAGAATGATTTTATAGCTAGCTCAGCTTGAAACATCTACTTTCTTTTAAATAATAAAATCATAATAGTAAACTTAACTGACATTGTCAACCCTTTCTTGATGGTGTCGAAGAACAAAAACTTGTTATTTTCTTTCCCTAGCCCAAGAAAGGATGTTTATCTCCCTTGAACTTGTTACTGAGCATTAAAGTTGGATTGTGAAGAAGCCGACACCAGTTACATTGCATTGACAATATGAGTAGGGTTAATATACAAATAACTCCCAAAAGTATAGCAATCAAGTTGACAAACAAATGATAACTTCCAACAGTATAACAATCAAGTTGCAAAATTTTGTTGATTTTGAGGGGCATTTTTTTGGGCAAGATAAATGCTTTTATGGCGAAAAATGAAAGAATGCAGAGCATACAAAATAACAAGCCCGGACAAAAGGAGTCTGAACCTAACTACAAAAAATGACGGCAAAAGAACAAGACCAAGGTCATAATTACAGAAAGGTCAAATGATTGAAGAAGCCCATAAGAAGGCGTTAAACCTGGCCACCTCCCAAACCTCCTCACTCGATCTCTCAACCTCTCTAAGAATTCTATTGTTCCTCTCCAGCCAAATACCCAACAAAACAGCAAAAAAGCTAGTCTGCCATAGAGTTTTGCCTTCTCCCTATAAGGGCGTTTTTATCGGTTATCAATTTTAGAGTTATATTATAGTTTTGGTTTGGAGCCTCTAAGAATTCTATTGATCAAAGACATGCACAAATGGTTTAGATGGTTTAGAGTAAGACATAGAAATCCACAAAAAAAAAAAAAAAATGAAAACAAGAAAGAAGAATTTTCAATAATCTCGGATTAACTATTAACATATTTGCATTTTGCATGATAAAATCCCACGATAATGTCCTAGCGCATTGAATATATGATTATCATAATTTGAACTATATAACCAAAAAATACATCTTGAAGAGAAATTCTCTGAACCTGCCTACGCCGAATTGTCTGTCTGGCTGACTCTCTATTTGCTAAAACCCTTCGTACTCTCCTCTCTTCCTTTTCAGCCTGAAGAAGAAAGCCGCTTATGAATATGATTGAAAAATAAATAAATAAAAACGTCGAGGAAGCAGTTAGCAAGTATAACCTCGGTTAGATTACGCCTTGACCTCTTGCAGCCAAATAATGGGTAGCTTGTAGTACATGTAGGACTCACTTTAAGTGATTCGGCCTCCTCCTTGTCTGCCTTTAACATCTTTCTGGTCGGTTGCAACTCGGGGTGGGATTGATTTGTACATTCCTTTTTTGATGGTTGATGACTTACCACTCCTCTATCCTGCTACAAACAAAAGTATTTTGTCAAGGCCTGCAGGCTGCAGAAGTAATGTAACTTTGTATCAATGCTTAAGTTTTTACTCAAACATCATATATGGACAGCATAGTAATACAATTTAACTCGTTAACCAGTTTGACATAAGTCATAATAACAGAAACCAAGGACCTAATTGGGAAAAAGAAATGAACTCTTAGGAAAGACAAGCCAAAAACTCAACAGTTCTAGTTCAATCACCAATAATTTGAAGAGTATACATACTATTCTTTTCCAAACCTGTTTAACTTTTAATATGCTTTCATGAGCTAGCAAATGGTGTCAAATAATCTAGCAATGACACACAGACAAAAATCTCCATATTCTTAATTCTGCTCCAAACTTCTGGGATAAGGTTCACCAATTTGAATATACTAGTAATGTGAACTTAACAAGCAGTCGTCAGGTAAACACATTTCAAGAAGATACACAGTGAATGTAAAATCAAATAGCTCAGCATTCCAGGTTTTGCTTCAGAAATCAAATTCTTCAAAATTTGAAAAATAAAACCAAACGAGTGAATGATTGCTCCTCGTTCGATTAACAACAAAAACCCATTGCAGCAAACTATAATTTATATACAATAACAAAGCTAAGGTTAGAACATCACTCAATTTCCTAAACCATTAACGAGTTCAAAAACTTGTTCTCCACTAAAAACACCAAAATCAGAAACCCACCCTTCATTTTGAATTTCAGCAAAAATCGAAAGAGAAAAAGTAAAGAAGAACCTCAATCCGAAGGTCCAGATCGACGCGACTAGGCAAAGACTCGAGAAATCCAGCAGTCGGCGACTCGGTCTTAACCTCCTTCCTGGTGCGTTTCCCTTTCCGTTTAATCCCCCATTTTGTTTCCGGCGGTTGAGCTACAGTCTCTCTGACGGCCAAGACCGACAAATCAGCAAGAGCCTCCGCCGCCTCAATCTCAACCTTGACCATATGATCCGCCGCCATAGCCGCCGTATAAGACGACATAAAGGAAGACGAAGAAGACGAACAAGTAGAAGAAGAACTCAAACCTGAACAACTAGTCCCCTCGGAGAATTTGGAAGAAGAAGCCATGAGAGCAAGAAGAGAAAAACCATTAAAGAAAAAGAGATAAGAAAAAACAGAGAAGAAGAAGAAGAAGAATGAAGAAGAAAAAGCGCGTGGGTTTGTTGGTGAAAGACCTACGCGCCACCGTATCAGAGTTTGCCACGTAATGGATTTGGCCTCGTAGAAGTGTTACACGTGGCAGGTCCGCCGTACGAGAACGGTGGGCCACTGTTCAGTGAAACCGTCGGTGTGTGGCTAGTTGGCTGCTCAATATAATATACACGTGGATTTCTTTTTTGTTTTTTTTTGTTTTTTTAACAAAATTACTTATTTATTTATTTTGTGTGTTGGATAAAGATTAAGAAGACCCTCCTAAGAAGGAAAGAAGTTTTTATTTTTGTAAGTTGCAACGTGGCATGGGGTGGAGATCGAACACGTGACCTCTTGATTACTGATCTATACAGTATGTCGGCTGAGCTATGTTCATATTGGCTATTTCTTTTTAACATTTTTCAGAGTGGGTTAATCTTAATTATAAATTATAATGATTCGGTTAAATTATAACTTTAGTCCTCATCTATTTATCAAAATTTTAAAAAATTAATTCATCTGTTAAATACAAAATTAAATTTTATGTTTAATGGGACGTTTAAACTTTCACATATTTAGTAAATTCGTGAATTTTTTAAAATATTGAATAGATGAAAGACTTATTAAACATACAGTTGAAAGTTTAAGAATCTATTAAATTGTTAAATTTAGGATAGCTCGATTGGTGTTAATTAAAATACTTTTCTAAAAAAAAAATATATATATTAAATACTTTTTAAAATTTAAGTATAAAATTTTAATTTAACTTAATTTTTTTTCTCTAATTAATTAATATTTTGATTTGATTGTTTATTTTTAGTTCAACCATTGCGAGATGGTGAATCGAATCATTAATGTTCGAGATCGTAATTGATCTTATCCATTGACCTATATTTGGATTGTCAGATTTTAATTGGTATAATGTTAATATAGATGCCGAGAAAATTAAGAAAAAAGAGACTAAGGCGAGGGAAATTGATGTATCTAAGGAGGTCTAATCATCAAACTATCCTAAAACTTCATTCTAAGTGTTTGAAAGGTTAATCTAGAGGGATGTCGAGTTAGAGTTGCCCTAACTATGTTTAGGGATGCTTCTTTGGTTCGAAATGCACTTTAAATTCATCTAGGCCATATTAAGGATTTATTGTTCTTTCTTCTTTTATTGAGTTATAATTCGAGGAAAAGTGAAGTTCATTTTTTCTTCAACGTAAACTTTTTTTTAAAAGTTATTTCTATCCGTCTTTAAAATATTTGTGAAATTCCATAGGCGTAACAAGAATCGTGGATAGACGGTCAGAATGATGAATAGAGTACGGATCTGATTGATTGAAAATTATTTGCGTCAGTGTTGACATTATGGAAACTGAGATAAAAGAAACTTGAAGTAGTGAGAGATTGAGAGAAGGAAAAAAAAATGCAAAAAAAACGTGAGGTGAGAGACTTAAAACCGTAAAAAAAAAAACTCAGTGACATCAAATCCTATTTATTTAGAATCCAGGGACGATATGGTGATGAGAATCAAACATAATTTGAAACTATTTTCTATGGGTTCTCTTTGAAAATCAAAGAATATATACGGAAAGGAAAATATACAAATATTAGGCATAAAAAAAAAAATTGGAAAAGACTTAAATAAATAGAAAACTAAATCTTCTGTCTCCTGAAGACTAGTTCAACAACATCACATTTTTAAAAATAATTTATAAAAGGAAAAAAAATACATTTTTAGTCTTTGGTTTTGGTAGTGTCTTGAACTTACTTGTGAATTTTTTGAAGCCATCGAGGTTGTTTGACAAGGATTTTCCAAATTCCATTTTGTAAAAAACTTTTTCCTTAGATACATCTTGTTAGGGAGATTCTTTGTTTCATACAATTCATTTAGTCTTGACCACATCTCGAAAACTATCTATTTCTCAAAGACTTGCCTTAGAACACAATCGCTTAGATTTAGAACTAAGGTTCCATGAGCTGTAAGCCATTGTCTCTTTCTCATCTTCGGTTAAGATAGTAGGAAGTTTGGAATGATTTTGAATGGCCTTGTGGGTTTTTTGTTGTCCAAGAATAGGATTGATCTTTGCCTTCCACGGTCCAAAATCACCTTAATCGTCGAACTTCTCTATGCATATCTTACAACGATAATTCTTGCTTGAATCCTAACCTTGAAATTTGTAAGAATTGCTTTCTTGAATCGTTTTCAACTCTGATACCAATTTGTAGAGGTTGAGTGGGCTTTTAGAAACTAATATAGGCCCAAATAACAAACTCTATCTTTCTTTTATGTTTACAGGTGTTGGATGAATGGTTTTGGTACTGCCACGTTTCCACCTACATGCAAAGAGAGATAGAAATTTATGGCAGAAACTTCAGTTTGGCAAGAAAAACCAAAAACACCATTCTGCATGTTGTTAGATTAACTGTTGGATACAATATTTAACAAATTCTCCCCTTCGAACAAAGTTCCATCGAGCATTGTCTTTGAATCTTTCATAACTTCGAAAGTACCTCATCTTCCTTTGTACTCACACTCAATAGAGCACACCTAATGAACTTCTCTATGTCATATTTTGCAACGATCATTCTTACTTGAATCTTGATAGAATTTTGAAATTTTCAAGGATTGCTTTCTTGAATCGTTTTCAGCTCTGATACCATTTACAAGGGGATATGTCCTCATGACTTTGAAGTCACTCCGTGTTTTAGTGATCCAGCGAGCCTCGGTGTTTATATGATATTGTACACTTTGAGTATAACCCTCCTGGTTTTGCCTTGGTTTCAACTCATGCGATTGATGTCCTCACTTATATACCCATGATTTTCCCCCTATCTAGCCGGACTTATTCCCAACAATTCTCCTCCTCCAACAAAGTTTCAACACCCAAGTATTACTCTTTTTTAATTAAACATTTTTTAAAATTAAAAATAATTTTTCTTTTCTTTTCTTTCTTTTTTTCTCTCTCTTCTATCTCTCTTCCATTTTTTACATTTTTTAATGCCTTCCTCTCCCTCCTCATTTTTTCTTCATCTTCCTTCTCTTTTTTTCTTCCCTCCTTCTCTTTCCTCTCCACCTCCAC